>CM029497.1:15610380-16210380 GCA_017140595.1 Eucalyptus curtisii
ACTAATTTATTCAAAACTAATTTTTTAACTATTAAAAACCCCAAACTCGATACATTCGTAACAAATTTATCAAAAACTATTTTTTTATCACTAAAAACTCCAAACTGGTACACTTGTGATAAGTTTACCCCATATCAAATTTACGGTTAAATTTGCTAACGTAGAATAACACATAGTGATATGTTATGGTGACTTTACAAGTCCACGTGAAAATTTATAGGATTAATGCCACAAAAAATCCCAAATTTATCATAGAATTACTTTTAAATTTATCATAGGAGTACTATTAAATTTGTCACATGTGTACTAATTTGAGATTTTTTCGTGATATTTACTCAATGGATTTCCATGTAGACATGCCATGTTATCATATGTTATCTAGGTCAACAAATTTGATAGAAGTTAATAGATGGTAAATTTGTCACAAATATACCTATTTGGGGTTTTTAGTAGTCAAAAAATTAGTTTATGATAAATTTATCATATGTGTACATATCATTTTGGGGTTTTTATGGTTAAAAAATTAGTTTGGTTGGGTTTTTTTAGTATATTAACCTAGAAAAAATAAGTAATTTAGCTTAAGCAAAATGTTAATTACCCAACACGATCAATTAAAATAAAATATTATACTAAATAGAAGATAAACTAAAATTTTCTTTTTCAAACCAAAAATAAGAATAACAATTTTTACTATTTTAGCACTTCCTCCACATGAAGATCGATGTGATGATGAAAGCCTTAAGCATGCAAGCTTAAATGCGCACGGATAAAAGAATTGTTGAAAATGTCATGCCTAATGAAGGGAAACCCATAGAATAATAAAAGGTGTCCGAGGAATGTAGTCGACAACTCTAATTCTGGTGACAACTTGAAATTGAGCATGCGACTATTTATTTTAAAAGCAAGTACAACGTTGAGTATATTTCATATCTCAACACTTAGTATACCTATTACTATTATTGTTATTGATAATAATTGTAATGGTAGTAGTAATAGTAATAATAATAAAAGATAAATGTACTAGAAGTTGTAAAACTTATTATAAAAGTACAATTATTTCAAAACTTTCAAAAAATATAATTAAATCATAAAACTTATTAAATTAAAGCAATTAATATTTTTCAAAAATGATTACTTTTATTGTTTACAAAAATGAATTAATGAAAAATATTGTTATCATCATAAAATTGTTTAGATTTAAATTATTGTCAATAATGAAAATATTTTTCATTAACTATTTGTCGCGACTCCTTCGCAAGCTTTGTCGGGGAGGGATGGTGTTTGAGGATATTTGCTCATGAGTTTGCATTCGAGGTCATGTCTACCAAAGACGTCATCACCTCACATTCGGTTTCGGCCCACCGAGTTTGAGATCTACACGAATGCAGGTTCTCTCAAACTCGTACCACTGCCCGACAACTGAAAGGTGTCATGATTCGTATCCATACATACAGTACACATTAAAAAAAGGAGATCGGGTGTGAAAAGTGAATTTAGTGGTACTTTTATTATGGTAGCCCTATCGAGGTCATACCACTAAGACGGCATCACTTCGTCATTTGGCTAAATTCCATTGAGTATGTTAAATCAAGGTGAATCTCGTCGAAATCCATACCACGCATGACGAGTTCGTTTTTTTATTAAGTTCATTATTAGTTGTATTAAACAACCTAAAATGTAGTTTTAGGAGTTGCCACTAGTCTCATTTGTATTGGTCGGCTAGAAAACCCAATTAGGGGTCAAGAGTAATCTATCAATATCTACACAACTAGAGATTCTAAAATTCGGGGACTTGGGTTACATTAATATTTCTATTAATGTCTTTTCGGTGCCTAACGGTTGTGGTGTTTCCTAAGGTGACCATGCGTGTATTTTTACTTTTTCTTGCAATATGAAGCTAACAAGGCAATTATACGTGGGTGGTCGGTTTTAAGCCATTCTACTTCTACTTAAAAGAAGGGAAAGAAAGTAAACAATGGGAATTTAAAGGATGGTGCGGTAAGTAAAACACCCAAGACGGTTTAAGGAAAGTAATAAAGCTAGCATGCAATCCTAAGTGCGATAAAAGGAGAACCTACAACTCGTTGGGTATTTATACAATGCCTATTTAACCCAAAACAAATATCGAGAATGACCAATACAAAGATAAGGTCATATTGGACATCGACCATTCGTCATCTTCGTGTCTCCTAGGACAGCCACCTCCATGGGCCTATTCTAATTCTATCCTATGATTGGACTAAAGTATCAATTAAAAAAAAAGACCTCAAAGTCACTCATGGCGAATCAAATAGGTAATTCATGGTAATCGACAAGCATGTTATTTTACATCAAGCATCCAAAGAAAAATAATTCGGCCTTTGTTTGTTCATGCAACGAGCCACACTAAGTCTCCTACCTACGATCATTTTAATGGTGTGCAATAATTAGCCATCACTTGTGTTCACAAACGGTGACTAATATTAACAAAACCCTAATTCGGGTTCTAAGTGAGAGGGCTAATATGAATACCTAAGGGGGGTTATGTGTTTAAAATAAACCTTGGCAAATAAATGCAGAATAAAATGAAAGAATTCAGGGAAGATAATAAGAACACAAGGCTTATAGTGGTTCGGCTTAAATCAAGCCTACGTCCACTCTCCCACGCTAACACTTTCTCTGGATTCCACTATGCAATCAACAAGAGATTACAACTTTGAGTGCAAACACTTAGTGGTAGATCACACTATCTCACTAAGTCACTCTTTTGGTATTTCTCTCACGATCACAAACGTTTAAGCTCACAGAGACAAGTGTATGATCGAAAGTCGTTCAAACTTTGGAATTATAAATTCTACGCTCCGTTTCTTACTTGCTCATCGGTTCTTGATCTCCTTAAATACTCCTCAACTTCCAAGCTAGTCGTTGGATAATATCTTAGAGGATTGTCTTCCAATCTACCCATTGGACAGATCTATATCTAGAAGATTTGGTAGTCGTTGAGTGATAGAAGTAGAATCCCAAATTGATTTCAATTGCCATACAAACAGAATCTTGGTTTCCACAAGTAGAGCTTTTTCGTATATAAAGTTCTTGTCTTTAAGATCTAATTGTCAATCAATTAGATTGAGTCAATCAAATCAATCTTGATGTAGAATCCAAACCAGATCACTAGCCGTTATATGATTGGGGCTTGTGTTACGTTATGTCTCGTTTTGGATATAAAGTCTCGAGAGCAATATACTTTACAATATGAGTCGAGTTCAATAGACTTTACAATCTAAGTCTGAACATATTCTGCTTACGAACAGTTTACCCTTAAGGTCTTGACACCGATCCGTATAAGTTCAAATTCAGCATAGAGTCCGTCTTACGGTTCTTCCAAGCATAGACTTTACCAATATCCTTTACATGTTCTATCATCTGCATAGTCTATTACTCAACCATTAAACACGTTAGTAGCCTTTGATTTATTTTGTCTTCAAAACATCATAAGGGATTTCCCTAACACTAAGTGTCACCCAAAGTATCCCACAAGTACATGCATTACACCTATACATACATCTAAAAATCATACGCATTGTTTAAAAGTAACCATGCATATAGGTCATTGGACCTTAGTTCTCAATCAATCAAACAAATTAGTGAGCTAACACTAGATCACTTATTTAACCATCATGCGTCGAACACATTTACACACATTTTATAGTAAGTGAAATGATCAATATATGACTCATGTGATGCCTAGAAAGATTTCATGAACAATTGGCAAGAAAATACATTATTGCAAAAAGATTCGATAAAAGAGACATAATTTCTTCAACGCTATGGAGCACATTTAGCCATCGAAGCTAGATTGGGCGTATCAAAGAGCACAACTAATAAGGCATCGCAAATGTTCTAAATATGATCCAAACTTGGACAAATTTTATGTCAAATTGAGATTTTTTAGGAAAATGTTAGATAGGGACAGGATTTTATCAAACCAAAAATCACGTCTAGTCATTAAGGCGAGGTCGGCTGCATAAGGGCACAATTGATCAAGCATCACAAGCATTCTAAACATGAATCAAGAATTCAATAAAAATAATGTCAAATTGAATTGCAAAGAATACCAAAATTTTTTTCCTATGGGCTTGAAATTTCATAAATATGAAATTGGATTCGGGTCAATCGAAATATGAAATTTCACGTTGTCTTGCATAATTTGAGGGGTTTGAAAAGCATGTCAAAACTTTTTTTATATTTTAGAAATTTTTGTGTACGAAGTTCAGAATATGAGGATCAAAACTCGTAAATTCATCGAAAGCTATTAAAGTATGCATAGTTTCCTAAAAATGCTACAACAGAGACAAGTCATAAAGGGAAAACAGAGCATGTCAGAATATGGCATCAAGATTCAAGCAATTGAAGTGTGACCCATGAACAAATGGTCCTAAAAAAATTATGCCACATCAAGCACTCAATAAGGAACAACTTCCATGAAGGAAGTTTCCTAAGATAAGCTATACATGAATTTCTAAAAATCCAAGAAAACAGAACAACGCATCAGGAACAGAGCAGGGCAGCAATATATTCATGCATGTTAATAGTAATTTATCCTACTAAACGATGTCCAAAAATATCTAAAATTTACCACAGCATAGTCCTGTAAATGGCAATCAAATTCTTTGAAGGATTTGACCTCGAAATCCTTAAGTCGGGCTTAAACAGGAGAGAACGACCTAAGGACGATCTATTAGAGATTTCCTTAACCAAATCTACTCTAAAAAATCTGGAAAAAAGATATGTTACAGTAAAGATCAATACAAACAACTTTCATGAGACATAGACCTCAAAATCTGAGCATGAAAATCAGCAAAAAATTGACAATCATATGGTCACAAGTCGGGGAATCAAAAACTTGCAGAACTGAGGACAATTTTTTGAGCATCGACCTATCCAAATGATTTCCAAAAATTATGGAAAAAATTTATGTGGTAGAGAAACATGTTTTGAGAAACTTTCAGTAAAGCACTGATTTAAGATTTGAAGCCCAAAAATCCATGGAAAATCGACAAGTAGCAAGGTCATCAGAAACCACTATACTACATCAAATTTCTAGAAACTATACATTGATTTTCGAAGCCGTTTTAAGGTAGTAAATGATACTGGATCGGGACGTTCAATAGCTTGTTGGAAAGGTCTTTGAATCATTTATGAATGTCATGAAGACATCGAACATAAAAAAGCACAATAACAAGCTCATATCATGGCATTTCTCAGATCTATCACAGAAATACACGATTACACGATTTTTGCATAATAGACATAATCAATTCATCAAGTACATTCATTGCAATCAAACTCATTCAAGGCTAACCTATGGCCATTCTAACATCCTAACCCATTATTATTTGCAAAAATGATCTTCCTAAAGTGAGCTCTAGCCTTGAACACCTATTGTGTCCTCGCTTCATCAAGCTCGAGTTCAGACAATTACTTTGTGTGTGTTAATCACGCGAACTGAGCTATGACGAGTGATCACCGGGGCACCACAACACCAAGGAATGTCAGAGGGAGTTCAAGACCACTAGAGGACTGCGGGGGTGGGGCGGATCCGCATTAGAGGCTTCGGTT
Organism: Eucalyptus curtisii; assembly: GCA_017140595.1. Taxonomy (NCBI): domain Eukaryota; kingdom Viridiplantae; phylum Streptophyta; class Magnoliopsida; order Myrtales; family Myrtaceae; genus Eucalyptus; species Eucalyptus curtisii. The sequence continues at coordinate 15,615,979 of CM029497.1, forward strand.
TAGTGCTGGTGATGGAATCAATCACCGGTTTGGATCGGCAAGGAGGAAACGATCGCAATAGGAACTCTAGTGACTGATTTGCTGTGTTCCGACCACCAGGGACTTCAAAACTCACCAAAGGACATGGCTAAAGTGATCGAGAGGACTAGAGAGTCATCAGACCGCCCAGGTTGCGGCTAACATATGACTAGACACCGATTTGAACCAGTAAGGAGAGATCAGTAGTAGAACAGACTGCCGGTAGCTGTTTTGCTAGTTTCCGATCACCAGCCACTCTAGGACCAATTAAAGGATGAAACCGAAGTGATTAGGACATCAAGGACTACTGTGAACCACCGATCGATGAAGAATGGACCGCCAGATACAATATTGGCTCGATCGCCAAGAAGTTGAACCCTCGAGGAAAGAAGCCGTCGAACGAGTGGCGCGGGGGTAAGATGGAGGTGGCGCCAGCATCGATAAGGTCGAGGAGATGATGAGGGACCCCAAGAAGCTAGGCGACGGTGGTTGACTCACCGGCGTGAGGTCGTGGGTCGGCGAGAGAAGAGGGGTTGACAATGGCGATTAGGCGCGTGGCAAGAGGAAGAGGAAAGTCGGTGGAGAGAGAAAAGAATCTTTTTAGAGAGCGAGTGAAGGCAGATCTGATTTTGTAAATTGTGAGGCCCCCTTCCCTAATTTTCGGAGGCAAAATGGTATATATACTGCCCTCAAGATCGAATCCTAGCTGTCGGTTTGATCTGATGGCTAAGATTTGATCTCAAAGCCTTACTAATTTGCTTAGGGGTTAAGCAATCTTGAAAATTAGAAAAGAGATTATCTAGACGGTGGTGATACGTTGGAGCCAATAGTTCATATCGTACTTGCGATTAAGGCCTAATTAGGGGCATTTTCATAATTTCACAAAACTCGGGAGCATTTTTGTAGAATTTGGAAAAAGGGATGGCATGGGGGAAAAGTATGTTAGGTGAATTGCAAGTGCACAATGTCTACAAGTAATAAAGTGATGAGAGAGTATCGTTCTCACTAGGATTGTTTCTAATTATCCAATTACTTATCGAAAGTGATCAATCCAAAGATTTAGCTAACCAAGTTGCGGGAAAAAAAAGTGAACTAAACCAAGTTAAAAAAACTGAATTATAAAAGAGTCGAAACTTAAAGAATTCGAAAGCTAATTAAAATTGCAACATAAACCTTATCTAAAGTAAAATGAAAATTACAAGATAAATTTCAAGATTTTAACTAAGATCACAAAATGTTAGAGCGTCCAATTTTACTTAACCACTCATAATCAATTTTATTAACTTGTCATGCAATAAATTAATTTCCAATTGTGTTGGTGAAATTTCCCTAAATTAGATTACAAGGCAATCTCGGTCTAATAATCCCTAATTAAGTATGTTAACCTACACTAACCTTAGGTAAATTTAAACCACCTAAAAGCATTAAGTTATTGTGGAAATTCCCAGATTTAATCTAAGTAGTCCCAACTTAGATCTACTATCGCAACCACACAAACAATCTAGTATACTTTGACCTAGATTTAATTTATGGTTCAATATCACTAGTGCTCATGCATACAATCTCCATCTGGTATCATACATACATCAAAAATCATTTAAAAGTTGTTCAAACTTCTAAAAGCATTAAGATCATGATAGAAAACGCCACAATCAAAACAATTATACTGCATGAACAAGTCTTGAAAATCAATCAATCATGGTTAAGATCCATTGTAGCTCTAACAAAAGAAATTTAGAACATAATTAAAGTTAAAATTAACAATGAAAAGTGAAGATAACATAATACTAAATTAAAACAAATTCACCAATTTGAGTCACAAATAGTTCAGGTTTGCCTCCTCCTTCTCTCCTTGACATGCGTCAATTCCACTAAGAAAAATAAAAACATAAAAGCTAACTAAGAAAATCTAAAATCTAGTAGCGACTCCAAGGCTCCTTCTCCCTCTAAAATATTCAGCACAAGAGGGGTTTATATAGCTCCCAAAAATATGCCCAAGTCAACCTCCCATTAGGTTTTGGATTGGTTTTCCTTGGCAAATCATGAGTTTTTCTTCTTAAAATTCATATCCTTGATTTTCTTTGAACCTATCCTCAATTATAGTCAAGTCCACTAGTCTTGACCGGCTTTTTCTTCAAGATAAGATATTCTGGAAGATACTTGAATATTCTTAAAGATATAGAGATATCCTTAGAGATATTAGAATATTCTAGAAAATATTGAGGCGTAGGGACTAATTTGCAAATCCAACACAGACTTGAGAAAATTAGCATTGATGCGCGTGATCACTTATAAATATGAAAGTCATGTTTCCTACAAAATTCAATAAAATTACATGAGTAGCAAATATATTCACTCAAAATTCATCAAAACTTAGCAAATATCAAGCTTAAATTAATAATAACACTCTATCTAAAATAGAGTTATCAAAGTACAAACAATAGGATGGGGATGGGAGGTCACCAATCACCAAGAACCGACCAGAGGAGGACTAGAATGGCCTTCTTTGCCAGTGACTCGTCGGATCGGTTCAGCCAATTTAGCTGCCTTTTTGGGCAGTTCGGTCCTTATCTTCCTAAATTTTATGCAATTAGAAAGGAAATCTTGTCTAATTTGAGGATAAACGCTGTAATTTAAAGAGAAATGGTTTAATTTTGAAGAAATTAGGCCAATTAAGCTATGTAAATACAATTCGGTAATTTTCTATTGGCCTAATTTTTTAATTAACATGAAAAGTACCGGATTCATGCCATGGGCACACGTAACTGAACTTCCTAGGCTAAATTGGACAATTTTATGTAATTCCTCGAAAAAAATGTAAATTAATTGAAATTCAATTCAATTAAAATTGTAATGCACCTATTGGATTAATTGTTCATACCTAGGGTGACTTATTGCATTCAAATTAACCTTAAATTGATGGTGCAATTTTATGCTAAAACTGAATCGAGGTTTAATAATGAAATTGAGCCTCAATTCTCGAAATTAAACCTTAGTCTCAAATGAGTCAACGTGAATTTCATCAATTAGAATTCATTAACTTGGTTTTCTCGTGTTTGAGTAAGCTAAATTCCTCAAATTGAGAAGTTCCCAAATGAATTTTCCAAAATTGGCCCCGATTCAGACTTATCTCACAAAAATGAGTGCAATGAAAGTGCTTGTTTGCAAATCATTTAAAATCGATATGGACCCCCTAATCGGGCTAAAAATGAGAATCCATATTTTGGCACGCCCCATCTCAAAATTGATTGAACAAGTGAATGGGTAATGATTTCTGAATCAAATGTCATAAAAGGAAATAAGCCTAATTATGACTAGGATGAAAGCAATTTTATTTTTGGTTGATTTTGAACCTAAAATCGAAAACTTTGGAAAACAAAGTTCTTAATCGATTTTCGCAAAAAATTTTATGCTAAAGTCAAATTGGGACTAAATAAAATTATTTTTTTGTGTGAAAAGTTAATCTTCGACTCGAGGTTTGATTTTTGGCCAAAGATTAACCAAAATTCAACTCGAAAGTCAACGGTTTGACTTTTCAAGTTTTCATTGAAAAAAACTAAGAGCTCATCTAAAAATGACATTCCAAAAGGAAAGAAATGAAACTGACACTTTTTGTTTGAAAAGTGGGCTCCTTCGCAATCGGAAACTCTAATCTCGAGTTTTCTACCTTTATCGATGCGTCGACTAAAAGTCAAGTATCAACACTATTTATTTCAAACCATAAAGTTATCAAGTTTTGGGAAATATTTTTCAAATCATTCAAGCCTTGTGAAAAATATTTTTGAAGAAAATATTCTCCTCAAATTCTAGTATTTGGGGCATGGAAAATGAGGGGCCAAAGAAAACAAAATTGGGGAAAATGATTTTCTTTTTGGAAAAAAGGAGATCATTTTTCCCATCTTTCTCACTTCTTCATCTGTTCTCCGAAGCTGCTCATTTCCCCTTGAGACTTGCTCGCTTCCCATCTCCATCCTATGCCACGTGTCCGTCACCTTTTCTTTCTCCTTCCTCCGCTTATCGTTAATGCTCAGCACCCTCCCTTCCTCGACTTCCACTCTCAACTCGTACTTCCTCATCCCTAGCGAGTTCGCACGGAACATGTGCACCTTTAGCATCTCCCTTTGGTCGATCTATGTGATCGTGAGCTATGCGACCTCCCTTGATACATCCCGCTAACGTAGCAATGTTGACACTTAATTTTTAGTCGACATGTCAACAAAAGGTAAAATGTTGGGATTAGGATTTCTAATCACAATGGAACCATTTTCTCGGATAAAAAGTGTCATTTTTCATTTCTTTTTTCATTGGCCTTCGTTTATTGGTAATTTCTTAGCTATTTTCATCAAAAAGTAAAAAGTTGACTTTTGAGTGTACTTATTTTGTCCACCCTTAGACCAAAATGTTAACCCAAGTCAAAATTTGGTTTTTTGTACAATAATTCCCAAATAATCCCAATTTCATTTGCCATAAAAAGATTTTAAAAAAAAATCGAAGTTTTGACCATAAATCGCCTTTTAGTGATTAGTCACTGAATAGTTGACTTTTAGTAAAAAAATTTAAAAATTTAAAAATCCATAAATAAGTTTTTTTAGATTCAATTTGACTTTGGCCTAAAAAATTTCTCAAAAATCAATTACGAATCTTTTTTTTTTTTTCCGAATTTTTCAAATTTAGGTTCAAAATTTTACAGAAATAAAATTACTTATTTTCTAGTCATATTTTGGTCTAACTTATTCTACAACATTTGATCTAAAGGTCATTTTAAATTCACTCGAGCAACAAATCCGATTTGTCATGTTGTAGCGAAATTTCCATTTTTAACCATGATTAAGGGTCCTGATAAACTCTTCATGATTGGCGTAATTACACCCCTAATCAACTTGTTTTCTTAATGTTAGTCCAAATCCGGAGTTAATTTTGGCAAATTCACATGGAAACTTCTTAATATGGCAAATTGGGCAACTTTGGCACATCTAAAGGTTGAGAAATGTGCTTAATGTGTTCCGATTGAGCCGATTCAACTTGTCCATTCTAGACTAAGGTTTAATTTGATGAATTGGAGTCCAATTTGAACATTGAACTTCAATTTCATTTTGACTTCTATTTTGTACCATCATGTCAATGTCAATTTAAAGGCATTAGGCAACATTGAGTACAATAAATTGAACCGATTAATATTTTGTTATATCAATTGCATTCAATTTCAATCAATTTGGTAACTAAGAGTGGGAGCTATGTATATTGTGTTAATTATTTTAAAACTCCAAATTCACGTGCCTATTAAATCTACGCATGATTTTTTATATTTGAGAGATGATTAGACTAGTTTAATCCATCGGATATTGTTAAAAGGGTTTGATTGGATGAATTTGGACCGTTTCTTTTCAATTTAGCTTATTTCTCTTTTAAATTGGACAAAAATCCTTTACAATTAGGTCCCCAGATGACGTAATTGCACAAATTTTGGCCAAAGGCCAGCTGAACAGGTCAAAACCGATTTCGACCAGTCAAATTAGCCTCCGGAGTGACTTTCCGGTGATCGGTGACCACCCCAGGTGGCCAAGCCCATGGCCAACCTTCCCATGCCCTTGGTACATTGAAACTACAAAATTGCCCTCTCGGGGCAAAATAACTAAATTGCTCTTGGCTCCATTTTCTAATTCAAAAAGAGATACGATCTTTGTCGTTAATTTGAGAACTCATTTAAACCATTTGATGCACCACATCATTAATCCACATGATTAAAAAAAATAATCATAAGCTTGCTTAATCTCTAAGTTTATTTGATCTAATCTTAAAAGATTGAATCTCAATCATTGATCAAATCGATGGTTGAGATTCAATCTTGGTATGACTAAATAAGCATTTTCCCTCCAAATTCCAAGGGGCTACAATTTCAGATCCTCTCTCTCTCTCTCTCTCTCTCTCTCTCTCTCTCTCCGCGCATGCACATAGAAGCCGAAGCCTTATCGGCCCGCTTGTCAACGATCGGAACCCCCACCTACGATCCACCATAGTGCCAATCTTCCCCAAGGCGTCCTCTCTCCGGTCGCAAGTCTCATCGAAGCCCTTGATCGGCGACCAAAACCTCTTCAGTCCAAAGATCGAGTCTGACATCGATGTTTAATCCAGTGGTTTCCAAGCCTCACCCAGCAGTCCAGCGGCTCCCTCTGGTGGTCCAATCACCCCAATGGTCATCGTGGATGAGTTGCTGAGCTTATGGTGGTCGGCAGTCATCTAACGCTTCACCGACTGCCAATCTTCCTAAACTTTACTTGATACTCATCCTTTGACCGTTTGTTCACTTGATTTAGCTTGATTCTAACTTGAAGTTTTATCATTCAACTTAGATCATCGTTGAGCTACTTTGAGCCATTTCAAGGTGTTATTTGGTGGCTGGAATAGTTCATTTGAACTCAACTTAGTAGATCACAAATGTAAAGTTTTACTAAACTTGAATCCAATGAGGCGAGATTGCCATAGGCAATTGGGGCTAGGATTCAAAACCGTAGGTGGTTATTACATGTTTAGATTGATAATTTAGATGAGTCATGATGAGTTTTGATGATGTTGTGATGACTGATGATGAATCTATGGCTTGATGTTGCATAATCTCTTGTTCTGGAAATTTGTAAACCTATTTTGACTAATCTGATAAACGTCTTGGAGTGAGCTAGTAAATGATCTTGTTTGGCTTTGATGTCTTCATATGACTTGAAGTAGACTTCACGAGCTTTCCATAGACATATTATATGCTCAATTTGACTATCGTTTTCCCTATCATATGCTTGTTACAAAATCAATACTTGATTCTGATTTGATGGTGTTCTACTAGATGTTCTGTTTTCACCGACCTATGCGGGTTTTTCATTTTTCATTATTTTTTGTACTATGTTTTTCGAGTCGGTGTGACATTCTGGATTTTTTAGTTCTGCTTTCAATTAAATTAATTGGGCCTTTCATCGACGCGTCTATAGTGCTATTCTCAAAGCTGATCACTCGTGAGATAACTAGACTATCTGGGGGAAGTCATAAAGGAATTTTAACACATTAGACTTGAGAATTCGACCAGAACTCGACTACTCGACCGTGCTCATCTGCAGAGATCATTACGGCATAGTTAAAAATCTATTAGAGATTAGAGATAGGTCGGTTCGATAGAGATGTGTGGCTAAACGTGGGTGATTCCATTAAATTACAAAATTCTCGTCGATCGGCACTAGACGATTTTTCTGTCGTTTTGATACCCGGTGTCCATAATCGAAACCTCGAGATTTTCATGAAAATCGAGGGTCGCTAATGTGTCGAAGAGGTTCATTGTGGCTCGAAGAAAATCGACCACGGGTCATTTGCAATAAGAATTTCTGAAAGTTACTCAGTAGCCTAGGGCACGCTAAAATCACGCCAGAGTGAAATTAACCGCGAATTTGAATCCGATTTCAAAAATTGAAAGTTCTGTCATGTCATGAGTCATCGACTCAGTCTTCGAAGATTTTTCTACAAATCGAGATTTTGGCGAAAAAAGTCGAAATATGGCCGTTTTCGAGGAAAATGAAGAGGACCATTTTTTATTGCACAATTGGGATGCAAGTGGGTTCAATTGGCGAGGAAAAATGTCAATTTGATTGAAGACTTGAATTGAATTTTTAGGAACCGATTTGAATTGTTTCGAAGAGAATTGAATGGGAATTGAGCCAATTCCAAGCAAATTCGTGTGTCCCCCTTGCCCACAACAATTGGACCACTTCAAGCTTCTAGAAGAAGCACTTGGTGGCTGGAAAACAGCTGTGGAGGCCAGCTGGTGGTGGGGACCAAAGGAATGGGACAAAGAGATGAGAGAGAGAGAGGCATGGTGGCCCCCTTGCGTAAATCGGTTCCCCCTCTCTTTCTTCCCCTTTCCCATCCTAAGCCCTCCATTGCAACCCTTGAAGACTCCTAGCAAACCCGAAACCGGCCGAGCTCACCTCCTCCATCGTCGAAGTCCATCCGACCGCCCGGAGCCTCACCGCGACGCCGTCTTGCCCCTCGCCGCCCGCGCGCACCCGCGCCTTCCGGCCGCCGCCTCCGCTTCCACCGTGACCCCGGACACCCTTAGGGCTGCTCGAGCTCATCCCGCCGTCGCCGGGGCGGCTTCATCGCCCGCCCGCCACCGTGAAGCCCCGCTACGGCCTTTCGCCGGTCTTCCTTGGTCAAGTTTCGGCCCCAACTAGCCATCAGAGCAACTTCGGCAGCCCTCGAGCAGAACCAGACCAAGTGGGTTTCCAGCCTCGGTTTTGGCCCGCTTTGGATTGTTTCCGGACCTCGTTTAGTGGTCCGCTTTGGAGTTTATCGAGCCCCTCCGCATCTCCGTCGATTTGATTCGAGCAGATCGTTAAACAGGTGAGTTTAACTTACTAATCCTCGCTTAGTAAGTTAATGACGTTTAAGGGTTGATTAATTTAGACTAAGTATGGATTATGTGGTTAGTTAGATTATATTAGTGAATTAATTAGCCGATATTGCATGTTAGGTGGATAGTTTAGTGCAATTAGGGCCTAAACAAGCTCTAGTATTTATCAAGAGTGGTTCGGAAATTTTTCGGGCTCGTCTCGGCTTTCAATTAGGCTTTACGGGCATAAGTTGCTATTTTTGGCATTTATTAATTATTTTCCGTAATTATTTAATTATTTATTTATTTTCCAAAAATTAGATCGGGATAGCCGGTTCAGTAACCAGAATTTTATGCTGATCGCAATTGTGTGATTTGTTTATTTAATTGACTGCTATTTTGTGTTGATTGAGTGTGATTTGTGATTTTGGATATTTATCCCAAAATTAATTAATTTCAATAATTAATTAGAAAATCACCGGGCGTCGATTTACAGCGTCAAAAATGAATTTGTGAACTGTTGAAATTAGTGGGATTTTCAAAAGTAAAGATATTATATTTTGGCTAAGGCCGACCGTGTACCCACACATGATTATTTTCATCGGGTATAATAAAAATGGTGAAAATGTGTGATGGTTTATAGTCGTAGGAAGATGACTATCGAAGCTGAGTTGACGCATGTTGTGCGTGATGTTATAAGTTAGATCAAGAAAAACCGCTGAAGCATGGCTGTGCCTGTCACGCCCGGAACCCCGAGTGTGCGCACATCCCACTGCGGTCGATCAAATATGCGACATCCTAGGATACGTCGCGACCCATTCATTATATTACGCATGCATAAGCGAAACAAATCCCCGACAACATTTAATTTGGGATAGAAAAGTAGGCAATCAATGACAATACCAAACACTCATTTATAAACACATAGGTTTAAATACTATCTACAAAATAGACCGGCTCGACAAAAGGGAAACTATCCTAAGACCAACTAGCAGGACACGTTCACCGATCCTTCAGTTTCCACCTTTCCAGACTCCATGGCTTCGAGTCCTCCCCGACCGCCATCTAGGGACTTGAAATTTTGGCCCACAACGGGGTGAGACATTGTCTCAGCAAGTTCGACCTCCTAAACCCCTATTAGAAAGAAAATACACCCCGAGTGGCCTAGCCACATCACACAGAAGACTTACCTCGTCTTAATTCCTTCCTGTAGGTTAGCACAATTTGTATCGCACAGTCTCGGCGAATAAGAATTCAAACAATTGGAACGCTAACACTTTCATATAAACCACAATCGCACTTAGCACGCATTCCAATTATTATTCACTGCCACACAAGGGCATAGCCTACTCGCAGTTCGGCTATCTACTGACATTAATGCCAGGCATTGCCTCCCCCCTTGGAGCGTGGCTTCATTACTACGTCGACGGCATTCCCGAAGGAGCATAGGTCCAGTTGGCCTAGCCTCTACTACGACCCGCATCCGTTATAAGGGGCATCCCATATAGGGGCAAGTTCGACTCAACAAATCGGACGATTCCTCTTAATTATCACACAGCCAAATCATACTCGGCCCCGGGACACTTTGCATTCCACTCAATGCTTCCACTTAAAATAGTGATCCCGGACATTTTTCTTCATATTAAAAATATTCCAGAAATTATTCACGTGTGTGGGGGTACGTTAATTTCGAACCGAAAGTCGATAAATCACTTTTCAAACCCCACTATTTAATATAATCATTAAAATCTAATTTTGGCATAAAAACCCGACACTTGGGATTTTCTGAATTAAATCCATATTTTTCACAATCAACACTCAATTTGCAAAAATCCACTCATCAAATTCATAGTCGACTACACAACGGTGATCAACACGAAATTCTAAGAAGTTAGGGTCCCGAAATAATTTTCGGAATTTAATAAATAATTAAATTTATTCCGAAAATTAATTAAATAATAATATCCATATTTTTTACGATCCACACTCAATTTATAATATCCAATCATCAATTTCAAAATCCGAATACACGGCAGCCATCGGCGTGAAATTCGAGAATTTAGGGTCCCGACAAAATTTTCAGAATTTATTCTGAAAATTAATTAAATAATAATATTTTAATAATTTTCGTAATATAATATATTATTAAATAATCCAATAATTTCGAAACATTTATTTAAATAAAAAATAAATTCCTTTAAGTCACATCAAGGCTTATTATAAAAAAACATTCTTAACCCTAATTAAACATACTTTAAACTAATTAAACTTCTTAATCTAAACCACATTTAATCAAACTAATCTAACCACATAAACTCACTTAACTTAAACTAAAAACACCCTAAGCATAATTAACCGTCTAATCGAGGTTTAATGATCTAAATTCACCGGATTAGCGAGCGAGCGGACCAAAACGACGAGGGCGACGAGGGGATCGACTTTCCTCAAGGCGGGCCGAGCATCTGGGGTCGGGAAGCCGGCCAAAACGGGCCAAAACCGAGCTGCCATACCCATTCGGCGAGCTGCTGTTCACGGTTGGATGGAGGGGTGTCGGTCGCTGTTCGGGTGCGGGAATGGAGGAGAGAGGCGGTGGTAGTTCAGACGGCAACTGATGGCGGCTCACGGCGGCGTTGGCGACGGCGGAAAGCTGCTGGGGACGCCGGACGAAGGCCTGGTCGGGCAGACGAAGGTGCGGCCGAAGCAGCGGTGCGAGCCGGCGAGCGGACGACGAGCGGTGCGCGGGCGACGCGCGCGCGACAGCGGCGACGCGTGCGAGCGGGCGGACGTAGGGCATGCGAGCAGGCCGGCGAGCTGCTAGTTTCCGTCGTTCTCTCTCTCCTCTCCCTTCAAGAAGCAAACTCAAGGTTGAAGATGATGGAGATAGGTGGAAGTGACATCCCCCCTTTTCAAGAGCCAATCCCCACCATCCACTTGTCAAGATCTCCTTCAACTTGGCCCAACCACCATGACATCACCTAATATCATCTTCCACTAACTCAACCCTCTACAACGTCTTCCAATAGTTTCAATTTCATTTTCCGCCATGGCATAAAATCTTGTACATCCAATTCTTCAATTCTCTTCTAATTGAACCAAATTGAAGTCCATAAAATTAATCCAATGTCACCACACTTCAATTCACATAATCACTTGACCATAGAACCATCTTAGATCTCAAAAGTATAACCAAAAGCGGGCCTACCAATTTTCCGAACCAAATTAGCCATAATTTCATTATTTTGCTGAAAAACTCGGTTTCCATGAAAAATCTTCGAAGATGAGTCAATGATCCTAAAATGATTTGTGACACACCAGGACTTCTAATTTCTGAATCCAATCTCAATTTCACGTTAATTTCACTCGGCACGATATTAGCGCGTCCTGATCTACCGGGTAGCTTTTAGAAATTTTCGTGCATTTGACCTGTGGTTGATCAATTCAAGCTACAATGTACATCTTTGACACATTGGCGACTTTCGGTTGTCGGGATAATCTCAAGGTTTGAAACACGGACACAAGGTATCCAAACGACAGAAAAGCCGGTCTAGAGCCGATCGACAAGAATTGTGCGATCTAGTGGAATCACCCACACTCGATCACATGCCTCTGTCGAGTCGACCTATCTCCGGTCTCTAATCGATTTTTAACTGTGCCGTAATGACCCTTGCAGATTGACTCGGTCGAAAGGTCGTTTCCTAGTCAAATTCTCGAGTCCGATGCATTAGAATTTCTTAATGGCTTCACCTGGTAGACTAGTTATCCCATGAGTGATCAGTTCAGGGAAAAGAACTATATGCGTGCAGATGAAATGCCCATTTCAATTTATTGAAAATAGAATTGGAAATTCGGGATGTCACAGTGCCCATTGGGTCGTAGTCAACTACCGAAGTATGGTTGTGCCCATTGGGCCATAATAAACCGCCAAAATATGGCCATGCCTATTGAGCCATAATTTACCGCCGAACTTGGAATAAGCTGTGCTCGTTGGGCCGTAATTCACCGCTGAACATTTAGTAGGTTGTGCCCGTTGGGCCGTAATTAATAATTGAAAGGACCATGTGATGGTCTTGATGACATGGAATTGACAGAGTCGATTGATCGATGATTCGATCTGAGTGGATGAATTAATTTCTGAAGTGATTGATTGGATGGTTATTTGAACTGTATTAACTTGCAAGAAGGAATCGAGGCCAAGGTAAGTCCTCTGACTCATGATTGTACCTAGGAAGCCCTCAGAGCGTATTTTCTTCCTAGTCGGGTCTTAGGGAATTGAACTTGCTGAGACGTCGTCTCATCCCGTTGTGGGATAACATTTCAGGACCCTAGATGGTAGCTCCTCTTGAGCATTTTGGACAATCGAAGAAGATCACATAACAAAAGTACTATATTCCGATTCATGGGCACCCTAATGGGTTAGAATACGAACTGGTGAAGTCCATAATTTGGGTTGATGCGGGTCTACCCAAAAAGGTTCCCCATCAATACAGATCATGGTATCGCCAGGATTGTAACGGATTGAGAGAGGGCTCCATATCGGAATTTGAGATACCTCTCGTATGTGATGAAGGTTACTTTTGGAAAGGGCACTGCGAGACTCTCCGGGTGGTTCGGTGGTAGATCCGGTGGACCCTAACCTTAGAGATCTAGGATCTCATGTGTATTCAGCAGAGGGCTCCGTTGGAGTGTGGAGGGAGATGATGAGGAGGACGAGGACCCGTAGTTATTTGAAACCCCCCTGTTTTGTAGACGTTATAAATAGACCAGATTGTATTATATATGATATGGTTTGCTAGGTATATATATATATATAAGTGTGGTTGTGTTTTCAGTTCGAAAATTTGTGGCCCTGCATTTCTATTTCGTTATGTTATTATCTAGGGATTATTTATTTGCTTTCGCCTATGCATTTGAAATGAATGGGTCGGCGATGCATCCTGAGATGTCTCTATTTAATCGACCAATGAGGGATGTATGCGCACTCGAGGATCGGGGCGTGACAGTCGGTATGTTCACGAAAGTTGATCAGGACACTTAGACGTATAGAATATAAAGATTTCATGAAATTTGAATATCATTTAGTTAGGTCGATCAGCTATAAATCACCAATATCACAATCTGTAAAATCATCCATCATATTGACCTGCATCTGTTCTTCGTTTTTTATAAAATCATACATTGAGAATCTTAAGTCGGCTTCTCCATGAAAGTTGTGAATAACACATAGATCTATAACGAGTAATATTTTCATGAGGTTTGGGATTGATTTGCTTAGGTCAAATATTTGAAAATCGTCCTTGTTGTGTTTTGTAAAGCTTGTTTCACTGATTGAGTGTATTTGTTCTTTGAACGTTATAAAATCATGCAACTAGAATCTGAATTGGAGGTCCTCATGAAAATTGTAGATGTCTTCATGTTCTGTGTGCTGTCAAATTTTCAAGAAAAACTCACCTCATTAGGTAGACATGATTAGACTTGCATTACACAATATCTTGTTTGTAAACATGTTTCTGCATGACTATTGTCTGTTATGTGATTGTTATAAAATCTTGTGATGACAACTGGAAGTCAATGTCTCCATGAGTTGTATTCCTCATGTTATGATCTTTGATATGTAAAATTTTTAGGTTGAAAGAAGCTCGTTAGTTTGATGAGAATTGCACTGAATTGTATGTGTTTGCTTCAGTAATGCTGATTTTTCCAGAATGACCATTGCATGTTTGGTGATTTTTATAAAATCATGCATGCTAAATTAGGTGATATTGTATTCATGAATATCGCTTGTTATATGTTGATCTCTGTTTTCAAATTTTTTTGAAAAATAAAAAGTCCATTTATCATTTTTCATGAGTGTCATAAAGTTGCAAGGCATTCTGAAACTCTGTTTTCCAAAACTGACCTTCAGTCATTTTTTATTTGATTTAAATTTTGAAATGTGTTCTTCACCAATGTTGTTGAAAACATTTCAAACTTCGATTTGACACTAATTTCGTTGAATTTGAAACTCGTTAGGATGTTCAAAAAGGCATGATCAGAGTGTTGTTAATTCCGCACCCAGGTTCTCCTTAGATATCTGAAAGTGTTTCATAATTTTGATGAATTTAGTGTCCTTTCTTGAAAATCTCCAAAATACGAAAGTTGTAGATACGAAAGTTGTAGACAATGATCTCAACTTTCTTTTATCAATTTTGTTAGAATTGATACACGTTTGATTGTTCAATGAACCCGATCAGTGTGCTGACTTATCCGCACCTGAGTTCTAAAATATATTTCCCAAGAACAAACTTGTTTAAAATTTTTAACAAAGTTGATGTCATTGTTTGTCATCTTTTGAAACATGAAAATCTCCTTTGGAGACTTCTATGCACATATGTCAAGTTTGTGTCCTTGGCTGCAAATTTTCAAAGTTCAATCTTTTCAATTGCTTTGTTTGTGTTCCATTTGATTGGCTATGTTGTTTACATAATCACATGATTTTAATTGCTTTGAATAAATAAGTGACCCTTTTTGGTTCACCTTCTCTAGATGATTGCTTGAGAACCAAGATCTTATGGCTTAAGTGCTTGAGTTTCTATTCTCTTCGCATGTGACTTTAAATGAATGGATTATGACGGATGCATGTTTGTGGGGGTAAACCAAAGGGATATACTTAGACCTGAATGTAGGAGTCATTCGATCTTGACCATCGCTTATGAACATAAGGGATGGCCAAATATCGACAGCTAAAATCAATCAATTAGTAAACATAGAATGGCCAAATATGCAAAAACCTCAAAGGCCGACCCAGAGGCCGACCCAGAGGCCGTGTTTTGTGTCATGAATTGTTTTGAATTGTTATTCTCATAATAATAAAAGTGAAATATATTGAAATTTTTTGCAAAAATTAACTTGTTTGGATGTATGTGATTGCATTCGATTGCATTTTTTGACACTAGTTCAATACTAGTTTAGAGTTAGAATAGTCCAAAGGCAAATTAGAATAGTCCAAAGGCAAATTTTATAGAAGGTGGCCAAAAAGACTTGAAGACGGCGGAATAGTCAATGTCCAATGCAACCCTTTACATTTGTATTTATTTATTCCCCCGACATATATCTTGGATTTTCAATTCAATTGTATAAATACCCAACGAGTTGCAAGTTTACTTTTTTTCGCACCTAGAATAATTGTCCACATTCTTTCTTGGGTGTTTATTTCTCGTATTGCAATTTAGATTACTTGATTGCTTTTCTTTTCATTTTGATAGTTAGCGTAGAATGACACCAATGAACTATCCATATGTGACCATTTAGCATTAAGACTCAATCTTGCACGAAAATTTAGAAAGATTGCTTGACCACCTTGAATAACTATCCAACTCATAGGTCGAAAGGGCACTAATAGATATTCATTAGCATAACCCAAGTCTCTAAATCCACAAAATCTCTAGTTCCGTGGAAATCAAGGGAGGTCTCCCTACCCTTGATTGGGTTTCTAACCGAACCTCGATGAAGAGACTAGTGACAACTCCTAGATAATTTTTTTAGATTGTCTAAAAGCTTAAAATGAACCGTTGTCACACAAGGTTTGGGAGAACCCTCATTCTCAATTGATGGACCTCCAGCACGAATATCAAAGATGATGCTTTTCGAGCCTTCTTTATGTAATACACTTTAAGGGCTGTCACTTGAACAAGTATATCTAAATCTATTCCTAAGGATTAAAGGCTCGAAGGGGTAGGTCGCGACAAGCGATGGGACCAATGGTGTGATCGATAAGACTAGGAATGGGTCCTAAATGTCGAGCAAGAAAGGATTGAAGACGTTCGTCCTTCGTCTGCTGAAGAAATCGCTCAGGATCAATGACATTGGGGGAGAAGTGTTTGATTGAGCGGGTTGAGCTATATCATGCCGAACTTGAATTGTGGCCTTTGGATCAATCTAATGGTTATAAATGATTGTTTAATGATTAAAAATCTCTCTGTTTTTTTTTTTTGGTCGAAAAGATAGGATATATTTAAAACGTCGAGAAAGTACAACCAAAAGATAATGCATCCGCGTACACAAGGTCCAGTAGAAGAAAATGAGGGAAAATGTTCCAGTTACAGGCCAGGTCCGATCTGCCATGGGCCTTAACAGCCCAGTCAGCCACTCCATTTGCCTCCCGTCTACAGTGTCGAAGCTGCAAGTTAGGGTAAGAGGAAAGTAAATCGTTGACCTTAGCAAACAACACGTGTTCTTCCCACAGAGGTGTTCTTTTGTCATTCACCGTTTAGATCAAGAGCAGGTAGTCCGATTCAATCACCAGATGTTCGTTGTTGAGGCCTTGGTGCAGCAAACGATGGAGTGTAAAGCTAAGTGCTTGTACCTTCGATTGAAGCGTAGAGACGACTGGGAATCCTCTAGTAAAAACGTCAGTAAGTATGCCCTTGTGATTTCGACTTATGCACGCCATAGATCCTGTTTGACTGCCTGGCTTGTAAGCCTCGTCTATGTTGCATTTCAGGGTTCCACGATCAGGGGGTCTCCATAAGTGTGCTGGGTTGAGAGCAGAATGCTCTGTTTGCTAACACCTGGGAGTGGAGATTTTGTAGATCCGGGTCTGTGTAATGGCGTCTGCAACGACGATGCTCGGATCTGGTTGCTGATGTCTGAAGATGAAGTTATTGCAGCCACACCAGATCTGCCATAATACATGCGCAATAGTCTCTAGTCTAGGTAAGGTTTGATGTGCTTTTACTCTTGTTGTGATCCATGCGTCGAGGCGATGAACTGAATGAGGTGTGATCAGTACATTGAGATCAGGTTGACTCCAGACTCCCCTAGTCCATGAACAAAAGAAATATAGATGTTCTAGGGTTTCCTGTGCATGTTGATTGCAGAGATTACAGATAGGATCGGGGGTGATGTGTCGATGAAAATTTGCTTTTGTTGCAAGTGAGTTATGGCATGCGACCATAAGAAAATGCGGATTTTGGTGCTGTTTGCATAGTCCATATTCATCGCGAGTATTCGGGAGGCTAGAATGATGTGGAGGCTTGATGATTTCGAGTTTGCTTGCTTTGTGTTGATGATAGAATTGTAATTACTTTTCACTGTGTGAAGACCATGCTTTATTTCTATCCCGACTAAGTGATCAGAAGCACAATGTGGTCTGATAGGAATTCGAAGGATTTCATTGATGATTTGATCATCGTAAAATTTTTTGATAAGAGGAAGGTTCCAGGATTGGTGGTAAGGGTCAATAAGATCAGCCACCAACGCTGGCTCCTCTCTTGCGGCTAGTCCGCCTATAGTTCCTATAGGTAGCCACCTATCCTAACGTATCTTGATGTTTTTGCCATCACCAACAGACCATCTTACATTAGGTATGATGGCCTCTCTACCAATAAAAAGGCTCTGCCAGCCCCAGGATGGGTGAGACCCTTTATCCATTGTTTGGAAGTCTTGTGAATGAAAATAAAGCCCCTTAAAAATCTGACTCCACAAAGAGAGAGGTTGATGAATTAATCGCCATGCTTGCTTGCCAAGCATTGCCCTATTAAAAGCTATTAGGTCTCGGAAGCCAAAACCCCCATTGTTCTTGCTGGTTTTTAGCACATCCCATTTCGCCAATGCACTCCCGTCCCGCTCTTGTCGTTCTTCCACCAAAAACTGGAAATTCTCTGTTCAAGCACTTTACAAATAGATAGAGGAAGCTTGAAAATAGACATAGCATATTGAGGAATATCTTGCACAACAGATTTAAGTAGGATTTTTTTCCCCCTTTAGATAGTAATCGTTCTTTCCAACCTTCCAGTTTTGCATTTACTCTCCCTAATATCCAAGAAAACATTTCTCGTTTTGATCGTCCCCAGTCCGAAGGTATACCCAAGTATTTGCCATATCATTGCAACACCGGAATTCTAAATTCCCTTGCCAAATTTTCCTGTAGTCTTAAAGGGCAATATTTACTAAAAAAACATTCCAGTTTGTTCCTATTGATGACTGTCCCGTGGCTATGCAATACTAATTCAAGATGTTAGCAAGGTTCGACATTCAATAATTGTACCGTCTAGGAAAAATACCGAGTCATCAGCGAACAAAAGATGGGAGAGCATTGGACATTACCTGGATAGCGTGAGCCCTTTGAGATGGCCTACTTCGACTACTTGGTTAATCAGGGTTGAAAGAACGTTCGCCAGTAAGATAAAAATGTAAGGGGATAGTGGATCACCTTGACGAAGTCCCCTTGACGACTGAAAGTAAGGTAGCTGTTCACCGTTAAAGCGTACACTGAAGGATGGGGTAGTGATGCATTGCATCACCCAAATAACCCACCTTGGGTGGAAACCCAATCTAAGTAAATAATCTCTGAGGAAATCCCACTTAACTCTATCATACGCCTTTTGCATGTCTGTCTTAATTAGTACCTTATACTTTCGCTTCCACTTCCTAGTCTTGAATTGATGAAGAACTTCCTGAACGATCAAAATATTGTCTTGGATTTGTCATCCACTCACAAAAGTAGCTTGTTCCTTAGAGATAAGATCAAATAGCCATGGTTTAAGACGATTAGCGATAACCTTTGAAATGATTTTATATGCATAGTTGCATAGGCTGATGGGCCTATACTGATCCCGTCTTTCAGGGTGATTGGTTTGAATCAAAGCAATAATGGTTCTATTTAGATTACGAGGTAGCACTCCTGAATTAAAGAAATCTTGCACTAACTTCAGAAGGTCATCCTTAATAATATCCTAATGCGTCTGATAAAAAAGTCCGTTCAAACCATCCGGGCCTGGGGCTTTCGAAGCCCCCAACTGGAAAGTTGCCCTACACACCTCTTCGAGAGTGACCAAAGCAGTTAATTGGTCATTCATTTCTGGTGAGACAACTGGAGGACATTTATTCAAAATAGGCCCGTAGTCTCGATACCCCCCCTGATGTATAGAAATTTGAGAAGAAAGCAGTCGTCATCTCCTTAAGGGCTTGAGGATCTCGCACCCATTCCTGATTGACATCCTGTAACATAGTAATCCTGTTTCTTTGGCGTCTTTGGATGGTAGTTGCGTGAAAAAATTTAGTATTCTTGTCGCCCCATCGCAACCAATTGATTCTGGACCACATAGCCTAAAACTGTTCTTCTTGCTGCCATATTCTTCTAATTTCATCACGGATAAGAGAGGCTGCCTCTTTACCATTGCTGTTAATATGTGGTCTATTGGTGATCAACTGAAGCTGTTGGTGTAAGGTATTTACCTGCAAGTGTTCGATGTGAAATTTTGAGCGACTCCAGCCTTCTAAAGCCATAGAAACAACATGTAGTTTGTGCAGTAAAGTAGGATGACTTACCTAAACTGAGTTCCATGCATTATAGATGATCACTTGGCATTCTCGATCCTAGTTCCAAAAAGCCTCAAAGACGAAAGGCCTTTTGCATTTTCTAGGAGGTGCTGTTGTGAATAAGAGTAGGGGACTATGGTCGGAACCCATAGCCGGCGAGTGAATACTTCAACCTTAGGATATAATAGTCGCCATTCTAGCGTACACATTACCCGATCTAAACGTTCTTTGACTAATTCATCCTGCGCTCTATTATTCATCCAAGTAAAAGCACAACCTTTGCTTTCTAATTCCATTAGGGCACAATCATTAATGATGACTCTAAAGGAAAAGAGATAATATGAAGCTGATGGTCGCTTGCCAACCTTTTCCCATGGGTAGATAATGTCATTGAAATCTCCGGCACATATCCAAGGCAAAGTGTTGGAGTTATTGATCGTTCTTAGCTCTTCCTATAACAGATGTCGAATATGGTAGGATGAGGGAGCATGGAGACAGGTAATGCGCATCGTTCTGTCATCAATCAAGTCTCGGCAGATCATGTCGAAACAGTCCTCCGAAGAGTGAACTATGCTTAATGTTAAGCGGTCATTCCAAAGAGCCGCCAGACCTCCTTTCAGACCAACTGGGTTTCGAACAAAAGCACTTTGGAAGTGTAGACAGCGCTGCAAACGTTGGATCACTAGTTCATTATTCTTAGTTTCCATTAGGAAAACCAAGTCGGGCTTTTCCTTGGCCGTTAAGGCTTTGAGAGCTTAAACTATCAAGGAATTGCCCAAACCTTGACAATTCCAGCAGATTAACTTCATTTGTATGTGGGTGGCTGTTTAGGACTAGCCACCAACGCCCATTGTGCCGCCTCTTCTGCTACATATACTGGAGTGTCCATGAGTTGAGTATCATCGAAGTCTGATGAGGCTAAGTTCCACATCTCATAAGGAGAAAACCTTTTCTGTTTTTTGGTTGTGCCCACTGTAGTGATAGTTCTGGTAGTCTTTCGCTATTTTTGTTGCTGCATATCCATGGGTTGAGTCTGAATTGCTTTTAATTTTGCTGATGCAGGAACCAAATCAGTAGTTAACGGAGCCCCATGTATTAAATCAGTCAAATGGGAGTGCTGGCGAGTCACTTCAACGAAGGGCCTGTTATGAGTTGCAAGTGTCGATTTGGGAGCTGTTTCAACAGTTGTTATTAGGGGCAATAGAGGGATAGTCGGCTGCAGGGCAAGGGGGGTTTCAAGTACAGTCTCATCAATCTGCTCTGTTTTATCCTGAGGGTTATAAAACGTTTGCCAATAAGGACTATGCTCTCTAACCTCGGCTCGTAACCATTGGCCATAGGTCATTTTGTCTTTGTCGTCTAGCTGTGCCTCTTTATAAGGGTAGTCTTTGCAATACATAGCATAATGCTCCAGTTTCCCACAAGAATAGCAGAAATGCGATAATCATTCATATCTAAAATCTAGCCACAAAGTTTTCCCATCTATGCGAATTAGTTTTCCAGTCTTTAAGGGTTCCTGCAAGTTGATGTTGATCCTAACTCTTCCAGCTCTTAAGGCTGAGCCCTCTTTTGTATATGATTTAACTTCAATAACGTTACCAACCTGATTAACCACCTTTCTAATAAGTTGTTCAGTGCTCCATTCCAAAGGTAAGCCAAAAACTTGCAGCCAGAAAGCGCAGTGAGTAAAATCATAACAGTGTAAAGGCGTGTTGGGTATCCAAGGCTTAAAGTTAACCAAATGGCCTGAGAACAGCCAAGGACCACCGTCAATTATTCTCTGTTTCTTGGCCTCTGACTTGAACTTTGCTATAAACATGCCAGCATCTCTCTGGGAAATCTCTACTTGGTCTGTCTGCCATGCCCGCTTCATGGTACTTTGGAAAGCTTGAAGATTAATAGGTGGGTTAGAGAAGATATTGCCAACTAAAACTAACCGGCATTCCTGCAACCTTTCATGTGGGGGTCTTCATCCCAGATCTCTAGCTCTTGTTCCGAGCAGAGGCGACCTAGTCTTTGACACAGGGCAGCTAATCGCGAGGACCCTTCTTGATCATCTGAAGCCATTTGAACCGACCGAACTCAATAACACCCTAATCTAATTGGAGCAGGAGGAAGGCGAGACCATACCTCGAGCAACTCATCATCCAACAGAATAAACGAGGTGCAGGAAGGAAGACTGGAAAGTCATAGGTCGAAAACCACTGAATTGATGCACCGTCGAAGCCGATTGTGAAGAAGCCGAGACATGCAAGCAATTAAACGGCGGGAATTGATGCCGGCTAACTTGCTGGAGGTACCACACTGAAGAGAAAGAAGACAACGAAGCACAAATTCGCCTGAGAAAGGTGAATTGATGGAGCGATTAAGGGTAGATGGACGGAAATGAGGGGGTTATTGATGGGGATTAGGGTTGAGGTGAAAAAGCCAGAAGAAAACTACCATAGAAGGTAGACAAAGCTCTACATGACGAGAGGTTTTATGGATAGAAACTGATTAAAAATCTCTCTGAGTGGTCCATTTCATGTCCCATGGATAGGTGACTTGGAAAATTGGATGGCCATGATCTAAATGATGACTGACTTGGAATATTTGCTTAATAGTTAAGAAAATGTTCTAATTGGTCTAAATTTGATAACACGGATTTAGGGGGAATTTTATAATTTCACCAATGTCAATTGTGTAATTTCTGCATGTAGGCGAGAGGATTGGTTGGCCATGGCTTAGCTAGTTGGAATGGACCTCTGACCGGTGGAATTTTGGCTAGAAATTGGTCGTGAGAGCCAATCGACCTTGGTTGGTCAATGCTGGTCGAACCGATTTGAGTCGGTCGGATCAGCTTGACGTGGGAGTTGGCTGATTTGGTTTAGGGTTAGGTCCCTCCAATTTTATTCCAATTTGCTGTTTTTAATCCAATTAAGTTAAATTAAAATTTTCAATTGAATTGGGTCAAATTGAATGCAACATATTTAATCGAATTGTCTCAATTGGATTAATTGAGCATATGATGCTTTGATTCCATCAATTTCTACTAAAATGCATGACAAACTAGACCAACATGAATGATTAAGGTTCAATTGGCTTAAATTTAAAGCAATTTATAAAATTGGATGTTAGTCCAAGATGGGTCAAGTCAAATTGCACTAATCGAACCATTCCTTCATGATTTTGTTAATCATCGATTGGCTAAAATGATCAAATTGAGTCCAATTGGTGTGATTTCATCAAAATTGATTTTAGGATTGAGTTCCATTTAATGAATTGGACTCAATTATGACAAAATCTCTCAATTCATGAAGAATTGATCGGAATCACTAATTGGGACCAAATGTGATTTTTCTTCTTATTTCCGGGTTGGAATTTCAAAATTGGCTAAAATATTGAATGTAGAACGACGTCTAAATCAAATATCATGAAAGAAGTTTTCTTTAAAAAAAAAACTAGAAACGAGCTAATTTTATTTTTGGCCAATGTTGAACCATATTTCACGAATTGGGGAAAAGTTGGTTCTCTTTTCATAAAATTGACAATGCCAAAGTCAAATTAATAATGTAAAAAGAGGTTGTTTTGGAGATTTTTAGTTTTTTCAATTTTTTTAGACAAAATGTAAACCAAAAGTCAATATTTTATTGATTTGTCACCCAAAACGTCGATTGAGGGTTCAAACTTTTTTTTTTTTTTTAATTGAGAATGCAACAATTAAACTGACACTATTTTGGAGCTTCCTATGCAAAAAAAAAAAAAAAAAAAAAAAAAAAACCTAATCAACTCAAAAGAGTCTGACTTTTTGAGATTAAAGTGTAAATGAAAAGGAAATAAAGTGCTAATGCAAAAAAAAAAAAAAAAAAAAAAAGTGTTAAATGACTCTTTGGATAAAAAATGTGCTCGTCATTTATATGATGCGTTGCTATAAATTAGGTATTTACCGTCATTGCTTTCTCTCTTTTTATGTGACACTTAAAACCCTAAATCCTCTTTGCTCTATGTAAATCCATGGCAGTAACCCCAAAGAGGATCCAAACACCATGGAAGCAAAAACAATCACCTTACATACTCCACCCCGAACCCTTGCCCTCGATCTTGCCAATCTCTTTTGCGCTCCATACCCCACAAACCATGACCCCTCTCCGCCGATCCACGCGTCCAACGTCTCTCTCTCCAGACAACGAAGGAAGTCTCTATGCAGGGAAGGCTTCGAAGTCTATTGGCTTCGCCGACGAATTGGTCCCAAATTCGGGTAGAAGGTCCAGAATGTAAGGAATACTGGACTGGCTACGCCCTCCAAATAGGAAACTCGCGAAGAAGTGGAGAAGGCGATTGGGTTCAATAAGTCAAACAGGAAGTCGAGATAGAAAATCGAGAATGAAGGGAAGGGGATCTCGTTTGCTCCGGCATCGCCAGATCAATATGAGATTAAGAGATTAAGAAGAGAAAGGAGTGAAAGTGACTTCAAAATGGTTACTAGAGATAGAACCTTGAGCACCTCAAACGACAAGGAGGAGAAGAAGGGTGACGCAGTTCCAAAGAAGAGGATTTGGTTTGAGAGAGAGAGAGGAGAGGAAGGACTCTCCATTTAATTACATGATGAAGAGAAAATATTTTAGGAAAAATATATATTTTCCTTTCCAAATATTTCCTATTTATTTTCACGTTTTAGTCACACACCAGAAAATAGTCATTTTCTTGAAAAATGACTTTTTGAAAAATATTTTCCAAAAATGTCATGTTTCCGCAAAATAAATAGAGATTAATATGTCTCAACTTGAATCTCCAATGTTCACCTTCACTTCAAATCTCTTCCATCATACTGAACCATGAAGGCTACTAGGAAACTGCATCGATTAGTCTTTTTCTTTCGATTTTCACCGGATACCGATAACATTAGAAGTGGATCACCAATCAACCATCGGCTTTAATACTACTTCTTGGAAGCACATGGCAAAAGCTTGATATAAGTACCTAGAGATATCGCTAATAGGGACTCTAGTCGAGCTTATCTACATATTCATTTGCACTCACTTTTACTCAAAAGATAAAACCAATAATTTAAGGATCAACTAGAATATATATTGACTACTCCACATTATACAAATGCTCCGATACGATAATTTTTTGCTTTTTAGGCTGCTGAGCCTTCCACTACTTGTGGGCGCCGCCTTTCCGAGCTCCACCGCCACCATTGCGGGAGCAGTCATCGGGGAGATCTTGTGGAATCCGGCCTTGTGCGATTCGAAGAACGGCCGGACGATGACTTTCGGAGTGGCGGCCGAGGGAGGAGCGGGGGTGGGGCGCTGACGCGGAGAGGAACGACGTCATGGTATTCTCGCAGTCGTAGGAATTGCGGGGTGGCCTTTGAACATGGCAGACGATTCGGCGTGGGAATCCGAATCTATCTCGCCGAGCTTTTTTGGGGGTGTCTTGTCGGCGGAAAGTCTTGACTCAAGTCCTCAGAGTAACCAACCCCACCCCTCCCGCCAATGTAGGGGAGAGAGTGGAAATAAGGGAAAATAGCCACTTGTCTTAAAAAAATCAATAATAAAAGCCACGTCGGTAACTCTGTTAGTTAAATTGAAGGGAATTAATGGAAAATTTTGATAGTATTGGTTTAATAAGTTTTCGGACTCGATTGAACTATCTAAATATTTTATGGTTTAGTTGCACTTTTTGTGATAAATACAAGATTATTAATAATATTATCATTGTTACTATCATCAATATTGCTATTATTATCACTATATCAATAAAATCATATGCCTACTGTTAAAATTTTGGTCCCTTTGATCTCTATAATTTAACAAACACATCATCAACCCAAGTTTTATTTTAGATTAAGAGATATTCACATATGCTGTTATTACAATAATTAACATTAGAGACTTTCACCAACATATGTGCGGGGTGTGTAGCAAGTAGAAATAAGTAGTTTGAGGTTAGAGGATTTTGACTCATTTTAAGACATCTGGCATTGTAAATGAGGCTGAGTGGCAAGCTTGCCCAACCAGAAGTTGAAATAGAAGAGGTGACTGAAATGTACAAAAGTCTAAAAATTTAATCAAAAGTTAACGCCTTGAAATGAAAACCTGAACATTTAGAAAACTTGTTTTGAGCTATACCTATGCAAACACTAAAATTACTACTTTAGTATTTACAGAATATATTTTATGTGTTTGGTACATGCCAATGTGGTGCAAATGACAAAATTACACTACATGTGTGTTATATACACCTCAATCAATTTTAATTTTGAATTTTAATGTCTCTCACTTTCGATCAATTTGCTTCTCAATTTGTCATAGCTATATGGCCTGACTGTACACAAAATAATTTATGATGGATCTGAATAGTCACAAATTCTTATACCGCAATTAAGAGAATGAAAGTTCCAGTTATTATCGACGATGTATGGCACGGAGGACGATGTATGGCACAGAAGCATTGGGATTATTCAGATGCTTGCAAACCCCATCGTTAAGGGGAAAAAAAATAAAGCTAGATATATATGCATCATTGAAATATACTTGAAGGAGAATAGATGTGATGTAATAGTTTGAACAATTAAAGAGAATAATTTAAATTCTATTGCTAAAGGGCGAAGTTTTCGATAGATTTGTTCGATAGATTTGTAAAAGGGTATGATTAGTTGAGGTGAATTGAAATGCCACATAAAATACGTATAGATGATTGGAATATTTTATAATCTAGTTCCTGATTCCTTAGGTTTGACCTTTTTTTTGAAATCGCGTGTTGTGCTCTCGGCCCATCTTATATGTTCGAGTAGGGTTTCGACGATACACCTACTTATACCTTTGTCCACTCCCATATTCATTTTACTTGCCGAACGGTGAAGCTCTAAGAGATATTCACTAGTTTATCATAGGTTATGGTGAATTGTAGTGCCACGTTGATTCACATAAATGAGTTGAATCACTTATAATCCGATTTCACGATTCCAAAAGTTGACACTTTTTGGAAATAACGTATTGGACTTTATAAGCTATTGGCTAGTTTGTGTGTTCGAGTGGGCTTTCGCCAATAAATCCACTTCCTCTCTCATATTTACCTTACTTAATCAAAGATATAAACACACTCAAAACATTATAAATACCTTAATAACTTATTACTTCCTGTTTCAAATAATGCGCCATTATGTTAGTAAAATATACGTTAACCATTCTGTCTAATGAGATATAAAGTTGTACAACATGTTAAAAATAATGAGACAATGAATATCCTATTCAGAAAAAATTTAGAAGAATTGAATTGAATACATGACAAACATGCATAAACTGTAGAACAGGAGAGTTACATATTTTAAATGATATATAAAATTAGCATAAAATTTAATTTAAGTAAATCGCAGGACATCTTACTTAAAAAAAAATAAAAAATAGTCTACCTGCTCTAATGAACTTATCTATTATGGTGCTACATAATTCTATTTTCAATTCTTCGCATGCGTGGCACGAGTACAAAAGCCAGTTTGATGGAATTTCTTATCGTTGGTAATAGTCTATAACCATTATATTCTTTCTTAATATATGGAGAGAGATAGTTGATAAAAAGTCAGAGAAGGACGGCCAGTTGCATCCTCTAAATTTTACAATTAGAGTCACACTACTATTCAGCCCCATTCCAGATGTAAAGATTTATGCTCGTGGTTCTTATAAATTTTCTAATAGTTCGACAATTAGCCCCATTTTTGCGATTGTTAAAAAATGTTTTCTGACAAGACCGCAGTAGCTCTTGATTGCAACTTGATTTCCATTGTCGTTTTCTCAGTTACACTATACAAGAAAAACCACCTATGGAGAGGAAAGAAAATTCGTTGCCGAAGGTCCATTTTTCTTTGCCAGGAGCTAAATCTTTGAGCCACGAAGTTACTTCTGGAGATAGCAAATAGGCGGGGGCCACTTGGCCCACCTAGGCCTGAGAGTGAGAGGTAAGAGAGAGGAACATGGGCGGGCTCAGCAAGGTTTATACACGAGAAAGTGCGGTCCGCCCCACTTCGCTCAGGAGTTATTTTCATGTTATAGACAGATTTGAGAAATACCTTAAGGCAATTACCATTAAAAAAAATCAAATTATATCCACTATTACACGAATACTCTAAATTTTTTATGTTTCCAAGAATCCTAAACTTACCTACTATTACACAAATACCCCAAACTTTTTTTATATCAAGGAAAAAAACCCAAACTTATACCCTCGATTTTAATTTCATCAGGGATATATTTGTCACAAAGTTCAAATTTTTTATAATAGAAAAATGTTTGGATATATGTATCATAATAGACAAATTTAGGGATGTTAATGACACAAAAAAAAATTATTTGTATTGGAATGAGCATAATTTTATTTTTTGTGATATTAATCCAATATATTACGTCAAAGACATTTGATGCTTGCTCGATCTTGCCAAGTGATCTTTTCTAGCTACTTCAACAAAGGAACTCGTTCCTCATTACTAGGGCTTTGTTTTTTGCTCACACTGTTAAATGCAGGGAGAGTTTTTTTTTTTTCCTTCTTTCCAGAAGTGGAGAGGAAGTTATTTTTCAACCCCTCCGTTGAACGATCTGATTATTGGGCCAGGTTTAAGCCACAATGCCACAAGATATGTGGCCCAACCCAGATAAAAAAAATTACTAAATTTCTTTACTTCACATCCCTCCTATTCACACCCACCAAGCCCAACGTTCAACTCAATTAATTCCTTTATTTTCGTTTCTCTTCTCCCTAATGAAAAGCGTGCGCCCTTCCTAACTTTTAAAATCATCTTGTCTAAATGTAACGTGAGGGAAAATAATGAGTTTAATTTATTCTCAACTTGAAAGTTAAAGGAATAGTATAGTAGAAGTCCACAAAGAAAGATACGGTTGGTTCATTAGCAGCAATAAACTATCTGATTACATCTCAATTAACTTTTCTTTTCCATTCTTGAATTTGTAGAAGTAAAGCATACTTAGCTATTGTCGGTATATAACAGGTTTGTGTTGACCCTAGTCTTCTTTGATCAATAATATAAGGGTAACCAAGTTGCGGTTTAGTTAGTAGGGTTTGAGAGAGCCGATACAAAGTATCCACACTATTTATGGAATTATACGTGCTCTCGCAAGTTTAAGAGGTAAAATAAGGGAAAATGGATTGGGTTTGAACGATTGATTCAAATTTAAGAGGGAATAGTTACTTGATTGTCAAGGTTGACATCTCTAGAAAGGGCATTGGAAATAAAAGAGACTCACGCAAACACTTGAAGAATGAACTCTATTTTTATCGATCTACTTGATTTTATTTACTAATTGTTTCTTCGCAATTTATTTAAAGCCTTTTCAATCAATTTCGCCCTGTACTAGTAGTTCTTTGTGTAATTGAACAATTTCTGCTCTAGTTTATGTTGAAACTCAAAGTTGGTTGTACTATCATGTATCAGTCATGTGGACGAAAAGTTGTTGACACTTAAAATTGGTCGTACTATCTTGTGCTGGTCACATGGATGAGAAATACAATGAAGTTGCGCATCATAAGATTATTAATATATGATCAATTATCAACAAGCCTACGGATAGGAGTTCAATGATTGAAAGTGAAGCAAAGGATTGCCACGCGTCTAGTTGTCAAAATACACTAATGAAGACCAAAGTGCCCGCTTGAATGATTTTGGCGGTAAGTCTTTTGTTAGAGTCTTCAAGATATTTCAAGAAGCGCCAGAGAAATGCGCGATTGGAAAGGTGATTAACGTCTAGGTACCTAGTCGTAGAATTGGTGTCGATAAACTAGGAAACATTAAAACATGATCAAGGAAGTTACAAAGAGTTGGTAACAGAAAAGAAGGAACATGCCTAAAGATGGAAACGGTTATGAAAAGATGGACGATTGCTTAGTGATTACCAAGTTTCTCTATAAATACCACAGTCATCCAATAAAGGAGCCCTCAAACAACACATCAAATGTCATTACGTTATCTTTACATTATTGCATTTTAGTTTCTTTAATTGTAGCTTCCAGATTCCTATCGTCCATTAGATTTTGGTGAGCATCTTTATTTTGGTGCGGTATCGTCAATTAAATTATGATATTGTATCTCTTGCTTAGCATCGTCAATTGAATTCCAACATTGTGTCCTCTATCTGAGTACATTCGTTGATTAGATTTCAGCATTAAACTCGTATATGCTTGAGCTTTGTTGTTGATTAGATTCCAACATAATTTAGGTTCAATTCGAGAATCTAAGGTTTAGTCATCGGGGTTGTATAGTTCTGTTTGTAGTTGGAACTTTTATGATATTGCATTTGATATCCTCACTAGCATTAGCACATAACATTTGTCTCCTTTAAATAAAAGTAAAAAATGACACTTGGTGAAAGATATTTCGTTGCGGAAACAAGATTGATGAAACAATTTGTTAAAACTCACATTGCAAATTCTCAAATCTTTCTAGTGAAAAAATGTGTACATCAAACACAAGGATATGGTCTTTGTCAAGAATTGTTGGCTCGCATAACATAGAATTAAATTCATACTTAGTTAATAATATAACCACAATGATTTTTTGAGCAAACAACCACAGATTGTTGGTTTATTTTTTATTTTTTTTTTAAAATAGAGAAACAAGCTAATCAGCCTAGCAGGTAATGACATCCGTTTTTGGGTTTCATCGACTTTCAGTGAAATCCTAATTTTGACTTTTTCTTAAAAAAATAATAATAAACTTTTACTTGAATCTTATATCTAACC
This sequence comes from Eucalyptus curtisii, assembly GCA_017140595.1. Classification (NCBI taxonomy): domain Eukaryota; kingdom Viridiplantae; phylum Streptophyta; class Magnoliopsida; order Myrtales; family Myrtaceae; genus Eucalyptus; species Eucalyptus curtisii. Next base: position 15,646,394 of record CM029497.1, read on the forward strand.
AGTTTATTTTTGGTCAAGTGATATGTTAAATGGGTGACGTGTCCATTCTACAAATTTTTCTTCTTCCACATGCCAATTATGGATGTTTTCACTATTCTTTTTCCTACTTTTTCTTTTTTTCCTTTTTTTTTTCTTCTTTCTTCTTGTCGTGGAAGACAACAAATAGAAGTCAACTCATGATGCATTTGGTAGCATTTTTGTTCCTGAAAACAATTTTTGTTCAAGAATAGGTTTTTATATTTCTATTCCTTGGATGAGTTTTTGAACGAACAACGCATTTGGTAATTACACAAAATTTCCATTACTAGAATAGAAAAGCGTATAAATGCGTTTGGTACAACCCTAAAAATTTATATTCCCAATTTTTTCAATTATTAATAAGTAATATCGATGGAGACTTGACCTTTCATATTTGGATAAAACTGGACTTTTTTGTAATGATTTAATTGATCAAGCTATTCTAAGATAACCTAAGAAAATCCAATGTAATAGTTAGTCAAGGATGGATGACAAAAAATGGTAGGAGAGAGTCTCACTGATTTGTAACTCATAATATATGACGTTGATAGTTAATCTTTGGGCATCATAATAAACAGGTGCATAAAAATAGCAAACATTATCTGGAGTCACTAGGTTTTCACGACCTAGTATAATTTCTAAAAGAAAATGACATTAAATATATATAATAAAGTGCTAAAAGTTTATTCCATCTTGAATCTAATTTTCATCAAAAGAAGTATTTTTGTTTTTGGTTCCAAATCATTTTCCTGGCCACTGATTTGTTTCAGGGAATAAAAAAATTAGCTGACGTTACCAAACATATTTCTATTCGTTTTTTATTATCATTATTTTTAATTTTGGGAACAAAAGAACGCAAAAATAGAGGAACATAAACATTATCAAACAGGGCCTCAAACTCATAGTCAACTCAACTGACCCTCATGGCCTTCCATCGCCACCTCACGGCCTTCCACCGCCATGGGATCATCTTCCCTTCTGTTGTCAACCGCCAATGAGATCTCTATTTCCCTAACCCCTCACCACAAATTGGAAAATATATAAAGAGGAGGAGAAGAAGAAAACGTATTGGGGAAAGAATAAATAACGTTGTTTGTTATAATCGGAAAATAGTAAATTCAAGAAAGTGATAATAATAAGAAATAGTAATTTGAAGTGAGATACGGCTAGTCGAATCTTCTTAAGACGATTAGTTTCTACCAACGATGTTCCTGCGAACGGTAGTAGGCAATTTCACAAACTTCGCTTCCCAAGATACAACATATCAAACTTATTGGTATCAGCACTATATGAATATGACTCTGTATAACATTTCTTGAAACCGACACACTTAGAGAAAATTTGAAAAGAGGAGATGTGCGTGTTTTGCTTCTACTTGGAAGAGAAGTTTCAAATCTATTTATAGAGTTCAGAATTCATCATGAACCATGAATTCAATAAATACAATAACCTAGAAGATATAAGAATTAAATGGATACAAGAATCCAGAAAATACATGAATCATGAATTAATAGATACATAAATCCAAGAGATATACGAATTTGAGAGAGACATAAATTAACCCACCATAAATACAACACTAATCTCCATTGCTAAAGCCTTTGCTCTAGGCCGATGGCCCCTCGCATCCGATCTCCACTAGCCCAGCTGCGGCTCGTCCTTGTTCAAGCTTGGCCAGCAAACTTGACCCTTAGATTTTGGATCTAAGCTTGAATGAGCCCTGGATTTGACAACTAGTGCTCAGCTTGACCTCAGATTTGGGTTGGTTCAAGGTCGACTAGGGTGGCGGTGGCCACGACTGGATTTTCTAGGTCAACGGCCGTCGTTGATCTCTAGAGGACGAGTTCTTGCGCCAAGGATGTGATGGAAGGGAGACGTGGGATTGGGGCGGTCAGGGGCGTGAGGGGGACTGCTGGTAGTCAGGGGTTGGGGCGGTCAACTGACCCTCCGTCCATCAACACCTCGCTGGATCATCGTTGGTGGGTAGGTTGCGTCGCCGTCATCCATCCAATCGCCTCCAACTTCGTGTCTTCCACCACCGGCTTGCCCCTCTCTCTCTCACATCTTTATTTATTTATTTATTTATTTTTTTTATGCTTGTATTAAACGTCAGCAAACGAGGTGAATTCATTGCTGACGCGGAATTTCCACATCGAAGCAACCATGTCGGACGGAATTTTGACGAGCTCAGATCTGGGATGTAGCCGAAAATGACGATTGTTCTTTAGCCCCCCGGCCCAAAAAAAAAGGCGAGGTCAGAATCGAAATTCAACCTAAAATTGGTGATTTTTTTAGGGAGCTGATCCTCGGATTTTACCCAACGGGATCACAGAAACGCCTCGAATGAACCGGCTCAACCTTAACAAAAGCCAAAATCAACAAGAAACTGCCATAGCACAGGGTGGTCCAGGGAAAGACACGGCCAAATAAAGATGCCCAGACGAGGGTTTGTCTCATGTCTTTCGTCACCTCATTGTGTGTTTTCCAAGCTGTCTTTTGTTATCTTCTTCAAAGAATGACAGAACCGGAGCTTTCAGCCCTCTCTTCCTCTTCACTCCTTCACATCTGAGTCTGTGTATCCACGAAATGGCTTCTCTGCAGGAATTGCTGGCAGAAGAAGGATTCGAGGACGGACAGCTATTGTCGACCACCCCAGTGAAGTTCCTGGATACGACCCAAAACGACGAGCCAAAACAGTTGCCTGGGTACTTCTGCCGCGGTCGGAAAAGCCTTGAGTTTGCGGAGCAGAAACCCGTCAGGTGTGATAGGCGGAGGAATAGTTCATTGGCTTTGGTGTCGGAAAGGGCCGCTTCTATGTCAGAGAGGTTGAATGCTAATAAATCGCTGGTATCAGAGATAAGAGACGAGCCTGCCATTGATACGGTGGCTATCAAAGCAGTGATCTCAATACTAAGTGGCTATGCCGGTCGGTATGTGAAGGATGAGAGCTTCAGGATTAGCATTCGTGAGAAATGCTGTTCTTGCTTGGCACGGAAGAAAAGGAATGCCGATGATGAGATCCTAAAGAGCATGGAAATGGGTATCGATAGCATTGAAAAATTTGTGGATGATCCAGGTATAAAAAGAAAGGAGCGGAGGATGAAGTCCCTGAGAAACTCCATTGGGCTTCTGAATGTTGTCGCATCTTTGAATTCGAAGAAAATGAGGAACGGTTCCACTTGTGGGATACCCAATTCATATCTCTCAGCTTGCGCTCAATTGTACCTCTCCATTAGCTACAAGTTAGAGAAGAATGATAGAATCTCAGCTAGGCACTTGCTTCAGGTTTTCTGTGATTCACCGTTTCTTGCTAGGACTCACTTGCTTCCTGACCTGTGGGAGCATCTCTTCCTTCCTCACCTTCTTCACCTCAGGGTTTGGTACACTAGGGAAGTCGAATTCCTTTCAAGCTCGGACGATGTTGAGGATGAGAGGAAATTGAAATGCTTAAGCAAGTTGTACAATGACCAACTGGATATGGGCACTGCTCGGTTTGCCCTGTATTACAAACAGTGGCTTAAAGTAGGGGTCGAGGCTCCTTCAGTTCCAGACGTGCCTTTGCCATTAAAACCGAGCCATGAATTTTCAAGGAACGTGAAACCACAAAGAACGCATAGCCACAGATTTACTCGAAGGCAATCGCTGGATTCATATACTACACATTCCTCAACTAGTGGAAATCTGTAAGTTTATGCAACTCATGCCAAATAATTTTCCAATAGTTTAGGTGATTAAGATATGCTGAATGTCTGATAAGCTATATGGTCTTCTATGTCACTCAAGATACCAGGTGGTTTTTGGTCGCCGACTGGATCGACGATCTATGGACCTTGAGTGTAAAAGTAGAAAATTTGGTTCGGTTGATGAAGGGAATCTGTGTAGTAGTGAAGAAAATTGTAGCAGCACCAGAATCATTCATGTACGTCAAAAATCAACTTGTTTCCTGTTTGTAATTTTTCTTTAGGAGCAACAATGCCGTAATATATTCAATTGCCTCAATGCAGAATGAAACTCTTCGAATATCATCGAGAAACTACTGTGAGAATCAGAAAGTTGATTTGTGGCCTAAGACGCAGAAACCAAACTACTTTTCATTGCTTAACTGCCAAAGTGTTCCCATCCAGTGCCTGGTTAGCGGAAATGGCATCTCCAGCAATAGCCAGAACAAACCGGAAGAAATTGATCCTGATGTCTCAGATGATCTGGGTAAAGCCATCTCCAGTTTATGTTGCTCGAATATTCTAAGTGAATGTGAAACTGCTATCCATGTCATAACAAAAGCCTGGTTGAGCTCGCATGGTGGTCACACCATTGAAGCATCAGTATCGAAAGCCCCAGTCATTGAGGGGATGCTTGAAGTTTTGTTTGCATCACAAGACGACGAAGTTCTTGAGCTAGTGGTCTCATTGATAACGGAAATAGTTGTACGAAATGGGAACATCAGCCAGATAGTTTTGAGCTCTGACCCGCAGCTCAAGATCTTCATAAGGCTTTTGAAACGTTCAAGTGTATTCCTAAAAGCTGCCATTCTGCTTTATCACTTGAAACCGAAGGCAAAACAGATGATATCCACCGAGTGGGTCCTGCTCATCCTTCGAGTCCTCGAGTTCGGTGACCAACTGCAGACCCTTTTCACCGTATGCTGTGCTCCTAGAGTAGCGGCCTTCTATATGCTAAATCAACTTGTTTTCGGTTTTGACGAGGACAAAAACTTGGAAAATGCAAGAGATATGGTCTCACTTGGGGGATTGAATCTTCTTATAAAGCAGATCGATGTAGGAGAATTTCAAGAAAGAATAAATGCTGCAGTTCTCACATCTTCTTGCATCCAAGCTGATGGGACATGTCGAAATTATGTTGCTGAAAATATAAACAAGGCTTCTCTGCTTGAACTGATTGTACTTGAATACCAAAAGAAATCTACTCACGCTTTAAATTTACTAATTGAGTTTCTCTGCCTTAGCAGGTACATTTTTCTTGTCTCAACAAACCTTGTACTTTAGCTATATTTGCAAGACCAGATTGATATCCTCAGCCATGTTATTATAACAGAAGGTCAGAAATAAACAAGTTCCTGTGTGGAGTAAAAAGTGGATGGGGTGGGCTGAATGCTATGCAAGTCTTGCTGATCTACCTCCAAAGAGCTTCACTGGAAAAACGCCCGCTGTTTGCCATAATTTTACTGCAGCTTGATCTTCTGGTATTTCTAATTATGTTGTGAAATATTGGAAATATCTAATCGTTGAGCTTTTTAATTTCTGTGGAAATTTCGATTTGAGATCGTAGAACGACCTCCATGAGGAACTGTAGTTTCTTGCAGGGAGACTGTGGGATGTGCAGTTTATACAGAGAAGAAGCGCTCGAGGCGATCATAGCTGCTTTGGATTGTCAATTAATCGGTGAAAATATCCAAGAACAAGTGGCAAGAAGTCTCCTGATGCTTGGAGGCCATTTTCTTTTGACAGGAGAGCCGGTGACTGAACAATGGCTTCTGCAGAAGTTGGGTTTTCCAGAAGATCCAGACATGGCACTCCACAGTGAAAATACAGTTCTTGGTACTACAATGCCCAGGGTTAGTGTGTTATTCAAATTCAATTTCATAGTAGATTATTTGAGAAGTTTCCAGGGAAAGGGAGTCTAAGGAAAGGGGAAATTTAGTTCGTCTTGCGAGGGCACTTCATTTTGAAGTGGAATTATGCAGGCAGAACTGGTGTTAGCGCAAAATTCCTTGATAGCTAATTACATAAGCATAAAGGTTGGTATTATACTCAGTTGAGCCTTTAATAGCCAGATAAGAATTGCATAACATCACTGCTACACATCAGTTCTTGACACACTGAGAATTCTGAAGCTAATATGGCATAAACAACTTGATGGTTCCAAAACACATTATTCAGCTTTTTGCAGTCGAAAGTTGCAACAAGCCTTGTGAATTTCGTGCTCTTTCAAACTAGCAGCTCTAATAAATGAAATGTACTTCAAGTCTCACTTTCTGTGGAAACGTAAGTTGTGCTCTCACTATAACCCAGAACATGGTTTGGCTAATCAATGCTGCAATTTTTAGGATGAAGAAGAAGAGGAAACCGAAAACTGGCTAAGGAAAACAGCTCTTGTCTTGCTCAGGAATGGCAGAGTGAGGTTCTTAACTGCCCTTTCAGGTGCAATCGAAAATGGTATCCCTGTATTGGTGCGAGCTGGCGTCGTCACTGTCTCATGGCTGAGCCAGTTTCTCCATTTGGTTGAGGACGGAGATCTACGGTTGGAGGCGTGCTCAATTTTAATGCCACAGATGCTAAAGTCATTGAACTTTGATAGAGCACTGGGGGAGAGAGTCTTGGCATCATCTTCGCTTCTAAATCTCATCAAGAGTTCAGGTACTTGTCCAGTACAAACCGTTGCAGAACTACACCTTTTCCATACGGGATGACCAAAGTGAATGATTCTAGTACCATATAATTCTTCAGATTCATTGTGGCCGTTTGGTGATAAGTAAAATAACTCATTCCTTCAGATTAAAGCAGTACAGAATGCCAGCACTTGTCTTTTTAGCTAAATTTAATGAGCAGAGCACGTTCCATTCCAAAGACCTACAGTTTGTTACATCTATCATTAGCAAACACAAAATTGGCAATATTAAGAGGGGAACCAAAGGTTAGAAATGATGTGCAATCGGCAGAGTCCTGTGGTAATGATTGACTTACTTTGCTATGTTAACTCATCAGGTTGTTTATCGACGCTCTCTGTGCTGAATGAGGAATTGGTGAGCCTTCTGTGCAACCTCTCCCTAGTGACATGGACGGCTGATGAGCTCTTGTCCTTTATCTCCACCCACTCAGTGCCCCCATGCCTGTGAGCTTGAAATGCCGAATAAGAGAAATCAGGATGTATACATGCAGAGTTGGCAATCCCAAGTCATTTGATGACTGGCTTCACAATGTTATCATCAAGTTCCTCTTCTCTCACATCGCTGTAACTGAGCTCTGCAGTTACTTCGATACTATTCAGTGAAATTGCGACGTACTTAAGGTGATGGACACAACCCATTTCGCATTAAAGTAGCCGTCATATTACGTACTGTTCTTTCATGCAAACTCTGTACAGGGCAACACACAAACTACTATGTTTCGGAAATTCGATCATGACTAAGGGCACTTTTGTCGATCAATCAAAATAAACAAAAGTCAATGATGAATCGAGAGGTTGCTCGAAGCATTTGCATGGCCAATGTCAGCCAGCTACATAATATGGACAATCTGCAACTTGCGTACTTCGGCAGTTTAAATGTATGCAGGGTTCAAAATATGCAAAAGCAGTTAGTTTCTTTCCTTCGCTTTCTTGGCTTGCCTTATGAAGCCATACGATCAGAGCGGTTTCATAGTCAATTAAGAAATGGCCCAGGATTACAACATTTCTTAACTTTCCAATACAGTTTGATTCATAAGAAAGACTAAAAAGCTTAATTCCGGGAAGGAGCTAACTGAATGGTCACCAAATAATCCCTAGATTACCAACTTAGCAGAATAGAGAATTAAAAGACGTCAGGTAATGCTTGAACATTGAAAAGGCATCCACATTGCAAGAACTATTTGCTGTGCCTTTCCGCAAAATCAGTTTCAGTTTTGGAAAGGGGTGCTGCAGTTTTAATAAGGTATTTGGCAAACATCTCACAACTATATCATTTAAAAAGCTGCAACAGGTTATGACACTTCGTAGCACCCCTGCACCACAACGTATTATAGCTTATGACAGTCTTTAAGGAATCGTTTTACTTGAGGTACTGCAGCTTTAAAACATATGCTTACAACACTTTGTAACACGCCTACGCCATAATATAGTTACGGTTCACCCGCAGGATATATCAAATAACTCGCAGTAAACCATCAACGAAACTTTGTTCGTTAAATTAATTCATTAGCCTTAATACTGAGGAAAATTTTTAGTCCAACCAGCTGTCACTTTAAAAAATAATGTCATTTACAATGACATTTGTCTTCTGTACGGTAAACGCTTTACCTTTTGACCATTTTCCATCAACACTAAAAGTTGACAAAAAAGAAAAATAAAGTTATTACAGAAGCAAACGAATTGACTATTATTAGTTCCATACTCCTCCAATGCACTTGATAAGCATTAATCACATCAGCATTAAGAAATTATACTTCCTAATGAAATGAAGAGGGCGCGTGTGGTGGCCTGGGACCATATCCATCGCTCGATGAATCCGAATGTTGTTCAGATAAACCCATGGATTAGTACTCATAGCCTTGCAGTGGACAAGCTTGGATAACAAAATCCTATGAATGGGTGACGAACTTCATATTCCCTGACATAATCAGTAAATGAAGGTCTAAATTGATGATGTCATTGCCAATTCTGACAAGGTAAGTTATCTCAACTATCTTAAACATGCCTTTAGTAAGATGAGAAAATGTTCTTTGAAAACGAATCCTCAAAAGTGTGTTGTTGGAGTAAAAGCTTATAATTTCCTAGGATTCCTGATTAATTATAGAGGTACTGAAGTAGATAAGAACATAGTTAAGGCAATTCTAGAGTTACCGCCACCGATGACTAAAAATAGTTACAAATGATAATTGGAAAAATAACATTTTCTTATGTTTGTTCACTACTAATATATTTAGCAAGACAGAAGTCTTTTTCTCCTTTACTAAGTTGAAAAATAATGAGCTATTCATATGGGAGAAAAAAAAAACAATTGCGTTCAATCAAATTAAGAAATATTTGACTAATCCTCTTGTGTTGACGTCATCTAAAGCAAGTAGACCATTAAATTTGTATCTGTTGGCAACGGGTACAACTTTAGGGAATATGATGCATAGGAGAATGATGAAACCAAAGAGCAAACGATGTACCACCTGAGAATGATAAGACGAATGTTGCAATGGCAGTCAAAAGGCCGCATCTACTTTATGCTATGTAGAGAAAAGGAAATCTCCATCGAATATAAGTCGACATTGGAATCTCCTAAGTCAATTTGAATTGTCGAGCATATATTTGAGGGTAGACTTTGAAATCAGGAAAAAACTTTCCTATGTTCGAAAACTTAGGGGAAGGTCGACAAGCAGCAAAGGGGGTCTCCCAGAACTTATCAACAACGGGCAAAAGTTGAAATAATGACAAGACGGAGCATAAAATCGAAGGCTGGAGTACCTCAGGAGGTGGTAAGAGTGGATGGCTGAGCAACAAACAATGAAGTCATTGGAAAAAAAAAATTCAGAGTATAGATCACAATAACCAGGCACTGAAAAGATTTGTCAAAAAATTTTGGCAAGTGAGCATCGCATAAAAGTTATGACAATTTTAATATTCAATTACCCATACATTCTCATATGAGATTTAAAAGTTATGAATGATTATTAGAAATGAGATTATGGCATAAGAATAGTTTAAAACATTATGATTGAGAAAGTAAAGAGGGAAGTGGAAGATATGCTACTTATGAGAAAGAAGGTAAGAGATCCCATAAAAAAAAGAAGCATCTTTTTACATCGTGCAGTGGAAAGTTCGCACAAGCCTGTGACGTCCGAGGGCGTCACCTTGCTCTAACGCGTATTAAAAGTCTTTTCACTTATAGCACATGCGGAAGCTAAACATGACCATAAACAAACAATCAACAAACACATAGAAAGAACGAACAAGAAAGGGAACCATGGGACATGAAACTGAATTTTCATTATTATTTAATTGTGGACAGGGGTGACACGTGACATGAGCATACACGTGGTGATGTGGGAGCAATTGACGTAGCTCCATTAGCCCCTCAGCACAATCATTGCTCATTCAAATCAAGATGGAATTTGGGCATAACGTGCTTCAATGGGTCGAGTCTGAAATTTCCCACTAAAGCAGTATCGACCTATTCTTACTGAGATGGAGTGGGGCCATTTGTGTTTTCTCGGTTTACTGTTCATCATCTTCTCTCTAGAGGGCGATTTCCTCATTGTTCATCCCGACTGGTCTTCAACTCGTCCCGAGAGTTGCAACCGCTGGTTTGTCTCAATTTTTGGAGGGTTTTTTCTTTTGGCTTCCCTCCATCTTCCCACCGAGCGGATTGCCCCAGTTTGCCCCCCAAGTGGAGATCGAAGTAGCCCTTTTTCTTCCCCGATTCGCTGCCGGCCTTTGCACTAGTTTTGCTCGAGCTGGTTCCGGAGTTGGACGAAGGGCCTTGTGATGGTTGTGTTGGCCCCTCAGCATCCCTCCTCCTCCTCTTGCAGCCTTTGCCCTGGTATGGATTTTCTTCCTGAGCCGTCTATACTGTAGAGGGGCTTTTATTGGGCTGCTGGAGGGATTTGTCTACTCGTATGGCGTTGTCGCGACCTAAATTTTGGGGTGATCCACCTAAGATTTGGCTAATGGATTGCTATGCCTAGACTTAGCTCGGGCTCTTCCAAGCCCATACCAATTCGCGACTTAGGTTCAAATTCTTAACATGCAATTAATTTTCAACCAGGAGTCGTCATTAATCTATTTTTGGTGGGTCGATTAGAAACCCAAGTAAAGTAACGGGAGATTTACTTTACTTCTACGAACTAGAGATTTTTGAGTTCGGGGACTTGATTACGCTAGATTTTTCTAACGCCTTTTCGGTACCTTTCTCTTTTATTTTGAAAAAGTTTGGCAAGTAGCTTGAATTGATTTTACTTCCCTAACATGTGAGGTGATCATGCGAGTGCGCAAATCACCAATTTAACACCTAGATAAAATAGTGAATAAATTGCAGGACTTACCTCATAGCAACGAAAGCATCTACGATGTTAGATCAGAATTCACATCAACAATTCTAAATATGATTTCTAATTAATACGCAATTTCTTTTTTTGTTTTCACTTAATTAACGAGAATCTAATCTATAGGCAATGCTATGCTACTAATCTAACATGCAATGATATGACATAGCAATATGACCTAAGCTATATGACATAAATAAAATATAAGCATGCGGTCCATCCTAAAGAAAATTATCTCTAACTATAACTAAGTAGAAATAAAATTAAACATGCAATCCTACCATAAGATGCAATGACGTCCCTAACTCTCAGTTTTCTTTTTTTTTTTTCCTTTTTGATGAAATTCGAAATTAAAGAAATGCAAGAATTAAATATGCAATCTAAATTAACAAAATGACCTAATTCTAATGACGAGCAATTTCTAACTAAATGAACCTAGCAACAATCACTAAATGACGGGCATTTCATGAACCTAATCCTACATGACATGTGCATATTTTTTTTTTTTGTATTTTTTATGCAAATTCGTAATTAAAATCACTAAAGATAAAAATCTAACTAAAGTGAAAAATAAAGTTAAATGCTATCTATTCTAAATGCCTTCTAAACATGCATTTAAAAAAAAAAACCTATCATGCAATCAATTCTAATCTACAAGGGATGCAAATGCAATCTTTTTTTATATTTTCGGGATAAATAGAAAAATTAAAAGATAAACATCAAACCATCCACAGCCATCAAAAATGCTATCTACCATTTGAATTGAAATTCAAACTTAACTATTTCGCTAATAAAATTGAGATCTTAAGCCTTCAAGATCAAGATATCAATTTTACTCCCGCGTGAATAATTTATTCCATCTAAAGCCTTATAGATAGAATAAAAATCCGTGTGGTTGCAAATTGAAACGGTACGTCGGGAATTTCAATCATGCATCAAAAAATATTTCAAATAAGGAAAAGGAATTTTCGGAAATCATGATAGATAAGATTTTTACCTAATCCGAATATTGGCATTCAAATTTGGACTTTTGCGCAATCGGACCGGGATTGCAATCGGGAATGGCGGTGGGTGATCGGCTCACAGCAGCAACTGCTCATGTTGGTGCGGACTTCTCGGCTCGAGCTCGTCGGTGGCTAGGCTTGACGGGGTGCTTCTTGGCAAGAAGAGACAATCACGGTCGAGTGTGTCGCAGTTATTGGGCACGCGAGAAGATGAGTTGCCGCAGGAGTTTATTGACGTCGTCGGTCTTGGACCGCGATGAACGACAGAAGCATTCTGAATTCCGAGGACTGCACCTGCACCCACAGAATACACTCAAACCTCATTAGACTTTTTACCACTTGTAGTCTCCTTGTTCGCATATGGTCCACGTGCACTCCTCTAGGAAATTTTTACCACTTCATTCATGAATCACACCTGCACGCCAAAAGAAATTTCTTATTTCTTTCTTCTATTTTAACAATAACCTCCAGTGGACGTAACGTGCGAGAATTTCTGCCACAGCTACACGCAATCGGAACTTGTCCTCGCGATTGACCGGGTGAACGCGGAGGACCTCAGTCACCAATGGCATGAAGGAACTGCTGGGTCTAGTGAGACATTGTCATCGATGGTGTCGATGGGGCTCGCCAAGATAGAGCTGCAGCAAGTTTGGATTAGTCGTGACTTGGTAATACTCTCCAACGAGCACCGCCCAGGGGGTGCCCAATGGTTCACGGGCTGCTGGCTTGCCGTGGATGGAGTCCTGAGCGGTGTCTCGACTTAGCTCACGAGTGGACTCAAGGATGAACGGCAATGGGGCTGTTTGCCAATATGGCTCGGCTCAAGAGTCGGCAAGTGAATCTCACTTGACAACCTGCAAAACAGAATCTCGATGTTGCTAGTTCGATGGCTGCTGCTAGTGGCACTTGTGGCGAGGATCATTGTTGACACCTAAATTTTGACGACCCGTTTAGTCATTTATCGCATTAAAAATTAGGGATTAATTTTAACCCCTAAAAAATATATATTAGTTAATTGATTAATTGCATAACATATAGTCATTAGGAGCATATTTCATTGCATATTTGTTGGACTAGCGGTGGATGGATTTAGGTCCACAAGAGCATTAAACTTTGGATAAGTCAATAATTCCTCCATGGTGATTGATATTACATTTACATGGGTGTCCTAAATTGTTAAAAGTCGATTAGGAAATTTCCAGCACATTGGCACTGATATATTCGTGCATTTAAGGGAACAAATGCAAATAAAGGACAACATGTAAGCGGGCACCGATTTGTACATGGAGAAGCCCATCCACTTGAAGGAAAATTATGCGCTTGGCCATAATTCGGTCAACATGGGGGGCAAGAAATTGACCGACATTATTTTAAGAGGAAAGAATTTATGCATGATTCTCTGGTCAGATTCACGCAATATGGGCAAAGTAATAAGGAATGGAAGAAAAGGAAATCGGCATAATATTTCAATATGAGCGTAACCCTTCGAGTATTCGCGGCAGCCGATTCTCGTGTTTGCAGGAAATAAAGGATGTGACTTAGGCTTAAAAGGAAAATGAATATATTTGCATAGCTAAAGGTACAAGTTCCGAAAGAAAAAAAATCAAAGGAATATATTTCAATGCATCCATAATACGAAAGCAGATCACCTTCTCTTCGTAGGGATCCGATGTAGTCTTGCATTTTAAAAGGAAGAGGTCTCATGCAAGAAAGAGAGGGCCACGCACAATAGAATACACGGCCATTGAGAGAGATACACATTGAGAAGAGAGAGTAGAAAAGGTTTTTCTGGAGGTCTTTCACGGCCCCAAGTCGGTGGAAGCACGGAGAAGAAGAAACCAAAAGAAAAAGATGAAGTGAAGCTTTGAGACACCATTAGCGAGTGGAGATTTGTAGAGATTAAAACATGTGAATCGGGGGCATTATCTCTCGGCAATTCTCACATCTCGGAAGTCACTTCTCCAAGACCAACATCCACAACACTGGTCCTCGCCCACTCCGCAGCTTTCCGGTGTCTCATCCGGCGCATCCTGCTTCCACCGCATTGATTCCAGCAACACCACAGCGAGTCTCGACGGCCTGCCGCACTTCCGTTGAGACGATGCGGCTGCTGCTTCTCTTGACCCGTTGCCGGCCCTGCTAAAACAACAACGCTGCTGCCGTGAGACCACACGTTGATCTGTTGTCCAGCTGTTGCCTTGTTGACGCCGTCCCTGCCTTGCTGATCTGTTTTGAACCGAGAAGGCCCTACACTGTTCGATCCAATCACGAGCCACCGCCATGATCCCATGAATCGCTTCAGATTCATGCCTCCAATTTGAGTTTTCTTTTTATTTATTTTCTCTTGACTACCCACTAACCAGGAAGAAAACTTTTAGGGGGACCGCACAATTCGATGGAGGGAACGTTGAGAGAAGAGATAGAGTGACGGATCCAATAGAGGATAAAAACCGAAGTTCTTTTTGCTCTTTGGGTCCCAATTCTGAGATCGCTCCATCACCGCCTCCCGAGATCCACTAGCCATCATTGTTGCTGCTAGACATCCACGATGTACCTGCACCGCGACGGCCCCCTCTTGGCCGAGTCTACACTGCAGCATCGCACTAGCTGCCCTTGAGTCGCTCTTGAAGCTGAGTCGAAGTCCGTCCCGCGTTGACGTTTCTAGATCATTACAAGGCTTCCACAGCTACGTCCTTGTCTCCAGTCAAATAATGCATGTCTTGATGGTGTGTCCAGTGGCGGCAACATCACATGCAATTGTGATATTTTCAAAGCAAGAGCTGTCCAAATTTTGGCCATGACAATGATAGGATTCTATTGGTGCTCTTTAATTTTCCTCGTGCATGTGTTCTGACTATTCCTCCTCATGCTTAGCAATTTTCCAGAGTACTTGGTAATTCACCAAGGGAGAACATGATACAGGCGAATATCGTGGAAATTCCGATCGCACTTGCGTGAAGCCACCACGAGCAGCCGCCGCTATGAGACGATCATCCTCACTGTGATTCCCGTGACCCATCATCCATCCGAATTTGGAAACGTCACCCGCGTGACATTGTGAATTAGGTAAGACTCTCGATTAATCTGATTTTCATACATGATGCCGCCTAATTCGTAATATCACAATCTTATTTTGAATATTTGTTTGTTATTGCCATATCCAAAAGATCTCTTGATCCCTCATGAATTAGGAAATTTTCCTAATTTCGCAATGTGCATATGATTGACAGTCCGATTTCATGCTCAAAATACGACTCGCAATAGCACGGAAAAATCGCCAATCCGATCTCACGCTTGAGATACGATTCGCGATTTTATTTGAAATTGGCCAATCCGATCTCATGTGCGAGATACGATTTGTCAATTTATTTCCAAAATGGACATGGATGATATATTGCCTGATTTGTTGCCGTGCTGTTCTTGATGTCTTATTTTGATTGCTCTCATAAAAGAAAGGAAAAATCCAAAAAAAAAACTGAGTTAGATTAGGTTCGTTTTAGAATATTCCTCGTTTTAGGGTTATCTTGCATGTTTATAATAGGAATTTTATTTCGAATTTAAAAAAAAAAAAAAAAAAATCAAAAAATCAAATCAATCAATTTTCGTTGCTAGTTTTTAACTTAGGTTGCATGTTTAATTATTTGACAATTTTTAATTTCGAAATTAATAATAATAAAAAATCATCATGCATATGTCATATAGAATCGCACGTCATTGCATGTTAGGATTGCATGTTTATTAGTTATAGATTTAGATAATTTCTCATAGATAGATTGCATGCTTATTAAGAAAAATAGAAATCATGTACACGTCATATAAAATTAGGTTTATGGAAATGCACGTCATTTAGTGATTGTTGATAGGTTCATTTAATTAGAAATTACCCGTCATTAGAATTAGGTCATTTGGTTAACTTAGATTGCACATTTAATTATTGCATTACTTTACTCATGTCATATAGTTTATGTCATGTTGCCATGCCATATCATTTCATATTAGATTAGTAGCATGCATTGCATGATTCTCATCGAATAAGTGAAAAAAAAAATGAGTGATTGCTTGTTAATTAGAAATCATATTTAAGATTGTTGATGTGAATTCTGATCTAACAACGCAGATGCTTTCGTTGCTATGAGGTAAATTCTGTAAGTTACTCATCGCTTTCTTGGGTGTTAAATTCGTGGTTTGCACACCCGCATGATCGCCTCACATGTTAGGGAAATAGATTTAAAATCAATTTAAGCTGCCTGCAAAAGCATTTTTGAAAAATAAAAGAATGGTACCGAAAGGGCATTAGATAGATCTAGTGTAACCAAGTGCCCGTACCCATAGTCTCTAGTTTGTAGGAGTAAAGTAAAACTCCCGTTACTTTAGTTGGGTTTCTAATCGACCCACCAAAAAATACATTAGTGGCGACTCCTAGATAACATCTATATGCATGTTAAGAATTTGAATTAAAGTCGCGAATTGGTATGGGCTTGGGAGAACCCGAGTTAAGTCTAGGCTTAACAATCCATTAGCCAAACCTTAGGTGGTTCACACTCGAAAAAATTGGTCGCGACAATCATCGTTTGAAGGTTCACGAGCAGCGCATCAGCGTCATGGCCGAGAATGTCCGGAGTTTGTTGGACTAAGCGCTTCACTGGGATTTAAGGCGTGATAATCAGGCTTCAATGGACATGAACAACGGCCCCCCAAGGGACACACTTTGCTGGACGCTCTCCTTGCTTTATGAACCTTCTGTTTCGAACGTGTTTCCTTATTGTGTTCCACGAGACCTGCAAAGAAAGACCAGTATTCGTCATTGCTGGGGATTTCGCAGATGGCCTAATAGGCCACACGGATGCAGCTTGTGTCGGGGATGCCTGTAGAGATCTTGAACATTAACTCGTCACTGAAGCAAAATAGCAGCAAAATATATGCGATCAAGGACTTGTGCGTGAATTCCTTGAGAGAGAAGGGAGATGAAAGTGAGATGTTGATGGAGAATGGGCTTGAATCTCCATGGTAGCAAAAAGAATTTGACTTTGAAGACTTTGTGGGCAACGGGATCTTCAATTGGCCAGGGGCGGGTCTCCTTGTTCACGATTTCTCCTTCATGTGTAGAATGTCCGCTCTCTCTCCACTCTCTGCTCGTCTCAGAATTGTGGCTGTATGTATCGATATGTGGCCCCTTATTCACTTGATTTTTAAATTGCTTATGCATTTAACAAAATCCGAATATTCGTCAGAATTCCAATTTTCCATGCATAATCAATCAAATCAATTTCCTCCAATTTTTCATTTTTTTTCCTTTTATTTATTCAAATGCAATTTTTATTTTCCTTATTTCCCTAGATTTGCTAAAATTAGGTATCAATAGTTGCCCCTCTTTGAAGGTGAGCTCGCAGAGGCTGCCTTCAAAGACAAGTTGAGACTTAAATTTTGGATCATGCACATGTACTGAATGACTTTTTGTTTGAAAATGAATTCCATTTTTTGAATGCAATTTATATGATGCATGGAAATGCTAATGCAAATGATAAATGAACTTACCCGGAATAACTTACCTTCAAGGAGGGTAGAGTGATTCAAGATAGTTGGCGTCACATGTCCAGGACTCGTACCATTTTACGGTCGCCTAGAATAGTAACCTAACTTTACAAAAAGACTGCTTTCCTAGGACCCGTACCATTCTGCGGTCGCCCAGTATGACAGTGTTTCGTTGTGTTTAGGACCCTTACCATTCTACGGTCGCCTAAACGGGGATTCATTTTCTAGGATCCGTACCATTCTACGGTCGCCTGAATAGGTTTTGTCTAGGACCCGTACCATTCTACGGTCTTCGAAACTGAGATTCATTTTCTAGGACCCGTACCATTCTACGGTTGCCTGAATAGGTGATGTCTAGGACCCGTACCATTTTACGGACACCTAAACTGTGATTCATTTTCCATGACCCATACCATTCTACGGTCGCCTAAACTGGGATTCATTTTCCAGGACCCGTACCATTCTACGGTCGCCTGAATAGGTGATGTCTAGGACCCGTACCATTCTACGGTCGCCTAAATTGGGATTCATTTTCCAAGACCCGTACCATTCTACGGTCGCCTGAATAGGTGATGTTTAGGACCCGTACCATTCTACGGTCGCCTAAGCTGGGATTCATTTTCCAGGACTCGTACCATTCTACGGTCGCCTAAACTGTGATTCATTTTCCAGGACCCGTACCATTCTACGGTTGCCTGAATAGGTGATGACTAGGGCCCGTACCATTCTACAGTCGCCTAAACTGAGATTCATTTTCCAGGACCCGTACCATTTTACGGTCGCCTGAATAGGTGTTGTCTAGGACTCGTACCATTCTACGGTCGCCTAAATAGGTGATGTCTAGGACCCGTAGCATTCTACGATCGCCTAAACTAGGATTCATTTTCCAGGACCCGTACCATTCTACGGTCACCTGAATAGGTGTTGTCTAGGACATGTACCATTCTACGGTCGCCTGATGAATCTGGGAAAAAATCTTTGGGGGGCGACTCCATCGAGCGCCGGTGCTTGAAAAGGAATACCTATACAATGACAAGTATTTAAGGTATGTATAGAAATAGACTTACCTGGTGACATCTCTGTTCCTTGGGGATACGTTTCATGCAAAACACAGTTGTAGGAAAGGCAATATGCATTCACAAACATGCATTAATTCAGATGAGGTTCATGCGTAATGATCTTGCATCACCTGATTTCCATTGGGAAAGATTTCAAAAGAATATTCCAATCTGAACACATGAGTGTCATGAATGCGTCAAATGAGGGATCTTTCAGTCTGAAAGGACTTTTCACTCATCCTCATTAAAATGGCCATTTCATCCTGACATTTGATGCAGGATTTTGACAATCACTCTATCTTACCATTGTCATGCCAAACAAGGGTCTGGGTAATCTCGCAAGTGGTACGACCTTACCAATTTGAGAGGTCTTTAACAAGGACCGTAATGTGGGCTTGGTCAATAGCTTAGCAAATGAGACTTTTTGAGTCGAGGCTATTGAAAAAAATTGGTGATATTCCGCAGACATCTTGGGGTTTACAAGTCAAGAAACATACGAAATGAAGCAGAAATTATCTTACTCGCACTCCTTTGAGTGATGCTTAAAACATGTGAACCTCTACGTTAATTCAAGTGCCCTAATCAGAAGAGACTTTGTAAGGGACATAACATAGGCTGGGTTCACGGGTTGAGAAACAAAAGGATCATTAGGCTCAAAATGTGTGTAAAGGGTCAGAGTTGATGATCATCTTGGCACTGCCACCAGTTTTCTCCTTCACTAGGGATTGTTTTGACAATGTGCTCCCCCAACTGTGAAAGCTTGGTATTCGTGTTCTTTGAATGCTGCTTCATTGGGGTTCAATTTTTGCAACCGGTAGTCCTTATCTTGACTCTCTATGGGCATCGGCCTCGCTTTTACTAAGCAGACAACTTTTTCATGCCCCTAGTTTTCATTCATTTTTTCTTCACTTCTTTTTTCATGGGCAAAGGCCTTGCTTTTACTAGGCACATTGCTTTTTTATGCCCCATTTTTACACTCACTTTCTTTGGACTCGCACAACCTCCATCTTTCATCATATAAACCATGCCATTTGAATGGTTTGTTTTTCTTGCCTTGCCCTAGTGTGGGGGATGAACACCAACGGGGCTTAATATGAAATGAATTCATAGGCTTAAATGGGCTAATGGATAAAAGTGTGTGGGATAGAGAAAGAACTTCTCTTCGTCATCTTAAGGCACTTCAATTACTATATAAGTTACACTATGAAAGCAATACTCGAAGATTGATGCAAGTGTGAGTAAGAAAACTCCTATCATTCACTTCAAATTTTGTCCCAGTATGGGATGATCCTTGACAGGGATAATTTAAAGAGCTCTTCATGTGTGTGGGCTCAAAGGGATAAACAATGGGTATACCTGTAGTGTTTCAGGTAGAAGAAGAAACTGCCTCTCATCACTTCGGTTGACGTACCCTTTGCGAGATCACCCTTTTCCTTGTAGGCATGGAATTTTTCCACACAACTCACCAGGGATTAGCGTATGAAACAGTGTATGGAATAAGGCTTGCCTTTCATCATTCCAAAGTATCCCATTTGACACATTCAATTTATCTCACACAATTCATCACGGAAAACATGCAAGATTTGTAACAAATTTGGACCATTGAATTTGCAACTCATCGAGGCAATTCATTCATCATAAAAATGCTTGCAGTTTAAAACATGACACGGCAAATTCTTGACAACATCATAATTAACTGGAGTAGAAAACTCACGACCATCCATTTTTGCCAAAATCAATGCACCTCCAGGAAGTTTTTTCCTCACCACATACGGGCCACTGTAATTTGGAGCAAACTTCCCCCTAGGATTTTCCATCGGAGAATGATGGTCCTCTTTTACCTGCCCCAAATCTTTTTCTTTTTTTTCATTGCAAGTGCGCTCTAAACCTGTTGATCATTGTTTTCAAATGTCCATTGTCATATCAAGTTATAGAATTATGCTATGAGACAAGAAGTAAATGAGTCAGACAAACAAACAGATTGAATCTGCTACAAGCTTTGAGAAAATGTTTTTTTTTTTAAATTCAAAATTAAAATTGACACATGATTAAACGTGCAATTAAAAAAAAAACCTAACAACCTAAATGAATGCATTTTTTGGATTTTCATTTTTTTTTTGTGAAAAGTTCACGCAAGAAGGGAATTTCCTAAAAATAACTAGAAAAATAGACACCCTAACAAGACCAAATTTTCTAGACATGAATTGAAAACAAATTCTTCAAAGTTTTTTTCTTTTTCCAAATGATTCATTGCATGACAATTTCCTCATTTCATTTTTGATAGACAAAAGATTTAAATCAATGATTGACCTAGATTGTCATGGACCGACCAAAAGCACGACAAAATGAATGGCATGGTATAGGGATAGAAGACTTACTTCACCAAGGAGAATCAATGGCAATCACATAGACAAACACATGAAATCTGGGGTTCGACTTCTACTCTAGACAGGCTTAGCAAAGTGAAGTTAGCAGGGTGGGATGACTAGTTGCAGCCTCTCATACTAAGTCAAGTCCTCCTAACTCCGGCTTAGTCGAGAATGATACCCCAATGCGACACAGCCTCACGGGCAGAGGTAAACATTCTTGACACCAAGAAAGAAACTTTCGGGATTGAGTTGGGCAACCTCTACTACGCGGCCTTGCAGTCGAAGTCGTATCCAACTCAATACCATCCTAGGTATCCTAGCGCGGCCTAGGTCCGATGGCAGGTTGTGTGTGCAAAAGTGTAGTGCAAAATGCAAAGCATGCACAACAGTTTATAGCAAGCAACACTTCATATGTGCAAGTAAACCATACATTCCTACACCTCTCTACAAAACAAGGGTTAGCAAACACTTCCCCTTATATCTCCCAATCTGCAAAAACATTTAACACCTTAAATGTTAGGGACGTACTTGGAAACCTCGCTGCCGAACAAAAATATTTTGCAAATAAAAGATAAATTGGCCTAAGTCCACTAAGAGCTTTAACTCAAGTCCCCAGCAGAGTCGCCAAGCTGTCGCAACCTAAATTTTGGGGTGATCCACCTAAGATTTGGCTAATGGATTGCTATGCCTAGATTTAGCTCGGGCTCTCCTAAGCCCATACCAATTCGCGACTTAGGTTCAAATTCTTAACATGCAATTAATTTTCAATCAGGAGTCGCCACTAATCTATTTTTGGTGGGTCGATTAGAAACTCAAGTAAAGTAACGGGAGATTTACTTTATTTCTGCGAATCAGAGATTTTTGAGTTCGGGGACTTGATTACGCTAGATTTCTCTAACGCTCTTTCGGTACCTTTCTCTTTTATTTTGAAAAAGTTTGGCAAGTAGCTTGAATTGATTTTACTTCCCTAACATGTGAGGTGACCATGCGAGTGCACAAACCACCAATTTAACACCCAGATAAAGTAGTGAAAGCATCTGCGATGTTAGACCAGAATTCACATCGACAATTCTAGATATGATTTCTAATTAACACGCAATTTTTTTTTGTTTTCACTTAATTAACGAGAATCTAATCTATAGGCAATGCTATGCTACTAATCTAACATGCAATGATATGACATAGCAATATGACCTAAGCTATATGACATAAATAAATTATAAGCATGCGGTCCATCCCAAAGAAAATTATCTCTAACTATAACTAAGTAGAAAATAAAATTAAGTATGCAATCCTACCATAAGATGCAATGACATCCCTAACTCTAAGTTTTCTTTTTTTCCTTTTTCATGAAATTCAAATTAAAGAAATGCAAGAATTAAATATGCAATCTAAATTAACAAAATGACCTAATTCTAATGACGAGCAATTTTTAACTAAATGAACCTAGCAACAATCACTAAATGACGGGTATTTCATGAACCTAATCCTACATGACATGCGCATGATTTTTTTTTTTTTTTTGCATTTTTATGCAAATTCGTAATTAAAATCACTAAAGATAAAAATCTAACTAAAGTGAAAAATAAAGTTAAATGCTATCTATTCTAAATGCCTTCTAAACATGCATTTAAAAAAAAAAAACCTATCATGCAATCAATTCTAATCTACAAGGGATGCAAATGCAATCTTTTTTTGTATTTTCGGGATAAATTAAACAATTAAAGATAAACATTAAACCATCCATGGCCATCAAAAATGCTATCCACCATTTGAATGGAAATTCAAACTTAACTATTTCGCTAATAAAATTGATAAATTGATCTTAAGCCTTCAAGATCAAGATATCAATTTTACTCCCGCATGAATAATTATTCCATCTAAAGTCTTATAGATAGAATAAAAATTCGTGCGGTTGCAAATTGAAACGGTACGTCGGGAATTTCAATCATGCATCAAAAAATATTTCAAATAAGGAAAAGGAATTTTCGGAAATCATGATAGATAAGATTTTTACCTAATCCGAATATTGGCATTCGAATTCGGACTTTTGCGCAATCGGACCGGGATCGCAATCGGGAATGGCGGTGGGTGATCGGCTCACAGCAGCAACTGCTCATGTTGGTGCGGGCTTCTCGACTCGAGCTCGTCGATGGCTTGGCTTGACGGGGTGCTTCTTGGCAAGAAGAGACAATCACGGTCAAGTGTGTCGCAGTTATTGGGCACGCGAGAAGATGAGTTGCCGCAGGAGTTTATTGACGTCGTCGGTCTTGGACCACGATGAACGGCAGAAGCATTCTGAATTTCGAGGACTGCACCTGCACCCACAGAATACACTCAGACCTTATCAGACTTTTTACCACTTGTAGTCTCCTTGTTCGCATATGGTCCACGTGCACTCCTCTAGGAAATTTTTACCACTTCATTCATGAATCACACCTGCACGCCAAAAGAAATTTCTTATTTCTTTCTTCTATTTTAACAATAACCTCCAGTGGACGTAACGTGCGAGAATTTCTGCCACAGCTACACGCAATCGGAACTTGTCCTAGTGATTGATCGGGTGAACGCGGAGGACCTCAGTCACTAACGGCATGAAGGAACTATTGGTTCTAGCGAGACATTGACATCGATGGTGTCGATGGGGCTCGCCAAGACAGAGCCACGGCAAGTTTTGAGTTAGTCGTGACTTGGTAATGCTCTCCAACGAGCACCGCCCAGGGGGTGCCCAATGGTTCGCGGGTTGTTGGCTTGCCGTGGATGAAGTCCCGAGTGGTGTCTCGACTTAGCTCACGAGTGGACTCAAGGATGAACGGCAAAGGGGCTGTTTGCCAATATGGCTTGGCTCAAGAGTCGGCAAGTGAATCTCACTTGACAACCTACAAAACAGAAACTCGATGTTGCTTGTTCGATGGCTGCTGCTAGTGGCACTTGTGGCGAGGATCATCGTTTGAAGGTTCACGAGCAGCGCATCAGTGTCATGGCCGAGAATGTCCGGAGTTTGCTGGACTAAGCGCTTCACTGGGATTTAAGGCGTGATAATCAGGCTTCGATGGACATGAACAACGGCCCCCCAAGGCACACTTTGCTGGATGCTCTCCTTGCTTTATGAACCTTCTGTTTCGAACGTGTTTCCTTATTGTGTTCCACGAGACCTGCAAAGAAAGACCAGTATTCGTCGTTGCTGGGGATTCCGCAGATGGCCTAATAGGCCACACGGATGCGGCTTGCGTCGGGGATGCCTGTAGAGATCTTGAACATTAACTCGTCGCTGAAGCAAAATAGCAGCAAAATATATGCGATCGAGGACTTGTGCGTGAATTCCTTGAGAGAGAAGGGAGATGAAAGTGAGATGTTGATGGAGAATGGGCGTGAACCTCCACGGTAGCAAAAAGAATTTGACTTTGAAGACTTAGTGGGCAACGGCATCTTCAATTGGCCAGGGGCGGGTCTCTTTCTTCACGATTTCTCCTTCATGTGTAGAATGTCCGCTCTCTCTCCATTCTCTGCTCGTCTCAGAATTGTGGCCGTATGTATCGATATGTGGCCCCTTATTCACTTGATTTTTAAATTGCTTATGCATTTAACAAAATCCGAATATCCATCAGAATTCCAATTTTCCATGCATAATCAATCAAATCAATTTCCTCCCATTTTTCTTTTTTTTTTTCCTTTTATTTATTCAAATGCAATTTTATTTTCCTTATTTCCGTAGATTTGCTAAAATTAGGTGTCAACCGGCGTATACTTCGACCGAGAGGAGTGGCCTCTTAAATGAGCCCCACCTAGGTGCTATTAATGGAAAGCGGTTTAGCCCTCCTTCTCGTAATGAAGTTGGCCGACCTGCTGGGAAGCCGATTTAGCCCTCTCAGCTCGTCGTGGGGCCTTCTTCGGTCGGAGACAGGATTAAGTTGGGGCCGAGGTCTAGGCCTCCCCGCGACGGACATTTTAGGGGCCGTAGTCGTGCACGTGCCCCCTTCTAAGCGTCTCTAGGCCTCGAACAAGCTGCCCAGCACCTCGAGGCCTCCCTAAGCCCAGTCTTAGGCCAATGTAGCGCGTCTTGCAGCGAAGGGTTATGAGCTGTCCTTTGTCCCTCCTTCCTTTGTGGACGATAGGCCGGTTATTAACCTATCTAGCGAGGTGTTGTAGGTTGCGGACCCCAAGTGGAACGAATACTTGGTTGGCTACTTTGTAGGGAAGAGACTTCCGTTTTAGCTCATTGAGCAAGCATTGAAGAATACTTGGAGCCCTAAGTTGGTGGACGTGCTGGCCGATGACCAAGGGTTCTTCTTTTTTCATGTCCCGGATCCCTTGTTCCGTAGGAAGATCTTGGAAGAGGGGCCTCTCACGGTAGCAAGGGTTCCCCTTATTTTGCAGTAGTGGAAGCCTCTGTTGGAACTAAAAAAAGACAGGCAATCTTCTGTCCTGATATGGATTAGGCTCAAGAATCTTCCTCTTGACCTTTGGTCCGCGCCGGCAATTAGTACCATAGCTAGCTCTATTGGCAAGCCCCTTTAATGGGATCAACGCACGAAGGGTATGACAATGATTTCTTTCGCCAGAGTATGTGTTAAGATCCAAGCAAAACAGCCAAGAGTTTCGGCGGTTGAAGTGAATGTGGATGGAGTTTCGTGTTTGATTGCTGTTGAATACGAATGGAGGCCGATGGAGTGCCTCAAGTGTGGCGTGTTTGGCCACAAGTGTGAAGTCTCCCCCAATCCCTCCCGCCTGATGGCGTCGCCGGTGCAGACTCTCACTGCCCTTGCTTCTTCGGTTCCTATCTAGCCCCCCGCCTCTGTTTCGGTAGACCCTGCAGCACCAGAACAAGCTTGGAAGCAAGTTCAGGCAAAAAGAAGATGCCTCATCCCCGAGTGGACATTAGCTCGACTATTCAGGTTAGCTCGAGCGATGACGGGCGCTCTATGAAGCTTAAGGCTGCGGCAGTGGAGAAGGGGCTGCCTTCTACCTCTTCTCGCAAAGCTTTTAGAGGTCCCAAAATTAATACGAAGTAGGTTGAAGCCGCCCCCATTTCTACGGACGAGATAGCTAGCCCTACGACACCTTTCCCTCATGAGGTGCCTAGCCCGGGAGAGGAGATAGGGGGCTCGGACAATCTGGTCTCCTCTTCGGATGATGATTTGCTTTCCCCGTGCCCTTCTTCGAAGGCGTCTGCTGTAGATAGGAGGGTTGAGACTATGCAGGACAAGTTGCTCTCTCTGGCTCCAGATCCTCCCCCTTCGACGGCCCGTGCTACTCCGCCTCCCACTCGGCGCAGCTACTCCAAAAGGAGGTAACCCTCCTTCTTCCATTATTCTTTGTTTGTATATATGTACATAGGATGCTGGAATATCAAGGGCCTTGTTGCCCCTCTTAGACAAGTGGAGATTCAGAATCTTGTTATGGCCAATCGGTTGGCTTTGATCGGTTTAGTTGAGACGAAAGTCCCCCATAATCTCTTTAGTGCTATTTCTAGGAATTTGATGACGAATTGGTGCTGGTTGGCTAACCATGAGCACTCCCATCGGGGAAGGATCTGGGTTGGCTGGGATCCATCCTCTGTTTCCTTTGAACCTTTCTCGTTTCTGGACTAGGCGATTCATGGGAATCTCAGGTGTTTGGATTTGGAAGCTGTCTATTGTGTTTCAATTGTATATGCTGAGCACTCCTTCACTTCCCGGAGACCTCTTTGGGAGGACCTTGTGCTTAGGAGTTCTAATTTACAAAATTTGCCTTGGCTTGTTATGAGAGACTTTAATGCTATCAAGGACCCCTTGGACAGGTTAGGTGGTTTGGACTTATGGTTGTTGTGCTTTGACGAGTTCGGGCAATGTCTAGATCAGGCGGAACTGGAGGACCTCAGGTATGTGGGGTTTCGGTACATGTGGTCTACTTCTTCTGGTCCTTCTCGTAAGGCGAGGAAGATTGATAGGGTCCTAGTAAACCCCTGTTGGAACCAGGTTTTCTCTTTCTCAAAGGCTGCCTTCCTCGCTCTTGGGATCTCTGACCACTCACCTATGGTGGTCAAGGTGGAGAACTCAGTGTTTCAAAGGAGGCTGTTCAAGTTCTTTGATTTCTAGATGAAGCACTCGGACTTTGAGGCAATTGTGAAGCAAGTTTCAGAGGCGTTGGGTGAAGGGATTCCTATGTTTAGGCTTCTTTGCAAGCTAAAGGCCCTGAAAAGTCAGCTCAAACAGTTGAATAGAGATTCTTTTGCCAATATCTCCACAAGGACTTCAGAAGCGAGGGAGGCTTTAAATCAGACTCAGGTTGGCCTCCTTCAAGATCCTTCCAGTGTTGCGCTTGCAGATTTGGAGAAGGTTCAACGCCGCGCCTTCTTGGAGCTTCGCTCTCAAGAGGAGTCCTTTTTTAGATAGAAAGCTAGAATCAGATGGCTTAAGGAGGGAGACCAAAATATGAATTTCTTCCACCACTATGTCAGCAAGAGACAGATGAGAAACATAATTTTTTCTGTGGAGGATACCCTGGGTAACCAAATCACTGATCTGCAGCTAGTCCAGTAGCATTTTGTGGAGTACTTCCACGACCTCCTCAAGCCTTGGGTGGAGCAAGTTACACCTCTGGTTCTGAAGATTTGGGAGGTCATTTGTATTCAGCTTAATGATGACCATATCTCTCTTGCTCGACCTATCTTTGACCTAGAGATTCGAGACACTCTCTTTTCTCTAGCTCGGGGCAAGGCCCCGGGTCCGGATGGTTTCACGATTGATTTCTTCAAGGAGAACTGGGGGACGGTTGGTCAGCTAGTCACGGCAGCCGTTAGGGATTTCTTCACCTCAGGGAGACTCCTCAAGGAAATCAACAACACCATTTTGGTGTTGGTGCCAAAGGTTCCTAATGACACTACCGTTGATGACTATAGGCCTATTGCATGCTGCAATACTATTTATAAGATAATTACTAAAGTGTTGGCAAATAGGGTTGCTGCAATGCTAAAGGATCTTGTTAACGCGTCTCAAAATGCTTTCGTAAAGGGGTGGTGGATCAGGGACAATATTCTCTTGGCTCATGAACTCTTTTCTAGCTTACATTTGGAGCCTTATACACCTAAGTGTGCTATCAAAGTGGACTTCAGAGAGGCCTATTATACCGTGGATTGGTGGTTTTTGAGAGTGTTCTCCTTGCTTTTCGTTTCCCTGATCGATTGGTATAGCTCATCATGACCTGTGTGCAGACACCTCGGTTTTCCATTGTGTTGAATGGGGAGCTTCATGGTTTCTTTCCTAGTGGGCGTGGCCTGTGCTAGGGCGATCTCATATCTTCTTATTTATTCACTTTGGTTATGGAGGTGCTCTCGGGGATATTCGGGAGGTGCTCGCTACACCCAGATTTTAGATTCTTTTGGAGTTGCAGGTCTACTAGCCTCTCACATTTGTTCTTTGCAGATGACGTATTCCTCTTTTGGGAATGCCACCTGCCGTTTATGAAGCTCCTCAAGGAAGGACTCCAAACATTTTCTTCTTGGAGTGGCCTGCTACCGAATCCGAGGAAAAGTGAGGTGTTCCTGTCAGGAGGCTAGCCGTCCTTAAGGAATCAAATTCTGCTGGATCTTGGTTTCCTTGAAGGGAACTTACCAGTCTGCTACCTGAGAGTTCCAATTATTATGTTGAGGCTGGGGAAGGCTGATTGTGCTGCTCTCGTTAGACGTATCACATCGAGGGTGCAATCTTGGACTCATCGGTTTCTTTCTTTTGCCGGCCGTCTTCAACTGATCAGGTCAGTTCTTCATGCCATTCAGGCCTATTGGGCGAGTGTCTTTATTCTTCCTACGGCAGTGCTGGATCAGATTGAACGTATTCTTAGACAATTCCTTTGGAGAGGCCCGGAGTTAGGCAGAGGGGGTGCCAAGGTCTCCTGGGAGGATGTGTGCCTTCCTAAAGCAGAGGGAGGTCTTGGTATTCGGAGACTATGCAAGCGCAATAAGGCGGCCATGCTCAAACATATCTAGAACTTGTTTTCAGATAAGGAGTGCTTATGTTGCAAGTGGGTCCATTCTACCTTCTTAAAGAGGAATAATTTCTGGGTCATAAAGAAGCCGACTTGTTGTTTTTGGGCTTGGAAGAAGATTCTACAACTCATGATAGAAGTCCGGCTTAGCTGCTTCTAGAGGATAGGGGATGGCCTATCAGTGTCACTTTGGTTTGACAATTGGCACCCTAGGGGTCCTTTGAACTCTTATTTCTCTGATCCGCTCATTTATAGCTCCGGTCTCTCTAGGCAGGCTTCGGTGGCTGACCTATTTTCTAAGGATGGCCAGGCTATCAGGTCGGTGATTGAGTCATGGGGTTCGCCACTTCCCTCCTTGTCTGGGAGCCAGGATCGTTTCTGTTGGAGGGAGGACTCATCGGTTGTGTTCTCGGTCGGCTCGGCTTGGGAGGCCTTAAGGCGAAAGAAGGCCCGAGTCAATTGGCATCCTTTCATCTGGAACAATGCCATCCTACCTCGATACCAATTTAACTTTTGGCTCATCACCAAGTGTAGGCTTCCTACCCAATCTCTCCTTATGTCTTATGGTAGGATTGATGCTGCTTCCTGCCCCTTTTGCAATGATGTGCCTGACTCTATAGATCATCTTTTTTTTTTTGGTGTCGCATTACTTCTAGTATTGCTTTTTTTTTTTTTTGGGGCGGCCATATGTAATCTTCCCTGGCGGAACAGGTCTTGGGGGAAGAATCTCTGTTGGGCCATTACTTTGCTTTCGGGCAAGGAATTTTATAAGTGTGTTGCCTGCTTTTCTTATGGTGCGCTTTGCCATATCATTTGGAAGAACATGAACAATATACTCTTTAGGGGGGAGTTGCTTTCTGTTCCGGCCACGAAGAAGCATCTTCTCAAAGTCATCAAAGACAAGGCGGTCACCTTCAGAAATGTGAAGGACTCCATTAGAAATAGAAGGCTGCAACGTTCTTGGGATGTTGACCCTATTATCTTCTCTTCTACTGATCTCCAATCGTCTGTCTAAGCTACTAGTTGTTGTTGGTTGCATCTGACTGGCGGTTATTCTTGCCGTCTAGTGTTCTCTTCTTCTTTATGTTCTTGTTGTAGCCGCTTGGCCTTTTCTCTTGGCTTCCTTTCACTCAGAATGAGTTTGTTCATCTTGAGTGCAAGTTTTTGAAACCAGTTGTTGTTCAGTTTGGCCTTTCCCCTAATATATTGCTTACTTTTACTAAAATACTCACGATTAATGAGTTACCGAATTCTTGGTATGATATGTTAGTTGCTGATTTCTCGGTATGCTTTATTAGTTATTGATCTCGAAATCTTTCAACAACATATCAATGGGAGGCCAT
The DNA here is from genome assembly GCA_017140595.1 of Eucalyptus curtisii. Taxonomy (NCBI): domain Eukaryota; kingdom Viridiplantae; phylum Streptophyta; class Magnoliopsida; order Myrtales; family Myrtaceae; genus Eucalyptus; species Eucalyptus curtisii. The sequence goes on from CM029497.1 coordinate 15,676,428, forward strand.
TTTGAACAACTTCCTTTGTTATTTGATGAAGTCTTGAGGTATTTATCTTATGATTAAGGTGGGAGCACGAATTTTGCAAGGCCGAAGAATAAGGAATGCAGCTTCCCAAGTCATTAAATGCATATCTATTTTCCCATGAGGCTTTATTGCTATATAAGTTTCAAGAGTCAAAATTCTGAGTTCCTAGGTTTTTAATGTCAAGCTAGTTTCCATGTCTATTTATTACTTTTATAAGTTGTATCTCTCCTATAAATAGAGTCAGCTTCTCATTTGTAACTAGACTAGACTAGATTTGACAAATGAGATATTTGAGCTTTCCTCTACGTGATTGAACATTTTTGAAAAGTGGATAACTCCTATTTCGGTCCATTTATCCTTTGAGAGTGGATTACTCCTCGATGGTGAACTAAGAAGCCCTTTATCTTTGGCTGGTGGATTTTTCTTAGGCCTCGGTAGTGAGCTTCTCTTATCTCGAAGTCCTTTATCCTTGATGGGTGGTTCGTCCTTTAAGCCTTGGTGGTGAACTTTGTTTATCTCGATCTTCATCTTTGGTTGGTGGTGCATCCTTTAAACCTTGGTGGGATTGTAATCTATCTTTTATTCTGCAATTTATCTTCGATATCCATCACCATAGATCCCATTCTATCTTGCTCTTATATTTACCCATTGATAATCATCCCCCCTACACACACATTCCCGAACACTCAACCATAAAAATCCCTTCATCATGGAATCACTCACTTACACACGCATCAAGTTGGTATTAGAGCTCAAGCTTGAACTCATTTTGAGTGATTCCTTTTGTTACCTATCTCCTATCTCATCTATTATTTCTGTTTAAAAGAAAAAAAAAATGAATGATTTGGTTCCAAGAGACTTGACTTTGGAGCAAGCACACAACGAAAGACGAGAGCATACTATTCAAAATCTCCAACAACAAATGAAGTGAGTCCTCAATCTTCTAGAGGATCCGGCAAGACAAGGACAACCAGCAAGGCATCCTAACAATCGTCATCAATGTGACAAGTCAGATTCTCATCAAAGTTCTCATGGTGATTCCAGTTCCACTTTAGATCATTCTAGTGACTCTGAATATTGAATCCATTTAAGAAGAGGGAGGCATAAGGAGATTGAATGTGATATCAAAGTGGAGGTTCCTGAATTCGAGGGTAATCTCAATCCTAACGACTTTGTTGATTGGCTACATACAACTTAACAAGTTTTTGACTTCAAGTCCTACTCGAACAAAAAGAGACGTAAGGTTCATTGTCCTTAAATTGACAAAGTATAGGTAGCTAATGAATATGTGTAAGCTTTGTCGAAATCGGGTGTTCACATAAGTTATCAAAAATCCCTAATTTCTGACATTGGTTGTGCAAAGTTCTCTTTGGCGGGAGAATTTAAAGCATCAATGAGCTAGAAAAGGAAAATGCTAAATCAAATATTGGGAAAAACTCAAGAAGTTGATGAAAAAGAAGTTCTTGCCCGACAATTATAAGTAAGACTTGTTCCTCAAACTTAATTCCCTAAGATAGCAAGGGATGAGTGTTGAAGAATATATCAAGGAGTTTGAACAACTTGAGATGAGGTGCCAAGTTCTAGAAGTTCTAGAGCTGATGAAGAGAACACTTGGGATTGGAATAGGCAGCAGCCTACCCAAGTCCTTTATGACAATGATGCTGAACAAGAGCAAATTTCAGCACCTTGTATACCCAAAAATTCATCATATACGACTTCTACAGCTGTTGGAATTTCAGCAACAGTCGCTAAAGTCAATGAAGAAGAAGCTCAATCTCTTCGCCGCGTTAGAAGAAGGCCTGCTTGGATGGAAGATTATGAGGTAATTGGAATTGGAGATTCAATTACTCAATTTGCCTTATTTTCAGACTATGATCCTACAAATTTTGAAAGTGCTGTCAAAGAAGAAAAATGGCGAAAAGCGATGGATGATCAAATTGATGCCATTGAAAGAAATGATACTTGGGAGCTATCCAATCTTCCGAATGGACAAAAAACCATTGGTGTAAAGTGGGTCTTTAAAACAAAACTAAAAGAAAATGGTGAAGTTGACAAATACAAAGCACATTTGGTAGCCAAGAGATATAAGCAACAATATGGGATCGACTATACAGAAGTATTTTCTCCAGTTGTGAGACATGACACGATCAGATTGGTGGTTGCATTGGCGACACAAAATTCTTGGCCTATTTTCTAGCTAAATGTCAAATCGGCATTCTTGCATTGGTACTTGGAGGAATAGGTATTTGTCGAGCAACCCCCTGGTTATGTCAAGATTCGAAATGAGCATAAAGTTTATAGATTGAAGAAAGCTCTTTATGGGCTAAAACAAGCCCCTCGGGCTTGGTATAATCGTATTGAAACTTATTTTTTTAAAGTTGATTTTTCAAAATGTCCTTATGAGCATACCCTTTTTGTCAAGACTTATAGAAAAAGGGAAAATGCTCATTGTTTGTTTGTATGTTGACGATCTTATATTTACTGGAAATTGTGATGCTATGTTTGAAGATTTCAAGAAATCTATGATGGATGAGTTTGAAATGTCTGATTTTGGTATGATGCATTACTTTCTTGGCATAGAAGTAGTACAATCGGGTGATGGGATCTTTATTTCTCAAAAGAAATATGTGGAAGAAATTTTAGACAGGTTTTAGATGAAGGATTGTAATCCTGTAAATACTCCAGTTGAGTTTGGCTTAAGCTATACAAAGATCATGAAGGGAGGAAGGTTGACAGCACACTTTACAAACAAATTGTGGGTAGTTTGATGTATCTAACTGCAACAAGACCAGACATAATGTAATCTGTGAGTTTAATCAATAGATATATGGAGAATCCTACAGAAATGCATTTGTTAGCTGCCAAGAGAATCCTTCGTTATTTGCAAGGAACTAGAGACTTTAGGCTATTTTACAAGAATGATGAAATGTCCAATTTGTTGGGATTTACTAATAGTGACTATGCAGGAGATCAAGATGTTAAGAGGAGCACTTCGGGTTATGCTTTTATGTTTGGGACAGGTGCTATTTTGTGGTCATCCAAGAAGCAACCAATTGTCACATTGTCAAGTACAGAAGCTGAATTTGTTGCTGTAACAGCTAGTGCTTGTCAAGCTATTTGGCTAAGGAGAATTTTTTAGGAGCTGCAATTCAAGCAACCAGGAGCTACTAAAATTTTTTGTGACAACAACTCAACAATCAAACTCTCCAAGAATCCTGTGCTACATGGAAGAAGCAAGCACATTGATGTGAAGTTTTATTTCTTGAGAGATCTTAGCAATGATGGAACAATTGATCTAATCTACCGCAAGAGTGAAGATCAGGTTGCTGATATATTCACCAAGGCCCTCAAGATGGAGTCATTTGTGAAGCTTAGAAGGTTACTAGGTGTTTGCACGTTGAAAATAGTCAAGGCTTTAAACTGAATGTTAGTAAACATCAGTTTAAGGGAGGGATTGTTGAAATAATAGTTGTTTTTTCTGCACGTTTTACTGATTTGGTTTTTCAGTTATTCTTGTTTCTAGGAGTTAGTGAAGTCACGTTTAGCTAATTTGTGTGTTAGTTGTCCTAGTTTTTAGGTGTTAGTAGAGTAAATGCTTTATGCAAAACATAGGTAGTTATGGGTCCTATTTTAGTGGTGTTTTTACGTAATGTATTTGTCTTTGTAAAAGACTTCGTTGTTCTAAAAAAGAAATGGGCATGGGTTCATCAAGACACATGTATCTGTCGGAGAAAACTCATATTAGATTTTGAAGCTGACAAAACTTTTCATTCTAAAGTATAACAGACTTCTGTGGAATTCTCTCAAAGTCTTTCCTATACTAGAAGTTTGCCCCGCTCTGACGAAGATCCAGATTGAACGCAAGTGAAGAACGAAAATTTAATCAAACTCAGGATTATTTATCTTCCTTCAAGGCTTCAGTATGAACAAGATATATATGGCTTTCTGGTTGGAAATCTCACTTACCATTTTGGTTACCTTTATTGGAATCAATCATGGAACGAAAAAATCATTTTTGGAATGCAAGTTTATTGGGAAAGAATCTACTTATGGAAACCAAGATTTTGATTGTATGAGCGACCAGGATCATCGGACTTTCATCTCAATCTTCAAACGGCTCGAGATCTCCTTAATTGATTCTATCCAATGGGTTGATTGGAAGAATTCCTCTGGAAAGTGCCAACGGTCGAAAAGGCATGGAGGAGTATTTAATGAGGTTTTTCAAGTCATTTGAGGTGTGCATAAAAGAAGAATTCCAAAGTCTAAAACTTCCAATCGCTTATTCTTCCTCATATAGTGTTCAAACTTGTATTCAAAAAAAGGATTTTTTGTGTTTTGAAATAGTTGTTAAAGTTTGAATTCTTCTTCATAGCCTATTGTTCATCAGACTCAGTTTAAAAGTAAAGTATTTTTACTGCATTTCGCAAAAGCTGTTTTCACACTTATTCACCCCCCTCTAGGTGTTTATATTAGCACTTTCAATATCAACAAAAAGATTCATTCTCATCTATTGCATGCATATGGTCAAAATTTAGACATCGTGTTGTCTTTAATGCAATCTCTGCAAGATCACTCTCAAAGAGAGACAGCTAGTAACACCTAAATTTTGGCAACCCAGTTAATCATTCATTGCATAAAAAATCATGGATTAGTTTTTCACCCCTAAACAAAAATATTAAGTAAATTGCATGTAGTTATCAGAACTATATTTCAATTAATTGCATCTGATCGAATCGGTAATGGATGGACTTAAAAAGGAGTCCAGGACGTCCACAAAAGGTACAAAGGGAGAGATGGCCACAATAGAGAGAGAAACGTGGCAGTGACGGTGATCCAACATTGATGTTTGTGGTCTTTTCTGTGAAGTGCGATTTGACTTGGTCAAGCTTTCCTTGCGGTCAAGTTCAAGATGCCCACTTGGAGGATTTTCATGCCCCTCGCACGACACGGGTGAAGAACGGACGGTCCCTACGTGCTCGCAGCTTTCGCCTTGTCAATGGCTATTACCACACTTTGCGCTCAAGCTTTCATCATCACGAGTCCCTCGGTTTGGCTGACAAACGCTGGAGTTGCCGTCTCACATAAGGAGACTCCCTATTCCCCCACCATGAACCACCGTTCGCAAGCCGTCAGTCGCCAAATTGGAATTGGGAAGCAATATCTGTGCAATATTCAAATTAGGTAAGATTTATTATCCAAAATAATTTGAGTATTTTATTTCCTAGTTGCTGGATATTGACATCTAATCAAATATCCTCAAGTGATAGGCATAAGATTCATTATGATTTATTTCCAAATTCGCATCTATAAGGTTTTAAATGGAGTTATTGATTCTGCAAGAATCTTTAAAAATGATATATTTGATCTTTAAGGCTTAAGATCAATTTATCGATTTTATTTGCGAAATTTCAAGTTAATTAGATATTGTTTCGCTGCTTGAATTGATTGGATGATTTTTTGATGATCTTGGACGATTTAATCATAATCTTAGTTATGATTGCTTTCTTTATCTTGAAAATACCAACAAAAAAAAATTGCATTTGCATATCATGTAGATTAAAATTGATTTTCTTAGATAGAATTGTATGATAGAATAGTCGGATACCTTTCTAATTATGTTAGAATGCATACTTAGATGATATCCAGTTCAGATAATATCTTTGAATTAAATTGCATGTCGAGATAAGTTTCTAAGTTAAGATAGGATTCATATAAGTCTATTCCCTAACTTAAAATACATAATATCTCACTCTAGGTAGATTTTTTTAGTAATTTTTAATTATGAATTTCAATAAAAAAAATACCAAAAATATCATGCGTGTGTCACGTAAGATTAGTTCATTCATCATACTTCACTTAGTAAATTGCATGTTTAGGGTCATTTAAATTAAAATGCATGACATGTTAGAATAGTTGCATTGATTTTAGCCCACCATTAGATTAGGTTATTTAATTAATGTTGTGTGACATATAGTTTACATAATAGGTTACATGTTGCATGTCATTTTAGTTAGACATTTGTGTACATCATTGCATCACATTGTATGTAGATTAGGTTTCATTTAAATAAAAGTAACCCAAAGAGATTCGAATGGGATTGCACATTAATTAAAAATCATATATAGGTTGATAAATGTGGTTTCCTAACTAACCCTGTAAATGCTTGCATTGCATCAAGGTAGGCATTCCCTCTCCATGCTTACAATTTATTTGTTGCCTTGATTTATTGAGTGTTCAATAATAGTTATGTACCAGCATATTCACTTACTTGTTAGAGGATAGGTTAAAATCAACTCAAATTGCCTACAAAATATTTTTGAAAATAAAATAGAAAATGTACAGAAAGAGCGTTAGAGTAAGCTAGCGTAATTAATTTCCCGAATTCATTTAATCTATGGTTCGTAAAAGTGAAGTAATTATACTCTTACTTTACTGGGGATCTAATCGACCAAAAAAAAAATAGATTAGTGGCAACTCCTAATTGAAAAATCATTTGCATGTTAAGAACTTGAATCTAAGTCGCGAATTGATATGAGCTTGGGAGAGTCCAAGCTAAGTTTGGCTTAGTAATTCATTAGCGAAATCCTAGGTGATTCACCCGAGATAAGGTTGCGACAACTATAGATTGAAGCTATGCTTTAATTTTCAACTATAGCTGATTCTGGGATCATTGGACGATCCTATGACATTGATATAAGAAGAGTGATGCTCCTACATTGATTAATCAACTCCGATAAGAAATGAAAAAAAAAAATGGATCAGTTGAAGGCAATCTACCAATGATCAAAGGTGGCACCTACCACGGATGACATAAGGACATGGTGAGGGGGCTGATCGCACAACAAGACTAACAGCTAGTGACCGGAATAATGCTGGAGAGAGAGAGAGAGAGAGAGAGAGAGAGAGAGAGATCTCCAAATTTTTATGTAATTTTTTTTTGTTTAATGTGAAGTGAATTTTGGCCAAGGTGTATAGAGGAGGAAAAAATTGGAGGGAAACATTTAAATCCATGCAATCTTAGCCCTACATGTCATTTTTAAATCTAATGGCTAAGGTTCATTCCTTAATGGCAAAGCTATCATCCTATTAGCTCTTGCTAGAACACATGGATGGGTGACATGGCACCCTCAATGGCTAGGATTAGATGAGCAATAGATGGCCAAGATTAGGACTTCACAAGGATTGATAATAGGGGTGAGCACGGTTTCCGGGTTGAATCGGGAACCGGAGAACCGGACCAGAGGGTCCGGTTCGGTTCCTGGTTCTAAAGAGATCGGTTCCCGGCTCCCTTTTTCCGGGAACCGGCGGAACTGAAACTGGTTAAATTTAAAAAAAAAAAAAAAAAAAAACCTAGAGCACCCCCACGTTGATTTCCCTTCCTTCCCTTTTCTTTTTCCCTCTCTCTCTTTCTTTTCTCCCCTTTTTCCTCTCACGTCACTTCTTGCCCCCCAACTTTTTTCTTTTCTTCTCTCTCTCTTCTCTTCCCCCCTCTCTCGGCCGAAACCCCACCCCTTCTCTTCTTCTTCTTCTTCTTCTTCTTCTTCTTCTTCTTCTTCTTCTTCTTCTTCTTCTTCTTCTTCCTTCCTCTTGCTGGCTGCTGCTTCACCCACCACCACACCGCCGCCTCACGCCCTACTCACCACCACCTCTTGGCCACCGAACCACCACCACCCACCACTTGTCCGACGAGCCGTCTGGCTGTTGAGCTCGACGAGCTGTCGCGCCGTCCGTGTCGCCCCTCATCGCCGTGAGCCACCGCCGCCGTCCCCAAGCCACCATCACCACCTCTTGCTACCGCTGCCTGAGATTAGCTTCCGGTCCGTACGGAAATGTCGCTCTCCGTTGCGTTCGGCGAGCGGCTGGAACAGCTGGATCGGACCAAGAACCAGAGATTGAAGAAAGATTATTTTCCCCTATTATCTTCGCTCATGTTCGATTTTGATTTGATGAAATAGAGCTATGGTTCATCTTGAGTAGCATACGAGATAACTTGAAGATATAAAGTATCATGTTTTGATATCCTGTGACTGCAATTATGTGTGATGTGCTAACTGCAAAATGAAGTGTATTTACAAGAGTCCATGCAATTGCTTCTCCCACAATATACCGTATAGGCAGAACTAGCTGGAGATGCTTCCATATGGTATGTTGCTTGAGACCAATATGCGACTCTGCATGAATGATTGATGGTGCTATGAACTGGTCTCAATCTCGTGAGCTAATTCTTTGCTTAGTTTTTTAGCATGGTCGTCGTGGCCACCGGCAAATGAGTACACTCGGAATGCGAACTAAAAAGCCCTCCAAAGCATTTTTTTTGTAATTAGTTCTTTGTGTTTGGATTTTGTTAACGTCAGTTTGTTCTCAATTTCTTTTGCTTCTCTGCTTTCCTGTGTCAGATCCAAAAAAGAAAGGAGGAGTTGAGGGCTCATGTTCTCTTCCCCGAGTAATATGTAAATTGCAAAGACAGCTCACTGGTCAAGAGTGAAATGCCAAGAGCCTATGCTCATACAACATGCCCGTAGTTATTATTATGAAACACATTAACCATAAGGAATCACCAAATTATACATTAGACAATGTTTTCTCTAGAAAACTATGAATTTAGTTCTCTATTTGGATGTAAAAGATTCACATTGCTTTGTGTATTGGCGAGTGTACTGAAAATGGAGGGCCAACTATTGAATTATTTCAGCTTCCGGATATTCGCGCCCACTACAAAAATGAAACCAAAAAAAAAAAAAAAAAACTGTTGGAACCTAGAACCGACCTCGGAACCTGTGACAAGGTAGGTTCCAGGTTCTCGATTCTGACGGGTAGGTTCCAAGTTCCAAAAATTGAGGAACCTGTACCCGAGAGCAGGTTCCAGGTTCCAGACGAAACCGAACCGGAATCGGGAACCGCTCACCCCTAATTGATAACATGGCATGGTATTTTTGTAATTATGGGAGATGGCACTTTGGTCAATAGTGGGATAGGGGCCTTCATACTATGGGCTGGCACTTTGGTCAATAGTGGGATAGGGGCCTTCATACTATGGGCTAGGCGAATGGCCCTAATTTGGCTTTTGGCCAATGGGCCAAATTGGGCTTGATCTAATCGAGTTGATTTGGGGCCTGGGTTCAATCAATTGGGTTGACTCAACCCTAGCCTATTGGTTGTACTTCACTGTTTTCGCTCAATTTTGCAAAATGACCTTGATTTTGCTTAAGTGATGTTGAAATTGAATTAATTTTACCTAGTCAGATTGAAATTCTGCAAATTGATTTTACTGTGAAATCACACCCCTATGTTCTTTCTCCAACATTGGCCAACCCGTTTAGGCTTGGCTTAGAATGTAAAATTGCCATGGTCCCTGGATCAAATGTCTAAAAAATGAATCAAATCAATGAATTTTGGAATTTTACGATCAAGGGTCAAAGTCCTCAGTTTGATCGAAAAGTCAACTCCTGATTGTCTTTGTAAAAACTATGAACTAAAAGTCTAATTATTTTTGCAAAGATAGAATTGATTTTTTTTTAAATCATTTTCACAAATTTTATGAAATGTTGACTAAGATTTGACTTTCCCGATTTGACATTTGACCTTTCACTTATTAAGGAAACGACACCTAAGTACAAATGAAATGAAATGAAACTTGAAAGACGCTAAAAGTACTCTTTTACCTTGTCGCGATTAGCAATCTTGAGTCTCGAGTATTTACCTTTAATGGACTTGTCAGCAAACATTCAGGTGTTAACATGAGGTACAAGCGTAAAAGAGTTAAAGTGGAGTTTGTCGGCAATGGTGATATTGTTACCACAACAAAGAATAGTTCTAGTAATGATGATATTGTGTCAATAGTCACCACGAGTTGATCAGGCGATGATTGAGTGCTTCACTTTGGATGTTCTTATCATGTGACTTCTCATAAACATAGGTTTACTACCTACTAGTGCACTGAGGGTGGTACGATGCTTATGTGAAATGGTGCTACTTGTGAAGTAGTAAGGATTGGAATAGTTTAGATTAAGATGCACAATGGAGTGGTGAAAACGTTGACTAAAGTAAGGAATGTACTAGACCTAAGAAAGAATCTTATATCATTGAGTACTATTGACAAGTTTGGATACCGGATCTCCGTTGAAGGTAGAGTTATAAAAATCTTTCGAGGTGTGGATACTATGATGTGAGTGAAAATAGACTGCCATTTGTATCTCCTTTAAAGAAAGACAATGATTGGCTCATCTACTAGATTCTCTTATACATCTTGTCAGGACATGGCACAATTGTGGCATATGAGACTTGGACATATGAGTGAAAGCGAGATGATTGTTCTAAGTCAGAGGGGTCTGCTTGGAGGCTATCGAATTGGGAAACTAAACTTTTGTGATCACTACAACATGGATAGTCGGCAAAGAGTGAAGTTCAATATGGTAGTTTACCATACCTCAAAGATTGGAGACTTTGTACACTTAGATTTATGGGACCTATTCAAGATTCATATAAAGGTGGTGACAAATATGTGTTGTCCTTTATTGATGGCATTTCAAGAAAAAATTAGATTTGTCTTCTTAAGCACAAGAGCGAGGTGCTTGGTCGATTCAAGTTGTGGAAAGAGACAATCAAAAAGTAAATAGGAAGAAAGATTATGTTCCTAAGAACGAGGAGAGTGCAAAGTAATTGGGAATCAGTCGAACTGCCCTATTCTAGCTGGTTCCCATAGAACCAGTCTAGTTCCTAGTTTTAATAAATAGGATTGGTACTCACTAGTCCTGTTCTTGGTTTCAGGTATAGAACTATCTATTTAGACCAGACCGACATATATATATATATATAATTTTTATGTGTGACACCCCTCGACGCGGCCCCCGAACCACTAGGGTCGCCACAGCTTACTCACCTACCGTTGGGCCTAATATTGTGCCACTCCGATACATTTTCAATTGTAGCGGGTCCATCAATCCTGGGGGTTCGTACCATCTCAGTCGGTCCCAGCGCAGTTCAACTTAACGGAAGCATACTCAACATCTTCCTAACCCGTACACAACTAAATAATACAATGCAATACACACCAACTACAACCTTTCATATATATATATATATATATATATATATATATATATATATGCATCTTAGGGCCGAATCGCTTTTATTTACATAACTAAGATGGATTTTACAAGTCGGTACAACAAAAGGCCAAGACTTTAAGTAAGCTCGGCTAAACCCAAAAAGAACCCGACTATACATCAGACATGTACATCTATCCATCCGCTAGTGTCGGCCATCCCAAAAAGTGTCAACCTCCACCAGCCATAAGCTCGATCACACCCAACTCAGTGCCTCAGCCGGAGGTGGCGGCAGCATCCCTATCATCACACCATCCCATCGGACATGAACAGACAAAAACTCCTGGATAACAGGGCCATCAGCAAGACCCACATCGTACATAACCAAGACACAGACACGGATAAACACCGGACCGGGTACACTAACGCAGAATGCTCCGAGCACTCCACCTCAACATCGAAGGCAATCCATAATAAGTACCACGAGCGACGGTGGCAAAGGCATCTTTCAATCTGAAATGTTAATCCCCAAAGGGGTGAGTACAACCACTCAGCGGTAAAGATCCACCAAACTACACAATGCGTCGACGAACAATCAAGGTATCACGAATAAAGCACATATTATCCATGTATTCGAGCATACCTCACCATACAACCATGCATATATCACCATGCAACGTGCATATACCACCATGCACTTATGCATACATCATCAAGCAGCCATACATATATCACCATGCAACGTGCATATACCACCATGCACTACATATATCATCAAGCAGCCATGCACATATCACCATGCAACATGCATATACCACCATGCACTACATGCTTGAATTTCCATGAGGTTCATCCCATGCCATATGCACACATCCATGCGCATGATTCAATTTCCAATTTCGTCTTTCAATTGGATCACATCATTTTTTTTTCTTCCCAGGGACCAATGTTTGCATCCCCCATTTATCGCTCGCATCCAACCTGGCATCGCGAGGAACCTCCGGCACACACCTCCGGGCATCCGGCACACACCTCCGGCCATCTCGTACCCCAACTGGCATCACGAGGTATCCCCCCGGCACACACCTCCAGGGCTTCCGGCACACACCTCTGGGCATCCCGACACTCCCAGGGCATCCGGCACACACACTCCGGGCATCTCGAAACTCCCGAGGCATCGTCAGCTCACACCTCTGACGGTCTTGTTATTATCTCAATTTATATTTACACATGTATCTCAATTTCAACATGGCATTTGATGCAACAATATCAAGGGTCTCAATCAGCTTTTGATGCCATATAACATGCCATATGTCACCACATGTGCAGCAAAATCAACCACTCAGAACATTACATCTCATGAAAAAAATTCCATTCATTTTTGAAAACACATCAATGTTCGGATAAAACAGAATGCACTCCTTTAATTAAAACTCTAGAAAAATTAGTAAATGGCATTAATAAATTCTGAAAATTTGACACATTATAGGCGAGACCTAAAGGTAGATATGTCATGAAAAACACCATACCAAAATAATTCCACACAAAACAGTACGGTCCATGCATCACAGTTTTCAAAACTTCAATATTTCAGCTTGCACAGTTTCGGAAGTAATTTAAATTAAATACCCAAATGAACTCCGATAATTCTGAAATTTTGACATGTTATAGACAAGTCGTAAAGGTAAATATCTCATGAAGAAATAGAAACCCAAACCGTTCTAGGTTAATAGATATAGACGATTAATTCCCCCTGTTCTCGGTGTCGTCTTTTTCCAGATTATCATCTTTAAAAAAAAACTCGTTTCTCCGACCTATATATGTTATTTTCTTCTAAATTTTCAGTATGTTATTCCTCAAAATATTACCTACAACTTTCATTAAGGACATATGATCAAATTTTAACTGGATGATTTTATAAAAATCACAGAATCATACTAGGTCGAAGTAGCTTTTTTTCCAGATCCAGTTTCCTCAAAGAACAACGATTTCACCGACCTATTTTTCTTCATTTCCTCTAAATTTTTGATATGTTTTACTTCAAGAAGTCCACTACAACTTTTATTAAGAGATAAAAGTGATATTTTCACAAGAAAGCTACTTTACAGTCCACGAAATCACTGAAGGTCAGCACAACAAATTTCAGATCTAATTTCTCCAAAGGAAAATCGTTTCACCAAGAAATATTTGTTCGTTTTATCTCAAATTTTAGTATGTTATTCCTCAATATGTTCTCTACAACTTTCATGAAGAGATAGAAACGAAATTCCAACTAAAAAGTCGCATGCAGCTCACAAACTCATGAATGGTCGGACTGGTTTTTCCAGAAACAGCATGCTAGGCCAACAAATCTCTCCCCAAAGCTCCGAAATTTCATCACTTCCACCACAACCAAAATTCACCATTTTCTATACACACATCACAGCAAGCAAAAGGTAGGTTTTAGGACTCTACTTGCCTCGAATTTAAGCACAAAACAGCGACAAACGGCGGGCAAGGCGGCGAACGAACGGCGGCGAGCTAGGTGGACGATCGGCGGACGGCCCTCCTCCTTCCTCTCGCACGCACGGCCTCTCCTTTCTCTCTTCCTTTCTTCCTTTCCTTTCCTTTCTCTCTTTCTCTCCTCTCTCTCTCGGACGACTCCCTCTCTTTCTCTCCCTTTCCTCGCCTAATCCGCCCCCCCCCTCACTCTCTAATTTCTTCCCCCTCATGATTATCAATCATGATCTTGCATGCCGGCGCCCCTTGGCAATTGCCATGCAAGATGGGCTTGAATCCGGCTGGGCTTGGGCCAGCTTGGTCGACGGCAGCTCCTCCTCTCCCTTGGGCTTCGCGGGCCAGGCCCATATGGCCGAATGGTGGGTGATCGTGGGCTAGTCTTGGCCTAAGAGTCTTGGCCCACTCTTCTCTAATTTAATCTACTAATATCTTCCACTTAAATAAATTCCTAACTTACAAAAATAATATGGCCATAAAACTTGTAGTCATAAATCCATAAATTCCAATTTATAACACACATGGCCAATGATAGAATTTTCTTTCCTATCAAATAATTATCCATTGAAAAGCTTGGCCATAAATCTCATTGCAAATTATGGATCAAATGGCTACAATATAACTTGATGGTACTTCCATCACCTATTCATAGACTTTAATGCCTCTAGAGATCGCCATGAATTTTGGGATACCACATTATGTTTTGAAAAGAAAACCCCGATTATCCCTCACTCCCTCACGCTTGCTACTCCTCTATTACTCCAATTCGTGTGTTTTCTTAGTTTCCTTATGTTCAAGTATAATGTAAAATTTGATATTGTCTTTGATGAATGAATTTTTTCTAACACTTTCTCATTTTTTTTTTGATGACCGAGGGACTGCCGGAGATCACCTTTCGAGGATCACACGACCCTCCGGTGCTCGGTAGTACTGGTGGGGCCTCGCCGCAAGCCGCTATTTAGACGTAAATCCTCAGGGGGCTAGCCCAGTAAACCACCAAAGAAATGCATGAGTGCAATTTCTGGTTCCTGCGAGACAAACAAAGCGAGGGTAGGATGAGAAAAGAGGTAGAGATATATAAATTTCTGTCATAGATCTGTCTTTCAATAATCGTAAGCAAGAGAAAGAAATGCATTAGTGCTCTATTGCAGCACTAGAAACACGAGAAAGATGATGGGCTGATTTAGCTGACCTTTCAACATTAAACACTTCTTAAAAGATCATCAAGTCATCTTTGCTATCGAGTAGATCATTTCCATGGACTCACTTGGGAACTGAATCAGGTGGTTCTCATTTCTAATTTTGTGGAACTAGCCCTTATTTGGTGGTTTTGGTTCCAAGGTTCCAGGGTGGGTGGTTCTCACCCGAAACCACCTCTACTGAGAATTTGATAAACGGTTGGAATTCTATTTCAATGAGCTTGGCCAGGTTCACATAGAGCCAGGCATAGTGAAACATCGCACTATTATCAACATACCAAAACTGAATAAAGTTGCGGAACTGATAAATAGAATTATATTGGAGAGAGCTCACTCTTTACTCTCCCATTTTGGACTATATGAAGATTTTTTGGCTGAAGTAATGAATAGTGCTTGTTGGTTAGTGAACAACTCACCACATCAATAATTAATTGGACAACTTTTGAGGAAATATGGTTAGGTAAGTCTGGTGATTACGCCAAATTGAGAGTGTTTGAGTGCCTTGCTTATGCTCATGCGAGTCATGGGGCACTAGAGCTGAGGCAAGAAAGTGCATATTTGTAGACTATGCACACAGGATAAAAGGATATAGGCTATGGTGCACTGACAAAGATTCTCTCAATTTATGCTTAGTAGAGATGTTACATTTGAAGAATCTACTTTGTTTAAAAGGAATGAAAGATTAATTGTGGAGAAAGATTTCGATAGTATTTAGAAACAATTGGAGTTTCGGGTAGAGCCTAGAGATGTTCAATATAAAAAAATATGGCAACTTCTGTAGAGTTGCTAAATTCCATTGCTAACAGTTGTTGTAAGGTCATAGTTGATGAAGCTTTAAGGTGGTCGGCGAAGGCGGATGAGATAGAGCGACAGTCGTATGCAAATATTGAAATAGATCATTTAGGTGCAGTATAAATGGCTTCGAGTATGGACATGTAGATGGAGACTGTTGGAATGTTGCTGTGACTTGAAAGAGTTACGTCGAAAAAGCGTCATGGCACTTCAACATGCAGTTGAGAAATTTTGTAAGTATCCCATTTGCTGCATATTATAAATTGGCTAGAATACTTGTACTTGGATGGAGGTGCAGCATTAATCTCATGCTTCACTTGTTAGTAGTGTTAGTTGTCTGAGTTGTGCAATGGATAGTACCACGCTTGATCTATCACATGTAATTAAAAAAATGAATTTGATTGATCCAAGTATATATTATGACGCTGTGAAGGGGATCCTTTTGATTTTATTGAAAATAACAGATGTTGGTGAATGTTTCAGAGGATGCAGTTCAGGTAGCATGGCGATAACTTGGTTTGTGAACTCACCTCGCACAAGAAACCTTCCGATGGTCTACTACTAAGCAGTTATGCCTTTGCTTCCATTACAGATGATGTGCTTTGGATTATGTAGTTGAGAGACATGGTGATTACGAAAGGAGCTGAAGAGGTGATGTGGACTAATGACTTGGTTAGTGACGTTAGCATGGGACATGCAGTTGATGCGGTGTTTGGTAGAAGTCATATATGAAGATTTTGTCAATCTTCACCTTGGCTCGAAATAATATATATATTATGCCCATCTCTCAAGATTATTAAGAATATGTCTTTAGTTTGAGCAGGTTTCCTAGTTTGAGTAGGTTCTCTAAAAAAAGGTTACTTATTTCGGATAGTTATATATATGTTCTACTCTAATATCAGATTCTATGAGTTTTCTATAGAGATTGTAAAATAGTACTCGTGGGTTTGCTTTGGGCATAATCTAGATGCAGGAAACACTCGAGTTTGTGGGCAATTATAACTTTGTAACTCTCCGATTGATTAGAGGATTTTTTTTCTGCTCTCTCCCTGTAGAGTGGATATCAATACTTGGATTGAACCACATTAATTTCTCATCTTTTTTAATAAAAATCATTTATTTACCTGATAATTTCGCATTAATTTAATTGCAACATCTGATTAGCTTACGTGTTATATTACAACAGTTGTGATGGCCTTTGATCCACCACGATCCACTGTCCCATAGCAAGCGGTGTTGCCGTGTGCGCTGTTTTTGAACTCTATTTGCTCTACTTTGACATTGCAGGTAGGACGTACTCAGACTTGGACCTCCTGAACATCAAGACTCGAAGTTTTACAGATGACTTGAAAAGTGAGATCAGAGATTGAGGCCGTCAAGTGGATTCCATGGGACAGATCCTTTGCTTTGAGAAGAGAACGGTGGGAGATGGAGACAGACACACATCAGGAGAAAGAACATACGAAGTCGGGGTTATGTCCAGTTCGACCGACTATTTGGATGATTTTGTCTTTCCGGTGGAGGGGGATTAGCCAGCCATCTTGGGAGTGGAGATGTTACGCCCCAAGAAGAACCTCTTTAAAGATTTTACAAAACAAATTATGGTTGTATTCCCCAACGTGAAACTGAAAAATATAAATTATTTAATATCGTGAATGAAGAGACTTAACTTTTGTTTTAGACTAATAAAATTTAAAAACGAAAAATTCATCAGGAAAGTGACCTTTTAAGATAGGAGGGACAGAGAATAGATAAATTTGAGGGCAATGATAGAAAAGAAACTAGTTTTTATCTTCTAAGTAGCAATAAATTTGAATTTAATGGGAAAAAAAAAGAGAGAAGAAAATACAAAAACTGTGCAAAAATGGAAACCATTAAGGCCGATTTGTCTATTTAGTATAAAAGGAGTAAACTTAGTCACTTTAAAGAAGGAAATAGGCCCACCCCCAATTAATATGAACCTTTTTTTTTTTTATCGATAGTTAGAGTAGAATATAAAATTTAAGCTACTAATATTATACCTTAATGAAATAACATTTTAATTTAAGTCTGACGTTTTCATTCAGAAAAAGAGTTAATTATCAGCTGATATGAAAATTATCAAGAAGTTATCCGTGGAATTCACTAAAGTTTACACTGTGTTATGGTTAATATAAGTTTAAAGGAAATTTGTGATGCCCGAGAACGTTATGCACAACACGTGTCCTTTCTAAATATTATCTTTTACTTCTTAATAGCATGTGGAAGCTCATTAAAATTTTCTCAACCAAAATCCCGTATAAGAAATTGCATGAGTTAAATGCGGATATTATTTTTCTATATAATAAACACCAGTTTTACAACTTTAACACATAATTCAAGCAAAATACAATATACAAAAGTCCTAAGAAAAAAGGTCGGGTCGACTAGCACCACTACCCCTTACTTTCCCAAAAGTAAGCTACCATCCAATTTAGGATTGATGGTCTCAAGTATCATCTAGTCTCCTCCATTGTCATATTCAGGGGACAATTCTACAAGCTGAAAAATAATGAGTGAGCTGAAATCTAGTAAATGAAATATCTAGATTTAAGTTAGAGAATTACCTTACCACTTAATTTGGTACAAAACAACATGACTACACGACAAGCTAATACATATGCCTAGTGCACAAATATATATTTTTTCTTTCCTATTATGATATGCCAATGAAATCTAATAACAACATTGTTTTACTCATACACATGCGAATGACATAACATAGTTGTTGCAGTGTAACCATCAATTAGTTCATTCCTCGACATGAGAGTTCATATGCATTAATATATGCACATACACATGCATTAGGTTTCTTACTTCTTCTCCCGAACTCTCCTGAGGCATCTCAATACATGGGGGGCGTCATCACCTTTCACAAGTGAATGACGAAAACATATTGTTCTCATGCAAGCCATGATAAATGATTAATTTCCTTATTTAATCGCATAGCAACAGAGCATATTTTAAGAATTATAATCATATGATATTTCTTGCATTAACGACAACATTCATGCTCATTTCCACAATCAACGACCAGCAAACGATATCCTTTCATGCATATCATTATCATACATTTTTAATGATTACATATGTGGGTAATGATAATGACAAGCTCATCTCTTTTCATTTTTCATGAAAGCAGTGATAAATAAATAATGCGTTATTTCAACACTAATACCTTCTTTCTTATTTCATCACACATCCATCAACGAAATCAAATATATTAGTCAAACAGATAAGAAGAACATGTGATAGACTCAGTAGTTTGATATATATATATATATATATATATATATATATATATATATATATATATTTTGGTCGGTCATACTCTACTCCTATTCTAACTCTCACTCTCAGACTTTTGCCATGCCTCCTTGCAGGGCATGGGAGTCGAAACCCACACTTTAAACTTAATTCGTCCCCACCCCAACCCCCCTGAGAAGGTGGGGATTCGAACCCCCCACCTCCCCCTTCCATGTTGGAAGGGTGGCCACTGGAGCAAACCCCGTGGTTAGTAGTTTGATATATTCAGAAGCTGGATATATGTAGCTAATGGTCACATTGAGTCACATACAAGTAGGTAGTTGAAAATATTCTGACCATTGAATATACTCAAATTATGTAAGTGAATATACTTAGACTGGTATGATTTGCGGAAGAAGACCTTGGCCAATCTACTTGGCCTACTTGATGAGCGTCGGCTACGGAGACACACTAGGTGAGTATACTCAGACTCAGTGAGTGAACGAATCTGATCAAACGAATGAACATATATATTCAAAATGTGAATCTGATCAACAAAGGAATAAATATAAACAAGTGAATACACTCAATATGTGAATATCTTCAGAAAGTAAATATTATTAGATTAGTGTTGCGACCTGACCTAGCGCCCAAAATCAAAGCGGACCAATGGGCGTAAAGATAGGGTTTAGAGGTGGTTAGACTTGAAAAGTGTCCTCATGGCACGTAATTCCAACGGATGCCATCCTTTAGAATTGACGCCACGAGGTCTCTCGGTCATGGTGGTAAGCTCTCCCAAGCTCGCACCTTGCATAATAGCAGAATTTGTCGTGACAATACCTCAGCGCCATTTTTTTTTTTTTGACAAAAAGGCGTAAAGGTAAAGTTTAAAAGTATTTCACTATGAAGGTTCACTCAATGTACATGCCCCCAACAAGATGTCATCACCTCATCTTTTTGTTGGTGTCATCACTGCTTGAGCTTACAATCACAATCGCGAGCTTTTCCAAAGCTCATACCTTGCACGATAGGTAAGGTCATTTTAAAGTTGTGTTTAGATAACCTAAATAGTATCTAGGAGTCGTCACTAGCTTCATTTTGAGGGCCGGCTAGAATGCCCAATCAAGGGTTGGGAGTAGTTCCTCGATACCTACGCAACCAGAGATATAGAGTTCGGGGACTTGGGTTACGCTAATGTTGCTATTAGCATCCTTTCGACACCTAACAGTCAATGTGTTATCTACGTGATCATGCATTTCTTTTTACATTTTCATGCAAACTTATAAGGTAAAGGTGATCATGCATGGATGGTTCGTTCATTCGTGCCATTCTACTCTATTATTGAAAAGTGAAAAGGCAAATCATCAAAGTAATTGATATTGCAATGCAAGTGAGTAAACATCCAACAGTAATAAAAGAACACTATAAAAGAAATCCACATAATTCTAAGAAATGCAAAAAGAAAACCCGCAACTCATTGGGTGTATATACAATGCCAAAACAACCAAGACATATGTTAGGGAATGATAATACAAATGGTGAGATCGGATTGGATATCGATCATTCATCATCTTCAAGTTTTTGAATCACGATCTCCATGCACCTACCCTAATTTTAATCCATGGCTAGAAATAAAATTGAAAATTCAAAAAAATAATTCCATTTGTACGATCCAAGCAAACAAACAAGACACTCAAAGCATTAAAGAAGAACATCAATCCATCATGAGTAAAAAAAAAAGTCGGTCTTTGAAGTTCACGCAACGACCCACCTAAGATGCCTACCCAATTCATTTTAGTGTGACGTCTAGCTACTAGCCATCAGTTGTATTCTCACATGGTGACTAAAGCTAGAAGTGCTTAATGAGAGTTCTAAACGTTATCCCAAAGTAATCCATATGGTCATGCATCGCACCTAGATCATAAATCTAAAATTCACATGCAAAGTGTGTAATAAAGTATGCACGCAGGCCATTTGACCTTATTTCTTAATCAATTAATCCATTGAGTAAGCCACAATGAATTACTTAATCAATCATCATGCCAAACACATCCACATGCATTTTATGGCAAGTGAAATGATCAGTATATGACTCATGTGATGCCTAAAAAGATTTTATGGACAATTGGCAAGAAAATGTGTTATTTCGAAAAGATTCGATAAAAGGGACATAATTTTGTAAATGCTATGGAACACATTTAGCTATCAAAGCTAGCTTGGGTGCATCAAAGAGCACAACTAATCAAGCATCGCGGACATTCTAAATATGATCCAAACTTTGATAAGTTTTATGTCAAATTGAGATTTTTAAGGAAAAATATCATATAGGGACATGATTTTATCGAACCAAGGATCATGTCTAGTCATTAAGGTGGGCTCAGGTGCATCGAGGGTATGACTAATCAAGCATCACAAACGTCCCAATTATGAATCAAGAATTCAATAAAATCATGTCACATTGTAATGCAAAGAATGCCAAAAGAATTTTCCTACAGGCATCATATAAACTATCAAAATTTGGAATGACTTTGAAATCATGTTTGAAGTCAGAATTTGGAAACATTTGCAAGTTTTGGATGAATGGTAAAAATTCCAAATCGCCTCCTAGTTTGTGAAAATTTATGGTGACAAAGTATGGCACATTACAAACAAATCTCGAGAAGACCTCGAGACCTAATGCACCATACCAAATGACATGAAAAAATTCTCAAATTTTGGTATGTTATAGACCTAGTTGTCATGCACAAACTTCATCAAGACTATTCCACAAAATCAGTCCATAGAAAATCACACAAAATCATCAAACAAATTGGATCACAAAAAACATGGCAGCTCTTCAATTCAATCTAAATGCAAAGTTTAGACCCGATTTAGCGAAAATAGCAAACATAGCAACTGATGAGCTATTAAGGCATGCCATATATCATTTTGAAGCTTAAAATGTCTCCTACAAATGTCTAGAACACAGCTAATGCAATTAAGCATGTTAGAAAGCATGATCAAGGACATTTTATCAAGAGGTCTAATCTGCAGCAACATCAATACTGTTCAGAACATGTGATGCTTTATCTTCTTTAAATGACATGAGAAAAATACACAATTTTTTGTGCTATTAGGTCTAGATGCAACATTTAAGTTTCATGAAAATATTTCAACCTAATTTGGCTCCCAAGTGTGAAATTTACAAAACAGGTCAAATCATCTTAGCATGCAAAATGACAGAATTGAAAAACTAGGTCGATCATGAAATTGACTAAGCTAATGACAACCGTTTGATGTGATCTATACCTCCTTGGACAGCTTGTGAGATGCTCTACAACTTTTATGAAGAACTCAAGCCCAATTGAGTATGTTTACTAGCTCATTTCAAGGCAAACATCCACCGGGTACAAATAGGGTAGATTAGTTTAAGGATGATTTAATAGAGATTTCCTTGACTAAATCTACTCCAAAAAATCTAGAAAAAATATATTTTATAGTCAAGGTCATTATGAACAACTTTTATGAGACACTAGCCTCAAAATTTTAGACAAAAAATCAACAATCAGATTACGCGCTCAAAAATCAAAATCATCAACAAAACTTCAATAGTTTACTAACAGATCATCAGAATTTCGAGGTGGATTTCAAGTATCAAACGACGTTCAATCAAGACCCATAATATATCAAAATGAAGCTTGTTGAGTATAGATCCTAAATTTGGAACACCTCAAAGGTTCAAGACCTCGAATCAGCCAGAACAGAAACCACGTCTGCCAAACATACGAATTTCCAAAACATGCTCAAGAACACAATTAACATCAAAATCATTATAGATTATTGTTGTCACACCCCGATCCTCCGAGCGCGTGCCCATCCCTCTTGATCGATTTAATAGCGACGTCCCAGGACGCATCGCCGACCCATTCATTTTAATATACATGCGGAAGCAAATATATAATCCCCAAACAATAATACAATGGGATAGAAAAGTAGGGCTATAATTTTTCAAACCAACAACACACTTATATATACATGGCAAACCATATTGTATATATTACAATCTGAAATATAAAAGTCAGATCCTACTAGAAAACCAGTTCATCACACAAAGTCTGCAAACCAGGGGTGGGGGTTTCATAAAGCTACGACTCCTCATCCTCCTCATCATCTCCCTCCACACTCCAATTAGAGCCTACAACGGAATACACAAAAGATCCTGGATCTTCAAGCTCAAGGTCCACCGGGTCTACCACCGAACCTCCTCTAAGGTCTGCAATGCCCTTTCCAAAAGCAACCTCCATCACATACAAGGTATCTCAGATTCCGGTATGGGGCTCTCTCTCAGTCTATTACAATCCTGGCGATACCACGATCTGTATTTGTGGGGCACCTTTTTGGGTAGACCCGCATCAACCCAGATTATGGACTTCAACAGTTTGTACTCTAACCCATTAGGGTGCCCATGAATCGGAATGTAATACTTATGTTATGTGATCTTCCTCGGTTGACCAAAATGCTCGGGAGGAGCTACCATCTATGGACCTGAAATGTTATCCCACAACGGGGTGAGACGATGTCTCAGTGAGTTCAACCCCCTAAGATCCGACTAGGAAGAAAATACGCCCTGAGGACTGCCTAGGCACAATCATGAGTCAGAGGACTTATCTTGGCCTCGATTCCTTCCTGCAAGTTGATACAATTCAAATAACCCTTTAATCATTTCATCCAATCAATTCATCCAATCAGATCGAATCATCGATCAATCAACTCAGTCAATTACATGTCATCAAGACCCTTCCCCGGTCAGCTCAATCGATACTATCTATAAAGTCCGAAAATAATCAGGACTGCTCACTCTAAGCTATAATAGATAGTATAGCTCACCAGAAGCTGCCAGATATACTGATATAGTATATTATTTATGCTCACCAAAAGCTGCCAGACATACCAATATAGTATACTATTTATGCTCACTAGAAGCTGCCGGTTATACCGATATAGTATACTAAATATGCTCACCAGAAGCTGCCGGTTATACCGATATAGTATATTAAATATGCTCACCAGAAGCTGCCAAATAAACTAATATATTCATCATTTTTATCATACCCAATAAAAATACTCATGTGTGGGTACACGGTCGGCCTTAGCCAAAATATAATATTTTTTCACTTGAAAATCCCACTAGTTTCAACAGTCCCCAAATTCCTTTTTGACGCTGTAAACCGACGCCGGTGATTTTCAAATTAATTATTGAAATTAATCTATTTTGGGATAATTACCCACAATCACAAATCACGATCAATTTGCACAAAATAGAACTCAATTAAATAAATAGATCACACCGTTGCAATTAGCATAAAATTCCGGTCACCGGCTATTCTGGTCTAATTTTAGGAAAATAATTAATTAATTAATTAATTAATTATAGAAAATAATTATTAAATGCCAATAAATAGAACTTAGGCCCGTAAAGCCTAATTAAAAGCCGAGATGCTCCCGAAAAATTTCCAAACCACTCTAGATAAATACTAGAGCTTGTCTAGGCCCTAATTGCACTAAACTATCCACCTAACATGCAATATCGGCTAATCAATTCGCTAATCTAATCTAACTAACCACCTAATCCATACTTAGTCTAAACTAATCAACACTTAAACGTCATTAACTTACTAAGCGATGATTAGTGAGTTAAACTCACTTGTTAAGCGATCTGCTCGGATCAAAACGACGGCGAGGCGGAGAGGGTTAAGAACCTCCAAAGCGGGACCACCTTTCGAGGTCCGAAAATGGGCCAAAGCGGGCCAAACAAAGGCTAGAAATCTTCAGGGGTTTCGATTTTGGTTGAGGGCTGCAGCTGCTGCTCTAGTGGCCTACTGAGCGAGCAAACGGTGAGGGAGGAGGTAGTCGGGCCATAGTGGCTGGACGGGTGGCTCCAGTGACTGGCGGTGGCTCAGGCGTCCACGATGGCGACGGTCAACTTCCTGGTGACCTGTTGGTTGGACGAGATGGGCGAGACGGTACGGCTGGGACGGCGGTGAGGCGTGACGAGTAGGCGATCACGTGGGGGCAGCGAGCGGGTGCGACGGCGGTGATTCGGCTCTGATGGGTGGCTGCGACGGTGAGGGGCTTGCTAGTTCGTCGATTCTGGTTTCTTGGGAAGTTCAAGCGGCTAGAATGGAGGAGAAGGAGGCTTCGACGAGCTTGAAGGAGGAGAGGGGACCGATTGGGCTGGTGGGACCACTTTGGTCTTCACTTATCCAATTTGGTCCCCTTGACCGGCCCTCCTCTTGCCCAGTTGGCCTGCACAATCCAATTCCAAATCAAAAGGCCCCTTCTAGAAGGCTTGAGGAGGTCCAAGGGTTGGGTCTATGGGGGGCTATGAATTTCAATTGAATTTCCTTCCATTGGGACTCAATTCCTCTTTGAATCAATCCAAATCGGCCTCTAAAAGTTCAATTGTCGAGTCCTCGATCAAATTGGTATTTTTTCTCATCAATTGATCCCACTTACATCCCAATTTTACGATAAAAAACGGTCCTTTGAATTTTCTGGACAAAAACGACCCTACCTCGACTTTTTCCCAAAAAGTCTTGGTTTGCCGAAAAATCTTCGAAGAGTAAGTGGATGTTCCTAAAATGACTTGTGACATGACAGAACTTTCAATTTCGGAAATCGGATTCAAATTCACGGTTAATTTCAATTTAGCGCGATTTTAGCGTGACCTAGGCTACCGAGTAGCTTTCAGAAATTTTTAGTACAAATGACCCGTGGTCAATTTTTTTCAAGCCACAATGAACCCACTCAACACATTGGCGACTTTCGGTTGTCATGAAAATCTCGAGGATTCATTTACGGACACAGGGTACCAAAACGATAGAAAAATCAGTCTAGTGCTGATCGACAAGAATTTTGTAATTTAGTGGAATCACCCATGTTTAGCCACACATCTCTATCGAACCGACCTATCTCTGATCCCTAATCGACTTTTAACTGTGTTGTAATGATCTCTGCAAATAAGCACGGTCGAGTAGTCGATTCCTGATCGAATTCTCAAGTCTAATGCATTAATGACTTCCCTAGATAATCTAGTTATCTCATGAGTGATCAGTTCTGAGAATAGCACTATAGACGCGTTGATGAAAGACCCGATTTATTCAATGGAAAACAGAATTGAAAATTTGGGATGTCACAATTGCAGCACGCATGTAAATGTTCCTAGTTATCAAATCCTACCTCTGGTCAACTAGTTCGACCTCGCCTCATCAAATTCAAGTTTTGAATCATTACCTTTGAGCTTAAACTCGAACCACGACCAATTTAGCTTGGATGAACATCAATCAACAATTGCCGGAACACCCAAACTTCAAGGATCCTTATTGCAAGTCATCAGAGGGAAGAATAGGTCGCTGGATTACCGGTTGAAGGAGGCCGAGAAGAGAATCGACCTTGGACAGGCCAATTGAGCAAGCTTTGGAGGGAGCGGTAGCAATGGTGGGGATGGACAAACGATGGAGGAGCTTGGGGATGGCGGCACGTTGCCGAAGGAGGCCCTTCGAGCGGCAGTGGTCGAGGGAGAGGGAGGGCATGGGAAAGAAGGAGGGAGGGAGGGAGAGAGGGAGAGAGAGAGATCTAAAAATTGAGATTCTCTCTTGTTTTTTTGAGGGAAAAAGCTATATATACCAAATGATAAGATCAAATCTTAGCCCTTTGATTAACACAAAGGCTAAGGTTTGATCCCTTAGCTAACTAACATTGATTAAGTTTGTTAAGGTGTTCTGATTAAGGCACGTGCTTATTTAAATGGCTACGATGCATCGAGGATGAATGGTCGTGATCAATTTTGGGCTAAATTTGACATTATGGCCTAATCATGGGCATTTTCATAATTCCACAAAAATCTAAGGTAATTGTGCAATTTTGAAAAATAAGGGCACAGGCACGTTGGCCGCGAGATGGAACACCTCATGATGGTTGTCGACCGCTGTGAGTTAATCAGCAAAGGGCCGAATCGGCCACCTTTTGTTGGTGGCTAGTCAGACTAATTAGATCGGTCCGAATTGTTTCAACTAGTCGAGCCAGTCCAAATCGGTTCAATTGGTTTGATAAGTTTGATTCTAAAAATCTTTGTGCAATTTAGTCCTCTAAAAGGGATTCTAGTTTAATCGTGGGCCAACTCGCATGATTATTTGCCCCAAAACCTAAATTGGATAAAATTGAACTCAATTAATATAACGAGACATTCATTAGTTCGATTACTTGTGTCTACAATGGTATATTGCATTCGACTTGACACTAAAATGGGAGTGCGACCTTTGCGTCAAAAATAAATTGAAGGTCAATGTCGAAATTGAGCCTCAATTCATCAAAGTAAACCCTATTCTAGAATGGGTCAACTCGAATTGCACTAATCTTGATTTATTAATCTCAGAGTTCTCAATTTCAAGCAAGCTAAATCCGTTAAATTGGTGAGTTTTTTAGGGAATTTGTCAAAATTAACCCCGGATTTGAATTTAACTGGAGAAAATGAGTAGAACAAACTTATCAACACGTGAATCATGACGAATCGATTTGAACCCTTAATTAGGGCTAAAAATGGCAATTTGCAATCATTCATGTCAAATCTAAAAAATAGCTACACGAGTGAATGAGTAGTGATCCCTAGATCAAATGTCATAAAATGAACTAAACTATAATACAACTAGAAAGAAAGTAATTTTATTTTTGATCGATTTTAAACTTAAATCTGAAAAATTCGGAAAATAAGGTTCTTAATTGATTTTGGTAAGTTTTTCTATACTAACGTCAAATTAGAGCTAAAATAAAGTGATTCGTGGATTTTTATATGTGCAATTTATTTAGTCAAATGTTTGACATTCTAAAAGGTTAATTTTGTGATTAAATCTTTGAAATTTTTGAAAACTAATATGATCAAAATGATATTAAGGCTACAAGGTATCTTTTTATGCAAAAAGTCAATTTTTGACTCGGAGTTGACTCTTGGGTAATGGGTTGACCAAAAAGTCAACTCAAATTGGATTTTTGACAAAAATGAGTAGGAAATCACTTAAAAATGATAGACAAAAAAAAAGAAATAAAAAATGACACTTTTTGTTCGAGAAACAGGTCTTGTTGTGATTGGAAATCCTAATCTCGACTTTCTTACCTTTAACAACGCATCAACTAAAAATTAGGTGTTAACACTAAATGAATATTTTGAAGCAAGTGAATATACTTAATAAGTGATATTGAATCTAATCAAATAAATTAATATATTCAGACTTAGTAAATGAATATGTTCAAACTCCCTAAGTGAATGAATCTGATCAAACAAATGAACTTACTGAGTAAGTGAATATATTTAGAAATTGAATATGATTAGAAAGTAAATATTTTGAAGCGAGTAAATATACTCGTGAATATATTCAGGAATTGAATATGATTGAACAAATGGATATATTCTATTCAATAAGTAAATGAATATGACCAAACAAATGAATACATTTAAACTCAATAAGTGAAGGGATTTGACCAAACAAATGAATATACTCAGACAAGTGAATATATTCAGTAAGTTAATATATTCAGACATATGAATATAACCAGAGAGTATAAGATGGATATTAGCAACGGCGGTTGACTATGAAATTACAAAAATAACGCTTCCAAGTTCAAATTTATTATTTTCAAGTGAGCATAAGATGGATATTACCAATGACGGTTGAATATGAATTGCAAATATAACACTTCCAAGTTCAAATTTATCATTTTCATATACAACAAGTTACCACTCTTTAAGAAAACCAAGCAAACACCTTTTAGGCATGTACATAATCAACAAGATAAGTCAAACAATCACAATAACTCTATATCACTAATTTTCATATTTACACTTAACTTCAGATTTAACCAAAACCAAGATTACACATACCAATCGGTCAAATTAAAAGTGTTAAGTAGATTAATCTAACTTAACACTTAGAATTTTGACTTACTTTGAACAATCAAATGCCTTCACCACCTTGTGACTCTTGTAAGATAAAATCCAAGATAAAAAGTAGAAGAATAAAAGTTGAGTGACACGGCCAAAAAGATGCTACCAAGGTTAAAGTGATGACTAAAAGTGGATTTTAAATGGGAGAATGCATGTAATCATATGTGGCAACGTCTTACTTATTTGATGGTCAAATGGAGAAGAGTTTGGAGATCAATGTATTAGGGTGATGACACCTTGGTCTTTTGGTGTCATGTTTAGTGTAAGAGTCTTATTTTAAGTGAGACACTTGGCCTTACATATATTCTTAAAATAACAACTAAGTAATATGTGGGTATCTCATGCAAATGTTTTTAAGAAAGGCTTATAACAATATCATTTGGGAAAAAACTCATTCTTCTCTATCCACATAGGTGAGTAAACCTTCATCAATGTTAATAGTATATTCTACGACATTACTAGTGATTAAATCCCATGCCTCAATTTAAGGGCATAACCGTCAGATACTTCATAGCAAAATAAAAAGAGAATTTAATATGCAGACAAGAATCTAGCGTCCATTCTAAATACTAATAAATCCAAAAACATTTTGAATCCACTAAATTTAGTAGTAAATAATATTGGATATTTCTAAAATTTTTATTTAGTAAACCTAAAACTTGATAATCATTAAATATATAATTCGAGAAACATCCTTACCCATCAAACTAAGATGACGCTAATATCACTCTAACTGTCAATGTTTATTATTTAAATTTCAACAAGTCAGACTCAGATTAGTTACGTTCGCGAAAAAATCATCTTCCGTGCCTCACAAAATTTATGGTCAAATTAAGATTTCTAAGTGTCCACCCGAACCTAAATCATACTTAGATTTATAACCTAAATATTATTATTATAATTGGACGCAAAAATCAGGATGTGACAAAATTGGTGCGCAATTATGTCGATAATATTTATTTCTGAAAGTTAATAGTGGAGAATTATCAAGAACAACAGGCTTATAGTTGTTTATCTTCATAAATCGTCATTACTATTGTTTTTGTTGATGAATACTTATTTTTTTATAAAATTTCAATATCAACTTTTCGATAAATTAAAATAACGTCATGCTTGCAATAGTAAAAAGTTTGAAATTCTACTTCAACTAGCTATAAAATGAATTTATACAAATTTAATTTCAACATAATTTGTTTCTTTCCATTTATAAATTCAAACGTAAATAATGGAATAGTTCAGCCCTTTAAATTGTAAAACTTCATGTAAAGTATAATTTTTTTCACTTTATATTTTTTGTTTTTTATTTTTAAATTTAATTTATGGTACTTTTACGGTTAGCGGCAATGAGTGCAGAATATCTCAAAGGAAATTCTGAAGATGGAAAAGGAGTAACAACTCTCGATTCCTTAGGGCAAGGGAGAAATGAATCAGGAGGAGTTAAAGATCAAGTCATCGACTAATGATGGATCTAGTAAGTGAAGTGGGCGTGCTATCAAATTGGATCGAGTTAGTTTGCTTTTTCTTTTTCTTTTTTCCTTTTTTTTTTCAAATTTGTGCTAAATTAAATAGGTTAATTTAAATTAACTTTTTAAAGTTGTATTATAAAAAGCTATATTACTTTTAACTATCCAACTATTTTATTATGTAAAGCAATTTAAAGCTACTTAAGGAATAGATAGGTTATAATAATACTGGGATACACTTTTTTCTGTTTTTTGTTGTTAATTCCATGGTAATTTTTCAATTACATTAATTTATTTTTAAGAGCAATTTTAGTAAATGAAAAATAATATAGCTCTAGTATTTTATTTAATAATAGAATATATAATTAATGGTTTAATTTCGATAGAACTTTGAATCGATTTTTTAACTTGTGGGAAATAGAAGTTACTCAAATTGTCAACAATTATTTATTTCAATAGAAGTCAAGTCAAATTCAGGAATATTGACAAGGCGGGTCTAATCTCAACAGATAATTTGGAGAGACATTTATTTTAAGGAAATTATTTTAAACATCGATTTAATTTGGAAGGAAAATAAAAATTCTATTTTTGCGCGGCAAAGCAAAAAAGGCAGAAGTCTCTCCGGAGGAGTTCATCGTAGGGTTTGCAAGGTTGCAGTGGCCTCCTCCCTTCGTCTCTGCCTCCGCAACAGGTAATCTCTCTCCCCCCCTCTTCTCCTGTGGATTCAAAGCTAAGTGATCCACTTCGACCGATGCGTAATAGCAGCATCAGATAGAGTTCAGACCGTCGCCTTCCTTTTGTGTTTTCTTGTTCGGATAGAGCGTTCTCTGTTAACAACTTGAGAAAGTACTATGTTGCGGATGGGTATTAGGGTTATCGTGAGTTGTAAATCAATCGCGCTCTTTTGTTGGAGAACATACTTTTTTTGTTTCGAATCTTGTGGAACTCTGCTCGGCAGAGAATTCATGGTGGGATGCTGTCGTGTGCCCTAAGTGCTTGTAAATTTGTGTATGACAATGTTTAACGATGTCGGGGACTGAAGGTCATGTCATAAGCAGGGTAATTTTGAGGGGACTGGTCCTATTATGTTTCGAAAGTGATCACTTTTGACTTCTAATAGGGACGTGATTTTAAGATCATTATGGTTATAGAGTACATTATGGAAGTTTTCGCAGAAAATTTCGAGGTTGGGGTTGCTTTATGTAAGTGGACATAGATACCTCAATGAATTTTTCTGTGCTTGGTATTGTTAGGTATGCAGAAAGTTAAGAGGACCCTCAGAAGAAGTCAGCGGGCTGGTGGAGATCTGCCTCTAATTAATTTAGCCCTTTTGATATAATTGTCATGAATTGCTTTTAAGTCCTCGATTTGCTGAGAGAACTCCCATTGTGATTAGCATCTGGAATTAAAAAAGTCTGTACATTTCAATATCAAACGTCTGACAATCATTCTCCTTCATAGGTAATGTTAATTTTGTACAAAGTATAATGTCAGCTGTGACATTTCCTAGTTTCCACGCTCATGTCATTAACCTTGGTCAGATTGTAGTTTTTAGACAAATATTGTAGAATTAAGTTGGTGAGTTTGGGTTTTTGACAGAATGAATCAGGACTCTAGCCAGTAATGCCAAATGTGCTTCGCTAGAAGGCAATATGTGCACTTGACAATTTTCAAGTAGAATTTTTAGTAGTTGTTTGTGCAGAACCCCTAGGTAGTTGAACTGATATATTTGACGTTGGTTAAACAGCCCTGGATTTTCAAGTCAGGCTTTATTCAAACTATTGAAGCTAATTTACATGGAGACTATGATGGTGCCTTCCTTCTAAACATGATTATGAATATTAGTAAATAAGAGAAGAAATCATGTGAGAATGTGCCCATGGGAGCGAGAGACTGGCTGTGTTCCTGAATGTTTACAGGTTTGTCTATAAGTATGTGGGCATATGTGCGCAATTGTGTGGTGCTGCTTTGCCTTGAGCCACAAAGTATATATTGGGTTGATCAAAAGCCATTTTTGCTTTTGATGCTCTTACATTTGAGAAAGCTCTCTTAAGGAACTACATCGTTAGTCTGGATGTGGCATGGTCATCTAAATAAAGTGGTATCAGATCATGCTCTTGAAGATGTTGCAATATTTTTGCTTTCTGCTATGCAGAGTGCATCAATGAGAGTTGAAGTCCAGTAACTGAAGAATGGTTGACTAGTGAGATCTACATAAGGTTGATTATCCTCTGTGATGGTAGTCGGTGAAACTTGTTCACCTCATGTTTGGAGTAGGTGTGTGCATGTGTGACCAAAGTTTCTGTACTGTAGACAGACACTTCAGACTCCTCTCTTGTGGCAAAGTTTTTAGGCCACATTTGGTTCAATGCGGAATTGGATTTGTTAAGGATTGGGATCCGATTCTTACAATTTTCATGTTTCAAGAGAAATCAAAACATTGAATTGTATTACACATGGAATAGGATTTCTCAAAAATGCTGCTGCCGGTCATCAGTCACTGACCGCCGCTGCCACCAATTGCTGGTTGTCAGTCGTCTGTCACCAGCAGCTGGTCATCGGTCACTGACCACTGCCTCTCACCTCTGCTTACCACTGCCACCAGTTGCCACGACCGTCAGTTCTCTTTCAGAGGGCCAAAAATTTTGGTAATCTCACCAATTGAAAAGGAAAATGAGATTCCTTGGAATGGGAGTGCTTGTCATGGAACCAAATAAGGCCTTCGTCCTTTTCCTTTGGCCAGAAGGTTGTTAGTCCTCTTGGTTGTAAGGGTTTGGTTTTTCGTCTTTTCCCTCTGGCCCTATATTCTGGCAGTTTGGAATAGGTCTTGTTTGATTCTTTCAAATGGGATTCTTAATTATGATTGTTGGATGATCAGTTTTCAGCTCTCTGGTGTGCACATAGATAATGTACACTAACATGAGATCTTTTGTTTTGATGCAGTAAAGGAAGGGGCATATTGGCTCCTATGGTTTTAAGGATCATTGACCTTTTAGGGCAACCTTGCCATGAAACCTAAGTCGAAGAAACAGGAACATCGCTCGCTTGTAGCATCTAATCAGACAGAATTTGCATCCTCAATAACAAAAGTTGCAGTCTCTCAAATCTGCAAATCAGTAGGTTTCAAGGCGGCCCAACTCTATGCACTGGATATTCTTACAGATGTTGCCATAAGATACCTCCAATCGATTGCTAAATCTGCTGCAGCATATGCAAATGCTTCAAGTCGCACTCATTCAAATATGTTTGACCTTATTAATGCCCTCAACGACATCAACTTTGTATCAGGCTTCCAAGGTGCTGCTTCTCTTCACAGGAACAGTGCATCTGTGTTTGCATCTGGTGTCTTGTGTGATCTCAACAACTTTGTAAAGAACTCACATGAAAACCCCTTTGCCAAACCTATTCCCAAAGGAGGTGCAGTTGATTTGCCTTTACCCGTGATGCATTCTAGTGGTAGTACAAACTTCTCGAGCATTTCTCAGGGCCTGCACATACCAAGATGGCTGCCACCCTTTCCTGATATGGCTACTTCTGTAGAGAATCAGGAGATTTTATTTAGTCAAAGAAACCATGGCGAGCAATTATGGGAAAGTACGTTATCATTGGAAAATCATGAGTCTAATGAGCCGATGTTGGTGAATAAGAGGTCATCATTGAGGGGGCTAGAGGAACCGCGTGGGAAGGTGAAGTTCACCGTTGGAATGGGAAGAAGAGTTGGAAATGGAATGGAAGGGGGCTTGAGGAAGGTGATTTGCGGCGGTGAGAAGAGGGTATATTGTAGGATTAGAAGTGACGATGATGAAACTGTTAAAACAGATGATGGTGATGGCATCAAGAGAAGGAAGACTTACGAGTTTTAATCGTTTGTAATGATGAAAATTCATCACAA
The DNA here is from genome assembly GCA_017140595.1 of Eucalyptus curtisii. Lineage (NCBI taxonomy): Eukaryota > Viridiplantae > Streptophyta > Magnoliopsida > Myrtales > Myrtaceae > Eucalyptus > Eucalyptus curtisii. Next base: position 15,710,573 of record CM029497.1, read on the forward strand.
TTGGCATGCTATGCCCCAATTTTGGCCATTCTTTTTCTCTGGAAGTTTGAATACCCTCAGAGATTCTAGATGTAAAGTGAACATTGTACTCATCTCTTATATGCTTATGTCCTCTTTTTGCAGGTTAATCATCCTCGAGCCAAATAAAGTGTTTTTGCTCCTTGGATGGAATCAAGATAGGATTAAGCTATCTAGTTTTTTTTTTTTCATCAGAAATTAAGCTATTTAGTTGAAGATGATAATAGTAATAGTGGAGTTGCATGTGCTCATTTAAAAAGACTATCATTTTAGAGCTATGCTGCTATGGCAGTGCATCTGATGCACAAAGTGGAGACTATTTATGGATTCCTTCCTTCTTCCATAAATGTATGCCTTTCGTGGGGAAAAAGAACAGTTATGACGCGCTCTTTTAATTGTGAATGTAAGGGTATGTTAGTTTTATGAAAATGATTTCCATAAAATAATTGTCCAAGCTTTCGTTGAATGGAAAAGATTTTAATGGTGAAGCTTAAAATCGAAGAAAATAGTTCCTCCATTATAAGAAAAATTATTATCCAAAACTCTTTCTTTACTCACAGACGGCTTCAATCTTCCTACTCTCTTACACCATACACTCCTCTTCGGGACATTTTGTATCTTCTCTTCCTAGCAAATTTTTAAGCTATTTCATCTTCTTTTCAAATTGATCCCTACCATTAGCTTAAATCACATGTATAAGCGCTCAATTTGTCGTAGGTTTTTTGGAGCAAATCATCATTTGGTTATATGATTTTCCATTCGGCTATGTGACTCACTTTTTGGATGATAATATAATAGGGGTTCGCGAAAGGCTCTACGCCTTTTACCATAGACACCTACGCCACCTTGAATTGATCACGTTCTTTGTGAGTCCCACTTTATTATGCTTTTGGAACTTAGAAATCTTCAATTATAATTATGCCTACACAATGAAGATAGAGGTCCAATGTGGGGCTCACTCTTAACTTAAAAAACCAATTTACTTGGCAAATAGCTGACAAATTTTTGTGTTAATGAATTGTATCTTTAACTTTTTATGAATATTACTAGGAAACAATTATTCTAAAAATAAACCAAGCACATGTTATAGAGCCAAAGATAATATTCCATTTAATAATGTTTCGAGGATTGTGTTCTTTTGAATTTTATGTACTTAACTCTATCCTTTATTATTTATTTAAAAAATTAAAAAAAAAATCGTGTAGTGAAGGCATAAAAATAAATTTAAAAATTAGATTAACCAAATTAAATGAAATTTGTTGTAAAATATTGCGTTGCAAATATATAATAGAGAGAATAAAGAGATTGAAAATAAAAAACAGGTAAACACCAAAGATAGTAGAGAAAAACAGAGTAGAGAATTTTATTTCCAATGTATCATAGTATGTCTATGACAAAAACTAATATCCTATTTATAAGAAAACAATGATGTACTTATCATTAATATCAATGTATCAAATAATACATATATTTGATAGAGAGATGAACATTCATTGTATAGGGAGATGTACTTATAATGTATGATACAAATGTATCATAATAAGTACATTTGATAAGATGAATATAATGAATATTCATTCATGTATTTTATTCATTCATGTATTTTATAACACTCCCCCTTGAATATTCATTGTATTCATTACGAATGTGCACCAATGACACTACCTCATTAAAAATCTTAAGCCAAAAAAAACACAATAGGACAAAAACCGGACAAAAGGAAAAAAGAGTGCAGAGCACAAATTTTATGATCTCTCCCTTTTATGGATGCATTAATTCACTCGTTAAAAACTTTAAGCCGGAAAAATCATGTGGGAAAAAACCGGACAAAAAGAAAAAAGAGTGCAATGTATAGTTCATAATATCTCCCCCTCAATTGAGCCATATAGCCACTGCTGGGGCTAGTCAATCTTGCATCTTGTGAACTCGCCACATACCAATCCCATATGCCATATACTAATTTCTCAAAAGTTGATGTTGGCAATGATTTGGTAAACAGATCTGCAAGAATATTTATGGATCGAATCTGTTTATCAATTTGTCGACTTTCTTGGAGTTTCATGAGTATAGAAAAATTTCGGCGAGATATGCTTGGTCCTATCACCTTTGATATATCCTCCCCTAACGTGTGCAACACAAGCAGCATTATCTTCATAAATTATAGTAGAAGAATTTGTAACCGGTATCAAACAACAAGAATTATGAATATTCGTTATAACGGATGTTAACCAAACACACTCTCTTCCAGCTTCATATAAAGCAATAATCTCATAGTGGTTAGAGGATATAACTACTAGCGATTGCTTTGTAGAACGCCAAGAAATAGTGGTGCCATTATAACAAAATAAATAACCGGTTTGAGAGCGAGCCTTATGTGGATAAGATCTATATCCAACATCAGCATATCAAACTAAGCCAGAGGTAGTGGAATCCTTGGAATAATATAATCTCAAATCTTTGGTTCCTCGGAGATAATGGAAAATATGTTTAACTCCATTCCAGTGTCTCCGAGTTGGCTCAGAACTAAAACGTGCCAATAAATTTACCGCAAAAGCGATATCTGGTCTTGTACATTGTGCCAAGTACGTCAAAGCTCCAATTGTATTGAGATATGGTATTTCAGAACCATGTATCTCTTCATTAGATTCTCTAGGACAAAATGGGTCATTTTGGAGATCTAGAAACCTTACAACCATAAGGGTGTGCTCAATGGGTAAGCTTTGTCCATGTTGAAGCGTTTAAGCAATCTTTCAACGTATGCTAATTGATGGATGATTGATGGACGATTATTCCATTTGCTTTATGCTCAAGTTCTAGACCAAGACAAAGTTTGGTTTTACCCAAATCTTTAACTTCAAACTCTCTTTTCAAATACTCAGCAGTTTTAGCTAACTCTTCTAGAGTTTCAATTAAATTTATATCGTCGATATAAACTGCTATAATAGCAAATCTGATTTCTTATTTCTTAATAAACACGTATGGGTGGATATGATCATTCTTGTACCTTTCCTTAATTAGGTACTCACTTAGGCGTTGATACCACATGCGACTAGATTGCTTTAACCCGTACAAGAATCTTTGCAATTTTATTGAGAATAAATTGTGGGGAGTGCATGCTTCAGGCAGTTTGAATCCCTAGGAATTTTTATATAAATATCAAAGTCTAATGAGCCATATAAATATGCCGTCACAACGTCCATAAGACGCATTTCCAATCTTTCAGAGATTACTAAGGTAATGAGAAAACGAAATATAATCATATCCATCACAGGTGAATATGTCTCATTATAATCAATCCCAGGTCTTTGGGAGAATCCTTAGGCAACGAGTCGGGCTTTATACCTGACAACCTCGTTTTTCTCATTTTATTTCCGAACAAATACCCATTTATATCCAACGAGCTTTACATTATCGAGGATACGAGTTACGGATCCAAAAACCTCTCGTTTAGTTAGGGAAGCTAATTCAACCTTAATTACTTCCTCCCACTTAGGCCAATCTTACCTTTGATGACATCCAATAATAGATTGCGGCTCACAACAATAATCTATAATTATATGAGCAACTAAGAATGCAAAAGTATCATCAATCATGATTTCATTTCGATCCAAAATTTCATTAAAATATGTAATGGAATTCTTAGTATTCCTAATATTGGTGTTCATTTCATGAGTTTGCGTCTTTTTAGGGGCAATAAGCTCTTTAAGAGCAAGCACAACGCCAGGCTCTTCTGGAGCGGATTCCTGATTCTTTCATCTTCGTTTTCGAGGAACAGTATCTTTTAATCATATCGGTCTACCACGCTTCAAGTGCGAGGGATTTTGATCCATTTTAGCCTATTCTTTGGGAACAACTATCCTAACTAGAGCATTTGCAGCTGGAATATGAGATTTCGTTACCTTAATAGCATCATTAAATGCGTTAGGAAGTCTATTGGCCATAGCTTGTAAATGGATTATATGATGCACCTCGTTTTCACATCAGGAGTCCTTGAGTCTAATTGAGATAAATTTTCCCCATTCTAGGAGAAAACCTTAACTGGTTTTTGTTTTGCAGTCATGGAAGTTGTAGGCATCCAAATTGATGGAAATCTAGTCTCATCAAAATGACAATCTGCAAATCTGGCAGTAAAAATATCATCAGTAATTGGTTCCAAGAACCTAATGATAGATGGTGAATTAAACCCAACATAAATGCCCAAACGGCGTTGGGGACCCATTTTCATTCTTTTTTGCTGTGCTAACGGCACCTATACTGCACAAGCAATCTTTCAATGTATGCTAATTGATGGACGATTATTCAATTTGCTTTATGCTCAAGCTCTAGATCAAGACAAAGTTTGGTTTTACCCAAATCTTTAACTTCAAACTCCCTTTTCAAATACTTAGCAGTTTTAACTAACTCTTCTGGAGTTCCAATTAAATTTATATCGTCGACATTAATTGATACAATAGCAAATCCGGTTTCTAATTTCTTAATAAACACGCATGGGCAGATAGGATCATTCTTGTATCTTTCCTTAATTAGATACTCACTTAGGCGTTTATACCACATGCGACCAGATTGCTTTAACCCGTACAAGAATCTTTGCAATTTTATTGAGAATAAATTGTGGGGAGTGCATGCTTCAGGCGGTTTGAATCCCTAGGAATTTTCATATAAATATCAAAGTCTAATGAGCCATATAAATATGCCGTCACAACGTCCATAAGACGCATTTCCAATCTTTCAGAGATTACTAAGGTAATGAGAAAACAAAATATAATCATATCCATCACAGGTGAATATGTCTCATTATAATCAATCCCAGGTCTTTGGGAGAATCCTTGGGCAACGAGTCGGGCTTTATACCTGACAACCTCGTTTTTCTCATTTTATTTCCGAACAAATACCCATTTATATCCAACGAGCTTTACATTATCAGGGATACGAGTTACGGGTCCAAAAACCTTTAGTTTAGCTAGGGAAGCTAATTCAACCTTAATTGCTTCCTCCCATTTAGGCCAATCTTGCCTTTGACGACATTCAATAATAGATTGTGGCTCACAACAATCATCCATAATTGTATGAGCAACTAAGAATGCAAAAGCATCATCAATGATGATTTCATTTTGATTCAAAATTTCATTACAATATGTAATGGAATTCTCAGTATTCCCAAGATTGGTGTTCCTTTAATGGGTTTGCGCCTCTTCAGGGGCAATCAGCTCTTTAAGAGCAAGCACAACGCCAGGCTCGTCTAGAGCGGATTCCTGATTCTTTCCTCTTCGTTTTCGAGGAACAGTATCTTTTGATCCTATCGGTCTACCACGCTTCAAGTGTGGGGGATTTTAGACTCAAGAGTGGAAGCTTGATATTTCAATGCGCAAGCTACTTCCAATAAATGTCTGTGCTTGCGCTTAGCAGCTCCATTTTGTTGTGAAGTGTAAATGCAAGTACTTTCGTGGATTATTCCATAAGAAGATAGGAATTCTTTGCAATCAGAGGTGAAAAATTCACGACCATTATTTGTACGAATTTTTTGTATAGATTTATTGAATTGATTCCTAATCAAGGAAATAAATTATAACAAGTGATTAAAGGTTTGACTACATAGGATATACCCAAGTAGCACACGAATAATCATCAACAATAGTGAGAAAAAAATGGAGATCCATCATGATGAGGAGTATGATAAGGACCCTAGATGTCTATATGGAGTAGGGAAAAAATTCTGTTAGCTCGAGATGTGCTTGGTGAAAAAGATTTTCTAGATTGTTTAGCTTGCACTGTGTCCCAATCACTGGTGAAAAAGAACATTTTTATTCTTGCTAATAGCATTACAATAAATGCTCTTATTCAAAAAATATAAATCTTCCGGGGAATTAATCCACAAATATAGTCATTGCGCAACTTTACCCAATCCCATCAGCTCGTAGTCGAAAGGTCCTGAAATAGATTGTTGTCATGTGTCTTCAATTGGCCCAGAATTTGTACAATATTTTCATATTGCTCTTGAGCAATTGCTTGGTGGGACCCATCAATTTTATGTGTTGAGACTTGATAAACATTCAATTCCTTCTCCTTTTTACCATTTTCATAAGGCTTTCCATATAATTTCCAGCATGTTTCTACGGTATGATGTGGACGCTTGCAACATTCATAATATTTCTTTTTAGGTTTTGAATTTTGTCCACTAACCTTCCGTGACGATGTGAAATTTTTGGAGTCATAGGATCCATTGTATATTGGTGTGACGGCCCCCGACCTGTTGGGGTCGCCATGCTGTTTCACTGTCCTTACTATCCTTTGCTTTGATACCACTCTGTTGCGGTGGTATCCTTTCGTGGCGACGACTTTGTTTGAGCGACTCTGCCCTTAAGATTCACCGCGACTTTCATTGGTCCTTGTGCTAAACTATTGCGGAAGCGAATACATGCCCCATTCAAACTTAGAATGATGCACATGATATATCAACCAAGCACTTTATTTATTTATATCTTTCGGATAACGTTACTCGGTACACATAGGCCAAAAAGTCCCTATAGTTTGCTAAACCAAAATTGGACTGACTATCTAGCTGTCTATCCACATCGTCGTCTTGGTGTCACGTCCTGGCTTCCAAAAATGCTGCCATCCTCCCCGGGTCCTCAACCTACTTGACCCCATTCGAGCCATCATCATCATCCTCCGACAGCGATAGTGGTCCCACCGTGCGCCCGTTGACTCGAGCGTACAGGACAACAAACCCCATAAGCATGGGGCCTGTGGTAAGTTCGGCATCCACGGTGAGGATCACCCTGATCCGGATGAATGTGATCTCTGGCAAGTCGGGGTCGGGGTGCTCCGTTTGCTCCCATCTAAGGTCGATGGGGATGCCGTAAAACACACTAGAGGAGGCGGGTTGCAATGGCATATATATGTCTCTGAAATATGATGGTCCCACAAGGGGTGAGTACGACTACTCAGCATATGGAAGCCTGTCGAACCATATTATACAAGTCTACCACTACCCTACCTACGACATTCTAGCATGCAACACGTAAGACATAATAATTCAGGGTATTGTAATGCTGCAAGGACAATTCAAGCAAAACATTACGAAAGCAATTAAAACAATTGGAACATTTTATAAGTCAAGTCAATGTTAATTCTAACTGCCATCATCTTCTATAGGAATCAGTGTTTGCATCCCTCCAGGCATCTCACACCCTACCTGGCATCACGAGGTCCTCCGGTTCCATATTTCAGTCACCGGGCATCCAAAACGTGTTACGTCACACCTCCAGGCATCTCGCACCCTACTTGGCATCACAAGGACCTTCGGGGCTCATCACGTCCCCAGGCATCAAGAACGTGTTACGTCACACTTCTAGGCATCTCGACTTTCGGGGCACTCTAGAGCTCACTAGTCCCCAGGCATCCAGAGGCATTGCCATCACGACCCTCCAGGCAACCCGACACTCGGGGCATCATCATCTCAGGGCTCCGACGGCATCGATAACGTTTCAATCAGGACGCAACACCTAACATGTTTTATTAGAATCATCACGCACGTTTACCCGAGGTTCGTACCTCCTTTTATTCTATTCGACTTAATTCCAACGACTCGCCTAAGGTTTTCTAGCACTTGACCCTAAATGATATATATATATATATCCCGCTTACCTTAAGCCTACACCGAATCACATTAAGCGAGACCGATTCCACTAAAAGCCAGTATAACGATCCTACGACTATAGGAACTCATATCCTCATATCCGAACCCGCACCGACCCTACCGATGGTCGTCACACGCACAACAGGATCACTCAACGCTAAACTCGGCTCATCTCGCCTAGGACAACTCTGGGCCGTCTAAACATTATACTTATGAAGCATCCAACATCGGTGATTTCGACCGTACCACCTACACGATCGACCAACACTAATTCTGTAACATCCAACCTAATCCGGACACACGAGTAGGGTATTCTCGCACAATATAGAGCGATAAAGCTCCCACTTGCCTCGGGTCCTCGAGGAGTGAGCGACGGGCGTGGCTATGGTGAGGTGACAGCGACGGCAGCATGCGGTGAGGTGCGAGCTGCGGGTCTCCTGGTTCGGCAGCGGCTAAGGGATGGCGGTGAGGTGCGAGCTGCGGCGTCGGTGGCTAGCTATGGTGCGGTGGTCGGTTGGACGTCGCTATGGTTGGCTGTGAGCGACATAACAGCGGTGAGGGAGGTTGGGGCGTGGTGAGGAGGCTGGTGATGCGGCGGTCGACGACGGCAAGGCATGCGAGAGGCGAGAAGCGAGGCCGGCGGTGATGAAGTGAAGAAGAAGTTGTTTCTCTTTCTCTCTCTCTTTCCGCTCGCTCTTCTTTGTGAGTTCCGCCCATTTTCCTCTTTATTGACTTCCTCAGTCAACAAGTGTAGGTCCGATGGCAGAAGGAGGTGGAGACGGGTGGGGGAGACGGGGCCGTCCACCAAGAACTCTAGCCGACACTTGCCCCTCCTCATGCACGAATGTGTCTCTTGTGCACGATCAATGTGGCCACTTCGTTGACCAGCCGAAGGGGGGAAAGGACGCGGCTGTGGCGCGGCCATTTCTTGGTCAATTGTCCCCCTTTGGTTGACCATCAAATGGACGTGGCTGCATGGCCGTTCCATGGAGAAAAAGGCGTGCATGAAGCTGTGGTAGTCGACGGTCTTTGGCTAGGGATGGCTGAGAGTTGACGTGAGGGAAATAGGGGAGTCTCCGACACTTTTCATCATCAACTTTCACGTACACATAGGGTCGAAAATGACTTGCATGAAAGGTCCAGTTAGTAGGGTACAAACGCAGGTGGATGTTGGTCTCATTTGTGGCATTGCGTAAGGAAAATTTCAACGAGACGACAAGTCATACAGTGATTGGATCCTCACGACGCGGCAAAGGCGTGACTATGAGGGTACATCGTAAGAACATTATGAAACATAATGTCTCGGTCTGGTGATGGTAGTGATGAAACAGCATCCACAAGCGATGCCAACGACATGGTCCGATGATAGACTCGTCGACCTGTCACAGACCGTTACGTATTGGAGGTCCGACGAAATCCGGATATCACAATTGGGGCTAACAAGGCCTGATAAGGAGCGTTCAATTCACCTTGAGATCGATAGTCATCCGATCCATAGAGCAGCTCCCAACCGTCCGATCGTCCTTATGAATCTTAATCGTCTGATTGTCCACATGAATCCCAACCGTCATATCCCGTCCATGAGCTCCAACTATCAAATTGCCCTCGCAAATCCTGGCCATTCGATCTTGGGTAAGATGCGTCCATCTCTTTCCTCATCCCCGTAACTATAGAAACAAGACGGGTTCCTTTCCCCCTTTCTCTCGATGTGTTGCCAGGATGTAAAATTGTCGGAGACATCACCGAAAACGCCGCAAGAGACACGTCATCGCCCACTCACTCGTAGTCAACAGTGGCTATTCGTTGGCTTTCTTCTTGGACAACCAATTGATAGATCCGGCCAAACAATGGCGTAGGATCCATGGCTAAGATTTGAGAACGGAATGAGGAGTACGAATCGTTGAGGATCAGTAAGAATCTCGTGGCTTTCTCCCTTTCCTTTATCTCTTTGTATTGCTTTAGTGTGTTTTCAGGACCCTCCAGTCGTCTTTCGCCACCTCGAGTTTGTTTCAATGAGCGGAGAGGCGATTGAAGATGGCGGTGACGCTGAGATTCTCTTGTCATAGTTCTGAGATTGCTTGTGTGATTGTGAACAATTTTGCTCAATTGTCGAGGGCAAGATAGTTCCCGACCTAAGTGCGAACCACTTGGTTGTACTTTCACCGCTGCTATTGGAGTCGTTTGTCCGCTAAAAAAGGGATAGCTTCCTCGACGGAGTCGTCCTTGTCTTTTGCGACAAGGGCGCGTCAAAGGTCCCTCGCCCAAGCCGCATAGTTCTCCGGTCTGGTAAGTTGCATCCCGATGAGCTTTAGTTCAGGTCCGTCGATCAGCAAAGTGTAGAGGGGATTGCTGGGTTTGGGGTGGCCGCCACTAGCGATTGGAAAAACATAGGGCATGTACCCGAGTTGGAGAGTCGGGTAGGGTTTCGACCCTTGACCTAGCACGGGCCTGAATCCATGATTTGGATTGCCTTGGCCGACCTGCTTCTTGAGTCGATCTCTTGTGACTAAGAAGCTAACCCACCATTATTGGGCTGAAAGCCTGCAAAATTGTCCTTTCCAAATGGACCATATTGAAAAAGTGGTGGTCTAGACCATGCTTGTCCCGGCCTAGTGGCCCATTGTCCTTGGACTGGGTACCACGTAACCAAGGGCCACTGAATTAGCCTTGGGATTTGTAGTGGAGTAGAGGCAGAGTTGATGTTGGAATCTTCAACCTACCCTTCTAGACCAGTTGAATCAATCTGGTCAAATGGTCTGGTCAAATGGTCTGGGTGTTTGGTCTTAGGGTGAGGAATCCTCTGCTATGGGAATTTCAACATTCTTATCCTTTGCCATGCTATCAAGAAAAAAATGAATTCCTAATCACTTTGCTCATTTGTTTTGCAAGAAGAGATTTGCAACAACAAATCAAAGAAAAAAGCAATGGCAATTCTAAGGTTGCGGAAGCTAGGCCAGGAAGATCTACTCTGATACCATGATAGAAATTGAGAGGGAGAAACAGGAAAAATTGTATTCAATGTAATGTATTGTATTGTGTACAAGGTTCCTTTATAGTATAAAGGAAAAGAAGAGAAAAAAGGAAAAAATATACAAGAATTACAATTTCCTATTCTCTAGACTAATCACGAATTAATCAAATCAATTTGTCCGTAATTGATATCAGAATCTCCGAACATAATCGATATCGTAATCTTTGGATATCTTTCCAACATGTTTCTTTATTATTTCTCTTTTTATTCTCGAGAACAAAAAAGTATGTCTTTTTAACCATTTGTTTTTGTTTCAAATTTATGCCCTATCACTAATATCTTCCAGGGAATAGAAAAATTAGCTGACTTTACTAAACATACTTCAATTCTTCTTTATTCCAAGGAACAAAAAAAAAAAAAAAAAAAAATGGTCACCAAATAGGCCCTAATTTATCCAAGTATGACTCTTCCATCTTAGCAATAAATCTACATTGCTTACTATCTAGATTTAAAGCATTATTCATTATCTTCTTTTCAGAGCCACATCTTGAAGAATAATGGAATAGTTGTTTATAGTCTCTCCTTCACTTCACCGATAAGTCAAAAAGATCTCTACATTGAATCTCCCTGGCCAGCCTTCGCCGTTTCATCATAATAAGAAGTTGTGGACCATCACCCATCGAGAGATTCCATGGATGAGATTCGCCAAGCTCACAACCATAACCATTTTTTTTTCTAAAACAAGCCCAAACACTCCCTTAAAGTTTGAAGCTTATTTTGAACATTAATCAATTAATCTCATTCAATATATCAAACTCTAGTGATGGACACTAATAAATTGATTTTGTTGAGAAGCATAATGAAGGAGATTCTAAGTTGTGTCCTACCAAAGTGCTTGTAACAATGTACAAGATCTCAAGCTTTGGTTTATGGGGGCCATATTTAGAAATCAAGTAAAAGTTGATGATTTTTATTGAGATAAAAAAAATGTTCAAATTAGAATTGTCACTCAAGGTTTGGTGCTTCTTTTTTTGTTTAAACTAGCCTTTTTAAATTTGTAAGGTTAAAAAGATCATCTTATTTAATAGATCTCAACCCAACCCTTCTCGAAATAACTTTAATTAATTACTTCACAAATATTTTCTCCACGAATAAATACTTTAGTTGATTGTTCAGTTTTATCTCTCCCGTATCTTAATATTGGAAAACAATTATTTTTCTTTTTTAGGCAGAAGAACAGCTCAAGTGCCAAAACTTGGCACAATGGGACACTTAAGTGCCAAAACTTTGAAAATGTACACTTAAGTGCCACTTTCTTTGAAAAGTGGGACACTTAAGTGCTACCTCCGGCGAACCTTGCCGGAAATCTTACGTGGCAATATTTTATTATTTTTACTTGCCTACGTGGCTCGCCGGAGAGCTGAGTCGGCTCTAACTCACTAGAAACGACGTCGTCTGCATAATAAAAGCCCTAAATCTGCAAAAACGACGTCGTCTCCCAAAATGCCTCAAATCTAAAACTGTAAATCGGCCTAAATCCCTATTGAAGTGCTCGAATCCAAGTCTCGAACCCTAATTTTCATTTGCCCAAAATTTCAACGTCGAATCTTGGAAATGGAGAGTAGGACTCGCAGTAGCGCCTCAAATTCCTCTCACCGAAGCGAAGGAGAAGGCCAGCGTTTCTGTTTTTGTGGGTTACCGAGTCCAAGAAGAACATTGTGGACTCGAATCAATCCTGGGAGAAGATTTTATTGATGCGCCCGATATAAAGAAGCGTTGAAGTGCAAATACTTCAAATGGGTCAATGCGAAGTTCTCTGACCGAGCCACAGAGGTGATATTGGATCTACTTCATACAAGATATCAATCTCCATCTATGTTCGTGGACAACTTGGATGATGTTGACTCAATGCAAACTCAAGCGTCTTCAGCTAAATTTTTCAAGAATGAAGTCTCAATGCAAGCTCAAGCGTCTTCAGCTAAACCTTTCAAGAATGAAGTTTCAAGGATGAAAATTGAACGGAAGTGTTACCAAGCGTTTATTATGGTGTTGTTTTGTTATCTATTATACTTTATGATGAAATGTAAAGCACTTGAAGATGAGAAAAAGTTTCTCCAACTGCCATAGTTAAAAATGAGTGGACAAATGTAATTGTTTTGGATTAAATGTAGGCTTTTTTCTTTTTGAAAGATGAGAAGAAGTTTGTGTTGTTCCATAATATCGTTGTGGCTTTGTTGTTGTTTGTGCTGTCATATGTATTGTGAGTTACTACTTGTGTTTGTGGAGAGGTTAAGGAAATTGAATGAGTGAATTAGATGCTGCTTGTACTATGTTTTTACTTGTTCTTGAATATAAACCAATAATGATGGATGTGTATTGGGTCAATATGTTGTGGTGGCTTTTTTACTCGAACCAAATATAAACATTAACCGGCAGCAAATATTGGAATTGAATGGAGTTGCCATAAGTTAAATTACCATCACCTTCTCTGTTTTGTTGTAGACCAGCATATACACAAGACAAACATGAGTGATTACCCGAGTGCCATAAGTTGTATTTAGTAATCACTTAAGTGCTAGTCGCGATAAAAAAAGGATCACTTAAGTGTCGAGTTATTATTAAAGTGATCACTTAAGTGTCACTTGTAGTTAAAAGTGAACACTTAAGTGCCAAGTTTTTTAGAATGTGATAAGTTAAGTGCCAATTTTTTTGTGGGTTTTCTCTAAAAATTGCGCTAGCTGCCACCACCACCGGCTGCGCCACCAACCATCGCCACTAGCCACAGTAGGCGCTCCAGCCATCACCGTGCTGGTGATGTTGTTGCATAAGGTACTAGTGCAAGCTGAGCCTTGCACTAGCTTGCACCAGTACACATGGTGTAAGATGCGCAAACTGCACACTTGCACCAGGTGCAGTATAAGCCCATAACCCCCACCACAAACCCATAATCACCAGGCATCACCACCAGCTACACCAGCACCCCAGCCACCACATTAGCACCTGAACAACAAACAGCAGCAAGTAAAAGCAGAATCCACCACTCACTACAACCAAGCATCACCATCCACCACCACCAGCCACACCAACACTCCAGCTACCACCACAGACCCAACACCAACAAAAAGGCAAGTAAAAGCGAATCCATATCTTACAAAAAGCAAAAGAATTTGACAAGCAGCAAGATCATTCCATTGATATTGAAATTAAGTCTCACAAAATCAATGACAAACTAAAGAAAAAAGAAAAAAAGAAAAAGATAACCATCCATAGCAAGTTATTATAACGTTTACAAAAATGACTCATAATCTCCACAAATCCTATCCCGTCCCATCTCATTAATCAATATGCACGACATCCCCCTATTCGTGCTCCTTTCGATGGGTCTTTCACTTGATTCATAATTCTTGCACTCTTTCTAACTGGACGTACAACTTCTTCTTTAACCTTCTTAGTATCCACTGACTCAGATGGAGCTGCAAATGTCCCAGGCTAAATTGATTCAAAAGGAGCTGCAACTATCCCAGGTTGAATTAAATCAGATTGACCTACAACTGGGTTCTTGCTCTTCTTTCTTGTTGGCGCAGCTGATGTTTTCTTTTTTGTTGGTGCAGCCATTAATTCTTGAGTTGGGCTTGAGATAAGAACCTCTAGACTTCTCCCAGGCTACAAAAAGACAATAAATTGTCAGCAAAAGTATGCAGCATAAATTAAATTAAATGCAGCCAAGAAAACTTACATTCAGAATGACTATTCCAGTACGCTCATCTGTATAAAGGCCATAGCCATATTGTCTTAACTTCTTCCCAAGTGCCCCTCTTGTTTGAATAGGGGCGTCACTTTCAAGAACTTGTGATTTGTTTGCTCTTTTTCTTGCCTGTGATTTCTTGGGCCCTTCAGCTACAGCCGGGGCTTCTTCGACCAATTCTTCAGCTGGACGTCTTCTAGATGGCCTTTGTGTAGCTCCCCCTTCACCTAGCCTTCTTCTAGTTGTCCTTCTGTGTAGTCCTTCAACTTCAGTGACACCTTCTATTGGGCCTTCTGGTGGTACTTGTGGTGCCCCTTATAGTGATTCTTCTGGTGGCTCCTGTGGTGACCCTTGAGGTGGCTCTTGTGATGGCCCTTCAGTTGGCAATTGAGCTCAAACTTGCTTTTTTCGAACTTGAGAAAGGCAAAAGACACCATAAATATAACATCGGGCCATATAATAATGTAAAGAAAAAGAAAAACTGAATACAAATGGTTGAATTTACTGGGTATTTCTTTCTCTGCTGAAGAACAGTCGACTGAAATGGCCGTGATGCTGCTTGGGCCAATCCTTTAGCTGGCCATCTTCTACCTTGCTTTCTTCGAACAGGCTGTTTAGTTTCATGACTTACTGGGGTTCTTCTTGTGACCTAACAAAGACATTACATACAAGGCCAAATAGGATATTATGTACATATTTATGATAAACCACAAAGCAACATAAACATAAAATAAATTTCATGACTTACCGGGGTTCTAGTTGTCGACTGAAGAACAGTCGACTCACTTGGTCCTTCTGTTTGCCTTTCTCCAACTGTCTCTTCACTAGGCCCTTCAGCTTGCCTCAACTGTTCTTGTTGCTTCCTCAATTGACAACCTTTAATATTGTGGCTTGTTACGCGGCAATAAGAGCACGTCATCTTTGCACCATGCCTGCTCATTCTTTGCTGACCCGAGACCTCTCCCTCCGCCATTCTTCGTCTTCGCTTTGGCCTTCCAATTTTCTTTTTCAGTGGCAAAGGTTGAGGTGCTTCATGATCCGTGGGCTCCCAAAACTTGCTACTTCTAGTTGGCTGCATCATGAATTGATACAAAACAAGGTATTTTGATTTATTGTACCAATCATCGATGTAATCATCTGTATTGTCGCCCTTCAACTGGATGGCACATATGGCATGTGCACAAGGAATTCCACTTAGTTGCCATGCTCTACATGAACACTTCCTGCTTCCTAGCTTGACAACATACTTATCAGCACCATTCATTATCTCATATCTGTCATCTCCATTCCAAATGGGATAACAATGCGTACTTGTAGCCAAGTTCTCATCCAATTTCTTGGCAATCCTAGGACCATATTGTCTAGTCCACTTTGCAGCCTCATCTCTTTGTTTCTGCAGCCGAGTCATGATCACAACTCGTATATCTTCAAGCATCGAGATGATTGGTTTGCATCTGGCATCTATTATCTTCGAATTAAATACTTCAAAAATGTTGTTGTCGACATTATCGCACTTGAACTCCTCACTGAAGAATGCCTTGCACCAATGCTTCGGTTCTAGTTAAAATAGTGTAGCACAACCTTCATTTGTCAACTGAAGCAGTCATTCTTTGGCTATTCGAAAGTCAGCCATGTTTGTACTCTTTGCTAATTGCCAAAATTGCAACTGCAGCTTATCCCCTTTGTAGGTCTTTGCCCAATTTCCATTAATGTACCGCGCACACAATCAATGTTCAGCATGGGGCAACAACTCGGCTACTGCCGGAACCAATCCCTACAATAATTAAAAGTAAGAAATGTAAGCAAATTATATGTTAATATTACGAAGCAAACTATTGACTAAATTTTTCAAAAAGCAAGCATTATCTTTTGTTGGTCGCTCATGAACGCCCACCCTTCCCCGTTTGTTATCTCCAAGTCAGCCATCAGATTGTTCAAGAACCAGGACCAACCGTCCTTTTTCTCAATCTTTACAACAGCCCAAGCTAGTGGGAACATTTGGTTATTCGCATCTCTTCCAATCGCCGCCAACAATTTTCCCTTGCACAAGCCCTTCAAGAAACAGCCGTCCAATCCTATGATTCATCTACAACCAGCTAAAAATCCCCGTCTGCATGCATCAAAGCACACATAGAACTTATCAAACTTGGTCCCACTATCAGGAAGCGATCTCTCCACCACCTCTACATACACTCTACTTGAAGGGTTTTGCAGCCTACACTCCCAAGCATACTCCCACACCTGCCCCTATTCCTTACCATACTGACCAATAAGTATCTTTATCACATTTTGCTTTACTCTTTTGCATTGAGTCATAGATACATTAATGCATACACACTCCTTCACCAGCATCCTAAAGTTTGTAATTTTCATCTCGGGCATCAGCTTAATCAGATCGAAGAAGTGCTTGGACAACCATGCACTTGTTACCCTTTTGTTTTGAAAATTAATGGAATAAGTGTGTTCCTCTTGGTATGCTCTAATCTGGAAAGACCCACTCCTCTTAACAAACGCACCGTAAATCTTCCATGGACAATTTTGCTGCGAACACCTAGTTCTTACAAAGTTCTTAGTGTTTCTAATGAAATCAATATTTCTTTGTGCATCAATGGAGTTCTTCAGTATAGCTTCCCTAAGCTGTATCGCATCTTGGAATTTCATACCTATTGACAAAGTAGGAGAGGCAACGGATGGATCATATGAAAGAAACTTAATTTTCCTTCTACGCACAGCTCCTTGATCTTCTTCAAGTTCGTCCTGGGAAGTAATAGTGTCGATGCTTTCTTCATAATCTGTCTCCTGGCCAGCAACAGTAGCATCTGCAGGGCCTTCGTCTTTGTTTGGAACTTTATCAACTACCTGCAAAGTTGCAAATCTATCTGACAAAAAGTCCATTTGTTTTTTCCTTGATTGTGTAAGCTCCTCATCGTCGTCGTTACTTAAGATTAAGAAATTTTCAGCAGCCAACCCTTCATCATCATCATCACCATCACTGGATTCAACTACTTCCCAATCAAATTCAGTGATGGTGACATCACCTATGTCACCATCACTCTGGTGAACAACATCTGCACCCCTCTCGTCCCCGTCCCGTCCATCATGCCCTCCTTCATCCCTAACCTCAGTATTAGCTTAAATACCATCTCCTCATTCTCCTACTTGGGTGCTATCTCTGTCATCATCTTCGTCCTCACTATCACTATTGTATTCAACAAATACTTTCGCCTCTTCGCCATGAAGATAATGATATAGAACATCCCTAAAACCATTATCATCTTCTAAAACTTTCAAACCATCTCTCAAGCCTTTCGCAGGAACACAGTACAGCAACTTTTGTACTCTACAAGGCAAAGTTGTCACTATATCCCTAACAAATCCAATGTAAGATACTTTCTTTACATCTACAAAGATAGTACCCTCATTCCCCCCCCTCTCATACTCCCACTCATCCTCCCCAATCGCAAAATCCCCATCGTAGCAAACAATGACAGCAATATAGTCCTTATCATGAGCCATTTCTGCAACAAAAGAGGAAAAATATACAATTAACTTTTGGGACCACATTCATTAAGGACAACAAACAATTGCATGTGGAGGTACCTACACTCTTTATTAAAGAAAAGAAGAAAGAGGGAAGATGCACTGGTCAGACGACAGCTTTGATTGAAAAGAGTCATCAGGACAAATAGAGGTGGGGACCCGACAGCTACTTTGATTATGTCGCATTCCTTTAAAATATGGAGAGATCCCCCAAATAAGCATGGGTCCTCATGACACCAATTTCAACACTGCAATTTTAAAAAAAATGCGCAGAAGTCCCCATGACAACAAGAGATTCGATTCGGAACTATTATATGTCCAAGGTCCAATACTTCGAACCCTAACAATCACCAATCACCATCGCACATTTCACATCCGACCCTTACAAATTACTTTCGCACATCACAATTCCACATCCGAGTCCTAAATCACACATCATAGTACCTACCACCACATCTGAGCCTTAATTTTCCCCCCGCTGAGCCCTACATCGAGCCCTACATTTCGAGGCTGATCCTAAACTGTCAATCCAAACCCTCAATAGGGTTCTAGCACCACATCAAAGCCCTAAATCTCACATCAATACCATCCAAGCCTAAGATTTCCCAGCCGACCCCCAAATTTCAAGTTGGAGCCCTAATAAATGAGTCAGAGCCCTAATTTTGTATTCACCATAGGGGAGAGGAAGAAGAGAAAAAACCTGAGCAAATCGACGACGGTGAGCAACGACGGTGAGCAACGATGGCGAGCGACGACGACGAGCGACGACAGCAAGCGACGACGGCAAGCGAGACGGCGAGCGATGACCTGCGAACGGCAAGTCATAAACGAGTCGGAGCCCTAATTTTGTATTCACCACAGGGGAGAAGAACAAGAGAAAAAACCTAAGCAAATCGACGACGGCAAGTGACGATGGTGAGCGATGACGGCAAGCGACGACGGTGAGCGACGACGGCGAGCGATGACTTGCGAACGGCAAGCTGTGAACGGCGATGGAGAAGACATCAGATCTGGTCTGAACGCAATGGACGAACGGTTAAAATCCAAATAAGCTAAACAACGTCGTTTAGCACTAAGGAAAAACGACGTCATTTAGTTTGGCCAAGGCAGAGTGGATGGGGCGACGTCGTTTTCCTCCTCCACGTGTGCTTTTTTTTAAAAAAAATAATTGCCACGTCGGTTAAGCATGTCGCCGGAAAATGCCACGTCTGCATTTTGGCCGGATTGGCACTTAAGTGTTTCATTTTACTCCGATTTTGGCACTTAAGTGTACATTTTCAAAGTTTTGGCACTTAAGGGCGCGCATGGTAACATTTCTCTTCCTAAGAATTTCTGTTCTTTTGTTCCCGGAACAAAAAAAGAATAGAAACCCGTTTGGTAACGCCAAGTTGTTTTTCTATTCTCCGGAATAGAAAGTTAGACCAGGAATAGATTTGAAGCAGAAACGAGAAATAAAAAAAAAATTGTTTCTTGTCCCGGGAACAATTTCTAGAAATAAGTCCAAACAAATTTTTTTCTCTTATTCTTCACTCTTGCCATGGCCACCCTAGAGCCACCGCCGCCGCCGGTCATCGGCCGCCGTCTCCGCCCGCCGCCATTGTCGCCGGCCGCCGTCCCGCCCGCCCCCCGCCGTCGCCACTGGGCCGGTCTGGCTGGGCGCGCCGGCGCCGCCACCACCGGCGATCCATGAGCAAGAATAAAAATAAATAAATACAAAAAAGAATCGTTGCGTTACCAAACGCATTTCTATTCTTTTTATATTCCAAGAGTAGAAATTTTGTGTAGTTAACAAACGGGTTCTTTTACTCAGAAATTGTTCCCTGGAATAGAAATAGAAAAGAAGTATTTCTGAAAAAAAAAAAAAAAAAAAAAAAAACTCTTCCCCAAAAGAGAAACGTTGCCATGCGCACCCTAAGTGTCCCTCTATGCCAAGTTTTGGCACTCCAGATGTACCAAATTCTTTTTTTTTTTTTAGTATATCCTACAACAACTTTTTTTTTTAAATATGTTTTTCTTTTCCACACACACACACACACACACACACACACACACACACACACACACATATATATATATATATATATATATATATATATATAAGTTCTTTGTATTTTTCTTGTAATAAAGTAATTTTGCTTTATCTTTTAATATCAATTTCTTAAATACATATATGATGTGTGCACCGAATAAAAATCCATACTACTAATTAAAGAAAAAAAGAGGAGACCCTCCTAATATTCTAAGGAATGTCAATACTTTATTTTCTTCCTTCAAACTTCTTTAATTACTTAGTTTACAAACATTGTGTCCATGGGTACATGCATAGTTTCATAATTTCCTTTCACTAATCACACATTTCTATATTAAAATTTGGATATTTTCCAACACACAACAATCTTCCTAAAAAAATTCCAAATCTCAAAATATTTTTCTCGTTCCATAAACATTTATAAAATATTCTAGGTACTTCTATTTTACTTGGCGATTTCTTCTTTTATTATATAATAATTCAAATATTCATCAATAAAATTATTTCTTTTTACTCTACAATTCTTGCACAAGATGCACATTTATTTACCAGGACAAAATTTCAAAAAAGTCGTAAATCTATTGCATTTTTGTCAATTCAATCTTACACCTTTCAATTTTGTCAAATAAGACTTAAATATTTTCATATTTTACCAATTTAGTCCATTTAATCAATTTTCATTGAAAATCATTGAAGTGGAAGGTAGTGTCTTATGTGACGCGACCGATATTAACATGGATGATTTTTAATAATATTTTAATATTTTTTTGAATTTTTATTATTTTTCTTTTCTTTTTCCTTTTTTCCCCTTTCCTATTTCCTCTAGCTAGTCACAAACCTTGGCGATGGCTAACGACTACCGAGGTCGACCTCGCCTATCACACCCCCGCCCCATCTCTAGCACGAAAGCATGACTCGGCGGATTAGCATCGACGCCCCAGGCAATGTCGAACGTCCCGAAAGTCTTTTATCTTTAGTTAAGCACATGCGGAAGCGATCATAAACAATCCCCGTACAAACCAACATGGAAGCCGGGCAAGACAAATGCATGCTAAGCAAATAAAAGCAACATATATATATACATATTCACACATCAAAAGCTATTTTGATTACATGCCCATCCTAGTCATGGCTACTTATTTTCGTTTCCATATATAGTCAATCAAAAGGGCTAGAGTAGCCTAGCTCCTTTATCGAGCTGCTCCCAAAAGCGGCCCCCATGCTAGATTCATTCCCTTCTTGGACCCTAGTTCACCTATCACACACCTGAAATGGTGTGAACAACAAGAGTGAGTCGATGGCTCAGTAAGTAGAAATCCCTAATTCTCCTATAGGACGACATATTGCCGTCGATCGTCGGATACAAGGTCACCACCCACTTGTTGATGGCAAATCAATAGCAAGTTTCGTGCCTTGCCTTGCTTATGTATATGAAAGGCTCTCAACCATCTATGTGCTTTCAAAAATCAAAGATAAGAAGTTAGTGCATAAGAACAAGCTTTCCAAAGATCCATGGCTTATGATCATTTCGGTCATAAAAAGGGATATTCACAACTCATGAAACTCATTCAAACACTAAGTGACCCAATTCAAATATATGCCCAAATTGATGCAAGGACTTAACAATAAATATCAAATAAACCCAGCTTTTGCAAGTATCACACATGTATCAATCATGGACCACACATGGACGTTCATTTTTCTTTTTCAATATCATATTAGTCGAAATTAATTGACTCTTCCCAAAACAACCGAGCATCGGTGCCCCCCTTGGCAACTGGCATCATCCCGATCTCATTATCAGGATAGCATCCAGGGCGATCCCCCGGCATCGTCCACACCCGGGCCGGCATCATCCACGATCTCAATATTTGGACGACATTCGGGGCTTTACCCCAGGCAATGACCCGGCATCCCCCAATGTCAGCATATAAGTCCATCGTGTGTCCATACATTTCAAGCATCAACCAGTTCATGTTATGTTTAACTTTTAGCCAAATGAAAAGCCCAAATGCGTGCCATGCAAGGTGAACTAATGAACGACTCTTGTGTTTTATTAAATCAAACTCATGCCGGATGCGATTTGGGCTTGTGACATTGACTTGGAACCATTCGCTCAGGCTTTAGCATTGTCCATAGTCATCGAGACATTTCATTTACATCCAGGTGTGCTCGACACTCATGTGGGATCATGAACTTACTAAATGCAACAACAAGCAATAGAAACACAACAAGCATAACAATACAAAGCCAACACAAGCAAACGATGACATGCTCCTAAAATCGATAAGCATAGCACATTGTCCTATGGAAGAGTTAGGAAAATCTACTTATTACTTTTTGGACCTAGCTCCAAGATGCTTCTTTGGTGGTTGGTCGACGTCTAGGGCGACTTAAAAGAGAAGGGAGGAAGGAAGAGGAAAAGAAAGAAAGGTCAAGGCTTAAAATGTGATGATGGCTCATCCTACTTATAGGCCTCTTCCTCTTAGAGTTTTATTGCAAACTCATGATGATGCCTAAATGACAAGTTGGCCTACCTATCTTCTCAAGTTGGCGCCTAGGTCCTTTGGTGTTGGCTTAAGATTGGTCCACCTATTTGCTTATCCTCCAAGGCTCACTCTAGGCTCATTATTGCCTATGGCGCCTAAGAGACACATAAGCCACTTTGATGCCTAATGTCTTCTTCTAATTGGTTGGTTTTTGCCTTGCTCATCAAGGCTATAATCTAGGGCCATCATACCATAAGATTTATCCAAGATTTGGTCATTGAGAAACTTGGATTTTGGACAACTTGTTTTCCAAGTTAAACACATGAGAATGTGACTCATTAAGCTCATTAATTAGCTAGCTTCCAAAAGCATTTAATACATTCTTATCTTCAAACCAAGAAGACTCTAGATTGGCTTCTTGCTCTAGTTAGGCGTTCAGCTCCCTTCCCCTCCAAGTTGGGTGTGTGGTTCTCCCATTCTAAGGCAAAAATAGTTTTGAGCAACTTTCGAAATCAGTACTATTACCTTATCAAATGGACTCAAAAAATTATATAATTTTAATATGTTATAAAGAAGACCTTAGAAAACATTTTTCATGAAGGAATCTAAGCCAAATTTCTGTGGAAAGAGCAACAATTCATTGAACACAACCCATAAATTTATCCATCGAGCATATTCATCAGTTAGAGAGAGACTCATTTCGAAATCCAAATCTTCACAAAACTCTTTGAAATTTTAATATGTTATAGATATGGATGTCATTTAAAACTTTTGTGAATGAAGCATGTCCAAATTCGAAAGGAAAGATTTTATGAAAATTCGAGAAAGCAACTTAGTTACCGTTTTCACTATATTGGGCAGGTTCTACACGGTAATTGATCTATTTCACCTAAAAAAAATGTGAAATTTAAGCATGTTATAGATCAATATGTTTTGAACAACTTTCATGAGGAAGCTTTTCCAAATTTGTAACATAAAAAACTCGGTAAAATTGGCAAACAACAAAGGTCTAGAAATTTCGAAAATTAAATAAGATAAATTCTAGTTGAAAAGAGGAGTGTTCCTACTTGGGTTTGAATTAGGGGTGATCGGTTCCCAGTTCGGTCTGGTTCCAAGGTGGAACCGGGAATCGGACCGGGAGAGCCAGTTCCCAAAATTTGGAACCGTGGACCGGACCATTTGGTCTTAGGACCGGGAACCGGACCGGACCATCGGTTTCGGTCCGATCCGGTTCAGTCCAACGAAATCGGCATTTTTTTTCATTAAATAACGACCGTGCTCTGGACTAATCAATCCAAGGGCAATCCAATAAAACTAATCACACATGTTTTCACGTGTAAAATATTCAAACTTTACTTGCGTGAATATTAATCACACTTCATGTGTTTTACGCTTATTCTCAAGTATAAAAGCCATGAACAATTTAGTTAAAGGTTGTACTTGGCTTAGGTTTTATAGACAATCTCTCTTCTATTCTTTGAATGTTTATTCGATGTGGGACTCTTGGGGGCTCCATGACAACATTTCTTTTCCCCAAAATTTCTGTTCTTTTGTTCCCCGGAACAAAAAAAGAACAGAAACCCGTTTGGTAACGCCAAGTTGTTTTTTATTCCCCGGAATAGAAAAGTTAGCCGGGGAATAGAAACGAGAAACAAAAAAAAATTGCTTCTTGTCCCGGGAACAATTTCTAGAAATAAGCAATTTTTTTTTTTGTTTTATTTCTTTCTCTTGCCGCGGCCACCTCCAACCGCCCGGAGCCACCGCCGACCGCCGCCCGCCGCCGCCGGTCGCCGGCCGCCGCCGCCGGTCGCCGGCCTCCGCCGCCCGCCGGCCTCCGCCGCGCCGCCGCCGCCGCCGATCGGGGCGCCGCCGACGGCGGACGGGCGGCGGCGGCGATCCGTGGGCAAGAATAAAAAACGAATAAATACAAAAGAGAAATTGTTGCGTTACCAAACGCATTTCTATTCCAAGAGTAGAAATTTTGTGTAGTTACCAAACGGGTTCTTTTACTCAGAAATTGTTCCCCGGAATAGAAATAGAAAAGAACCATTTCTGAAAAAAAATTCTTCCCCGGAAGAGAAACATTGCCATGCGCACCCTTGGAGGCTTGAAGTGTCATGTCTTTTATTAGTGAGGGGAGCAAGAGAGAGAGTGTGAGCATGAGGAACTCTTGGAGCTTTGTCCCACATAGAGTAGAAGATAAAACTAATAAGTAAGTTTTCTCTATAAATAAAAAATAACAAGAAGAGTTTTGTTGGTCTCTTGGCCACACAAGAGGTTGTTACCTCGATTGCAATTCCAATTGCAATAAGTTTTATATATAATAATCATATATTATACATAATGTTTATATAATATATATTATATGTAAATTATATATATAAAAAATTAGTCCGGTCAGTCGGTCCGGTTCCCACCTTGGAACCGGGAACCGGACCCACCGGCCACCGGTTCCAAGATTTGGAACCGGGAACTGGACCATTGACCGTGGGAACCGCCCAAAACCGGCCGATCCGGTCTAGTCCGGCCGATTCCCGGTTTGGGCGGTTACCATTGCACACCCCTACTTTGAATCAAGGGTCATCCATGGCTGTACAATCTTATCTCCCAAGATCCTAAGTAGACTCTATACTAGCTTGGACACTTGTCTCGATTATTTATTAGTTAATGTCCAAAAGAGATAAGGTAGACTTGTCTTGGTCCAAAGTTGGACTTGTCTTGGCCTTCTCCTCTCTCTCTCTCTCCCTCTCTGCATGTGGCCTCTCCTTTGTAGGTTCCAAAGTCTACCATTCACACTTAGATCCTAGGATATTAATGGGCCTAGGCTATAGGGATATCTTTTTCCCCACTTTTAATACGTTACATTTGTTCACACTTGTTCACACGTGTTCACATTTATTCACACTTGTTCACACTTGTTTTTCCAAGAAATTTTGATTATCCAAGGCAAAGTTGTCCCCTTCATTAATGGCTTTAAATCCAAATCTATCTTATCTTCTACTGTAAAGCCTTAACGTGCCAAGTGTTCGTGCTCATTAATTTACTACATGACGAAGGCATTAAATGCAACTTGGAAAATATCTAAGTTTTGAAGGTCTTGTCATCCTAGACTAATCAAATTTGACCACGATCGACTATCTTATTTGGCTCGAGGTTCATGTCTAAAACATGATCGGAGGAAATCGACACAACCGGGCTTAACCGGTGAAACTAAATTCGGACTTCTCTTTTACCACGTAAAGGGCTCGAAGTTGAGGATATTACAACTCTCCCCTCCTAAAAAAATTTCTTCCTCGAAATTTAAATACATACGTGGCTCAAATAGGTATGGGTATGACTGTCTCATACTTTCTTCACTCTCCCAAGTCGATTCTTCTACCCCGTGGTGTTGCCATATTACTTTAACTAAGGGAATTGTCTTATTTTTCAAAACTTGCTCCTTTTGATCCACGATCCGCACCGGCTCCTCAGTATAGGACACTTTGTTATCTACTTCGATCTCCACGAAGTTAAGCACGTGTGCCAGATCGGGTTCGTATTTTTTTTAATATGGAAAATGTTGTGAACCTGAGCAAGCTTTGGTGGAAAAGCCAACCGGTAGGCCAAATTCCCTACCCGTTCTAATATCTCAAAATGTCCCATAAATCTAAGACTCAAATTTCCTTTCCTACCAAAACGGGACATACCTTTCATGGGTGATACTTTAAGAAAACATGATCGCCAACCTAAAATTCTAGGGGTTTCCACTTATCATTAGTATAACTCTTTTGACGACTTTGGACGGCTCTCATTCTATCTCGGATTATCTAAATGGCGTCTATAGTAAGTTGAACTAGCTCTGGACCAGTGATCTTCTTTTCCCCAACTTCATCCCAATACACTGAAGTCCTGCAAGCCCGACCATAGAGTGCTTCAAATGGTGCCACACCGATACTGTACTGATAACTAATGTTGTAGGCAATTTCAATGGAGTGTAGCCGCTTGTCCCAACTTCTTTTAAAGTCCAAAACACAGGCCGGTAACATGTCTTCTTTGGCTGCACCATTCTTCCGCTACGCTACTCTGATTATTATTCTCCATCGATCACTACGTGGCCTAAAATTACCACACAGTTTAATCAAGATTTGCACTTACTGGATTTGGCATATATTGCGTGTTCTCAGAGTATCTATAGCACCACTCTTAAATATTGATCACGCTTACTTAGACTTTTTGAGAACAACAAAATGTCTTCTACAAATATTATAACAAAATGGTCCAAGTACAATGTGATCATCCAACTCATCAAGTCCCAATGATAACGGTCTAGGAATTCTCTACTTCCTTTTGGGTCATTGTGTACAGTCCTCCTGGCGCTGATGAACGATTAGGATTATCCTGAGGCGTAACTCTTATTGGTGGCTGCTGCGGTTGCTGCTGATGTTTCCTTATCGCCGCGAACAATTTCTAAGGAGGTGGCCCTGCTGGCCACATCCGAAACAAGCTCCTATCCTTACATAATAGGGAGCATTCCCATGACGTTTTCCACAAATGCGGCACCCATCTTTTGAAGAAAAATGGGGCTTCTGATTACGATTCCTCTTATATAAGAAGATTTTTCTCCCATCATCGGCCGCTTACCCGAACACCGGTTCCCACTTCTCAAGGCGAGATAATAAGGTCGATTTATCGCTCGTTCCATGGCGTCCTTCTCAATTAACTGAGCCATTTCATATAGCTCGCCATAATCTTTAAGATTTAATGGCACAAGTTGGCTTCGTATTTCGAGCTTTAATCTATCCCGAAATCGCTTAGCCCTATCTACGAGATGCTCAACCAATCAGGAAGCATACCTAGACAATTTAGAGAACTTTGCCTCATATTGGTTGACCGTCATATTATTTTGGCGAAGTTGCAGAAATTCTTTCATCTTTCGATCATAGGCACACTCCGAGAAATATTTGCCATTAAATGCTTCCACAAAAGCATTCTAGGTAATAGCCACACCATTAGGGAATATCCTCCCCTGAGTTGCCTTCCACCAATGGCTGGCATTGCCTTGTAGTTGATACACTGCCAATGTAACTTTGTCCTCATCAGAGCATTTCAGTAGTGCAAATATCTTTTCTAGTTCATTGATCCATGGTGTTGCTTCTTCAGGATCTCCAATTCCAGCAAATTTTGATGGCCTGAGTTTTAGGAACTGTTCAACTAATCCTTCCATCGGTCGATCACCATTCCCATTACCATTAGCATGTTGTTGTGCATGTTGTTCCATTAAACCTCCTATGGTCGCAAGGGCTTGTAGTATTCCATTGAGTCGGGGATCTTGGTTCAACTTTCCTTTAGAAGTCGACTGGTCTCGAGCACTCATGGGTTAAGGTTAGTAAAAACAAATCACTCAAGAAAACACAAGATGGTATTTTTTTTTTCCTAACTAACTAACCCAACTCCCAGCACACCTTATCACTCCAGGTAATTAACTCCGCTCTGATACCAAAAACTTACTGTCACACCCCCGCCCCATCTCTGGCACAAGAGCATGACCCGGCGGGTTAGCATTGACGTCCCAGGCAACGTTGAATGTCCCGAAAGTTTTTTATCTTTAGTTAAGCACATGTGGAAGCAATCATAAACAATCCTTGTACAAACCAGCATGGAAGCCGGGCAAGACAAATGCAGGCCAAGCAAATAAAAACAACATATACATATACATATTCACGCATCAAAAGATGTTTTAATTAAATGCCCATCCTAGTCTTGGGCTACTTATTTTCATTTCCATGTATAGTCAATCAAAAGGGCTGGGGTAGCCCAGCTTCTCTATCGAGCTGCTCTCAAAAGCGGCCCCCATGCTAGATTCATTCCTTCTTGGACCCTGGTTCACCCATCACACACCTGAAAATTGTGTGAACAACAAGAGTGAGTCGATGGCTTAGTAAGTAGAAATCCCTAAATCTCCTATAGGAGGACATCTCGCTGTCGATCGTTGGATACAAGGTCACCACCCACTTGTCGATGGCAAATCAATAGCAAGGTTCATGCCTTGCCTTGCTTATGCATATGAAAGGCTCTCAACCGTCTATGTGCTTTCAAGAATCAAAGATAAGGAGTTAATGCATATGAACAAGCTTTCCAAAGATCCATGACTTATTATCATTTCGGTCATAAAAAAGGATGTCCGCATCTCATGAAACTCATTCAAGCACTAAGTGACCCAATTCAAATATATGCCCAAATTGATGCAATGACTTAACAATACATATCAAACAAAGTCAACTTTTGCAAGCATCACACATGTATCAATCATGGACCACACATGGACGTTCATTTTTCTTTTTCAATATCACATTAGTCAAAATTAATCGACTCTTTCGATAACAACCGGGCACCAATCCCCCCCTTGGCAACCGGCATTGTCCCGATCTCATTATCGGGACGGCATCCAGGGCGATCCCCTAGCATTGTCCACACCCAGGCCGGCATCGTCCACGATCTCAATATTTGGACGGCATCCGAGGCTTTACCCCAGGCAACGAACCGGCATCCCCCAACGTCAACATATAAGTCCATCGTGTGTCCATACATTTCAAGCATCAACCAATTCATGTTATGTTTAACTTTTACCCGAATGAAAGGCCCAAATGCGTGCCATGTAAGGTGAACTAATGAACGACTCTTGTGTTTTATTAAATCAAACTCATACCAGATGCAATTTGGGCTCGTGAACTTGACTTGAAACCATTCGCTCAAGCTTTAGCATTGTCCATAGTCATCAAGACCTTTCCTTGACATCTGGGTGTGCTCGACACTCATGTGGAATCATGAACTTACTTAATACAACAACAAGCAATAGAAATACAACAAACATAACAATACAAAACCAACGCAAGCAAACGATGACATGCTCCTAAAATTGATAAGCGTAGCACATTGCCCTATGGAAGAGTTAGGAAAATCTACTTACTACTTTTTGGACCAAACTCCAAGATGCTTCTTTGTTTATCAGTCGGCGTCTAGGGCGACTTGAAAGTGAAGGGTGTGAAAGAGAAGGGAGGAAGGAAGAGGAAAAGAGAGAAAGGCCAAGGCTTAAAATGTGAGGATGGCTCATCCTACTTATAGGCCTCTTCCTCTTAGATTTTTATTGCAAACTCATGATGATGCCTAATTAACGAGTTGGCCTACCTATCTTCTCGAGTTGGCGCCTAGGTCCTTTGGTGTTGGCTTATGATTGGTCCACCTATTTGCTTATCCTCCAAGGCTCACTCTAGGTTTGTTATTGCCTATGGCGCCTAAGGGACACATAAGCCCGTTTAATGCCTAATGTCTTCTTCTAATTGGTTGGTTTTTGCCTTGCTCATTAAGACTATAATCTAGGGCCATCATACCCTAAGATTTATTCAAGATTTGGTCATCAAGAAACTTGAACTTTGGTCAACTTGTTTTCCAAGTTAAACACATAAGCATGTGACTCATTAAGCTCATTAATTAGCTAGCTTCCAAAAGCATTTAATACATTATTATCTTCATACCAAGATGACTCTAGATTGGCTTCTTGCTCTAATTAGGTGTTCAGCTCCCTTCCCCTCCAAGTTGGGCGTGTGGTTCTCCTGTTCTAAAGTAAAAATAGTTTTGAGTAACTTTCGAAATCAATACCATTACCTTATCAAACAGACTCAAAAAATTATATAATTTTCATATGTTGTAAAGAAGACCTTAGAAAACATTTTTCATGGAGGAATCCAAGCCAAATTCATCCTGTGGAAAGAGCAGCAATTCATTGAACACAACCCAAAAATTCATCCATCGAGCAGATTCAATGGTCATAGAGAGAGACTCATTTCAAAATAATCTTCACAAAACTCTTTGAAATTTTAATATGTTATAGATATGGATGTCATTTAAAATTTTTGTAAAGGAAGTGTGTCCAAATTCGAAAGGCAATATTTTATGAAAATTCGAGAAAGCAACTTAGTTACCATTTTCACTATATTAGGTAGGTTCTACACAGCCTTCACCCCAACTATTTCACCTCAAAAAATGTGAAATTTAATCATGTTATATGTCAAGATGTTTTGAACAACTTTCATGAATGAAGCTTCTCCAAATTCGTAACATTAAAAGCTCTGTAAAATTGGCAAACAACAAAGGTCTAGAAATTTAAAAAATTAAAAAGAAGTATTTCCACTTGGCTTTGAGTCAAGGGTCATCCATGGCTATATAATCTTATCTCCCAAGATCCTAAGTAAGCTCTATACTAGCTTGGACACTTGTTTTAGTTATTTATTGGCTAATGTCCAAAAGAGATAAGGTAGACTTGTCTTGGTCCAAAGTTGGACTTGTCTTGACCTTCTCCTCTTTCTCTCTCTCTCTTTGCATGTGGCCTCTCCTTTGTAGGTTCTAAAGTCTACCATTTATACATAAAGCTTAGGATATTAATGGGCCTAAGCTATAGGGATATCTTTTCCCCCACATTATTTAATACGTTCACACTTATTCACACTTGTTTACACTTGTTTTTCCAAGAAATTTTGATTATCCAAGGCTAAAGTGTCCCCTTCATTAATAACTTTAAATCCAAATCTAATCTTATCTTCTAATGTAAAGTCCTAACGTGCCAAGTGTCCGTGTTCCTTAATTTACTATATGACGAAGGCATCAAATGTAATTTGGAAAATATCTAAGTTCTAAAGGTCTTGTCATCCTAGACTAATCAAATTTGACCACGATTGACTATCTTATTTGGCTCGAGGTTTATGCCTAAAACATGAACGGAGGAAGCAAACACAACCAGGCTTAACCGGTGAAACTAAGTTCGGACTTCTCTTTTATCACGTAAGGGGCTCGAAGTTAAGGATGTTACATCGCCACCCTTGAGCAAACATCGTCCAACCACTAGTGAGGCTTGCCCCTTGCCAGTGCGAGGGAGGCTTGTTAGAGGCCGGTCGTCAGTCATTGCCAAGGCCCTCACAATTGGCTAAAGAATGGAAGAAAAAATAATAATAAAATTTGAAAAAAAAACGTTAAAATATTTTTCAAAATTATTCACATCAGCATCGTCCGTGCCATGCGAGACACTTTGCATTCGTGTTAACGATTTCTAACCAATATTGAATTAATAAACTCAATTGATAAAACGTCAAATATATTAAAATTCAATCAATCAAATTAGGATGTTTATAACTGAATTGACAAAAATATAATAAATTTATGAATTCTTAGATAATTTTCCTCACCTTTACCACTAGCATAGAGAGAATATATTATTCCACATTTTCGGCGCAATCTAGAGAGGGCTGGAGTTCCCTCTCGGGATCGTTAGTGGGCCCCGCAGCGACCCACCTCTGAAGCCCAACCCTACGACTGTTTAAGCCGCCTCCTCCTCCTCCTGTTCCTCCTCTGTCCGGGCGAAACTCAAACATTGCCAAAGCGGAAGAAGGAGACGACATGGACGCGAGCGACGCGAAGGAACAAATCGATGTGAGGTCGGTCGTGGAAGCCATCTCCACCGACGACGCCGATGCCCCTCTCTACAAGGTCGAGAGCCTCTGCATGCGCTGCCACGAAAACGTACCCTCTCTCTCTCTCTCTCTCTCTCACGCAATGTGTCGTTGGCGATTGCTTCTGTCTCGTGAGATTGAACACGCGTCGGATGTCGAATTGCTGTGCCCGTCTTTGATTTGCTTCATGTCTTCGGGAATTTCGCTGAATGATCATCGTTTGGTCCACAGGGAGTGACGAGCTTTCTGCTTACGTTGATTCCTCACTTTAGAAAGGTACGTCGATGCTTCGTTTCTATAGGTTTGCAAATGATCATTGGTTTTTCCGACTGAATTCTCCCCCCTCTTGCAGGTCTTGCTGTCGGCTTTCGAATGCCCACACTGTGGTGAGAGGTAACTTCTTCTTCTTCTTCTTCTTCTTTGGTGACTGCGGTAATTGTGCAAGTGCGGCCTTTTTTTTTTTAACCCTTGTATGTCACAGGAACAATGAAGTTCAGTTTGCTGGTGAGATCCAACCTCGGGGATGTTGCTACAGTTTGGAGGTTCCCACAGGCGACCCGAAGGTTGTGCTAACTGGAGTTTGATGCTTTTCGTTTTTAATTGATCTTCTCGCTGTGAAAAAGTCTCCATAGAGTTGAGCTTGCATTTCTAAGGGATTCCTTGCTTTTCGCAGTCCTTTAAAATACGCTGTGTATCATTTTCTTTTCTCATTATAGTTTTTTTTTTCTTTGTTTGTCTTGCAAGGACGAAGAAAAGTTTCATAAATTTGTTGATGATATCCTCTCTGGTCATTTGGATATCATCTTTCTTTTGCTATTTATACCTTCGTGACTTCTAGTTTTGCTTTGTGTAAAAAGAGTTTGTCTTGAATTTCTTCATTGTATGAAACTGCAGCTGCCGATATCCTGTTAGGACTTAATCATTTGTATATATTATTCTTGTCATTGTATATCTTCTTTTTTTCTTTTTTTGCTGTTAACTTGTTCACGACTTCTAATTTTTTGAATTCCTTTTTGTTTCTCATTTTACACATGCAATGCATTGGTTTAATGAGGTATTATTATCTTAGTTGTGGTTGCCATTCCTCATATTGAGAATGCCGGTGCTTATTATCTCTCTTGATGAAGTTGAAGTGAAGATCATCCTGTTAATTTTTTTATGTACTTATTATAGATGCTTTATGAATGCAGATGCTCAACCGGCAAGTTCTGAAATCTGAATCTGCCACTATTAAGGTATTTTAATGTGTAAGCTATTAGGAAATGTGCTGGTCTTCCACTTTATTGGCTCTCCCCTACACAAAAAGAAAATAAAGAGCAGCCGAATCTTGCTTCAGTAATTTGATGTTACTGCAGGTTATGTTGCATGCTGGCTAGTTGAGGATAGTGATATATAAACATGTTTGGGTTCAAGTGGCTTTATGGTGATGATGCAGCACTCATTTGGCAAATGGCATGTGCTACTTGGCCATGTTTTTGGAAAATGACATGCCAAAGTTGTCAGCGTGCTATATCTGCATTATATATTATTATGATGCAGTTTGTCCGTTTAATTGGAATTTTTTTCTTGAAACTGCTGCCTAGTGTGAACCTTTATGGCTGTTGGAATGAGGATTCTTATATTAGCTCAGTTGAACTTCCAGAAGTTAGTTCTCCACAATGTATTCATCTAACTCTGAGCAATTTTGACTTTTTTGTTCTTTTGAACTCCTTGACAAATATGTTTGAATTCTTTTGATTCAAATATACTGATTGGATAAATTTATGACCGTGTGCTGTTGAGAGTTTAATTTGGCTACCCTGTTTTCTGCAGATTGCTGAATTGGATTTCGAAATTCCTCCTGAGGCTCAAAGGGGATCCTTGTCAACGGTAAGGCCTAAACCTTTCTTTTGCAATTTGTGATTTGGCATTCTTCTTTTGTTCATATCTGATGCAGTACACCTTCCTTTATTATTTTTTTCTCTCAAGCAGGGATTTTTTAGATCTGTTAGGTGATCAATAGTTGGATGACTTTCTCGGTTTTCCTGCAGTAATTTATGAAGTTTGTTGATATCCTGAAAATCTTGGGTTTTCCGGATTTGCTTGTGTAATAGTTTTAAGGGTGCATAGGCAGTCTCTAATGCAGATGTCCTGAAAATGCAGCAATTTCATCTCTATTCTTACTTACTTTTCATTACCCCTGCTGTTCTAATAATATGTCCTCTGATCTTATGGGAATAGGTTGAAGGAATATTGGTACGAGCCGCAGAAGAACTCCAAGCCCTCCAAGAAGAACGCAAGGTTCGTGTTAAAATTAGTTCCAGTAATTATTGCTGTATTACTTGTGTGAATTGTCTCTCAGCATATCAAACACCCTCTTTCCAGAAAGTGGACCCAAAGACAGCTGAAGGGATTGATCAATTTTTATTAAAACTGAAAGCTTGTGCCTCAGGAGATTCTCCATTTACCTTCATCTTGGATGATCCCGCTGGAAACAGCTTCATTGAGAACCTGTAAGGAATTGTCTGGTAGTCAATGATTATCATATATTTGGTACTTGTAGATTCTTCAGGCTTTCTAAACAAACATATTAACATGTAACAGTTTTGCCCCATCCCCTGATCCCTCACTTACTATCAAGTTTTATGAGCGGACACCAGAACAACAAGCTTTATTAGGCTACCTTGTCGACCCTGCACAGTGCAGAGAAGCTGGTGATGGAGTGACAACAGAGCAAATGCAGAGTGTTGTTCCAGAACCAGGAAGAAGAGAACCCCATGGAGCAGTTGGAGCAGCAGCCGCTCATCGTGCGATTGCTCAGAGTAATAGTGCAGACATTTCTGAAGTTATGTTTCGTTACTCTGCACCCGAAGAAGTAAGTGATTTCCCAATTTTGGAAAAGAAGCTTTGTGGCCATGCTGGCAATTTTGCTATTGCTCCAGATAATTGCTCATGGATCTCCTCTCTATAGGTTATGACTTTCCCTTCGACTTGTGGAGGTTGTGCTGCTGGGTGTGAAACTCGAATGTTCGTGACCAGTATCCTTTTTGATTCTATGACACTTGGTGATAGTTTTGCAAATTTGGATAGTATAATTCTAGTGTACATCTGTGGTTTTTGTTTTGAATGAGTAAATGTATAGGATATTCATATTTCTGGATTGGGAAAGCATTTCTTCTGGTTTACTTCGTTATGATTTTAGTAGATATTTCAATTGCATATTGGCACCATCCTATTTTTAGAATATAAGCTAAGTATAAGTAAACAAGTGTAATTGTTGATTTCAATTGCATATTGGCTCTATTCTATTTTTTAGTATATTTGCTGAGTAATGGTAAACAAGTGTAATTGTTAGTCTGTGATTGACTTGATGAATCTCATCCTTCATGCTTGAAATTACTCGATGTATTAATGCTATATCTGTTATGTCCAATATAAGATAGCAGGAAAGGGATTAATTTTCCTTCTTTAGATGACATGCTAATATATTTTTGAAAGTAAAAGAAGCAGGAGGAGGAAGTGAATTTCTCTGGGCAGTAAGACCAAATATCCATTGGGAAAGTCCTAAGAAGAGTCAGGGACAGATTGACACCTTAGGATTATATGCTACTGTTAACAGGGTTTGTTTTGAATGGTGTGAATGCTTTTATCTATGAGCTGTAGATAAAGTTTTCAGAATACATAATTGTTGAGCTTAAGTCATGCAGATATCCCATACTTTCAAGAAGTAATTGTGATGGCGTCAACGTGCGATGCTTGTGGTTATCGTAATTCAGAGGTTTGCGTTTATTGTTTGTGTAGCTTCTTCATAGTCCATGTAGCTTATCCTTTATTTACCACAGCAGCTTGTCAACATGAATGGTTTATCTTGCAGTTGAAGCCTGGTGGCCGAATTCCTGAGAAGGGAAAGCGAATATCTCTTTGTGTGAAGAATACAGAAGATTTGAGCCGTGATGTTATAAAGGTTTGGATGATATAGTCGCAAGCAATTTATGTTAAGCTTATCTCGTTATTAATTCATGTTCCATATATTCCTGACTGCCTCCTGCTTCTGCCGATTTAATTCAGTAATGAACTACAATGTTGACATAAAATGAGCTCATACCCCATTGAAAGGTTGTTTCCTAGATTCCATCACCTTATCCATTGTGTCAAAAGTAGTTACATTATTTCAAATAATGCATTGCGCGGAATCTCGAATTTGTTATGGTGGTCAGAACTGGTTTAAGGAAGTGGCTAGCTGTATGAAAGTCAAACTTTTATTTCTCAATTGCTGAAAGCTGGATAACCAGTTTTTGAAAATGACGACCACTTTCTAGCAATGGCTCCTTTGTCTCCGATTCCTTGCCTTTTGTTCTTTATCTATCACAGTGTAGAAAAATAAGTCCCTTCTATGTCCTCCCTCACTTTTTCCCTTCACTGATAGTGAGTTCTCCTCAGTCACCTTCTGCTGCATCTGCCCCAATCTCGTAGATATCTAAGAGAAAGGACAGTATTTTTGCCCACCATAAACTTCAACAGCTTCCGGATGGTGTAATATCACACTACATTAGGTTCTGTATTTTGTTCCTGGATGTCTCCTCCTAGTTTCAGAGCAGTCCTGATAAGTTACAGAGAATGTTTCTCAATTTCAGGTGACAGGACTCCACTTTTCATTGCATCTAGTGTCTCCTGCTGTTTCTACCTTAGATATTTATCAAATAATTCAATTGAATCTTTACCTGTCACCCCTTTGTTTTGTCTTTTTCCCTTCCGGATTGTTGTTTCTGGGGTAAGAATTTTTTTTATCTTCTCAATCCTTTCTTTGTTTGAAGTCTTTTGCCCTCTTTAGTGCCTGTGGCCTTCATTCACATCTGTCATCTTCCAGCCTCAGACAGCAGTTGACATGAAATAGTTTCTGCTTTTGTCTCCTGCTTCCTATTCAACTAGAGTGCACATTGGCTTTTACGCTCATCTTTAATTTCTGCTCCCATCAGAGTTTCACATTTTTTAAAATTTTCTGTTATCGGTTGTCTTCCTGGTTTTCTAACCTTGACCTTTCATTATTCCCTTGATGTTAGTCACTTTCCTTGCCTTACACTCTTTGACAGCATATTATTATTTATCACAGTATGATGTGGAGCAAATTTTTCCGTAAGGTCTCTACAGCAAATGAGGATTGTTATGAGCAGGAGAAATTTTCATTATAGAGCTTGAACTTCTGGTTCTTGAGGATAGTCATTTCTATTTTTATCCTTTATTTGCGAAGTAAAGTGGGAATGGCCAGAATATAGTTCCTTATCTTTTCTTTGGCGATGAGGATTACTAAAGGAAGGAAATTCTAATGCAGGCACCAGTTTGGTGCCCAGGATCAGAGACAGAAGGAATTTTTGGAAAAGAAAGACAGACTGAGGGCCCATTCGTTTCATGGAAAATAATTTCCGGGAAATTTTTTTTTCGTATTTTCTGGTGTTTGTTTCACGGAAAATAAACTAGTTGTGGAAATCATTTTCCACCAAGAAAAAAAAGTCTTCTAAAAGAGGGGAAAATGTTTTCCACTTTTCAAATTGTGGAAAACATTTTCCTTACTCACTCTCTCCTCTCATAACCTATTAGCCCCCTTCTTTTTTGTTTTCTTTTTTAACAATTTGAATTTTAAATTCTTTTACTTTTTCTTTTTTCTCTTTTTCTTTTCTTTTTCCTTTTTTTTTTCAACCTTCTTCTTTGGCTGGTCGCCAGCATGGCGACTGGCCACAGGCGAGCTTGAGGCTCGCCGGTGGAGCCGCCGACCTTGGGCCTCGCCTGGCTTGCCAATCTTTGGCGAGCTCAAGCTCGCCGCTCGCTAGATCGGTGAACTAGCGGCGAGCGCAAGCCTTTGGTGAGGCCAGAGGCCGAGCTCGCCGCTCGCCAATCCACTCGCTGCTCGTGAGATTGGTGAGCCAGCAGAAGCTGGCCTTCGGCCAGTCACCGGCCGTCACGTGGCCAGCGAATGGCCAAAGAAGAAGAAGATAAAAAGAAAGAAAAAGAAAAAGAAAAAATAATTAAAAATCTATTTTAAAAAATATATTTTAAAATTTGATTTTAAAAAATAAAATAATAATAAAATTATTAAAAAAAATACGTAGAGAAAAATATTTTCCTTACCGAACAACGAAAAATACTTTCTACTCTATTTTCAAGTCTTAGACGAACATGGGAAAATAATGACATTTTACTAAAAAATGACTTCCTGGAAAATATTTTCCAGAACGCTGCATATTCTGTGAAACGAACGGAGCCCAAATTCAAAAAATCATATGAGCCATTGCCAACAAAACTTGTTTTTGTAGATCGACTCTGTAGGAAAGTAAAAGTTGTTATTCTATGTTTTATGATGTCGCAGACTGCTGTATACATAATCGAGAAGCAGGTTGCACAGCATAATTTATATTTCTAGAACCTATACATGAGAGCTGAAAGATGTTTCTTGTTTTTTTAAAGTCGTAACCTCACATCTGATTGGTGTCTTTATGAATTTCTGTAGTCTGATACTGCTAGTGTGAGAGTCCCGGAGCTTGAGTTGGAGCTTGCGAGTGGCACTTTAGGTGGAGTTGTTACCACTGTTGAAGGATTGATCTCCAAGATAAGTGAAAGTGAGTATTCATCCTGTTCTCTTTTATCATTCGATGACTTTATTGTCCTGTGCACCCCTATTTGGTTTACCTTTTGTAATAGAATTGAGTGAGCCCAAAGATTGAAATACTTAAGTATTTTTTATGTTTGAGTTGCATGCTGTGAAATTGAACATAAATGATGGTTATGCTTGGTTGGAAATCTTAATGTAAATCAGTTGTAATGGCCATTTGGTAATGTGGAAACAGAGTTAACATTTAATTGCCTTATAGTAGAGTTTGTGTTTGCTCAGACAGTGCTTTCCTACCCCGTTAAAAAGTAGTGTCAAGTGATGATTACTGGTGGTATTAAAACTGAGATGATTTCATCATTTACTCCGCACTGTTGGGCTAGTTCCTGTCTCTTGAGTTGGACTTTTGAGGCAATTATCCAAGTGATAAGTCTTCTTGAAGTCAATGGACCTGGTTGTCATTTTTATCTCATAATTCTTTGCTACTTTTGCCAACATATGGCTTCTTTTGGGTGCACATCTTTATGTTCTGGGATGGGAACTAACTGGCTTTTCAGGAGAGTTCTTGAAAACTATTCTAAAATATTTTTGTTGACAGAAAAGATGTTTAGTTGCTTTTAAGAATGGAGATGCGTTTACTGGGCTGCAATTTGATAATTATTTTCATTAAGTAATAATCTCGTTAGAATCACTCTTATATTCCATTACAAAATGTTTTAGAAGTTAAAGTAAGTTTTTGAGTAAAGGAAATGGAATCAATTATATTAGTCCAAAGTGTAGGCTTTAAAAAAAAAAAAAAAAGATGATGAAACCCATCTCAGATAGGAAAACCTTGCCCTTATCCTCTTACCTCATGCTCCAAGTAAGACGCAAGCCAAAGCTTAGCTAGGTGGCCCAAACATGAAATTACTTGCACTCGGTGTTATGTGCAATCTAACCTATGCCGTGCACCTAATCAATACATGCAAGTCTGCGAGTTTAATTATTTGGAATAATAGTCGCAACATGTGTTTTTTTTTTTTTTTTTTTTAATGTAAAGATAGGATTATCAAAGAACTTTAAGAGTAGGAATGATATGATTCCAGACATGGAATTTCATGGGATCTCAAGCTGACTTTAAATTCTTAGTGGAAGATGCATCTTATGTAAATATATTCTTTTTTGCATTTTCAATTCAATGTGTTTGTCTGTTTGAAGAATTGGGGGGAATACATAGAAAACTGGAAACTTTAAGTAGTGCAAATTGATCATATTGTGTGCATCTATAGTTTATTTGTAGGTTGCACCAAGTGTTAAGGTATATAAGATTGCTAAGCGGATTACTCCCAGAGCATCTCTTGTTTTGTATGTATTTTAGTCAGCAGTATGTTCGTCAATAAGGAAACTTTTAACTGAAGACATACCTATGACCGTAGGCCTTGAGAGGGTGCATGGATTTACTTTTGGAGATAGTCTTGATGATCACAAGAGAGCAAAGTGGAAAGACTTTCAAGAAAGACTACGGAAGGTAAAGTATGATTGCATAGAAAAAACTTAAATTAGGTTGAAGGATTGTTTAGACATGCTTCCCTTCATAATGATTTGTCATCCCAGGTTGCATCTCTCCTTTTTTCCTTTGTTCTTCTTTTTAAGTGTTATTTTGATTTAACTTACTGATAGGCTGTGCGATTAATTGAGTGTTGGAAGTGCCATGATGAGTCCAAAAATTCAGTTTGCTAAGAATGGAATTCTCTTCATGGATGGTGAATATGTAAAATCGGTGATAAATTTGAAATAT
This sequence comes from Eucalyptus curtisii, assembly GCA_017140595.1. NCBI lineage: Eukaryota > Viridiplantae > Streptophyta > Magnoliopsida > Myrtales > Myrtaceae > Eucalyptus > Eucalyptus curtisii. Next base: position 15,750,840 of record CM029497.1, read on the forward strand.
TGATAGCAAGCAAAAAGTGACTGGTAATTTGTTAGTCCAGTATACTATATTTATAAGTTACCAATGATGTGGCAATTTTACCATCAATGAACCCAATAGTATATCACTGCTTGTTTTTGGATTTTACAAGTACGCGTGGAATTGTTTGTAAATTATCACTGCTTGTTTTTGGATTTTACAAACATAATAATAGAATAACTACTTTATTTTTTCTTTTTTAACAATTGGGTGTATAACTGTTTGTAAGCTAACTATTAAAAGACAATTCTACCATCTACAGACCCAATAATGGCTTATTGCTTGTTTTTCAGATTTAAAAAGTGGGTATGTTATATAGTTTAGTAGGAGTCTCAGTTACCGTTGGTAACTTATGAACAAAGTAACTAGTTTACTAATGTAAATTTTTAATTGATTAGTGACATTCTTTTGATTTTACGAGTACAAATGTTTATTTGTCAGTAACATTTAACAAAATGATCGATTATACAGGTTCAAATACCCTTTTAAATTGTGAACAATCTTATATTCTTACAAGTGACTACATTTTTCTGTTTGTAGATCATAAAATGCTTATGTACCTACTAGTAATATCCGTTAATGGTTATAAATGACAAACAAACTATTTTAACACTATAATTTCCAACTTACCTAGGTATATCTATGCAATTAAAACACCAAAAGTCATCCAATAACATCATTCTATCCACTAACAACTGCATCATTATAAGAAATACAGTTCCCTGTCTTAGATTGGCTTCCTTAAACTACCAAACCTTCAAATCCAGAAGATATTAGAGACAGTATTTCTTATTTCTTTCCTTACTGCGCCAATAGCAAGTTAAAAACGTAAATTGATTTCTAATACTACCACGCAAACGCAATTTCAGTAAACACAACAAACAAATAGAACTTTTTCTTAAATTTTACTTCCATAATCATCAGTAATCTTCTTCAAGTTGACATATGCAATAACAATTTCATCAAGAAAACTCAATGAATAGAGAAATCGAAGTTCCTATCTTGAACATTATATTAGATTGAAACCTCAATTATTATGTAACTTATTACCTAGTTACCACAAAAAACCGAGATGTTAGTGTGACAGTTATGAGATTTAGATGAAGGGAAAAATTCAAAACTAGAGTCAATTGCTGCAGGCCCTAAAAAAAGTCAGGACGCAAATTATGATTTCTAAATACTCTATTCTCACTGCTAGGATTTGGCTTTGAGTAGTAAACATATAAGATAGTTTGTAAGTATCTCCTGTTGCTTGGAGTTGCTTTTCGGGTTAGCAATGAGGTCGGGACCAACTGCAGGCCTTTATAATTCATCCCTTTTTAGTTTACTCTTTCATTTTCTTTAAATGTCAATTGGCAGCTAAGGTGCAGAAACATATCAAAAGAACTTATCCACTTACAGCTTGAAATGGGACTCTTTAGAGGCTTTTCTCATGTGATTTGAGTCCTAAAAGTTAATGCTTTCAGCACTTAATTTATATTCACTGCAGTTGGTAATTATACCTTGCATTAATGTGAAAATCTTTTCAGATTATGGTATGACGGAAGAATTTAGCAAGAAATATGTTGCTTAGAATGCATATAAACTAGTTTGTAAGATCATTGATTGGTGTACCCCACCTTTTTTCCCATTGCTAAAGAAAAGTTGACTTTATTTAATAACTTAATTGTAAGTCTCTAGACACCTGCATAAAATAACATGTAGTCTTGTATAATTTCTAAGTCATTAGAGCTCAATATAATTGAATCAATGCGGGTTTGGATAAACCAGCTGCAATCATATCCAAACAGCACAGACGAAGTAGGCTCAGTCAGCAAGAATTAGATGGCTAGTCTTTCCCTCACAGTTTCCTATGAGAAGTAAAGAAGTACCTCGTCATCTGCTCCAGACATTAGTGACTTTTTCTGTTAAGTTCAAGTAGTTGCTTATTTTTGTCTAGTCACTATGGAAGCTTGAATGTGCTGCAGCTTTTAAGTCTGGAAGACCACTGGACTTTGGTTCTTGACGATGCACTGGCGAATTCTTTCATTGCTCCAATAACTGATGATATTAAGGATGACCATCAGTTAACATGTAAGTTTGTTTTACCCTACTAGCTTGCCTGTCCTAGTATTATCAGAAGGTGAGATTGACATCTTTCTGTTAAAAAAAATAAAAAAAAGGCTACATGGGCAATTTTACAATTGATGTTTGTGATTTGTGCTTATTTTTTAAAAAGTGCCCAAAAGCCTGCTTAAGAACTATATGTCCCCTTGTAGTAGCTGAAGTGTTGGAGAGTATAGTTGTCCATTTAGGGGAACTTGCTGGTGCTTGGTAAAGAGGCAATTTTGACAAAGGTAATGTTGGATCTGCCGGTAATGCCAACTGGTAATGTCTTTAGGGGTGTCAACCGTTCGGTTCAATTCGGTTTTTTTGAAAAATCGAACCGAACCGAACCGTTAGGAAAAACTTCTGAACCGAACCGAATACGAACCGAACCGAAATTTCAGTTCGGTTCGGTTTGGTTTTTCGGTTTTTGGTTTTCAACTTTTAGTTTTCGGTTTTTGCATTTGTGTTTTTTTTTCGTTTTTTTTTTTTCTGTTGTATTTCTAAGAAATAAGCTCTTATCGGTTTGTTGGTTCAGTTCGGTTCGGTTAACCAATAAAAACCGAACCGATAAAAAAAATTTCGGTTTTTAATGAGAACCGAACCGAATGAAAACCGACCGAAAAAATGAATTTTTCGGTTTTTTCGGTTCGGTTTGGTTTTTGACACCCCTAAATGTCTTGATGGCAAAAGGCACCTGTTCTCATCCAGGCAAGTTTCTTGCACCAATGTCACCTACCAAGGAAACTACAGGGTTTGTCACCTGGCAGTGGCAGATACTGGTCCATCTGACCACTTTTGACCATGGGAGGGTTTATATATAGCCCAAACGGAAGAGACATTATCTGAGATATGCAATAACTTGCATATAATGTCTCAACCTAAATGAGACCTAAACAGAGAGCTATACAATTACATTGATAGTTGTGCTCCAGCACAGAGTGAATTTCTCATGTGACCAAAGATGGATGCATGCTGACTAGTCCTCCTCTTTGTGTGGATGAACTATTTTTTTCTCTTCTGATAATTCTTGCCCGACTTGTTTGCAGTTGAGGAGTATCAAAGGTCGTGGGAGCAGAATGAGGAATTGGGTCTGAATGATATGGACACTTCTTGTGCTGATGCCGCATACGACTAATCAAATGCTCAACTGACCAAGGGATTGGATGCAGAACAACATTAGTTTGTGATATTAATGCTACTAATTGGCAGGCAACCTCTTCTCTGTCTGTCTTAGGTTTTTCTCTTTTTCTTCTTTACTCTGTTCTTTTTTTTTGTAAGTTATGGAGGGATGGAGTATGTTGAGCTTTGCTTACGAGGTTTGTATTCTGTAACATAGTAGTGAGTCAATGCCATGAGAAAGTTATTTATAGCTCTTTTTTTCTTCTTTTTTTTTTCTTTTTTTTTTTCTGGCCATGATAAAGTCATTTATAGCTGACTCGAGAGTCTCATGAGTATCTATTTAACTGGCTGCCCTTTTTTGCATTGTGGCGAACATGGGGAGATGGTTGTGTTGCCTGTACAGTAAGGTAGTTGCTTAGTCAAGGTGTTTGACTCAATAGCCGTACTTGCTCAATAACAATCCAGTAACAATTTCTTGATCATATTCTTCTTTGCTGATTTGTCACCAGAAAAGTGTTCTTCCCATGAAACGGGATTTTCCTCCTCTTCGTGTATAAGAAGATTGACTTGTCTATATTCCTTGATTCGTCTATCCTAGAGTCTATAGAATTTCCTAGTAGATATTTCTGGTAAGAGTTGGCTTTGGCATACCCCCTCCTAATCGATAGGCATTGCTGAGTGGCCTCCCTCAAGGTAAGTATCAACTTATCCTAAGATTTCTCAAAGACGGCCTTCCAATCCTAGGTGTTTTTCGAAAATCAAGTTAACTCTATTATAAACCCGTACTATCTAAGAGGAATGAAGATTATCTAGAAGGTTTTAGTCATTGCTCAGCTCCAGACCACGTTTGTTGTTAAGGATTTTTGTCCTTCGGATGAAGCTGCTGCAATTATCGGAGCCTTCTTCAAACACCTGAGTATTCTGGAAGCTGTCACTGACACCCGGATTAGTAGGTGTTGCAAGTATGTAGTAATGTACGCTATGCTAGAGATGTATATCAGACACTTGGCTTAAGACATCATCACGTTCTTATTTAAGGTTTAATTTCTATGCAGCATTTGGACGTTTGGATTTGGATTGGTGTGGAATAGGATAAAGTGAGATTAGAAATCCTTCAAATATCTCCATATATCTTTTCGGATTGTAAGTAAACAATGTCATTCATGTTTAGTGCAATTCAGGATTCAAAATCATTGAAAAACTCATTTGCTCACATAGGTGATACTCTCCGAATGTAGAGCTGGCAAGCTCGCGCTGCAGGTGCTGAACGTTCTTCAATATGTAGCAGAGAGAGCAAATCGTCTTGAGATGCGTGGAAATAGAGTCACCATCTCCACCAAGATTACCTTCTCAAGATGCTCTGACTTTAAATACGCAACACTAAACAATAATCATCGCAACACAAAACGCAATTCCATGAACTTCGTATCCTTTACTAATTGCTGGATCAAGCAATGCCACAGCAAATGGCAATTCGAGAGACAATGCGCGAAACATGCGCGAACCAGAGCGTTGAAATTGTGAATATTCCCGTGTAAATGATCGAGTCAAAGAGGAGCTTACGGTTTGAGAATCGAGGGCGAGAACCTTCCTGCTAGATATATCCTGCAGCATCATGTAATCTCGCAGAGCCAAGACCAACGCTTGTTTGAGCAATTACTGTTTTCGATGGAGCTTCTACAACTCCTTTGAAATCTTCCAGTTGTTAGCACACAGTCTCTTACTTGAGTAAAGGACAGGATAAGACGTAGAAGCATCATAGCAAAATAAGGTGACCACTGTTCAGGACCAACATACAAAAACCCAAAACTTCGTGCATTTTGGTATATTTTTCGTCTTCTTCTTTTTAAAAGACAGTTTAGGCCGGTCAATTTGGGTTATTCATCCACGACAGCCAATTTGGTCCAACGGTAGTCAAAGCACAATTAATTGATAGTGTCGGCCAGAGATGACGATTGCACAACGGTCGGAAGTAAAAATCATTGGCTGTCGAGGCGGTGGTCCTTAGCGCAGTGCCTGGTGAAGTCGGGCTCCATAACTCCATCGTTGGAAGAAAAAATTGTAATTATTCTTTAAAAAAATTATCCAATCCGAATTTATCCTACCCTCTACCCCAGATTTCTTATCTGATATTTTTTTCGGTTCAAAATACGTCGCTAAACATTGGATATGATATTTTGTTGTCCTATATGAACTCAAATTCAGATTAGCAAACGCAGTCTTAAGGTTTAGTGAGTTCTCTAAATATCTATTTTTCAAAGCCAACTCGATCTAGATGGGTTGAGAACTACTTTGGTCCATGAGCTAAATTTACATGTACCCTATAACCCGCTTGCCTCTGAACTCGTTTCAGCTTTTCTCTTAACCAACTGCTCCCTTGGACTACTAAAATGCCCTTTTAATCTCTTTCTCGATGATATTGACGCATGACATGCTTTATTGCTAATATGTTCATTTGATTTGTAAACTTATGTTTTAAGACAATCAAAGAAGCAAAACTTCTTCATTGTTGCTTGATTGCACCTCATCTATTGCTCATGAGATTCACGAGGTTGGAGATTTTGGATGTGCTTGATTCAACTTTCCCAAAGACTTTTGGCCAAATGCTAGCCTTGAGAAAGCTGAAAGCTCAATGCTAATCCTTATTAGCATTGAGCTTTCAATATGGCCAAATGTTGAAACTAGATTTTTTCTTCAAAAACTATCCTCACCAATTTGTTAGTTCTCTGGTGGCAAAAGTACAGCCCAAGTGCCAAAACTTGGCACGGATGGACACTTAAGTGCCAAAAGTTTCAAAAGGTACACTTAAGTGGCAAAATCGAAGCAAAATAGAACACTTAAGTGTCAATCCAGCCAAATTAATGACGTGGCAATTTTCCAGCGATGTGAGTGCAAAACGACGTCATTTTGCACGCTGACGTGGCTAAAAAATGCAAAAACGACGTCGTTTTGTCTCTACATGATAAATAATTAATATAAAAATTTATTAAATTAAATTTAAAACTAAATTTATTAAAAATATTTAAAAAAATTAAAAACTTTTTAAAAAAATTGGGGGGGGGGCGGGGGAGGCGGTTGAGGGCTAGCCCTCGCCGTCCCCACCTATCGCCACCGTCGGGAAGGGCCGGCGACGGAGGGGGAAGGGTCGGCTAGGGTCGCCGGCCCCTGGCCGACCGACCCGGCGAGGGCTCGCGAGCCCTCGCTCAAATCGCCGACCCCTAGTCGACTTGCGGCGAGGGCCCACGAGCCCTCCCGGATGCGGGGCGAGGGCCACCGACCCTCGCCGGATCTACATGATCCTCGCCTTGGATCTGGGCGAGGGCTCGGGCCCTCGCCGTCGGTCGGCCCGGCGTTGCCGGCCCACGACCGGGCCCGGCGACCCGACCAACACTTCCCCCAACATTGCCGACCCTTCCTAGCGACGGCCGGGTCACGGCCCCCGACCGGGGGTCGGTGACCCGGCCGACCCTCTCCCCTACGTCGCCGGCCCTTCCCGGCGAAGGCGGGGAGGCGGTGGCGGCGAGGCCTCAGGTTTTAGCCGTCTCCCTTCGCCACCCCCCCCTTTTAATTTTAAGTTTTTTATTTTTAAAATATTTTAATTTAATTTAATTAATTTTTTACCACATCATAGACAAAACGACGTCATTTTTGCATTTTGTAGCCATGTCAGCGTGCAAAACGACGTCGTTTTGCACTCACCTTGCCGGAAAATTGCCACATCGGCAATTTGGCCGGATTTTGCGGATTGGCACTTAAGTGATCCATTTTGTTCCGATTTTGGCACTTAAGTGTACGTTTCAAAACTTTTGGTACTTAAGTATCTCTCCGTGCCAAGTTTTGATACTCCAAGTGTCCGTCCTCATTTTCTGGTTTTACCCCTCTGTGTAACTATTTATCTTCTTCATGCAACGACAGCCAGCGAAGCCAGATTGACCGGCGATGAATGGCCAACGAAGGTCCCCAACGTAGGCGATCTTCGCCAAAGGTTGCACAACCTCGAGCAACCGCTGCTTGAGTCTCACGACCTCCAATGACCTTAGACCGCAACACCCAAGCAAGGACAGCCTAAGGTCACGAGACCCAAGTAGCTGTCCCTTGGGTCGCACAACCTTCCGCGATCTTCAGCAACCATTGCTTGGGTCTTGCACAACCCTCGTGACCTAGGTGGAAGTCACTCGGGTTGCGCAACACATAGGTCACTAACCCTCGCTAAGGGTCATCTAAGGTTGTGCAACCTTAGCCAGCTTTTGTCTAGGTCACGCATCACCGAAGGTTGCCCAAGGTTGCGTGACCTTAAGGTACAATTGCTGGCACCAAATCTAGCTCACTAGCGGCTGTAGCCCTTCGTTGGCTCCAATGAAGGGTTTAGATTCTTGTTTTAATATATATATATATATATATATATATATATATATATATATATATATAAAAACTATAGTGAAACCCCATTGTAAAAAGTTTTTGGCCAAACACTCATTGAATCCAAAGTCCATTAACAAATTACCAAACACAACTTATATTTCCTCAAAGGGTTTTGATTTTCAGTATTTGTTTTACACCCAAAACCCATTTGCAAAACTGAACCAAATGTATCTTTCATATTATAAGATTATATTTATAAAGTGGATTTCATTTTCTTTTTCTTTCCCAAAACTGTGTAAAAAGTGGATTCACATCATTTTGAATATTTTTCCAAAGAAGCTAGCTAGAACTCTAATTTTTATGGGTTTTGACATTTTTCTATAAAGAAAAGGACTTAATTTAGTTAAGAGATCTCAAAATAGAAAGTATAGCCTATAACGGCAATGGTATAAATAAGAGAGTGGAAACCCTAAAAAGGAAACCAAGAGTAAGTGTATTTTGGAGGTAAAAGGGATTCAATGGAAGCAAATGAAAAAAATGTAGAATTGAACTAATAAAATAGTAATAAACTTTATAATGAATTGCTAATTTAGTCTTTGTGGCTAATTTTGGCCAGATATCACCAATGTGGTAGCTTAGTAAACACCGACCATTTTACGTGGCACGACTGCCGTTAATGTTAACAATTTTTTTAGTTTTTTTTTTAAAGAACAATTGAATTTTTTATTAATTTTTCATCAATATTTCTTTTTTTCTTTCTTTCCTCTTTTTACAGAGGGTGAGCGGGGTTGCAGCCATTTGCAGAGAGTCGACGAGTAGGCGAGGGTTACTGTCCTTGCTGGATGTGGCGAGGGCATCATGAGCCCTTGCTTAGGTCATCACCCCCACAACAAGGTATGCTCGTGGCCAATGAGGGCTTCGCAGACCTTGCCTAAGGGTCGGTGAACAGAAAAAAGGAAAAAGAAAGGAAAAAAATATAAAAGATTAACAAAAAAAAATAGGAAATTTTTTCAAATTAAAAATTTATTCACATTAGAGTCGATCATACCATGTGAAACAACTAATGTTGACTAGGCTGCCACGTTAATGATGTCTAGCCAAAATTACTAAATTGACATTCTATTAAAAGGTTTAAGGCTAATTTGTTAATCATTAAAAGGTTCAAGGCTAATTTTGTAATCATTAAAGGGTTTAAGACTAAATTGGCACAATTAAAAGGTTTAGAGTTGAATTTGCAAGTTATCAAAAGATTTAGGACTGAATTGGCAAAATTAGAAGGCTTACAACTAAAGTGATTGCCGTATAATAGGTTTAAAATTTTTTAGACGATCTTTCTCTCCAACTAATGGTATTGTGCTTCTTGGGGCAAATTGACCAGAGTCAAAACTAGGGCAAACTATACAAAAAGTCCTAAATCATGTGTATGGAGTGTAGTCAAGTCCTGAACCCTTTAGTTGGTTCAATTAGATTATCAACCTTCTTCCAAATGTACAATCAAGTCATTCTCGATGAACAATACCTAAAATTGCTCACTTGTCACTCAAAAAGTGTCTATATGGTACTTAAATTGCCTTTTTCAACACAAGTTTAGGAGTTAATTGTATTTTTTTTTATAAGGGTTGAATACTTAATTGAATCAATTAAAAGGTTTAGACTCGATTACACCTTTTTGTAAAGGTTTAAGACTTGATTGAACTAATTGAAAGGTTTTTGACTCGATTATATTAAAAGTTTAGAACTTGTGTTGCAATTTTTCTAATAGAACTTCATGGCATCATTTGAGACGAATATTAATCTAGGTTGCTTGTTGAGAGTTAAGCACTTGTCGTTGACTATGCAAAGACTACTTGTGAAAGGAAAATTACTACAAAAGTTCTAAATATATTATATGACGGCCAATTTAGTTTTAAATTTTCCACTTATGTTAATTTAGTTCTAATTCTTTTGACGATTTAACAATTAAATCCTTCCAGTCAATTTTAACTAGAATTAGTTGCATGGACACCGGCTGTCTTACATGGCACAACACTAACATGAGCATCTTTTGAAATTTATTTTAATTTTTCTTAATTTTTATTGTTTTATTGTTTTTTTTTTCTTTTCTTTTTTTTTTTTTTCCCAACTTTGGACCAATAAAGTTATTGGCCCACCCTCGCCTAATATGGGCAAGGGTGTCATGGCCCTCACTTGGTTTGGTCAGGACCATAGGTGAGAGTTGCAGCTCTCACTTGGATTTAAACAAGGGCCCGATGCCCTCATTTGTGGCTAACAAGGGCTATGATGCTTTCCCCTAGAGCAGGTGAAGGTCGCTCAGCCTCATTTGTGACAACGGGGGCCAGCCAACGACCTCACTAACCTAAAGTTGGAAAAGAAAAAAATAATAAAATAATAAAATAAATTTAAAAATTGTTTACTTTAGTGCTAGTCGTATTACGTAGATTGGCCGTTTATGTCAAGGATTTCCCATGAAAAATTGCTAGAAGAACTTTGTTGGCAAATTCATTAAACTGCTAAGGACTAAATTGACACTATTAAAAGGCTTAGAACTAATTTGGCCATCGCATAAAAAGTTTAGGACTTTTTATTTATTTATAATAATTTTCCCTCTTTTTGTCATGGCAAAGGAATCGAAATACATGATTTGCCTGATTTGCCAAGATTAAGACAAACCAACCTGTTGCTAAGTATACTAACCATTGGGACCTCTCAACCTTGACTAGGAATACTCATACTTATCATAAGAATTGGAAAATTGCTAAACCAAACATAGAGCCGGCAAAATGGGTCATAAACCCATATTATGACCCATTTTTAGTTAAATAGGTCATATATGGGTCAAGTGAAAGTTAAATATGGGTTAGAAATGGGTCAAGTGAAAATTAAATATGATTTAGAAATGGGTCAAGTGAAAGTTAAATATGGGTCTAAATGGGTTATTAGGAAACCCACTTTAAAGTTTAAATCCATGGCCTTTTTTAACTTTATAATTTTTTTTATAAAAAAATCGAAATTATAATTATTTTTCATATTTCAATTTTTTTACTTTTTCTTTTTTCTTTCTTTTTCTTCCTTCCTTAGCCGGCGGCTGGCAGGGTGACGGTCGGCCACCGGCCAATGACAGGCCACGCAAGGCTTGAGCTCGCCGACAGGTCACCGACGTCTAGCGAGGCTCGGCCTCGCCCGACGACTAGCGAGGCTCGGCCTCGCCGACGACGGCTCGAGCCTCGCGGATCCGGCGAGACTCGAGCTCGCCGGCGTCGGGCGGGCCTTGGCCTTGTCGGATCGGTGAGATCGAGCCTCGCCGACGCCGGCGAGCTCGATCTTGCCTATGGCCGTCGCCGGCCGAAGAAGAAGAAAAAAGAAAAGAGAAAAGAGAAAAGAGAAAAAATAATTATTAAAAATTAAAAATTATATTTTGAAAAAAATAATTAAAATATATATTTAAAAATTAAAAAAATTAAAAATTATATTTAAAAAATTAAAAATTCGATTCTTTTTAAAATATTTTAAAAAGAATTATAAAAATTTTCCATTAAATTTGTATTACATAAAAATTATTAAAAAATTTGTGTTGCATAAAAATGTTTTAACAATACTTTTTTTTTATAAAAAAATCATAAAAATGAGCTTTTTTAGGTTTAGTTAAAAAAATTTCATGTTAGAGTTTTTAGTTATTCAATGGTATGTTCATTTCAAATAAGAGAAGCATGTGCATAGTCTAATTTTTTTTTATAAATATTTCAATTTATAGGTTTTTTTAACTTTATTTTATTTTATTTTATTTTATTTACTATTTTTAATTTAATTTGAAGTTTTAATCCAATTAGCATATAGTAGAAGTGGGTTTTCTTAAAATATTAATAGGTTTTAGTAATACGGGTCGGTCGGGTATGGGTCACTAGATTTACACTATAAGAATATGGGTCAAAACGGGTTAAAAGAGTCAAATATGAGTCGACCTATTTTTGACCCGACTCATACCAGACCCGACCCACCCATTTGCCACCCCTAACCAAACATAATTAGCGAATGTATCATGATGCATTTCAAACTAGAGATAGGTTGATGAGTGTTCAAGAAAACGGGTAACTCTCTGAAAGCATTAATGCAAATTACTATATGCTACTCAAAAGAATCATTGCAATTCACTAAATATGGAGGTAAGTTTGACGAGATCGGAATAATATCTTACTTTGTAAATTATCAATCCAATAGTAAATTCCTTTCAATGAAAGTATATTATGCCTTTCAGAACAATAAATTGACTTTGTAAATTACTAACAAGTTAGCAACTTGTTTTTGCGTTATCTTGCAAGCTAAAGTTGTGTGTTTGAATAGGCATTGGTAAAATTCAAACGTATGTTGATGTATCACTTCGTTAATCAAATGATTTATCAAGTAAGTGTTTTTTTATCTTTTTTATAAGTACTAAACTTTCATGTACTAGCATCTAGCAATATCGGTGATGCATGAAATCATGATATTAGAAAATAAAAAAAAAAAAAAAAAATTAGAATGTGGTTATGATACCAAATGGCGTTTTAATTATTATAAATTACATTGTGAATTGTGATGTATCTTGAAAAATGATTTATGAGTTCATTTTAGATATATGATTTATTGCAACGTGTGATTTATTACTTTAATTGTCTTAATTAATTTAAGATGTGGGGTGACCAAAACCTACGAACTTATGATCTCTAGACCACCAACTTACTTTGTGTTCAGTTGGATAGTTTTACTTTCCAAGCACTACCTAGTCCAATCGACCTAGGTTTCTCCAAACCGATTGGTGATGATTCTTTTGAATTTCATAGATTACCCAAAACCAAGGAGTTGGGAAGATCCTAGGAGCCAGGGCGCTAGTAGTTGAGGGGCCCTGGTATGCAAAATCCGAGATGGTGCACAGCCCTCACGAGTAATTAGGTTTTGGCCGAGAATGCAGGTTGTTTGTGACTCGTCGCCGGTGTGATCGGGGGTGTGACCAGGGTGTCATGGTCTGGTTTGAGCGTAAGGGTGTGGTGAACGTGCCCATAGGGCAAGTTTGCTTGTGTTAGATCGTGCTATGTGTGGCCGGTCTCGTAGGATTGTGTTCGTGGTCCTGGGTGCTTCCGCTGAATTAGTGTGGTCTGGTCAAGGCATGGTTTGCTTGATGCCATCAAAGGGCCAAGAATTTAATAGCCAAAATCGACCCGGGGATGGCTTATTTTTTGTTTGTGGCATATAATTTCTGGGGAAAAAAAAATTAAGTCCACAATTTGTGTAATCTTTTGTTTAACACTATTGATATCCATGACCAATTATATGGATAGTTTTCAAACTATGACTGATGATAATGAGAGTGAGTTGTGTAATAAAAATTAGGAAAAATATATTTAAAAAACATACATCAATTTTGACTCAAATGAGTTTTATATTCTTGAATATCACTTTGGAACTTTACATCATCATGGCACCTTATTTACAAAAATATCATTTTCTTTTCAAAAACATCAATTTCACATTCTAAATTCTTAAACTCATGAAAAACACTCGTATATAAATTTGTTAGAATGTGTTTACAATGAACGGCAATTTAGTCTTTATATGGTCTTGGTTATTGGATCAGAAGCGAAATATATATATTGATATTTCTTCGAAAAATAATCCTGTAATTGGGCGCATGTATTGCAATAGAAACTGTCCATGCTTAATCCCCCACCCCCAAATTACCTCCCTTCTATTCGCGAATTTTGGGGTCACAGAGCGCGGGAAAATTTGTTTCTATGCAATAAAGAGAGGACGACTGCAGGTGGGCGGTCGTTTTGAAGAAGAAAGAAAGAAGACAGAATTCGGGTCGAAAATGGATTGTTCGATGGGTTCAACGGGCGCAATCGACTTGACGGAGTCGGAATCGTCGGTGAATCTGAGCGGCGGCGTGCACCTCCTCCCCTGCACCATCAAGCACGACGGGCCCTGTGCCGTTTCTCAGTACTTCAAGCCCAGAGCAACTGGTTCGTATCCTGCCGCAAAAAGCGAACCGAATCCGTCTCATTTTCTCGACGTTTTCGTGCGCGCGTGCCTGTGTGGGTCGGATGACTTGGGTTTTGATGTCGTATTCCCTTTCAGGAACGGAGGCCGATGGGTTGGCGGTGCAGGAGGCTTACTTCCGGGGGAGGAAGTTGCAGGGCGCCGCCGTTCCGCTTCCTCATGGATATTCCGGTAATTTGGTCGTTGTGGCCTTTTGGATTTGTCATTCTGTTGCAATTTTCTCCCTTTCTTCTATAGAATTGCGAATAGTTTATTTCTGGAGTTATCTTCTAGGTGTGTATTTTAAGGTTGTTGTAGCTGCCTACTGTTGATGTTTGTTTTGCTAATCCACGCATTTTATATATGGTGCTCGCCTTACTTGCGCGCGGTTTCTGCAATAAATTGGGGAGTGCATCATTTCGTGTTTCCATGTAGGAACCTTTGTAAGCGGTCTTTTCTGATTTGGACATTTCCCGCAAAATTAACACTGACATTTTCGCTGGATGGAAGAGACTAGCAACCTGTTTCCCTCGAAGTTAATCTGGATAATTTCCATTAGAAGGGGTTTTGTTGCTTTGCTTTGCTTTTTTCTTTTGTTCTTTTTATTGTTCTTTTCTTTTTTTTTTTTTTTTTTTTTTTGGGGGGGCACATAATTTGGGAAGTAACCATGATCAGCATGTAACCATTTGAGGATCTGGGATAGACAAGGTATATGAAATGCGGACGGATATGTTCTCTGCAAGGTGGCAGCAGGGTCACCCAACCATCTAGTTATCACTGTAGGCTGGGAAAGCATCTGTCTGTTTTGGTTTTTAGCTTTTCTATGCATCTCGTAGGTCAAGAATTGCGGCTATTATAAGAACGATCTAGAGGGGAGAAACCTTCGAGCCTTTGGGAATCATGGATCTTTTTGTGCATGCTTGTGCACTCGTGTGGGGAGTGCATGTGGGGCTGCACGCGTGTGTATGGGAGGGTGGGTTGGTGCTTTCTTTTTTTGCCCTGAACATTGTAAAGATTGGAGGATTTCAATCGGTTCATTTATGAGTTACAGGATGCCAATGGTGTGTTTTATGAAAATATCTTGTTTCTTTTCATTTGATCTTTGTAATGATTTCGCTGTTGATTGCAAGTTTATGGTGTTAAATTATGACTGTTTTTCAAGAGAAATATGTTTTTCTTGGTCTCTTGCCAATGTAAATCTCAATGAATTTGCCCAATACAATTTTCTGACTTTTGTTGTTAAGGATTCGCTTGATAATTATTCAATTCCATTGCACTTGTTCTTCTTTTGAAGTACTATTTCTGTAATTTGGCATTTGATTGTTGGGAGCCTAAGCGGCAACTCCTGAGGAGACTGAGGGGATGTCCAGGGTGGGTTTTACTTTAGCTTTTAGAGTTTGCTATTAGATTTTCATTTAATATTGATCTCCTTGAATCTATGAAAACGTGCAAGTTCTAATGGTGAATGTCACCTGAAAGTTCCCATCATTTACGTTTAATTTTGGGGTATATTTACTTATAATGTTGGTGGGAAAGCTCAACCTAGCAGCCCCTGTATTTTCTTAATCCGGTGGTTAATGTCTAAGATCTTTGGATGAAATCTTGGAAACTTCTTCACTATTGCTAGCATATGTTTCTGTCCAGTGCTTGAAGGAGATTTTTCCACAAGCTGGAAGGCTTCTATGGTTTATGGATTAAGGCTCTTCTTGTCAATCTCCGCTTACTGTACTGATGATATCTTTTAGCTGGATTAGTTCACTCGTTCATTTTTATAGATGTTTTGCGGCCACTCCATTTATGCTCTAGGTTCTATATCATTATTCCTTTACTAATTAAAGGAAAAAAGGATTATCTGAGGGTGCTTTGTACTGGATAGGTGAGCTTTGCATTGGCAAAGTACAATCGCATTGCACATGATTAAAGAGCACATCTAAGACTTCAATGTTTTATCTAAACTTGTCACTGTTTTACATGCGCATGTTTCATGAGGTAGAATGAAAACTTCTGATGGAACATGGAGGAAAAACTTCTTGCTTTCAGGTTTTGTCATCGGAAAGAAGACTTCTGGTGAGACAAGTGGATCAGAAATCTCTGAACGGAACCTCCACTTTTGGGAGATGAAAGCAAAATTTGGTAGTGTAACATATTGGAACCACGACTGTCTTCCATCACAAGATGATGCGTTTTTGCGTTCTTTTCACTGGATTGCTGTTGCAGAGACGGTGACTCTCTTCTCCTGAACGTTTGTGATACATTTCTACTGAAATTTCCTATTATTCCCTATAGTACTGCATGAAGTACCCAGGCCAATCTGGTGCAAAATGCTTCTTTTGTGTTCGATAAGCAGGTTTAGCTAATATTGTAGACCGGATGATTCTAAATTAATCAGATGAATATTAAGTACGTCTTTTGTGTCAATGCCCCTCACATGGGGGCTTGATGATTGCTACCACTTTTTCTCCACTTAGGGTGTTTAACATGTAATGGACCCTGTGTGCTCAGATTTGGAGCATGGAATTTTGTTTATTTGCATGTTTACTTGCTACTGTTCTGATTCACATACTAAACAATTCATCCAGTGACTTTAGGCATGAGTTAAGGTTCATCTTTGTCTAGTGTAAGATTAGCTCTGGCATAAAGTGACAGTGCTGGTAAGAATTTTGTGGGAGTGTTAACTCTTTTTAACTGCAATGATGGTAGGACTTAAGACCAAGATTGACAGGAGTAAAGTGACAATGCTGGTAAGGATTTTGTGTTAGTGTTCACTTTTTTAAGTGCAATACTAAACTGCACTGGAAGAAGAGCTTTAATCCTTTTGGGACTCTTGTTTGGGTTATGAGTTAAATCAATGCGACCAGCAATCTTCACCGAAACTTGGCGGAAATTAGATGGATCTGTTTTAGACAATTTGCCCCCTTGTCTGAAGATATATACAGACCTTTCCATCTTATTCTCTTTTCTTCCCAGCCAGAGATTCCGGAAGATATGTAAGTGACAACTTGAAGCGTTTTAGCTAGATCCTACATGATTCTCACCAATGCTCAAGCACATTGTCCTAATTTGCTGTGTTTCATCTTAAGTTTCTTAACCTCATATACTTGTGTTGGAGGGGGCTTTACTTTGGATATTGAGATTAATTTGATTAATTATTCAGTATGGATCTTGGTCTCTGAATCTAAATCACGATTTATCTGTTTGCTGCAGCTTCACAAGCCAGTGACAGCAGAAGATTTAGCTACTTCTTCAGTCCAAGGGAAAACTCAAATTGCTGAGAACTAGAATGTGATTGCTGGCTCTTCTATCTGTGTGTGGAGGTTGGACATTTGGAGTGATACTAATCCAGGCCCTTCATGCCTTCCTGCTTCCATTGCCAAACTTTGTCATGATCCCTAATGCCTTGCATACTCATGTTATTTGTCCTTAGTAAATGACCCCAAATCATTACCCCCATACTCCTAAGTTCAGCTCGGTTAGTTCTCTGTCCCCTGTTTTTTGTGATTGGAAAGTGGCATATGTACCATTGATGGTGATCTCAAAATCATCATAGTGATCTCAAAATCATCATAACATGTTTTGTAAAAAGGATATTCGGAGTAAACTAGAAGCCTAGCAAGGAAGGTCGATGAAAGCATTCAAAAAGGTTCATATGCTTGATTGGGGCGAGCAACTTGATCAGTTGACAAACGATTTTGTTGCTTTTTGAAGCATATGCACCAAAATATGTTGAAACTTTGATCGACTCCCTCTTGTTGACTTGATATCTCCTTGAGTTAAGCATCATTATGCTTAATGCTTGACGCACCTATCTTCTTAGTTTTGGTTTTAAATTTCTCTTTTTCAGATGGTTAAGTTGACATGTATCTAGTTGATTCAATTTTTGAACCATTCCTTGATTTCCTGATGATCTTGTAAGCTTGCTGCATAGAAGCTTTATTTCAAGTTGGGTCTGGTGACATCGTGTACGGACTGAATTATTTCTTCCTTCCACGGGGAACTTCACTCTTCATTGTCGCATACTACCCTCAGCTTTATGTTTCTCCCTTTAATCGCCGTTGTCCGGTTGTAGTTTTGCTGAGCGTTCTTCTATTGTCTATTATGCCAATAACCCCGCCAGCCACCGAAGTTGATGGAACCACGAAAGATAAACAAAAAGGGGGAAAAAGAGTGAAAAGTAGATAGTAACTTTAAGCTATAAACACTATCAATTCTAATCAATGGCCGGACCACCTTTAAGGGCTGAGCTCACCACCAGCTCTAACGCTGCCTTACCATCCTCCCGGAAGAGACGGGTGCCATCCCATTCCCGGCGTTGGGCCTGAATGCAAAAGCTGTGTTCTTGCTTCAATGGGCGCGTCAGATTGTCCCTCTTGATCTCACCGCTCGTATAAATTTTGAGGTTTGTATTGCAGGTAGTGACGGGCAGAAACCGCTTTTCCTATACCGTTCATCTTTCAATCATCCTCTCTCTTACTTAAAGTTGAAATCTTGGATTTGGAGTTATTCAACCAATAATTGAAAATATGATGTCGGCATGTCAAATCGTAGTCATTGTGACAATGGAAGGCTTGATTGTAATAGTAACTGTGCAAATTCAAAGATCGTTTAGGATTAAATTGGGTGACATAATTGAGGGAAAAAAAATCGAAGTAGTCTTGATGCTTCTTAGATTTATATGTATGCATGAACGTACGTATCTGTGTGTAAAATTTAATTTACAGGGCAAAATAAAATTATAATTCTCCACTTGAAAATGAATCCGTGAAGTAGGGAATGACTTGGATATAAAAATGGAGTAGGAAAAAACACCCCATCCGATACTAAAGGCAGCGACGCACGATCAAAAGGGCACTACCAAGAGAAATCAAATATTTATCATTGCCAACCCAACAAAAGTTAGTAAAGGCTTCCACGCAAGAAAAATAAAGAAAAAGAAATAATATCTCACTCATGTAACTTCCAGTACTTTCCATAAGTCCCTCTTGAGGAGTGCATACAGCACAATTTTATTCTCTTTCAGCTAACTAATACAAATCAAAGAGAATTAGCATGAGTCCCCCCCGAATTTCTCCTTCTGTACCGTCCCCATTTTTCTACCTATACCGATGACTTTTGGTGCACAAATGCCACATTATACACTAAAATAGGAAATTCACGAAGCTCATAATTATTACCCCTTAATGAACTAATAGCTATAGCCTCGATTTCAAACCATGAACTAGAGAGATTCGAGAACGCACCCAAGTGGACGTGAGCATTCGTTCTTCTGGATGCCAACATGAAACTCGCCGCAGACGAAAAATATGGCCTTTCCAAGCAAGATAATTAATCTTCTCCAGCTTCAAAATACGTATTTGTTCTCTGCTACTAATGAAAATCAAACTGCTTTCTCCTCTTCGGCTCGGGCTCTCCCAGCTGCAATGAAACAGTGACCTCCGCGTCGGCATTACTTGCTAAAGCCGACAGGTTCCTGAGTTCGGAGTTCTCCTGTTGGTCGCTCCGATGGATAGGTGATCTTGCAGAACAGCTTGATATGAACTGATGTTCAACGCTGTGGGTTGCTTCAATCCCATCTTCTATGTGAAATTCTCTGTGCAGACCTTGGCAGGTGTCAATTTCGATGTTGCCCTGTTGGTTGTTCAAGCTGAAAGGCTCCATGTTTTCTTCAGTTTTGTCTCTGGAAAGATGCCTAGAAGGAGGAGATGATTCTCCCACTGCTGAATCCACGTTTCCTGCAGAAGCATTTTTTTGTTCCAACACCGCAGCTACAATTGCCGAAAACAATGAAGAAGAAACAAAGAAACAGATATTAGATGTTAAGTAGCATGGCAACCGAGAAAACAACGAAAGAGAAACAAAGAAACAGATTATGGAATGTTAAGAACAATTGCCAACCCAAAACATAGAGAACACCAAACCTAAGACTCCTTGTTAACTACGCATACATTTCAACGCAGTTCATTTTTAAGTTCTTTAAAAACTGTTATATGACTGCAATTTTATTAAATGGTACTGCTCAAGTTTAGCTAAAACACTTACCCAATTGTTTCAGTACAATTATCAAGTATTTTTGGAAAAAGGCTCCTTAAGAAAAAGTAAAATGCTCAAGAATGTCAAGAGATTAATAGCGTAGAATGTTTGCTTAGTGAAAATTATATGTAATGATTGAAGAGACCCACACGAACTAGTTAATTGACTTAGTAGGACACACAAAAAATCTGGTGAGAATATTCGGGTTAATTTTCCCCACAGTTATACTTGACTAGATTTTTAAGTATCTTTGTTATGATCAGAAACATAAAAGCAACTTTAGAAATGTCAGACATGGGAGAGAAGTAAAAGCACAGTAAATCAGGAAATTTTCTCAGAAAACTTTCAGATAGTACAGACCTTGAAGACCTTCACTGGTTGTGATGAGATCGAGCTCAAGAAGATCAAGAAGACGCCCCAGATCAACTCCGCTAGTCCAATTCTCAGGAGGTTGGCCAACCTTTAACTTTAGGCGCCCCCGATTAGCTGTTCCTCCCCATATGATCCCCACTGGACACGGCTTCTCGCCATTAGGAGCAGTTAAGAGAATGAGGCTTCCACTATCACCTTCAAGATCAAATGTCTGCTGGTTCTCCCCAACTACGAGAAAATCAGTGAAGAAACATATTCCTTTTTCATCATTGTATTCAAGGGCATATGCCATGATTGTTCCAGTGGTCAAACCAGAGCTTCTTCCAACTTTGACCACCTGCCTTCCAATGAGACTGCCAATTGGGGACTGCAAGTCAATCTTGTTAACTTCACCAACCTCACCAATTCCTCTAACGGATGTAGTCACATTGTTCATATTAAAATCCTCAGCAAAGGGAATGAAGGCCCCATCTGCTCGCACAAATGTTTCTGCCACAGAACCAATTCAATTTGATATTTGAGAGAATGGGACCGAAAAAATAAACATTTGGCAAGAGATAGATCTCCTATTTACAGCCATCAGGAGACATTTTAGAAAAGAAAATTTATGACCTACTTAAACATCAGGAGATCTAATAATATGTGAAGCAAGCCCCCATATATTATCTTTCAATTAAAGATTAGAATAAGGAAACCCCCGGAAATTCTACAGAGCGAGACAGCATATAGCTCAAAACCCATACAGTCTTCATTGGGAAATTTTGCTGCTTAGACTTATGATTACAAATCATCTGGAAACTGAAAGCACAGCCTCAGTGTCAAACCAAGCAACGAAAGACGCTAGAGCTTCTCCCATGTAATTTGATAATCTAGGAAGAAGAATTTAATGTCTATGATCACAAAGGCAACATTAAAAGAAATGTAAATAGAACACGAGTGAATAACATAAAAAAATATATATAAAAATAAAAAATAATGATTTTCCAGTTATTGGAACAAGATGATCTAAGATTGAGAACTGAACATATCAACAGAGCTAAGTATTTCAGTAACTGCAGGAGTTTAGCCAGTCTAGGAAAAGGGTAAAAGTTCTCATGAACCTGACAATACCTGTAGTTTACTAAATGATGAATATAAAATGAAAGAACTGTGAGACAAGTAAATAACATAATACAGCTAAAAAAAATAAGGGTTGTCCAGTTATTGGGAGAAGATGATCTAAGATTCAGAACTGAACATATCCAACAGAGCTAGATATTTTAGCAACTACAGGAGTTTAGCCTGTCTGGGAAAAACGTAAAAGCTCTCAGGAACCTTACAATACCCGTAGTTAACTATCTGGAATATAAAATGAAAGATTGGTGAGCCTTCATGCACAAAAGTTAAATGTTATGGTGAAAGAGAATATATTATGGTCATCATGAAAACGAACAGTGAATTTGGAATAAGGAAGTGAGGCAGACTTAATCAAGTACTAGGGTAAATTCAATGGAGGTACGAATGGTTGGAAAAATCAAATCAGACATTCATCACAGCTCTTTGAATAAAGAAGGGGCATCCCAAAGCACGAGGCTCCCACACCGTGGGGTCCTGGGATGGTCAGATGTACACAATCTCATCCCTGCTTACTCAGAGGTTGTTTTTGTGACTCGAAGTTGTGGCCTCCGAGTCACGGGAGAGTAACCTTACCGTTACATTAAGGCTCGACCTTCATTACAGTTCTTTGAACAAGTTAAATCAAAGAACTAGTGACCCGGTTATACCTTTGCTGAAAGCATACATAGATAGTTTAAGGATAATTACAAGGCAAGTCCTAAAACTTGTCAATTTCGTGCAATTAAGTCCTAGAACTTCCATTTCGTTAATTTAACTCCTAAGCTTTGCAACTTTGATGCATTTTAAGCCCTTCCTTCCATTGACGGAAGGACTCAATTGGACCAAAAGTTACAAACTTTAGACTCAAAAGCACAAAATGGAAGTTTGAGACCTTAAGTACACGAGGTTGACAAGTTTTAGGACTTGCCCTGTAATTACATCTTGTTTGGGCTACTGGATTTATGTTCTTAACTTTCTGGCATTCCCAATAGTTTATTAATAAAGAAGCTAACAGCATAACAAGTATTACTGTTAAATGCCCAAGTTATAGCTCCCAGTGACTGTGCTCATATAATTTTGCTCCTATGAGCAGGCAAGGGCATAGAACACGGAGATCCATGTGACATCAGTTATAATGGTGGTGCTTTGATTTGCACTGGTATCATTTAAAGGTACAAGACAGAAGTATGATAGAAGATCTGTAGTTTAAGAAAAGAAGACATGAGCACAAATGTCCATAATTCACGTCTATGACAAACAACAGTAAGAGTAGCTGCAGCACAGAACATTTTCCCCTGAAGTGGAGTCAGCTACATGGATCCTATATAACAAAAGGAAAGATTTGTTTTGTCAGCTAGTAGAATCCATCTGTTTGACGAAGGAATCACCTACTGTCGAAAGGAATACTCAGTTTCTGAAGGTGAACACAGAATTTTCTCCCAAGCTACCCTAGAGAAATAGTCAACTGTCAATGGAGCAGGAAGATCCCAAATAAATTTTTAAGGAGATTCATTCTTTGCCCCTCAACTTGAGAACTGATAAACTTCTCTAATGAGGATATAACAGTGAGAGAGCCTGTCCTGCTAGAACAAGTATAAGTTTGTCCACCCCTGGAGAGAATTCGTAGTCTCTTATAGTATAAAGTTGAGTTAAAGAATTTTTTGAAATACCTAAAGCTCCCAAGTCCTGAATTTTCTCAAAAGGTCTTCACCTTAAGTAAAATAACAAAAAGCAAATCAAGCATTGTTATGTGGGGAAAGAAACATTTTCTTAAGGAAAATGACCACATCAATACCCAAGAAGATGAACATTGACTTTCCACTAACAATCTTGAAGCAAGAACATGAAAAACTACATCCCAATCCACCTAATCCATCTCCACACTTCCACTCCATAACTTGCAAGTTGATGTAAATCCACAAAAGCTGATACATGAAGCTATGACATGAAGTAAAAAGGAAGATCAGACAAAGTGCTTGAGGACCAGTCTTGCTCCCATTGCCAACTTATGTGGCTTCCACAGCATGTCTGGGGTTTATCTCGATACAAAAGCTCTTCCCTATATTTGTTTCCGTAAAGGCATATACAGGGTACACATCTTATCACGCCTGACGAGAAAATGTGCAGCCACAAGTATGGTATAGAGAAAAGTATTATCAGATTAATGCTGCAAATATGAATGTTACAGATCTGTGCTTCGCTTGTTTTGTCCCTCCTTAGAAGGCTGTCTGACAAAGGAAGATTTATCCTTGTCTATCTCCTTAATTAGCATTCACTTTGATTAACAAATAAATAAAAACAGATTGTACAAATCCATGAAAGATTGCTTCAAAGGTTTATTCTGTAAGTATCATCCCAGATGATGACAATCCAGGATCCAGTATTACCTGGATTGTTAGCGGCAAAGATGCCATACCATAGATCATCCGTTATAAAAGATGTAGCCCTCTCAACAGCACCAAGATAGACACCCGGTCCAAGGCTAGGCGGTAAAGGGTGAAACATTTTCTGATTTGGATAGTCCAAATCTACTGCCACATGCCGATTTGTCAGGAAACCCACTTGTTGATTACCAGTGCGGCTTCTCACTATAGCACCCAGGGTTCCATATGTCTCTTGACTTGCAACCTGAACAATTTGAAAACATAGAAGAGAGGATTAGAGATGAAGATGAACCAATAGATCCTAGAGCAAAGGTAATAATGCTTGAGTTTTGGGGAAAAAGAGGTATGAGCTATGGCCTTTAACATATTAAACTGGACGAGCTAATGATACCAAGATTTGAAGTCAATGTAAGATACGTCAGTGGAGACTAACATTAAAATGGGAAAAAATGTAGCCACTCGAAAAAAGGGATGTGCCAGAACCTGATATTTTGTAGTCCAACATTTCCAATGTTAATATACTTAATGATGAAACTCAGTTTCTTAACTTCAATACCAACAACAAATATCAATTTGATTGCAGCAAGATATCAACATGTACGTCATGAAGGTGCTGTTGGTAAAGAAAGACAAAGATTATGACATAAGACAGCTTCTGATGGTATTTTCACTAAATCATCAGCTCTGAGAGAGAGAGAGAGAGAGAGAGAGAGAGAGAGAATAGATATTTTAAAAGTGATACTAGAAGTAAAATACTGATGGATAACAAGAAAAAAGAATTTAAGGACCTAGATTCCTGTCCTCACTCCCACGATCTCTTATACAAAATTTCAAGCGGCCCTTAAAGAATGAGACTTTCTACTTAACATAGTTATAACGAGGAGACAACTTGAAAAAAACTCATCATACAGATTTCAAAAATAAAGAAAAGTCAGATGTTACCTACACAGTGAAATTAGAAAAGCCACTTGTTATTTATTCAGAGGAATTTTATCTACTCATGTCTCATGTTTCAATTTTCTCAATCTTAAGCAAAGGCTTAACCGTAGGAATCCGACACCAAGTCCAACAAATCAAATTTCACTTCCTCAAAACCTTAATGCACTTGAAGTTGAAGCTACACCCAAGGAAAGTCTCCAACCAAAATACTTCAACACCTTCTTATTTATTTCTACTCGATCAAATCAAGATGATTTTAATTACCCCAGCACTTTCTAGTCAGTTATTTTCATACTTTCCTCTCTTTTCTTTCCTGTGTTATTCGTCTCTCTTTCAAGAGAAGATGACCTACTCTCCTTGTATGTCATCCATTACAGAGTAAGCATTGAGAATTAAGATGTGTAGAATTGTATAAGCATAAGCACATTGAGACAACTCCAAATAGTACCGCAAATGGAGAAACTTGAAGCAGGCCATTAAAATAATTCTTATAGTATTATGATTAGGAAATTTAGTACTCATCATAAACATTGTAGCAATAGAAGAATTTTCATGCCTAATATTTGACATAAGTATCCATATCCTGATTTGAAAAGAATTATGTTCATTGCATGTCATTTACCGCATATTGTATGAGAAATAAGAAAGGAGACTAGTAGGATACCTGAGAACCAGAACCAATACATGGATCGCTACCCCGCAAGCCATCTACAAGCTCATTGTATAACTGCTCTTTTGGAGTAGGTGCTGGTGCACCATAATAAGAAAATTCCACAACATCTACCTCACACCATACCCCTCCTGGCCCCTGCACATCCGTTGTAGAGGCAGTCAGCTTCTGCGAATTTGTAAGGCCCAAAATCACATATTTAATCCAGCTCAATATGTCCCATGACAGAGTAGATGTTCCAAGACCTTTAGTTTACTATGCTAGGGTTCTCAATTTATTCCATTGAAGCTTTTGTGCCATGCTAATTGCAGTCTATTTGACCAATTAAAGTTGGGAGACTGAAACTAACCACATTGTCAGCAGTTCAGCAAAAGCACAACAAACAAATATATCTTTGTAATTTCAAACACAAGTGATCTAAAAATTGCTTCTTCAATCCTCTCTCACCTGCCATAGATGAGTTAAATCATTTCTTGATAAGGTATCCTTGATACTATTAAGTAGTAAAGCATATAATTTTATGTTGTTCAGCTCAAAATACATTAAAGGATCTCGTAGATAATTAAAAAAAAGTTACATAAAAGGATTAACGAAATTCATGATCCAAACTTAGAAGAGAAAGACCAATTTGTTTCACCTCAAGGGCTGCAGGTAGACACTGGATGCGGCTGAGCCATTGTTTGTGAACTTTTCGGGCAACGAAGACTAGAATTGCTGGTATATTGGTCAGAACCCCACGTCGAATACGAAAACCAATGGCCGTCCCAAGACTAAACCGACGCAAAATCTTGCTGTGGAATGCCCTAATGGTCATCAGTTCAAGCAAGGTTGTAGCTTGCTGCCCCATTGGCAACTGACCCAGAGTTTCAGGAAGCACCCCTTTTTGAAGGTTCCCAAAATAGTTTGCCCTACCTTCTGCCGCGTCTGTCAGACGGCTCGAAGTAGGCCATGAGAAATAAGCAGCATTACTTTCAGATAGCTGCCCACCAGAGGCAAAAGGCTGTAGAGGAGATGGACTTGAAGACAGCAAATTCTGATGATTGCAGTAGTTTCTTTCCAAATCTAGAGCTGACTCCTCTGACTGCGCCGATCCAGATGGCTGAAATGCCAAGTCTAGTCTTGTTCTGTCCATATTTATGCTCTAGCAAACAATACGGACTGAATAGCTCGAAGTACACCCAATATCCAAAATTCACACTAAAATACTCCAGCCCCAGTTTAATTAACGCCCCGCAAAATCACATTTTTCTAAAAGGCTCACATCTTCAGACGATTATCGATTTCATCTACAAAGTCAGAGAGGAAAGTTCTTTCTGATAAGGAACTGCAGATTCAACTACAAAGCAAGCGCTATCAAATTCGTGTAAGCACACCAGCAATAACAAAACACAAGCCCATTGAAAGCTGCAAATTCAGTCGATACAAAGCTATCCGTTGAAAATCACATTGATTGAGGGGGCAAGTTTTCAGAAGCTCCACATAGGGTAACTCCAATTTATTGCTTCAGAGCTCAAATAAAGAAGGAGGAGAAGAAGAAGAAGAATCCAAACAAGGGACAAAGCCATCAACTGAGACAACGCAAAACCCAGATGAGATAGAAATGTGAAATCTTAATGCAGAGGCAAAATCTGCAACCCAGACAAGAAATCACAGTGGGGTCGCTGATTGCGCTAAGGAAGAACCCGGCAAATGGGTTATTGAAGAAGCGCGACGGTAGAGACAGTGTAACAATTGGCAGCTGTCTTCCTATCTTACTGACGAAATGAGAAGAGAACGACTCACTGATAAAAAATGGAAGACCCTGAACTCGGACTCGAAGCAGCATCCACGACCATGAGTGAGGTCCTCGTGTCCATAGAAATAGAAATTTGCCTGCAGAGAGAGAGAGAGAGAGAGAGAGAGATCGTCAAGTCTTGAGGAGACTCGGAGAAGTGGCAGTGTATAAACTATATGGACTTTGGGCGCCTGTACATATAAATAAGAAATATCTAGGATCTGCAAAAACTATTTTATTATTGGGCTTCACTACTTATTAAATTCGACCCTTTTCCCATATCTCTCTCTCCTCCTCTTCTCTTTTGCTGTCTTCCTCATCTTTTCTATCTAAAGTTTCATTCTTTTGGCCTCTCATGGGGATTTACTCCAAAATTTCTCAAAAAAAAAAAAATTAGTGTGTTGATTACAAAATTATAAAAAAAAAAAAAAATTAACAATATGCTTTTGATGTCAGTGTCTGTTAATATTTTGTATGCCTAGCAATTATGGAGAAGGAGGGTGGAAGATTTTAATGGTGGAGGAAAGGAGGAGGAGAAAAGATTGGTTTTCTTGGATGCTACTTGAGATCTCGATTGGTGGTGGGGAGAATTGGCAAAACCAAAAGAAAAGGAAGATTGGTGGTGGGGAGGATTAGGGCCCATGCATATTTGCTCCCCAAAGCTTGCACACTTATCTACTCTAATAATTCAATTCCCACTTATCACAAAAGTGGGGATAAGGTAAGTGAGCATTGTTCTCTTTGTTCTGTTTGTCATGGGCCTTGGTTGATCTGCTAACATGAAGGTATGAAGTCCATAGTTTCTTGTAATTTCTCTAGACTTTGGTCATGCTCAAATAACTTATTTGTCATGTGAATTTTGCCTAGGCCCCATCTACCTTAAGAATGGTTTTGAAAAAACGGCAACATAATTTACCTCAAGGACTCTTGCATAAGTAACCACTTGTTTATCTGAGCAAATCTTAAGCCCATCGAAGACATAAAATCACTCTAGTATGTGAGTAGTATTGTTGGTCTTGGACTCCCAGCTCGCATCATGATGGGGTAGGGGTGACGGGCTCGACCAATGATTAGTAGTACTCGAGTAAAATTTGCAACCTTAAGTTCCTTAAAGGTGATTTATAATTTGCCAATGTTAAGCATACTTTCTCTGAGCAAAATGTTAGGGTAACTTGTATGTTTGTTTTAACTTAAAGAAATTCTATAGCAACTTTATTAATTACCCACTAGAATGCGTATAAATTTCCAAGAGAAAAAAATAAAATTGGAATCTACTTTTCAATATAAGCACATTTTGAAAATTTTGAGCATGTCAAAGTGCATGAGCCACAAAATTTCAAAAAAAAAAAAGTAAAAATAAAATTAAAAACCACTCCAAAAACCTTTCTACACCGACTTTTCAACTTTTAGATAATTTAAGTATTATGAGAGTTTGGACTTTGACTTTTAAAACATCAAATATTAACAAAACGTGAAATTGGACTTTTATTGACTTTTGAAATACTTCTCAAAATTACTATATTTTAAATTTGACAAGAAAGTTGATGGAAGTATCTCGGGTTTTCTCTCTACGAAATGTAGAGCCCTTCTACCTCCATGGTAGTTTCTTCTCCAGTCATCCCCAGCCATTGTTTCTCCTACGAAGGTTTTCACGCTGGTCATCTCCATTTTCAATTGCGAATTTTGTTGCTATCCCTCTCGAATCCGACCGAGTTTTTCCCATCTCCTGATTCTACGCCCCTCGCCCAGGTTTTTTCTTGTTCTGCATGTCTAAATTGACTGGTTCGAAGGACGCCCTAGCTCCTCGCTGTCAATTTTCCTTCATGTTGGGTCGTTGAAAGAAGTTGGATTGTGCCCTGTCGAAGGTTTTTTCCGCTTTGAGAAACTGGCTTGTCTTTAGCCCAAGGTTTATTTCGCCGGTTTTGTCTGCTCTTAAAATGAACTGCCCGGCCGACGAAGCTGAGGCTCGTCTGGTTGCCCTGTGCACTCGACTGGGTCGTCTATGGTCGGAACAGCAAGTTGAAGTCTTGGACAAAGCGGCCCCTAGTGGAAAATTAGAGGAATGTCGATTAATTATGGTAGGTAAGATTCTCAACAACCCTTCAGTTAATTTTCAGGTGTTTCAAAATACTATGAAACGTGCTTGGCGAACTGATCTAGTAGAAATCTCCCAAGGAGAAGCTGGTTTGTATATTGTCAAGTTTAAATAAGAGGAAGTAAAACAGAGAATTCTGGAGAATGGACCTTGGTTATTCACCAATCATCTAGTCATTTTAAAGTCTTGGATCCCGAACACATCGCTGCACTGCTATGATTTTAACACCTGTGCGTTTTGGGTTCAAGTTTTTGGATTACCTCTAGAACGATGTACATAAACTATGATTAGTAAAGCAGTAACACATATAGGTAGGGTGACATATGTGAAAATAAAGCACAAAGATGGATCAACTCTGCGAGCAGGTAGGGCTCGTGTGGAACTTAACCTACAACAGCCTCTAAAAACAGGGCTTCTAATCAAGGTGGAAGGGAAGAACATTTGGTTAGATTTTCGATATGAACGGCTGTCCCATTATTGTTATTCATGTGGTAAGCTCGGACACTACGCCATGTACTGTAAAGAATTTCCTTATGATGAGAGCAAAATGGCAGAAAAAGATAGTCTATTATATTGTGCATGGCTCCGAGCAGAGGTTCGGGAACACAGCCCCTTCTGGCGTACCTTTTATGAATTGGATCAACCTCAGGAAGATGCTGATGAAACAATCTCGGAGACCCCTCAACCTTCCTCTGCTATGATCCCTGTTCAGGAACCTGCTGCTGTCGCACCTGACGACCAAGCACAAAAAAACAAAGGTAAACAGACTATGGAGGCTCCTATGTGTACCCAACTTATCACAGCTGCAAAACCACTTTAGTGGCAACCTCTGGTCAAGGAATCTTCGAGAACCAACACTACACCGAACAAGCTCCCTGTTTATCAGCAGCACACAAAACTTAATGAAATTGCAGCAGCTTCTCTCAAGTCAAAGAAAGTTAAAAGCTCACACATGAATGCAAGATCAAGCCCAATAAAGAAAGCAAAAAGACTCATTACTCACAATGTTTGAACTCAACTTCAAGAGGGAGTCGATGAATCCCTTTTACAAGAGACTCCCATCCTTGAGGCAGATGCTTCTGAATGTTGGGCCTTGGTGGCTGGCCCTAAAAAGCCACCAAGTGAACAATGAGGTTAATTTGTTGGAACTGTCAGGGTTTGGGCAATCCCCTGACAGTTCAAGCTCTAAGGGTCTTAGTGACCCAGGAAAAGCCCGACATTTTGTTCTTGATGGAAACAAAGAATCAGGAAAATAAGCTTCTTTACTTACAAAGGAAATTCATATTCTCAGCCAGTTTTATAGAAAATCCAGTTGGACTGGTAGGAGGTTTAGCAATCTTTTGGAATGATCGAGTGTCCTTGCAGGTAGCTCATTACTCTTTGGCTATGCTTGACTTGATATTCACCGACCTGGATTTTGGCATCACAACGTGTCTCACCTGAATGCATGCTCCAACAGTTTATCATCTTCGATAAAGTTTTTGGGCAGAATAAAGACAGATCAGTAACTTGAATACCCTACCTTGGCTGTGCGCAGGTGATTTCAACGAACTTTTATACCCTTGGGAGAAAGTTGGGAAGCGTCCCGCTGAGCCCCATCGTATGTATTCTTTCCGTGAACTCCTCAATGACTGCTACCTTATGGACTTGGGTAACAAAGGCTGCGCTTTCACTTGGATTAATAATTGAAACGGCGAAGACATTGTAAAGGAACGGTTGGATAGAATGCTTTGCACAAAGGAATGGAGAGTGACCTACCCTCTTGCCGAAGTGTTCGCTTTACCAGCTCTCGATCTGATCATAGCCCAATCCTTTTATCAACCGAAGCAACACAACGTTATAAAAAGCAAAGATCCTTCTACTTTGAAGCCTACTGGTTACAAGATATGGAGTGTCGCTCCACTATTGCTGATTCTTGGGCTTCCCATTAGCTTGGAGAAGTGATGCTTCCCCAAAAGTTAAGTGCTGTCTCTGCCGCTCTTTCACATTGGAGCCGATCCAAATTCACCAACGCCAGACATCAGATTAATTCCCTCAAGAACCAGCTTCAAATTATGACAAATCAGCCTAAAGGTCACTCCGATAAGGCTGTTTTAACTAACCTGAAAGAGCAAATCCATAAGTTATGGCAGCAGGAGGAAAAATTCTAGGCAATGCGATCAAGAATAAATTGGCTTAGATGGGGGGACAGGAACACGGACTTTTTTCATGCCACCACAATTCAAAGAAGACATCAA
Organism: Eucalyptus curtisii; assembly: GCA_017140595.1. NCBI lineage: Eukaryota > Viridiplantae > Streptophyta > Magnoliopsida > Myrtales > Myrtaceae > Eucalyptus > Eucalyptus curtisii. The sequence goes on from CM029497.1 coordinate 15,782,029, forward strand.
AACGGGATAAGCATGTTGCAGGATGATCATCACAATTGGGTACGCGAACTGAACCAATTGAAAGAGCTAACTTCTATATTTTTCAGGAAATTATATACATCTGCAGGGAATAGAGACTACGGGCCAACTCTTAGACTATGCAATCAAGTGGTGACAGCGGAGATAAATGAAAGTCTTATAACAAAAGTTAGTCGTGAGGAAGTCAAAACAACAGTTTTCCAATTAGGGGAAACTAAAGCACCGGGCCCTGACAGTTTGAATGGTCAGTTCTATCAAACATACTAGGACATATTACAAGAAGATATTTTCATAGCTATTCAACAATTCTTTCAAACTGGGGTAATGCTACCTGAATATAACCGTACTTATATTTCTTTGATCCCAAAAATCTCTCACCTAGAAAGATTGGACCAATTTCGCCCAATCAGCCTTTGCAACTTTATTTACGAAGTAATTTCCAAGATCCTAGCTAACCGTCTCAAGCCCTGGCTACCAGAGCTGATAGCGCCAGAACAAAGCGTTTTCGTCGGTGGTAGGCAAATCCAAGATAATATCATTGTGGTTCAAGAAGTGCTTCACCAAATCAGAACTAGGAAAAGGAAAAAGCAGTTTCAAGCTGTGCTCAAAATAGATATGCAAAAGGCTTACGATGGGGTCGAATGAGATTTTTTCAGGGACTATCTTCTAAAGCTCAGATTCCATACTCAATGGGTTCACTGGGTCTTGCAATGCATTACTACGGTCTCTTTGAGTATTAAATTTAACGGAGAATCATTACCCTATTTTCAGCCGACCAGAGGTCTAAGACAAGGTGACCCTCTATCCCCGTACCTGTCTATCCTGATGGCCAATGCCTTATCAACTTTTATTAATAATGCAGTGGACATGGGAAATCTTAAAGGTATTAAATTAAACCGATGGTGTCTCACCCTATTTCATTTATTTTTCGCAGATGACGCCATTTTCTTCCTAGATGCGAAGGTTATTGAATGTCAGAATTTATCTATTGTTCTGAATGAATATTGCTTAGCTACAGGGCAAGCTATAAATAGAAACAAATCAGGCATGTTTTTCAGTAAGGATTGTCCAATAAGCCTGAAAGAGAATCTTGCCAGAGAACTTAGAATCCCGGTGTTAAACAAAACGGGTAAGTATCTTGGAATACATTCAGATTGGGGAAAATCTAAACGGGAAATGTTTGCGTGGATCCTGGGTCGAGTTCATTCAAAGCTGGAAGGATGGAAAGAGAAGCTTATTTCAAAAGGGGGTAAAAAAATCTTAATTAAAACAGTTGTGCAAGCAATTCCTCATTATGCAATGTCTACTTTTAAAATCCTAGCCGCAGTTTGTAAAAAAATAGAACAGAAAATAGCTAGATTCTGGTGGCAAACAAATAACAGCAAGTCTGGTATACACGGGAAGAACTGGGAAGCTATTAAGAGCAGAAAAGACGCTGGAGGATTGGGCTTTCGTGATCTTATTGCTTCAACAGAGCTCTACTTGGAAAACAAGCTTGGCGACTGGCTCAACAACCCTCCTCTCTCTATAACAGAGTTCTAAAAGGTCTATACTTTCACTCTCAAGATTTCTCGCATGCGACTAAAGGCACAAGACCCTCTTGGGGTTGGCAGAGCATATTGATAGGCCATGACTCTATTGCAGACAAGATACTATGGTCTATTGGTGACGGAACACGAATCAAGATACGAGAGGATAGATGGCTGGTCAAGGGAATTATTGGTGGGCCCGCTCCTAAAGAAGAACCTGAAAAAGTTGCTGGTTTTATACTTCCAGAACAAAACGCTTGGAATACTGCCCTACTTCGCCAAAGTTTTGACAATGAAACAGTAGAAGAAATCACTTCTATCACCCTCCGACCTCAGTACACAGAAGACAGACTAATTTGGCAAGGAAAACATAATGGGATTTTCACAGTGAAGAGTTGCTACAACATTATCAGAGCACAACAAACCAGAAACAACACTAACCAAGCATCTTCATCCTTTCAGGTGCCTCACAAATTATGGAATACAATCTAGAAAATGAATACTACGCCTAAATTACGATCCTTTCTGTGGCACCCCTCGATGGCCCCCAATCAGTTAGGGTCGCCACGGTTCGCTTACCTTTCACTTTCCTTAATAACATGTCACTCGATACCATTTCAATTTGCAAAGGTCCATACAACCCGGGGGTTTACATCTTTTAGATCGGTCCCTTGCGCAATTCATATAACGGAAGCATAACCAACAACTCCTTCCCTATATTCGAAAAACAAAGCACACCAACTAAACATCTTTTATAAGTTAAAGCCGAACACTTTAATTTACATAAAGCAGATGGACATCTTTAGTCGGTGCATCGAAATGTCATGGTTTTCTATACTTGGCTATACTTCAAAAGATGACCGACATCTCCTCCAACAGTCATATATTTAAAGTCCATCGATCAATGTCGGCGTCCAAAAGTTCCTTCCTTTGCTACCCTCCTCCTCGCGGTCATATCCAACCACTTGATCCATCTACCGGTGGCAGTGGCAGCAGAGGTATCTTATCTAGTCTGAAATGTTAATCCCCAAAAGGGGTGAGTACAACCACTTAGCAGTAAAGATCCACCAAACTACTCAATGCGTCAAACGGAACAATCAAGGTATCATGAACAAAGCACATATCATTCATGCATTCAAGCATACCTTACCTTGCATCCATGCATATATCACCTATGCCATATGTGCATATACCACCGTGCACTTATCATCAAGCATTCATGCATATATCACCATGCCATATGTGCATATACCACCGTGCACTTATCATCAAGCACTCATGCATATATCACCATGCCATATGTGCATATACCACCATGATTTATATCATCCATGCTATCAAGCATACATCACCATGAGATCCATTCATGCCTTCATGATCGCATTTTCAATATCAAATAGCATTAATTTACTTTCCTAAGCAGATCATGAATCATGCCATATGCATACACCCATGCACATGATTCACTTTCAATTCTTATCTTTCACAAGGATCTCATCAGTTTTTCTTTCTAGGGACCAATGTTTGCATCCCACAATTTATCGCTTGCATCTAACCAGGCATCGCGAGGAACCTCCGGGCATGTATTCAAAATACAACCGGGCATCCGGTACCCCCACATTCCGGGCATCACGTACCCCAACTGGCATCACGAGGAATCCCCCCGGCACACACCTCCAGGGCTTCCGGAATTACGTACCGCCATACCACTAGACATTCCCCCTGGAATTACGTACCGTATACCACCGGGCATCTCGAAACTCCCGAGGACATCCGAGCATGTATCATAATACAACCGGGCATCCGGCACCCCCACATTTCGGGCATCTCGTACCCCAACTGGCATCACGAGGTATCCCCCGGGCACAAACCTCCGAGACTTCCGGCACCTAACCATTCCGGGCATCCCGACACTCCGGGGCATCGTCGGCTCACACCTCCGACGGTCTTGTCATCATCTCAATTTATATTCATACATGTGTCTCAATCTCAACATGGCATTTGATGCAATAATATCCATGATTGGAATCAGCCTTTTTAAAATCATATAATATGCATTGGGAAAAATATTATTTGATGCAATGGTTTTGAGAAACTTCATTGAATTCATGAAAATTCATAAATCTTTTGATGTCATATGATATGCATGAATGTCACCACATCATTGCACGAATGATAATCCAAGATATCACAATTTATATAGCAAATCAATAACTTGTAAATAGAACAGTTTTTCAGCTTAAACAGAATGCGTGCTGTTTATGAAAAATTCTGGAAAATTAGTAAACGATGGAAATTAATTTTGAAAATTTAACACATTGTAGAAAGATCTAAGAAAACACATTTCGTGAAGAACACCATATCAAACAAGGCTTCACAGAATACGTACAGGTCCATGCATAACCGAAAAGGATTTTAACATCATCCATACACAGTTTTGAAAACAATTTCGATTAAACCCTTAAATAAACTCAGAAAATTATTAAATTTGGACACGCTATATTTAAGACCCAGAAGTACAATTTTCATGAAGAAATCGTAGTTCAATTCGTTCTGGATTAAAAGATAAAATCGATTTACTTTTCCTATTCTCGGTATCGTTTTCCAGATCTACCCGTGTTGAAGAAAAAATCGTTTTCTTGGACATTACTGGTCCATTTATTCTGAAATTTCAGTATGTTGTTTATCAGAATATTATCTACAACTTTCATTAAGGACACATGATCAAATTTTAACTGTATGATTTTATAAAAATCCCGAAATCATACTAGGTCGAAGCAGCGTTTTTCCCAGATCCAGTTTCTTCAAAAGAAAACGATTTCACCCACCTATTTTTGTTCATTTCCTCTAAATATTTTATATGTTCTACCTAAAGAAGTATACTACAACTTTCATTAAGAGATCAAAGTGAGATTTTCACAAGAAGGTTACTTTACAGACCACGAAACTACTGAAGGTCATCACAACGAATTCCAGATCTAGTCTCTCCAAATAAAAATCATTTCACTAACCATTTCTTGTTCGTTTTACCTCAAATTTTAGTATGTTGTTCTTCAAGGTGTTCTCTACAACTTTCATGAAGAAATCGAAACAAGATTCCGAACTAAAAGTCGCATGCAACACACAAACTCAAGAATGGTCAAACTGGTCTTTCCAGAAACAGCATGCATGACCAACGAATCTCTCTCCATAGCTCCGAAATTTCATCCCATCCACCACAACCAAGACTTACCATCTACTACACATACACACAGCAATGCAAAGAGTAGATTTTAGGACTTCACTTGCCTCTAATTCCAGCAAACAACCGGCAGCTCAACGGCGGGACACGGCGGCTCGACGACGGGGCACGGCAGCGACGAACCTCCTCCTTCCTTTCTCTCTTCCTCTCTTCCTCTCTTTCTCTCCGCTCTCTCTGCACCTAGACCGACCACCCCCTTCCCCCTTTTCCTTTTGGTTGAAAAGAAAGCTTGCATGCATCCACATTTTGCATGGGGGACACTTGTTCCCAAGAAGGAGACAAGTGTCTCCCTTGCCGAGGACACTTGGAGGAGGCCATTTGGCTCCTCCCCCCCTCCATGCGTCGACAACTCCATGGGCTCTATGGGCCGGGCCTCTTGGCCCACTTTAGGCCCAACACACTTGGGCCTAAAGTCCAAACTTAAATGGCCCATATTTATTTTTTGATAATCCATCTTAATCCCACTTATACAAGGTACCAAATTACAAATTTAAATGGCCATAATACTTTGCAACATAGTTTAATAAAATCCAACTTATAAAATTCATGGCCAAAAACAAAATTTCTTCATAAAATGAAATCCTTGGCCTCATATGGACATAGGATGCGTTTCCAACAAAATAATTATCCATTTATATAAATACCATATCATTCTTATTCACTTGGCCATAAATCTTGAAATCATAAATCAATAAACTCCTACTTATAAAACACATGGCCATGAGTTATTTTTGGGATGCCACACTTTCTTTGGTCAATTTGCAACAATGCATTGGCAACTAGAGAAAATCTCTTTAACAGACATATCTTATCAGACCCGATTTGTTGTATGTGCAATAAACAGGTACCAGAGACACTAGAACACTTGTTCTTGTTATGTCCATGGACACAAGATGTTTGGTTTCACTCAGCAGTCAACATCAAACATAATTTAACAAGAGTGCAGCGGATAGAAAGCTGGTTAATCGATATAACGGAAAGAAAGGATGGCTTACCAAATCTGGAGACAACCACGTCTATCCTCTGGCAAATCTGAAAAGCCCGGAATAATTTCATATTCCGTCAGCAGCAACCGAACTCCGAACAAGTGGTGCAATCAGACCTAGCAAATGCCAGATCCAGCCGATACTCAAATGGAACTCTGCCGAGGCGAGGCTCACAACAGTCAGCAACGAATCAAATATGGCATCCACCGGATCAAGGAGTCTTAAAAATCAACATAGATGCGGCTTACCAATCCCTTTGCAGTGACGCCTCAGGGGCCTGTGTGTGTAGAGATTCCTCTGGCATCTTGATCGATGGCTTTACACACTTCGTCCCTACCTCTTCGGCCTTGCAAGCAGAGGTGATAGGCCTTAATCTCACACTCCATTTCTTGCTACAGAAAGGAAGAGGAATGGATCAAATGGTTCTGGAATCCGATTGCTTAACCCTTGTGGACGCCATCAGCAACCCTTCTCAGACATCGTGGGAGCTCAGATCCCTCTTCGACGAGAGTGCAGCACTACTACTTCGATGCCCTAATCTCTGGATTTCACATTGCCAAAGGGAAGCCAACACTATTGCAGACCGGGCTGCGAAGGCCCATGGGGCCGCTTTACTTCCTTCTAACTGGGTTCTTTATCCTCCTCCTTTTCTACAAGATCTTTTGTATTAGGACTTTATGCTTAGTGTAACCTCAAAGCTAATAGTTTAATATATAAGCTGTTGTTTCGACAAAAAAAAAATGACAAGAAACTCAATAATCATTCAAGGCACACCAAAATTTGAATTATCTAATCTCGTAGGAAGCATCGGCGCTTCAAATTGCCACCATTTTCAAAAGATCATTTAATTTGAACTAGAATTGACGGAGAGTTGACCAAAATCTGATCGATGACATACAAGGCACCAACACTTTTTAAATCTAAAAAATGGGTTATGCTTGTTGGAAAAAGTCTTTTGATAATCATATTGCCAAGCAAATTCCCTAATCAACTTTTCAATCTTTGGAAATAGTCGCCCGTTTTTTGTGGTGTTGGGCTTGTGAATTTTAGAATTTAACTGCATGTGATGAAATTAAGGATTGCAAACATCTCAACAATAAAAAATTTGACCGATCAAATGCCGGATAAGAAAGTAATCGCAGATCAAATTTTAGTTCAACAATCTCGAATGAAAAGAATAGGAAAAAGAAATGAAAGCAAACAAAGATGACAAGAATGATTGGGATGTTTCATGGCTTTAACCTCGTGCATGTGAGTTTTTTAGACTTATTTCCATGCTAGGAATCCCATTCAATTCTTAAGTAAGCTAGGCTTACATTACATCCAAGTAGAAAAATTCATTTGGATCATGTGATTATGAGAGAGTTCTAGAACCGGAAAAGTGATCACCAATTTTAACTTAGGTGTGTGAGTCTTTGATCTATTTTGATCTTCCCAGGAGATCCCCCATTCAAAAGAACTAGGCCTAATTAAACTCTAGAACCCTTTGGAAACACCACGTTAATCCAAGATTACTTGAATGTTCCCCTCAGGAAATGCCAAGTAACGCCAATGAACTCCACTTCTTGATTTGCTTGAAAGCCCACTAATGTGAACATTAACCCTGCCAAATCCCTGACAAGATTATGTATTTCTCACCAAGCCAATTGATATTACGAACGGAAGATAAAAGCCTCTTAGACTGTCACCAATTAAAGTTGCTTAAAGAAAAATGGCCATGAATTAATGATGACCGAGAAAATGATGGAGGAATTTTTCCTAGATTAAGTAATTTTTATGAAATGATGAATTTGATTCTCAAGAATCAATGGAAACATTTTCAAGGTCCATATAATATGAATAGCTCGAGCAATGGCGTAAGTAAATATTTGTCGGGAAATAGATTCCCATAATCGATTCGATACTCAATCGAACCCCAAAAATGAACGCGGAAAAAAAAGCCCAGAAAACACATGTATCACCGATCAAAAAGTATATTACGGAGTCGAACGTACCTTGTCTTTCACAGATTAAAACACCGATGCCGCAATTCAAAGAGGAATCTCGATACTGTTCTTCCGAGGAGAGTACTGTATGGAGAAACCTTTTGAGAGCGTAAAAACTAAGAGAACGTCATTTCTCTTTCTCTAAAACGCTACTTCAAAATAACGTAACTTCTCATATATCTTAACCACCCAGATATCATAACCTCTTCCATAGGCCCTTAACTTACAGGCCGGGTTTTTGGGCCCAACATGGGTGGAAGGGCCTAGGCCCATCAAAAAACCCATCATCTCCCACTCGCACATGGTGCGCCGAATAGAATCCTCTTTATCTCTCTACAACATTTAAACCGGTAAATAATCCGTGCAACCAGCATACTTTGAGAGCTCATTGCCATACATCTGTTAGGAATGTATAGCAGCTCATAATGGGCATCACATTCTGAGTAGATTTAGTATGCAGTACCCTAGATCAATCGATCACATTTATATCTCTCTTGATCTCTTTTTAAACAATGATATATTGTATTCACAATTATGATTATCCCAAAAAACGATCATAATTGGTCAACCAATGAATACAAAACTAGAATGTGATTTTATAAATTCGATCTTCCTCTTCCCTTGAAACTCTCAATTTCAGTTTAACTTGTTTTTCTAGAAATGTCCCATTAGATCAAATCAATACATGATCATTGGCAACATTCTAAGATAGCAAACACTAAATAGAAATCTTGAGAATAAGAGTTATGAGGGCACTTAATTGAGGGACTCTTTTCCTCAAGAGTCTCACACGGTATAAAAGTTGAGATCAAAACTTTTGTCACTCTTGTTGGTCGTCTCATGCATACGTAGTATGAAATACGTATTATGGTATTAACTCATTTCCCATGAAGCATATATCTACACCTTCAATACCGTACAGATGATAATTCAAACATACATAATGTCTAACTTGAGTTCACATATCTACTCATTCACAGAATTCATCACAACTCACATTTGACATCTTAGACAGATAAAATAAAATATGTGGGTTATTTTACTTCCGGACATAGTAAATATTATGTCATCATCTTAACATTCAATTAAGGTGACAAATATATTTTAAGCTTGAGCTCTCGATTATCACCAAGATAATAAGCTTAAAAACCGTCTCATCTCTATTTATCACATAGTAAATAGAGGCGATTACCCGTGTGAGTGGGCTAATCTTTCATCTGTCCGACATACTTTCTCAATTTTATATAATACACTAAGCATTAAGATGCATAAAGTCAAACAAAGATTTATAGACATTAATAATGAAAACACAAATTCATTAAATGTGAACACTTAAGGAAAATTACAATATTCGGTACATCAGCCTCTACGCAGTTCTAGAGATTTCACATGGCCACAAAACACATCTCTAGGTATTGGCTTCATCATAGGATTTGCTACCATTCTATGCGTAGATATGTAACGTAAGTTCACATCTTTTCGTACAACTATATCTTTGACAAAATTATACTTTGTATCTATATGCTTGGTCTTGCCATGATATTTTGGATCTTTGGTGTATGCTATCGCTGTTTGGCTATCACAGTTAACCAACAATGAGTTTGCAGTATTCTCAATAACACCTAAATGATCCAAAAATCTCTTAAGCCAAACACCTTCTTGTATTGCTACTGACAATGCCACGAACTCAGCTTCCATCGTGGACAAGGCTATACACGTTTGTTTCTTACTGCTCCAAGATATGGCGTCATTATTCAGTAAGAAAACTAATCCAAAGGTAGATTTCCTTTCATCTAAATGTCATCCCCAATCAGCATCTAAATAACCTTCAAGTCGCAAATTCTTTCCTTGGTAACTCAGCATATAATTAGCAGTTCTCTTTAGATACCTCAGTATTCTTTTAACGGCTTTCAAATGCGCTTGACCTGAATTGGATTGGTATTTACTCACAATTTCAACTGTAAAACATATGTTAGGTCTTGTACACATCATAACGTACATTAAGCTTCCAACAACACTAGCATAAGGAACATGTTGCATTTGTTCCTTCTCTTGTGGAGTCCTTGGACACATTCTATAGCTCAATCATTCACCTTTTGCAATAGGAGTATCTATGGATTTACAATCTCGCATACGAAATCGTTCAAGAACCCTATTTATGTATGTTCCTTGCGAAAGAGATAATGATCTTTTCGAATGATCTCTTGAAATCTTAACTCCAAGAATGTATGCAGCCTCACCCATGTCTTTCATCTCAAAGTTGGAAGATAACCAACTCTTGATAGTATTAAAAAACTCCATATTACTTCCGGCAATCGGTATATCATTAACATAATGATATTATCACAAATTGATCTTTGGATCTTTTGATATATACACAATGATCCTCATCAATCATGTAAAATCATATGCCATTATAACATTATGAAAACATATATACCATTGTCTCGACGACTGCTTAAGGCCATATATCGACCTCAAAAGTCGACATACCTTTTGTTCTTGACCTTTCATAATGAAACCAACAGGTTGTTCCAAATTCTACATTGAGAAAAATAGTCTTTATATCTATTTGATGTAACTCAAAATCCATAGTTGCCATTATTGTCAGAATAATGCGAATCGAGGTAAATCTCACAATAGGAGAAAATGTTTCCTCGTAATCAATTCATTCCTGTTGATTATAACCCTTCGCTATAAGACGAGTCTTATATCTTTCTATTGAGCCATCAGTTTTACGCTTTATTTTGAGACCCACTTGTTTCCAATGGCTATGCATCCTTTTGGAAGATCAACTAGTTCCCAAACATGATTTGACTTCATTAACTCCATCTCCTCTTCCATTGCATGCATCCATTTTTCCTTATTAGGGCAATTTAGAGCCTCATTTGTATTTCTTGGCTCATCGTCATCTTATGGAGCAACCATAAAAGTTTCCCCTTCAATGTCAAAACGTTGACGGGGAATACTTTTGCGACTGTATGGGAGATTGTGCACTTTGCACATCATTCCCCATTATGCTCCCACTCGGATTAGATAATGACAGTATCGTCTCATCATGTGGTTGTAATTAAGAGTGAGTTGAATTAAATTCATCACTTCTCATGTTACTCCCACTTGGACGAACTCCACTAAGTTCATTATCTTGATCCAAGATTTTAAATAGGGAGTAATCCTCACCTATTTCGCTCTTCTTAGGAAATTCATTTTCTAAGAATGTGACATCCCGTGATTCAAATTTAGTTATACTCTCACTTTCCTGCTCACCTATAAACGCATACCCTTTCGAGTGTTCTGAGTAATTTATGAAAATACTTTTCTTTCCTCTAGGACCCAATTTCCCAAGCTTATGAGAGGGCTCATGAGTATATGCAGCACAACCCAACGGTTTAAAAAAACTTAAGTTTGGTTTTTTACATGTCCATAACTCATATGGAATGGAAGTAACTGATTTGGAAGGCACACGGTTAAATATATAGGCATCAGTTAATAAAGCATCGCTCCAAAAAGTTATAGGTAAGTTAGCATGCAGCATCATGAACCTAACCATTTCCAGTAGGGTTTTGTTTCTTCTTTCCGCAACACCATTTTGTTGAGAAGTATAGGGAATAGACAACTGTCTTTCTATTCATTTTTCATCACATAAATTTCTGAACTCATCAGATAAATATTATCGACCTCGATCGAATCTCAATACTTTTATTTTCTTATCTAATTGATTTTATACTAGGCTCATAAACTTTTTGAAACAACTTATTGCTTCAGATTTATGAGAAATCAAATAGATATATCCGAATCAAGTATAATCATCTATAAATGTGATGAAATAAACAGCCACATGCCTTCCTCTCACATTCATTGGACCACAAACGTCAGAATGAATTAAATGCAAAGGAAATTTAGCTCTTTTACCTTTTCCAAATGGTTTCCTTGTTGTTTTCTTTGCTAGGCAATGCTCACATATAGGCAAATCGACTTTTTCAATATTGCCTAACAAGCCCTCTTTGACTAGCCTATTCATACGTTGTTGGCTAATATGACCAAGTCCAGCATGCCACACATTCACATCATTATCATATGAATTAGAAGACGTGAAAAAGGAATAACAAATGTTGACCGTACAAATATTGACATTACCACGGTCAACATTTAATACAATAAAACCATCTAAAAAATAACCACAACCGTAGTAATTTGTATTCAAATACAAATCTACACCACTATTATGGAAGTTCATACTAAAACCAAGCTTTACCAACACTAAAACGAACACTAAATTTCGACAAATCTTCGGAGCATATAATACATCATGTAAGAACAAAGTGCGTCCACTACGCATGTTCAATTGGCAGGTGTCAATCCATTTTATGTCGGCTCTAGAGTTATTTCTTACATAGATCTATTTAGTTCCCGTCAGTACTCGTTGAAATTCCATGAAGGATTCTCTATCCTTCGCTACATGGTCTGTTGCTTCCGAATCTATAGTCCATAAAGGATTAGATTCGGTTAAGAATACAGAACTTGACACATAAGTAAAGTTCTCAAAAGTACAAGGGGTGTTTACCTTCTTTGGTTCACGACAGTCGCGAGCATAGTGACCCTTCTTGTCAAAATTGTAACATTTCACCCTTGACAACTTCTTCATTCGAGGACGCTTTCCTCTTTCATGTTGGTCAACTTTTGGTTTCTTCCCTAAAGAACTTGCTCCCTTGCCTTTCCACCTTTTGAACCAATCAGGACGTTTGCGCTTGGAGCTCGAAACTCCATGTGAGCTAGAACCAGCATAATAAATGTCAGTTTCTGGCTTAGCCACCAAGAGGCAGTCCTCTTCTAGCTCAAGGTGGTGCACAACATCCTCAAAGGTTTTGATATTCTCATTGTGGGTTAAGTGCACCTTCATATGCTCCCAACTCTGAGGCAAGGAAAGGATCACTGCTTGCACTTGCTGCTCATCAGTTAGGACATGACCAACATCTTTCAGCTCGTTAATCATGTTTGACATCTTTCTCAGGTGTTGTTTCATGGTCTGACCATGAGGCTTCTTGTAGGAGTCAAACCTTATAGTGAGCTACCTCAGTTTGGTCGCCAATGTATGACTAAATCTTGTTGCCAATGCTTCCCACATTTCCTTCGCACTTTCAAAACACCTTAACTCACGCATGACATCATTCTCCATGCTACTCAACAACGTAATGTGAGCAAGAGAGTTCTTTCTCTTCCATGCAGCAAATGCATCCTTATCTCTCTTATGTTGTGTAGTGTTCCTATTTTCAGGTTCTTCCATAGTCAAGTTAAGAGCTTCTAGTGCCTCTTGCTCTTCTAGCACATATTGGATTTTCATATGCCATATTTCATAATTATCGTCGTTTAACTTCTCACCTTTGTTCAATTCAATGACTATGCTCTTAGTGGCTGAAGCCATTGATCTGAACATATCAAACACATATGCACGAATTATTAATACCTATCATTTATGCATCCATTTTGCATAAAACCATCATATTAATGAATGATTTCAAATAAGGTTTCAGAATCAGAAGGTCACTGAGTTTCCAATTATCATCCAAAAATCCTAACTTGAAATTATCATTAATATAATCTTATGTGCAAAATAAGTTCTTTGAAGCTACAAAATTTCTATGAACTACCCACAACAATTCATACTAACGGAAGCAAATGATATTGGACATCCATTAATGATTCAAGAAAATATTTCCACATAATATAACTAACACATCAGTTGCTACACCAACATCAACAATGTAGAAAATATTCACATAAGATATCCATAAAGTATACTAAATAAAGACAACTCGAAACATCTAACGCCAAGTCAACTTATGAACAGGAAAATACTTTTTTTTTTGTCCAATTTCTCGAGCTTTTCTTTTGTAAATTCTTCAGGCATTCTCGGCAACCACGGAAAAACAGACGAATATCCCTTAGGATTTCTCCTTCGCACATTCATCCCCCATCGAATTGAAGTCATTCCTTGGGTCGCAATCTTTGTGGCTCCAACTCGATAATATTCATCTATAAAAGCCATTACAAGCCTCTTATACTTAGTAACTCTGTTGAACTCCCATAGGCAATTCAACACTCCTTGTCATTTTGGTGGAAGAGTGTTCATGAAGAATAGCACCATCTGAGAATGTGGCATGAGATAACCCTTCCATATGACCTCTTGTATTTTCTTGTTGACATCGAGAACATGATCAATTAAATCACCACTCTCCCATCGATAATCACTCAACTCAGCTATCAATCTTGAAAGCCTTTCTTTTTGTTCATCTATAGTTACGTGAATAGGTGTGCGCGCCTGACGGGGAGGATTTTTTTTTTGTCAACGGTCAAAGTCAACGGGTCAACGGTCAACGGGTCATGGGTCAACGCAGACGGATCGGGTCAATTGTGTGGCACCCCTCGACGGCCCCCGATCCGTTAGGGTCGCCACAATTCGCTTACCTTTCACTTTCCTTAATAATATGTCACTCTGATACCATTTCAATTTGCAGCGGGTCCATACAACCTGGGGGTTTACATCTTTTAGATCGGTCTCTTGTGCAATTCATATAACAGAAGCATAACCAACAACTCCCTTCCCTATATTCAGAAAACAATGCACACCAACTAAACATCTTTTATAAGTTAAAGTCGAACACTTTAATTTACATAAAGCAGATGGACATCTTTAGTCGGTACATCAAAATGTCATGGTTTTCTATACTTGGCTATACTTCAAAAGATGACCGACATCTCCTCCAACAGTCGTATATTTAAAGTCCATCGATCAGTGTCGGCGTCCAAAAGTTCCTTCCCTTGCTACCTTCCTCCTCGCGGTCATATCCAACCACTTGATCCATCTACCAGTGGCAGTGGCAGTAGAGGTATCTTATCTAGTCTGAAATGTTAATCCCCAAAAGGGGTGAGTACAACCACTCAGTAGTAAAGATCCACCAAACTACTCAATGCGTCAAACAGAACAATCAAGGTATCATGAACAAAGCACATATCATTCATGCATTCAAGCATACCTTACCTTGCAGCCATGCATATATCACCTATGCCATATGTGCATATACCACCATGCACTTATCATCAAGCATTCATGCATATATCACCATACCATATGTGCATATACCACCGTGCACTTATCATCAAGCATTCATGCATATATCACCATGCCATATGTGCATATACCACCATGATTTATATCATCCATGCTATCAAGCATACATCACTATGAGATCCATTCATGCCTTCATGATCGCATTTTCAATATCAAATAGCATTAATTTGCTTTCGTAAGCAAATCATGCATCATGCCATATGCATACACCCATGCACATGATTCACTTTCAATTCTTATCTTTCACAAAGATCTCATCAGTTTTTCTTTCCAAGGACCAATGTTTGCATCCCACAATTTATCGCTCGCATCCAACCAGGCATCACGAGGAACCTCCGGGCATGTATTCAAAATACAACCGGGCATCCGGCACCCCCACATTCCGGGCATCTCGTATCCTAACTGGCATCACGAGGTATCCCCCCGGCACACACCTCCAGGGCTTCCGGAATTACGTATCGCCATACCACCAGGCATTCCCCCTGGAATTACGTACCGTATACCACCGGGCATCTCGAAACTCCCGAGGACATCCGGGCATGTATCGTAATACAACCGGGCATCCGGCACCCCCACATTCCGGGCATCCTGATACTCCCAGGGCATTGTCGGCTCACACCTCCGACGGTGTCCTCATTTTCATACTTTATTTTTCACATTTGTGGCTCATTATCAACATGGCATATGATGTGATGGCAACAAAGTCAATTTCAGCTTTTGATTTTATATGTAATGTCAAATATCATCACATGTGCAGCAAGATTCAATCACTTAAAAATAATATAATTCATGGGGCAAACTCACGGATTATTGCTATTATTTTAGAAACGGAATGCGTTCTTTTAATTTACACTTTTTAAAATTTAGTGATTGGCCCTAATAATTTCTAAGAATTTAATACATCATAGACAAGCTCTAGAGGCATTTATCTCATGAAGAACACAACACCACCAGAATTTCATACAAAGCAGAATAGTCCATGCATTACAGCTTTTGAAATTCGCACAATCCAGCTTGCACAGTTTTAGAAAACATTTGAGTTAAATACCCAAATGACCTTCAAAAATTATGAAATTCGAACATGTGATAGTAAAGACATAGAGGCAGATATTTCATGATGAACACTACACCAAAAGACCCCCATATAATCCGGTATAGACCATGCATCGCAGCACTACTATTCTAACAGTTTAACTTGTACAGTTTTTGAAACATTTTTGGTTAAATAGGCAAATGAACTTCAAAAATTCTGAAATTTTGATATGTTATAGAAAAAACTTAGAGGTAGATATCTAGTGAAGAAATCAAAATCCAATTCGTTCTAGATAAATAGATATAGACAGTTAATCCCCCCTGTTCTCGGTGCCGGTGCTCCAGATTAGTTTCTTTTCGAAATAATTCCGTTTCACCGACCTACCCATGTTCGTTTCTTCTAAATTTTCAGTATGTTATTCCTCAGAGTGTTATATATAACTTTCATTAAGGACACAAGATCAAAATTTGAATATATGATTTTACAAAAATCACAGAATCGTACTAGGTCGAAGTAGCATTTTCCAGATCTAGTTTTCTTCGAAGAACAATTATTTCACCTACCTATACTTGTTCATTTCCTCTAAATTTTTTATATGTTATACTTCAAGATGTCCTTTACAACTTTTGTTAAGCAATAGAAGTGATATTTCATCAAAAAGGTTACCTTATAGTCCACGAATTCATCAAGAGTCGGCGCCACAAATTCCAGATCTAGTCCCTCCAAAGAAAAATCATTTCACTAACCAATACTTGTTTGTTTTGCCTCAAATTTTAGTATGTTTTTTTTTTAAGGTGTTTTCTACAACTTTAGTGAAGAAATCGAAGCAAGATTCCTACTAAAAAGTCACATACAACGCACAAACTCAAAGATGGTCAAACTGGTCTTTCCAGAAACAGCATGCATGACCAACGAATATCTCTCCATAGCCCCGAAATTTCATCCCATCCACCACAACCAAGACTTACCATCTACTACACATACACACAGTAATGCAAAGGGTAGGTTTTAGGACTCTACTTGCCCCAAATCGAAGGAAAACACAGCAAGAACGACGGCGGGACTAGGCGGGCTCGATGGCGTCTCCTCTTCCTCTTCCTCTCTTCCTCTCTTTCTCTCTTCCTCTCTTTCTCTCTTCTTGCTTTGGACGCCCCTCCCCCTCTCGAGCTCTCCATCCCTTTTCTTTTCTCCCCTTCAATGATTTGATTGCATGCTTTACTTTTTTCATGGAGGGACACTTGTCCCGAAGAAGGAGACAAGTGTCTCCCTTGTTGAAGACACTTGGAGGAGGCCCATCCGGCTCCTCTCTCCCCTTTCCATGTGGTCGACAACCCTATGGGCTCTATGGGCCGCCCCTCTTGGCCCACTTTAGGCCAACACTCTTGGGCCTAAAGTCCAAACTTAAATGGCCCAAGTTTATTTTTAATAATACATCTTAATCCTCATTTAAATAAATACCTAATTGTATAATAAAATGGCCAAAAGACTTTGTGACATTAACCCATAAAATCAAATCTATAAAGTGCATAGTCAAGGACAAAGTCTTCTTTATCTAATTGTCCTATAGCACCAACCTTGATCATCCATTAACATAAAATGTATTTCTACCCAAATAATTCTCCATTAAAATACTCGGCATTAATCTATTAAAATTCTTTGGTCTAAAGGCCATAACATAAATCAATAACACTTCCATCACATTTTCATAGGTCGTAATGCATCCAGAGGTTGCCATGAAATTTTGGGATGCCACAAGTTGAGTCAGGTCGGTTCAAACTGATGACCCGGCACGTTCCCTATGCGTGCGCGAGCAACCGCCGGTTGATGTCACAATCGTGCCATGCATGCGTGCGCACGTGGTGGCGCATCCAGCGGCCCCCGACGGTGATCCACCAATCATTTTCTCGTATCGATGAGAGCTACAACCCTACGCTATCAAAAACAAACTTCGATTTATAGAAAATCTTAAACGGGGTGAACAGCACGCGGTGTCGGGATTTTCTGTCCCCGATCAATCGACGGCGGCGTTTCACGAAAAAATCAATCAAAAAACCATTTATAAACATGAAAAGTGATCAGGAAACATGAACAATGCTCTGAGATCAATGTCGGGAAACAGATTCCCATAATCAATTCGATACTCAATAGAACCCCAAAAACAAACGCAGAAAAAACAAGCCCAGGAAACACATGTATCACCGATTAAAAAGTACATTACGGAGTCGAACGTACATTTCTTTCATAGATTAAACACCGATGTCGCAATTCAGAGAGGAATCTCGATACTGTTCTTCCGAGGAGAGTATTGTTCTCTTTAGGGAGAAATCTTTTGAGAGCATAAAAACTGAGAAAACGTCATCTCTCTTTCTCTAAAACGCTACTTCAAAATAACGTAACTTCCCATATATCTTAACCGCTCAGATATCATAACCTCCTCCATGGGCCCTTAACTTATAGGCCGGGTTTTTGGCCCAACATGGGCGAACGGGCCTAAGTAGGCCCATAAAAAACCCATTATTACTAAAAACGAACGTAAGTAAATATTAAAAACGAATATTGAATGGGATGTGTGGCCAAAGCACGAATAAAATGCATTTGAATACCAATATGACTTCATAACAAGTTTTAAAGGATTATCAGGAGTTGGATACCTCCTCACATGATTTTGTGTCTACTTTAAAACTCGTGACTATTGGTTACACTAGAAAATGATCAAGTCGTCAACATGGAAGAGTGTGTGACTAATGTGTGAACATGAGCAATCATGTGACTAACATGTGACTAATGTATGAACAATGTCATGCATGTGACACATTGTTGATGACCACATCGATATTGGCAATCGATATTAACATACATTGACAAGACATGTTCATGGATATAA
This sequence comes from Eucalyptus curtisii, assembly GCA_017140595.1. Taxonomy (NCBI): domain Eukaryota; kingdom Viridiplantae; phylum Streptophyta; class Magnoliopsida; order Myrtales; family Myrtaceae; genus Eucalyptus; species Eucalyptus curtisii. The sequence goes on from CM029497.1 coordinate 15,800,834, forward strand.
CCAATTAGTTGTTGATATATGATGACAAATGATTAATAATTATCAACAAGTGTATCGATGAGCAAAGGACGGTGTACAATTCATTGAATGCATGAGTGTTGATATACAATTCAAAGCTCAAGACCACCGTACTAGTCAATTGAGATTGTGAAGCAACCAACATGAATGTTTTACAGGTACAAGATTTTCGGAATGGAAGAACAAAGGAATGGCCACTTGGAAACAAGATCATGGCGCAATTCACACGTATTTTCAAAGCAATAACCACTCAAGAACAAGGTTAAGAGATTGTGAAAGTATGGGCACAAGACTTTTAAAAAAGGGGGAGTATTGAGGCAACTGATGGTAACCATTGAAGAAGAATGCAACCGCTGGAAACTGCCAAAGAGCAGTGACAATACGAGCATAATAAAAATCACTAGTCATCTACTAAAGGGCGCCCCCAGAACGAATCAAACAAATTTCTATCGTTACTTTCCGACACTATACTTTTATTTTCAAACTCGTGCCATTGATTTAAATCCGATATGATTCTCGGTTATAGCTTTCAAATCCACTTCATCAATTAAATTTTGATGTATAGTTTCAATTGGAAGTTTCCCAAATACTTCATGATCCACTTTATCGCATTTCAATACTCTCTTCTTGAATTTAACAAATAACAACTAACAATGCCAATTACATGTGCCAAGTTTAGTCGTGTAAATACCATGACCTACATCAAGCTTCCTACAACTGAGGCATATGGAATACTTTAAGTGTCTTTCCTCTCTTTATTAGTTGTAAAACTTTGTTTCATACTCAATTTAAAGTGAGCAGCAAGAGGATTGCTAACCACTTTAGCCTTGTCTATGTAATATTTTTAAAGAACCTTCTTAATATGCTTCTCTTGTGACAAGTAACAACTTCTTAGTATTTCTTTCTCAAGTAATTCTAATGCCAAGAATCTGCTTCGTCAGGCCGAACTCTTTCATGGCAAAAGACTTACTCAACTATTTCTCCAATAACTCAATTGGTGAAGCATTCCTGCCGACAACCAATATATCATCAACATAAAGCAAGAACCAGCAATGGAATTCTACCTTTGGCCATGAATAGATCGTATCCGCCAATGTAAGCACTTGGATTACCATCTTGTGACAAGTAACAACTTCTTAGCATTTCTCTCTCGGGTAATTCTATTGCCAAGAATCTGCTTTGTCAAGCTAAATTCTTTCAAGGCAAAAGACTTACTCAACTATTTCTCCAATAACTTGATTTGTGAAGCATTCCTACCGACGATCAATATATTATCAACATAAAGCGAGAATTGGCCATGGAATTCTACATTTTTCCATGAATAGATTGTATCCGCCAATGCAAGCACTTGGATTACCATCTTGCATCATCACTCACATCAAGAGCCCCCAATGATGGACTTGCATTTATGGAACCCATGCCCTTACTCATCAGTATACCTCCTAGGCCATCATTACCCTAAGGCCACACATGGCTTCAAAGGAGGTCATCTTCAATTGAAACCATGCTAAGTGACCCATTATAATTATGCTAGGGGCCACATGTACTTCTTTAGGGGGCCACATCTCTTTCTTAGCTTGGCCAAGTGAGAGAAGGCTATTGGGCCATTTGCATCCTCAATAAATGAGAGTAATGATGAAGGCCATGGGGTGTGGACTATATAAAGGGGTGGTTTCCCCCTCATTTCGCCACACCCACACCAACTTCACATACACAAACAAGCGCGCACGCACTCAAGCTCTCTCGCCCCCCCTCTCTCTCTCTCTCTCTCTCTCTCTCTCTCTCTCTCTCTCTCTCTCTCTCTCTCTCTCTCTCAAGTCCCTATCTCCCTAGGCCGTCACTTAATCACTCATTCTCCCTCACTTGGCGATCGCTTTCCGCACACCCTCATCTTGTCCAACTAATATTGTTTCATCATCCACATTAGGGTGATCCAACGATGTCCCATGTGTTGAGATGCCCCAAGGAAGGGTTGTTAAACGGGATGTCACAAAGTTGCGATGTCCTTCCTGTGTGGATACAAGGATGTCCTGAATGAGTTGGGATACTCCAGGAGTGTTTGGGATGTATATTGAAGTGCAATGAACCCCATGCATGCCATGTTTCTTCCATGACACTAGTACATGTTGGTTTATATAATTAACCATCGTACTTAAGGCTTACTATTAATTTGCCATCGATATGTCCATCGAATATTCTTGCCCATTTCATCATTTTGTGTTTTGATATAATTAAAGATAAGGATTTCCATTGTTTTTACATATAATGGATCCACCTAACGAGCCATATTTTCTATACATAACTTTTATGCCATCGATCCGCGATGTCCATAATTCTACTATCTGGGCAAATGTGGATTTACCTAAGCTTAATATTCTTGCCCATTTCATCATTTTAAGGAGATCTTCAACTTGTAGTGGAAAGCTATCTTTGTATAGTTAGGTTTTTGGATAGTATGGAGATAGAAGACCCTAACCCCTCCCCAGGTCTTTTGTATTTTGTGATTGGTTGGACATGTTATTTATGTGAATATAAAGAAGCATATGTTCAATAGTTTGACTAGTGCAAATTTTCCCATATGAGATGTGGTGATTGCTTCCACAACTGTAATTAAATTGAAATATTAATAGATTAAAATAGGCAAGCACAATGGTGATGTACGTGGGGCATCACACTTACTTCCTCATAATTGACATAAACTTTTTGTACCATTATCTTGGTACTTGCTTTAGGTCATAAAAACTTATATTGCTTAAAGGCAAAAGAGATTTGAAAAATAAGTGGATGTACAGGTTGAAGTAAGATGAACACATTTTACAACCACGATACTAAGATAGATTGGTCATTAAGGGATGTAATTAGAGAAAATGCATTGACTTTGATGATATATTTTCTCTGGTGGTGAAAATGTCTTCAATTCGTGTGGTTCTAGGCTTGGTGGCTAGCTTAGATCTAGAAATTAAGTAGATGGATGTCAAAATAGCCCTCTTACATGATAACTTGGAGAAAAAGATATCTATGGAATAATCAGAGGGTTTTAAAGTGAAAGGAAAAGCACCAACTCAAAAGTATCATAAGGTGATTGTATCTCATCCTACAAGGCATCAAATATTTTGTTTGTCCACTCATATTGCTTCTACATAACACTCTAGCCTGCATCAGCGAATAAGACATACTCATTGCAAAATATTTAGTGGGAGGTTGTTGGTTTTTGATGGATCTCTAGACTAGAACATCTAGTGAAGCATCTAATAGAGCCTCTAATTCATGAGCATCATTATCATTCACAACATGTCTTGAAATATGTATATTGTCTAGAACATTTACTTATTACTGCTCCTCATCAACTTGTGCAAGAACATGTGTGTGAGAAACTGGATTGAAGTCAATCATATCATCATTACGTATGGTACTAAAATCATTTATGATTTTATGATCTCTCAATATCTTGTATCGTCTGATCTTCCATAAGCACGGCATCTCTACTTCATTGGATGATAGAACTTGTAATCAAACAAATCTTGTTTGTAGCTAATGAGTTTGCATTGTCATGTTTTTAAATTAAGTTTACTTGTCTCATTTTTAGGAATGTGCACTAATGCCTTACAGCCAAAGACAAGCAAAAGAAACATCTTCATATGCGCAAACTCTATCAGTAACATCAAACTCCAAGTATACGTTTGATTGTCTAGATTTCTAATAAGGATATGATTAGATATGATAGGATATGAAATCCTGAAATTTTCTTATATTCTATCAACTCTTTGGTGAATTATAATAATAAAATAAGATATATTCTCATTTTATCATATCCATTGTTTGATATGAACAGCATATTAGTATGAATGAACTTAAAAATTGCAAAAATGGAGATGGTAAGAATCTCTCGGAACACTCTTGCCTGCTTCAGTTTTACTTAATTATTTTTTATTGTCTTTTCCCCTCTTTTCTTAATTATTTTCTTTTTTTATTTCTTTTTTTCCCTTCCATCATTCTCTAAATAAAATTTATTAAATAGTAACTATACTAATAAACCTAAAATACCAAAATACCTTAAATATGTAATAAATATAAACACTAAATATATATTTATATGTTGAATTTATATAATAAGATAGAAAAAAATTTGAATATATAAATAAAAAATGAATACATAAAAACCTAATTGTTTTTATTCTTGTTATTTTGAATTTTTATATTAGAATTCAATTGTTATTATTTATATTCAAATATTATTTTATTTTTATTAATTTAAGAAGTTTATTATTTGAGAAAAACAACTTTTATATTATGGATATTAAAAATCATATCCACTTTTATCTCACCCCTATAGGATAATTTTTATTTTGGCTATATCATTCTTATATATAACTTTATCCTAGGCAGAAGTACACCCCAAGTGCCAAGTTTTGGCACTACAGGTGTCCGTACCTCATTTATCCTATCTTGAACATGCACCAAATACAGCGTAGAATAAATTTATCATATCCTAAATTTTATCCTAAGTACCAAACATAAGAAACACATGGAGTAAAATTTAATACATGTGCAACTATACTAAAAGTCTCATCCTAAAAAGATTTTGGTAGCTTTACTTGTGAAAGCAAGCATCTTACCCTTTTAGCCAGTGACATTTTCAATCTCTCAAGTAAGCCGTTTAATCGACGTGTCTTGGGAGGTGTCTTTTGATGTTGAATACTCTATTGTTTGCGATATTCATCAAAAGGTTCAGTTTACTCTCCTCTATTATCAATTCTAATACATTTCAACTTCTTTCCAATCTGCCTCTCAATTGAAATCTAAAACTAATTAAAAAGCCACCAAGTGAATTTGTCGTCATAGGACCGCAAACATTAGAATGCTCTAAATCGAGACTACTTGACTTTTTCGAATGAGGGGAGTTTTTGAATACAATTATATTATGTTTTCCTACTAAACAATGAGCATACTTCTTCAGCGTTGAACTTTTTATATCTAAAAGAAGCTTCTTCTTGGCTAGTGCTAACAAACCCTTCTCACTAATGTGACTGAGTCTCTTGTGACATAATTTAAATCTCTCCTCATCATCAACTGCACTAATTTTGTCTATGGATAACTTTGTTTACAAATATACCACAAAGAACATTTCTTGCCTCTAGCAACAATTATAGAACCTTTAGTGAGCTTCCAATTGACCATCACTAAAGGTGTTGCAAACCCCTTATTATTAAACTTTCTTGTGAAAATCAAATTCAAACAAATATCAAGTATATATCTAAACTTATTCAATACTAACCTAGTGCTATTATTGGTCTCTAGGCACACATCACCAATGCCTACAACTTCAACCAATCCATTGTTTGCCATTTTCAAGGATCCAAAGTCACATGACATGTACAATGTAAAGAAATCCTCACTGGATGTAACATGAATAAATGAATCACTATTGATAACCCAAATGGCCCAATGACATACAAGATTCACTATATCATCATAAAAGACAATGAGAAAGTCTTATGAAAGAACATCAATATGATTGTTGTTACTACTATTAACATTTTTCTTAACTTTTCTCTTTTTGTTTCTCTCTTTTCAACTAATGATAATATCATTGTATATGTCCCTTTTGATGGCAATAATAACATTCAACATTTGTAAATTTATTGGATTTGCCTTTGCTTTATGTCAACTCTATCTCTATTCCTTAAACCTCGAGTTTCATTTCTTCCTCTTTTCTTAATGTGAAGCACATCCCGTGTTCTTTCTTATTTTTCCATTTAAAACATTACTCTTGACAAAATCCATGGTAATCTTACTATCGTAAGTTAAATTAGATAAAAACAATCCAAACGTCTTCCATGAGTTCGGCAAAGTACCAAGTAATCAGAACACTTATATCTCACCATCAAACTTGATTCCTATCATGGCCAACCAATTTAAAATTCCTTAAAAATATTTAAATGATTAGCCAAAAGAGTACCATCTCGATACTTCAAAGCCACCATTAGTTTTATCATAAATAACTTGTTATTCCCAGTCTTTTGAGCATGCAATTGTTTGATTTTATTTCACAAACTATATGCATGTGTTTTCTCAATGATATAGCTCACAACACTATTATTGACCCACTGCCTAATGTAATTACACACTTGGCGATGAAATATAGACCATTGAGCATCCGTTTTATTCTCAGATTTCTCATCAGCAAATACTGGGCAAATAATAATACTTTATATACAAAAGGTCTCCATTTTCCCTTTCCAAACGCAATAATTTGAACCATTTAATATAACTATTCTACTTGTATTCATTTCCATCATTTAACACAAGGAAAAAAATCAAGCAAGAATTAATGCTTTGATACCATTTTGTTGGGAGAATAATGATAACTCGAACAATATCAGATTAGCATTGTGGAATAAAACATCTCTCATCTTATGTAAACCTAATTGGAATCAATAGAATAGAGTAATATAAATATCAAGGACCCACAAACACAAGGCAATTTTACATGAAAACCTCCTTGGAGTGAGAAAATCGAAAACCACAAGGCTAGATTCCGCTCAAAATTTGTATTATCAACAAAGTTAGATGAACAAAGTTCTTCTCTAAATGATACTAGAGGTACATGGCAGCAACACCATCAAGCACCATTCTTGGCAAAACACATAAACTTCCCAATAATCAAGGATAAATCTCACTAAAACACAAGTTCGGTTCACCCATGAAAAACCTATAGGGAGTATAAATTGACCTTCGATCGTCAACTTGATAAAAATTGGATAGCACTCTCTTTCCTAGATGTTTTGCTCTCTCTCTCTCTCTCTCTCTCTCTCTCTCTCTCTCTCTCTCTCTCTCTCTCTCTCACATTAATCATTCTTTGTGGTCACCACATAAAAATAGAGAGAAACCCTATACTCCATATGGATTATCATATGGACTTAAGTATTTTGGTTTGCAATTCATTAGGCTTCCTCCACATGGGAGTGAACCCAACTCAACATGTTAACATGAGAACATAGACATAACCTTGAACTAAGCCAAATCACCATAAGATCTATGCGCAACATCTTTTGATTTTTCTACTTATTGTCATATTTTTTTATGGAAGTATATTGCACTTGATATCAACTTATTAATGCATATATTAAACTATTCAGGCACATATCAAACTTGATTTTGATAGCTCCATAAAATTACATCAAGTTTTGATAATCAACGTATCCATTCCCTTCTAGGTTGCATATTTAACCATAACATCTTCAAGGATTGTCTAAGCAAGGGATTCATCAATCCGTCTTGTAATGTTCCTTTGTCAACGATTGCCTAAGCATGGATTCATCCATCTCGAGTTGTGTCAAATATGATAGGACTCGTCATTTTATCACACGATGTCCCTTCTTTGAGGGTTATTTAGGCACAGGGCTTCACTAATCCATGTTTATGTTTAGAAATGACATGATTCATTGATCTATCATGTGGTGTTCTTTCACCAAGGATTGGCTCTATACATGATCTGTCAATCTTAGGTCAATAGATGATCAGATTTTTCAAATTATCATGTGATATCCCTCATTAAGCATTCTTTAGGAATGAGACTAGCAATCCATGTCGACTAGGATTTGTCTATCCTTTGTAATTTCCTCCTTCAATATGTATTGTCTAAGCAAGAGATTTGTCAATCCCTCAACTTCAATTATGGAATGAAGATCAGTTCCAAGGGCTAGACCGATAAATCTAGAAGGCCTGTGCTTGCAGGTGATGATGATGACACTCTTGAGTGTAAAATTACAGAAGCAAAAGGAATGGAGAAAGAAGGATATGCAAAAGCAGTAGGACTTGCAAAGAAAAAAGGAAGGGCAAAGTTATTCTCTTTGAAGATTGCTGCCATTGGTGAAGACATCGATAATGTCATAGCTAGAACCATTAAGAAAATATTTGCCTATTAAATCAAGAAGGAGAAAGAGAAAGAAAAAGAGAAGGAGAAGGCGGATGATGCAATTGAAACATCTATAATCGAATTTGCTGCAACACCTAATGAAGGACTTCACAGGGAAGGTGATGTAAAAACTAGAGAATCTAGCATAAAGGGTAACAATTAGCAAAACCAAATTCTTTAAGACTTATGGTGTGTCAAAGAACGGGAAAATTACCAAAACAGTCATAAACCTGTTGCAATTTTTCCAATTCAATCCTAAATCTTTGGGGGGGGTGCTAATTCAATACTAAACATTTTTCAATTATGTCAATTCAGTCCATCCGGACAATTTTGTCCAACCAACGCTAATGTGGAAGCCGGCCAACGCCACCTGTTCGACTAACGCTAACATGAACAATTTTTTAATAATATTTTATATTTTCAATTTTTTTATTCTTTTTTTTTTTTTCCTTTTCTTTTTCTATTTTTCTCCTTCTTTCTCCTCCCTCCTTCCTCTAGCCGGGAGGTCAGAGGCGAGCTCCAGTGAAGCCGGCCATTGGAGAGGGCAAGCCTCACCTAGCAACAGCGAGGCTACCCTCACCATGGTTGGGCGAGGCCAAGCATCGCCGAATCTGTCGAGGTTGGGCATCACCATGGCCGACGAGACTTAACCCTTGCAAGATCTAGCGAGGAGGAGCCTTACCCAGCCATGGCCAAAGGCCACGTGAGTTGGAGGAAAGAGAAGGAAGTGAAGAAAAAAAGAAAGAGTAAGAAAAATGAAAAATGACTAAAAATTTTGAAAAAGATAAAATATTATTTAAAAAAATTGTCCACGTCAACGTCAGCCGGCTGGCCGGCGTCCACATTAGCCCCAGCAAGCCAAAATTAGCTGAATGAACTGAATTGGTAAAATTGCAAAATGTTTAGAACTGAATTGACAAAAGAAAAGTTTTATGAGTAAATTGAAAAAGTTGCAATAGGTTTAGGGCTGTTTTGGTAATTTTCCCATCGAAGAACGCTGAGGGTAGTATCAAGACCTATGGAGTGAGGTTGTATGATGATATCGTACACATGAGGGCTACTCAAGATTGGTCGGAGAGTTTCTGGACGTTTATCGCATTCTCACCTTTGTCAATCGCAACAAGATCAAAGTCTCAGATATTATACAAGTCAACATGAGTATCCATCCAATTCTCGCATTCTTGATGATTTTAATGATGTGAAGTCCCCATGTCGAGCTCTAAGAAGAAGTAAAGTACAAAGTGATATTTGGTGTTTGCTTTACATTTTTGTTTGGCATAATTGAATAAGGATATTATGCAAAACTAGTATATATTGCGAGCTTTCGTGTGGTAACTAATTGTCTTTTGTAATGATCCACTTACAATTACAGTATGTTTCTTATCATGTCTTTTCTCTCTTTATTGCTCTGATGCTTTTTTTTTCCATGATAAAAGGGGAAAAATAATACGAAAAATAGTTTAATTGCTGATGTGAATCTTTATTTGCTCTAATACATATCTCCGTCATTCTGTCACCTGCTCGGATATGTTAATTGCTATCTATCCCCTGATAAATGGATTATGCATATTTGGTTAAATGCTCTGATATGTATACTTACAGTTAGGGGTAATATTTTTACTCCTATCATTGATTATGCAGTTAGGTGAATTCATACTACATAACTCATATCTCTGCATAAGAAAGGTGGGGGTTTTTCCCTCATTAAGAAAAGGAGGAATATTGGATAATTTGAAAACCAATGTTGAAATCCCTTCAATTATTTTGATGATCAGAAAATCTTACCAAAATGTTTGATGAGTTCTTTGAGTGAATGCAGAAAGTATTGCGGGTTAAAGATCTACTACAAGTATTTATCTAATGATTAGTGGAAAAAAGAAGGAAATACACGTGGATACAGCGAAACAATGATACCATTTGAAGATCAGAATTGCAGAAGTTATATGTGCTACATTACAGTTATAGAAGATCATACCTGAAAGATTTCACATACAAATCGAGCTCATGGAAATTCAAATATCCAAGACCCGACTCATGGATATAATTGTGATATTCCATAAACGATAGCATATCTAGTTTGGCAAGATATTACGTGATTTATTTTCTTGACTGCTAATCAAAGATTATTAGATTGGTTTCATGTAAAGAAGATCCTTAATAGGCTCGTCAAGTGGCTTCAACGTTCAAAAGGTTTTTCAACCAGCTTCAACGTTCGGTTTGAAGATCTTTTAAACACAAGAAACGAATCTGAGAAGACTACCGATTAAATTGTTGCACATTCGTGTACCTGCGAACACATATTCATTCTCAAGAGCTTCAAATTTGCGAGTTTTATTTGTTGGATGTATGCCCTAAAGCTACTATGTAATAGTTACATATTAGGGATTTCAGTTGTACTTTCATTATTATTATTTATTTAATGACAATAACGTATTCATTCATTTGTCCAATTATTTTATATATATGAATGATTCCATAAGATCAGTTGCAACTAGACCTATTCTTGAGACATCAAGAATATATGTGACGGGTTCATAATTAGGCTGAATCTTTAAAACGTTCTTGGTCGATGGATTATTGAGTGGATATTAATAATCCTGTTGAGATCGGTATGTTCATAACTTCACCATTAAGTATTGAATACTTAAGGGAATGATGAGTCACATGTCATTGGGTATTATGATGCCCGAATTAGAACACAGGTGTTTGTATTAGACAAGTTCACTGAACGTGACGCATATGGAACGGTTAAGGACATGGAAGCTTTTAGCGTGGTCAATGTCTAATCATTCATACTTTGGTCTTGTGTAAATAATCCTTAGACCTAAGGCACAGTGTTAACTTGTGTGTCGAACAACTATGGTTCACAGGTGCACATAATGCCGGGTCATTGATCCATCTTTATACCTGATGATCATAATTTGTTCATAGACGAAGTTACACGTGTACGCAATATGGAATCTGTCTCCTTGTTATATGCAAGGTATAAAAATGATATCCTATGCGATCTAATTATGACACTGCATTGAAATCCTTGGCCGAGGTTGTAACCGAGAATAAATTGTTTATGTCTCAAATAAAATGCATGTCAATTAGATTTGTGCATATGATCACATTAATGACTTGACAAATATTCCATGGTCTTTGTTTGATCGGGACATAGTAAGACAGAGGGATTGAATTACACTGTAACCAAAGCTGAAAGGTTCATTATGTTCTTAAAGCATTCACACTATCTAGGTAGCCATGACATATTGCTAGATATCAATCATGGCTTGTAGGACCCAAAGATTAATCGGGACAATTAATCTTTTGTGGGAGTACTAATGTGTTAGTACAAATCTTACTACCAACTTAGTGATGAACCTAAGGATGTCACACACCATAAATAATTAGGATAACGTGGAACAAGAGAGAAATATAATTGCAAATGTGTTTGCATATACTACAATCAAATTAAGTCGATTTGAAATTAAATTAAATGAGATTTAATTTAATTTGTATTATAATCACGAGCCTACTTGCATATGATGCACACGCATGCCCGAAGTGGATATATGTTAACGTACCCCAATTGTACATATAAGGATTATGTTATTTTTATTTTTAAAAGGGATTGATTAATTAATCCTTTATTCGTTTAATTAATTAATTAATGTACAAATAGTTGCAACGCACATGATATATGTGTGTTGCCTTTTATTAGTAATAATAAAATAAAACAAAATAAAAAAAGAATTAAAGCTTAAAGCTTCGTGCATGTGCACGATTCTTTAAATCATGCACATGCACAAAATCGTGCACATGGTCAGCGGTTGCTGACCATCATGCATAAAGATCGTGCATGAACGGTCAACAACCGCTTACCGTTCTTGCACGATGGTGCATGATCGTGATCAGCAACGGTTGTTGATCCCACAATCAGCAACCGTTGCTGATTCGTGAAGGCTTTAAAAAAATTAAAATGCCGCAAAATGGTTGCGAGGAATCAGTGATGCTTTGCTGAAAATAGAGAGCAAAGTGTGTGCGTGTTCTTGTGTCTTTGAGACACAAGAAAGAAGAGTGTTCTCTCGTTCAGGCCGTGACTATTATACATCAATAATACGACGGATTCTTTCCACGTGATTGCTAGCACGATCGAAGTGGTGAATATCCGAAAGTTCTCTCTTCCGCTCGACGTTCGTTGTTGGTGTGTCTGAACTAGAGGTCCGACGTTTGTGGGACTTGAACTGAAGAACATGAAACAAATTCGTTTAAAGCACGCTTTGAGAGGTAATTCGTGTAACTCTCTTTTAATATTCAGATTTTTGATTAAAACGCACGAACAACGCCTTCGGAGAATCGTGTATAAAATATATCATTTTCGTTTTCGCTGCGTTCTTTTTGTTAAATTTACCTATACATGATTCATGAAACCCCAACAGTGGTATCAAAGCCAACCTTAGGCGTTTTTCGTGCGTTTAATTGATTTCTAGTTCAAATATATTTTGCGTTCTAATGGCCAATTTATTTTTGTTAAGAGAATTGGTTTCCTTGCTCTTATGTGGCCTATAGAAGTTGATTAATTTATGTGATAAATTTAATCAACTAAGCAAAAATTAGAACTAAATCAATTTTGAATCAAAAATCCGTAACTTGTTATACTTTGTGTTTATATTCTAAAATGATATGCAGAATTTCATGCATGCCTTCCAGAGTTTTAAATTTTGAATTTATGGCTCATAAGGAAGGGTGGTGATCATGGAAAAATCCCTAATTGTTGTGATTGTTGTATGGATGAATGTATAATGATTACAAGTATTCTTTTTGGGGATATAATTATTAAATGGAGGCTGCGTCATTCCTTTTATTTTATTTTAATTTTTCCTGATATGTAATTTTAGTATAGTTTAGTATTTCAATTGTTGATGTAAATACTACAATAGAGGAGAAGCCATTGGAGGAGCCATTAAACGGTGAGCTCTCTGGGCCCGGTCTTTGAAGAGTTCAAAGATTGAAGAAAAAGTGAAGAGCAATCCATATTATTAAAACATTAAAATGGCTAAATGGGTCTCTTTGGCTCGAGACCCATTGAACCATAATTCCATGATCACCACATAGGATAGATGTTTATGTGATATCTATTTATTTATTGTGTTTATGTTATCGTGCATGTTAAACCGGTTAATGTGCAAAGTGAGACCATTAATAACGACCCAAACCTCCTTATTAATAATATTAAGTCGAAACGGGTTTCGAACTCGTGGCCTTCCATCATCGTGGTTTGATCCAATATTATAGTGGTTAACTGACCAGCTATGGATACATAGGGGTTAATTACCATTTATAATATTGGACCACTCCATTATGCACATGATGCTATAGGGTTGGAGCCAAATGATTTCTAATAACTGTCAGGTGAGGGAATCATTTGTGCTTTGAATACTTACATGAGACGATGGGCTAGACTTAACTATGATCATGATGCCAATAACTATTAGGTGAGGCTTTCATGGTCTAAAGGCCAAAGTTATGATTGGGACTCGCATATGATGCGTTGAACAAGTTGGTTCACTCACTAAGTTCATAGAACACCAATAACTGTTAGGTGAGGTGGACTTTAGACTAGTGGGACTCCAATCCCCACTAGTAATCTTTACCCAACAAAGATTACCGCCTCCCATCTTAAGGAGTACGGGATTCGAATATAAATTTAGTAGGAGAATCTATTTCGTTTAAAGACCAAAATAACTTTGAAAGATACAATAGCTAACAATTTATTTTCTGCAACAGATATATTATTACTCTGAAAATGGTGACCACAAACTCACTCGCTTCTATTCTTGACAAGAATTGTTTGACTGGACCCAATTTCACTAACTGTGTGAGGAATTTGAGAATTGTTCTCAATTCAGAAAAAATAGGGTATGTACTTGATGAAAGAATGCCAACCTCCTTTCCTGAGGGTGGGACCCAAGAGGAACGTGTCACTTATGATAAGTGGCATGATGATGACTTAAAAGTTAGGTCATATATACTTGCTTCGATGAACAATGAATTGCAAAAGAAGTATGAATCTATGGAAGATGTTAGGTCGATCATTTTGCACTTAAAGGAATACTTTGATGAGAATGGTCGAACCTCTAGATATGAGATATCTAAGGCATTGTATCGTATGAGGATGGCTGAAGGATCATCAATTAATGATCATTCTTTGAAAATGATCTGGCACATTGAAGAATTGGCTAGGCTGAATCTCATTATGGACAACGAGTTATCTGTGGATTTGATCCTCCAATCTTTACCCGATTCCTTCTCTGGTTTTGTCCAAAACTTCCACATGCATAAGATGGAGAAAACTCTCGCTAAGTTACATAGCATGCTGGTAGTTTATGAGAAGGAAATGCATAACACGAGGCCAAATGTAGTGGCTATGGCTAAGGCTTCTTCTTCAAAGGGTAAGACTATTTTAAAGAAGAATAAATGGAAGAGACCTGCCAAACCTATTGTGCAACCAAAACCCAAGATTGATAAAGGGAAATGTCATTACTGTGGTGTCAAAGGGCACTGGAGGAGGAACTGTAGGAGGTACCTCGCGAGCTTGAAGGTCAAGCCCAAGAACCAACCTTATGAAGGTATGGTGTCTATGCTTATTGAAACTAATCTTATGGTTAGTACTGAATCCAGCTCATTGGTTCTAGATTCTGCTGCAACTTCACATATTTGTATGTCTTTGCGAATCGGAAATAACAGGATGCTAGGCGAAATGAGATTGTCCCGACATTTGCCAATGGAGCAAGAGTTGCTGCATTAGCTATAGGGATTTTTCGTTTATGTTTGCCTTCTGGACATGCATTGGTTTTAAAGAACTGTTTGCATTATAAGAATGTTGTTAGGAACATCATCTCTATACCTCATTTGGGTAAAGAGAATTATGAATTTTCTTTTGCTGATGATGTTTGTTCTATTTATCATAATAGAAGATGTGTTGGTTCTAGCTTCTTAACCAACAATCTTTATACCATTACAATGTCCGGTAATGCAATTACCAATGTCAATAAGCAAAATAGAATTGATATAAATGACATAACTAATAAACGTCCTAGAGACGGTCCAAATAAAAAGTATGTTTGGCATCTCCGATTAGGTCATATTGGAGAAGACGGAATTAACAAGTTGAGTAATGATGGGTACATTGATCCATCAAATTTTGAGTCATACTCGACTTGTGAGGCATGTCTTCTAGGAAAAATGACCAAAGCGCCTTTTGTGGGACAAAGTGTGCGAGCTGTTGACATATTAGAATTAATACATACATATGTATGTTGACCAATTAATGAAATTGCTAGAGGTGGTTATAATTACTTCATTACCTTTACCGATGATCAATCATGGTATGGTTATTTATACCTCATAAAGTATAAATCTAAATCCTTTGAAAAGTTCAAGGAATTCAAGGCTGAAGTTGAGAAACAAACAGGAAAATGTATTAAGGCTTTTCGATCGGATCGAGGAGGTGAATACCTTAGTACTGAATTCCTGGACTATCTTAAAGAGAATGGCATTTTATCGCAATGGACAGCTCTGGAACTCTAGAACATAATGGTGTATCTGAACAAAGAAATCGTACTTTATTAGATATGGTGCGATCTATGATGAGTTACACCGATTTGCCAATATCCATTTGGGGATATGCCCTTGAGACAGCTGTATATATACTGAACAGAGTGCCGTCCAAATCTATTCCAACTATGCCCTATGAGATATGGCATAGTAGGAAACCTAGTCTTAATCATATTAAGATTTGGGGTTGTCCAGCTTTTGTGAAAAAGCTGAAAATGGAAAAATTGGAGGCAAGATCTGAACAAGGTCGCTTCATTGGATATCCAAAGGAAACTCTTGGATATTATTTCTATTTTCATTCAGACCAAAGAATTTTGGTAAGCAAGCACGTTTCTTTTTTGAAGAATAAGTTCGTCCAAGAAGGTGGTGCTGGGCGGAAAATAGTCTTACAAGAAGAAAATAATGAAGTACCAAACAACCGAGTTAAGATACCAATCTCTGATTCAGTGGGAGCTTCTGATACACAACCTCTTAGGAGAAGTGTGAGAACGTCTCGCCCACCTACTCATTATAGACACTCGGTTGATCATATTGAATCATTATTCATTGTGAATGATATTGATCAACCCGGTGATCCTAAAACCTATGAGGAGGCGATGTCGGACATCGATTCTGGTAAATGGCTAGAAGCCATGAAATCCAAAATGGATTCAATGTATTCCAATGAAGTTTGGACCTTAACTGACCTGCATGATGGTATTATACCAATTGGTTGTAAATGGATCTTCAAGAGGAAGATGAATGCTGAAGGTCAAATTGAAACTTACAAAGCACGGCTGGTGGCGAAAGGATGTCGTCAAAAAGAAGGAATTGATTATGACGAAACTTTCTCACCTGTGGCCATGCTAAAATCCATTCGGATTATGTTGGCTATAGCTACACACGTTGATTATGAGATATTACAGATGGATGTCAAAACGGCTTTTCTAAATGGTTTTCTTGATGAGGACATCTATATGGAACAGCCACGAGATTTTGAATCCAACAGTGAAAAACGGAATGTGTGTAAGCTTAAGAGATCCATTTATGGACTCAAACAAGCCTCCAGAAGTTGGAACATCCGTTTTGATGAGGTAGTCAAATCATTTGGCTTCATAAAAAATCCGGATGAACCTTATGTATATAAGAAGATCAGTGGGAGTGCAATTGCATTTCTAGTTTTGTATGTCGATGATATACTTTTGATTGGGAATGATGTACCGATGATATCATCGATAAAACTATTCTTGTCACAAAAATTCTCCATGAAAGATTTAGGAGAGGCAACCTACATTTTAGGTATCAAGATCTATAGAGATAGATCAAAACGATTGATTGGCCTCTCACAGTCTACGTACATAGACAAAGTGTTAACACGGTTTAACATGCAATATTCTAAGAGAGGATTATTGCCTTTTAGGCAAGGGATCCATCTTTCTAAGGAGATGTGTCCCAACACTCCTGAAGAAAGAGAGCGGATAGCGAAAATACCATATGCATCCGCTATTGGAAGCATAATGTATGCTATGCTATGTACTAGACATAATATTGCGCATGCTGTAAGTATTACTAGTAGATATCAGTCTGATCCAGGAGAAGAGCACTGGATAGCAATCAAGAATATTCTTAAGTACTTGCGAAGGACTAAAGATTTATTCTTGATATATGGAGAAGGAGAATTTAAAGTTGTAGCTTATACGGATTCCGATTTTCAATTGGATCCTAATGATTATAAGTCTACGTCTGGGTTTGTCTTTACATTCAATGGTGATGCAGTTAGTTGGAAAAGTTCCAAACAAAGTATAACTACTGATTCCACCACTGAGGCAGAGTATGTAGCTGCTTCTGAAGCAGCAAAGGAAGCCGATTATGCCCGTCTCGAAAAGCTCCGAACCCCCGAAGGAAAGCCGCTTGGATGAAGAAGTTTATTTCTGAACTTGGAGTCGTTCCTTCAATTGAGCAACCGATCACATTGTTTTGTGACAACAATGGGACGATAGCTCAAGCTAAGGAACCAAGGTCTCACCAAGTCCAAGCACATTGAGAGACGCTTCCATCTCATCGAGAAATTGTTGGGAGAGGTGATATCGCCTTGCAGAAAATTGCCTCAGCAGAAAATGTGGCAGATCCCTTCACTAAGGCCTTACCTCAGTCTTCTTTTGAAAGACATTGACAAAATGGGTTTGAGGTACCAGACAAGTTGGCTTTAGTGCAAGTGCGAGATTGTTGGATGTATGCCCCAAAGCTACTATGTAATAGTTACATATTAGGGATTTCAGTTGTATTTTCATTATTATTATTTAATTAATGGCAATGATGTATTCATTCATTTGTCCAATTATTTTATATCTATGAATGATTCCATAAGATCAGTTGTAACTAGACATATTCTTGAGACGTCAAGAATATATGTGACGGGTTCATAGTTAGACTGAATCTTTAAAACGTTCTCGGTTGATGGATTATTGAGTGGATATTAATAATCCTGTTGAGACCGTTGTGTTCTTAACTTCACCATTAAGTATTGGATACTTAAGGGAATGATGAGTCACATGTCATTGGGTATTATGATGCCTGAGTTAGAACACAGGTGTTTGTATTAGACAAGTTCACTGAACGTGACGCATATAGAACAGTTAGTGACATGGAAGCTTTTAGCATGGTCAATATCTAATTGTTCATACTTTGGTCTTGTGTAAATAATCCTTAGACCTGAGGCACAATGTTAACTTGTGTGTCGAACCACTATGGCTCACGGGTGCACATAATGCCGGGTCATTGATTCGTCTTTATACCTGATGGTCATAGTTTGTTCATATACGAAGTTACGCGTGTGCGCAATATGGAATATGTCTCTTTGTTATATGCAAGGTATAAAAATGATGTCCTATGCGATCTAATTATGACACTGCATTGAAATCCTCGGCCGGGGTTATAACCGAGAATAAATTGTTTATGTCTCGAATAAAATGCATGTCAATTAGATTTGTGCATATGATCGAATTAATGACTTGACAAATATTCCATGATCTTTGTTTGATCGGGACATAGTAAGACAAAGGGATTGAATTACACTGTAACCAAAGCTGAAAGGTTCATTATGTTCTTAAAGCATTCACACTATCTAGGTTGCCATGACATATTGCTAGATATCAATCATGGCTTGTAGGACCCAAATATTAATCGGGAAAATTAATCTTTTGTGGGAGTATTAATGTGTTAGCAAGTCTTATTACCAACTTAGTGATGAACCTAAGGATGTCACACACCATAAATAATTAGGATAACGTGGAACAAGAGAGAAATATAATTGCAAATGTGTTTACATATACTACAATCGAATTAAGTCGATTTGAAATTAAATTAAATGAGATTTAATTTAATTTGTATTATAATCACGAGCCTACTTGCATATGATGCACACGCATGCCCGAAGTGAATATATGTTAACGTACCCCAATTGTACATATAAGGATTATGTTATTTTTATTTTTAAAAGGGATTGATTAATTAATCCTTTATTCGTTTAATTAATTAATTAATTAATTAATGTACAAATAATTGCAACGCACATGATATATGTGTGTTGCCTTTTATTAATAATAATAAAATAAAATAAAATAAAAATTAAAGCTTAAAGCTTTGTGCATGTGCACGATTCTTTAAATTGTGCACATGCACGAAATCGTGCACATGGTCAGCGGTTGCTGACCATCATGCACAAAGATCGTGCATGAACGGTCAGCAACCGCTGACCGTTCTTGCACGATGGTGCATGATCGTGATCAGCAACCGTTGCTGATCCCACGATCAGCAACCGTTGCTGATTCGTGAAGGCTTTAAAAAAATTAAAATGCCGCAAAAAGGTTGCGAGGAATCAGTGATGCTTTGCTGAAAATAGAGAGCAAAGTGTGTGCGTGTTTTTGTGTCTTTGAGATGCAAGAAAGAAGAGTGTTCTCTCATTCGGGCCGTGACTATTATACATCAATAATACGACAGATTGTTTCCACGTGATTGCTAGCACGATCGAAGTGGTGAATATCCGAAAGTTCTCTCTTCCGTTCGACGTTCGTTGTTGGTGTGTCTGAACTAGAGGTCCAATGTTTGTGAGACTCGAACTGAAGAACTTCCGAACCAATTCGTTTAAAGCACACTTCGAGAGGTAATTCGTGTAACTCTCTTTTAATATTTAGATTTTTGATTAAAACGCACGAACAACGCCTTCGGAGAATCATGTATAAAATATATCATTTTTGTTTCCGCTGCGTTCTTTTTGTTAAATTTACCTATACATGATTCATGAAACCCCAACATTATTCTGAGAGTTGAGAGTTCATGTGAAAGTCTTTTCTAAATACTTGTTATTCATATGTAAACACTTGTAAGTGTGAGAGAGATGAAAGAAAGGTTATAATAAGTGCTTATAGAAAGCCAAAATTTTTGCAAATGCATGATGTTGTAATTTTGTCCAAGTGTTTAGTAAAGAGATTTGTAAATCCACTATAAGATTTAGGGTGAGCATTGGTCCAGGGTGACCTTGGACTGGCCCAATCCAGCTAGTCCTGGTCCGATTCCCAAGGGGACCGGGTCGGTCCTTGGCCTAGGATCCCTAGATTTTGCACTATGCGAGTTGATTCTCAATCGAGAGTTCATTGTTGTTATAGGGCACTAGCAAAAAGAAAGTTAATTTTGCGATGAAGCATCAACAAGTTATTGCAGGAGAAACAAGTTCTATGCGAAATCAATTTGTAATACTTATTGATGTAAATGGATAAGACCTTATTAGACTGCTAGAGTTTATGCAAGCGTTAATGTTGTTGTGGAGCATCAACAATAGATAAATTGCAAGAGAAACAAGTTTCATGCGAAATATTTTCGTAATACTTGTTGATGCAAGTGGATAAGACCTGATTAGATTGCTGGAGTTTAGAGTGTGGAGTAGGCACAACTAAAGCCAAACCACTTGCAATGTTATCTCACTACTATTTATTCTTATTTCTCATCATTGTTGCGTATACTTAAATATATCACTTTTATTGTTGCATTTGCACAACTGTCTACAGATGTTCTAAAGACTATAATTTTAGATTCTAAAAAAAATCAACACTCATACTAAAAGTCTATACTTAATTATGTTTCAACTAATTCACCCTTCTCTTGATTTTACATCTAGCGTTGATGTCTAATATCGGGCTTTGTACACAAGATTTCATAGAAAGGTTCACTTTAGAGTCCAAGGTCACATAGCAATCATCGTCAGACAAGTGTGAATAAATGTAATTCAACCGCGCGACCATCTCCATTTAATGGACTAACTTTTCATATCGGAAGTGCACGATGACCTGAGGAAACTGGGACACTTACTGAGGCCAAGCAGAATAGTGAAGTGCCTTCATAACTAGCTCGACGAGATGTCATCTTCTGGCCCAAGATGTGGGGTTCATCTAGAGTGATAATAATATTGTAGGGTTGTGACGTATGAGATGATAAAAATAATAATTTACGAGGCCGACGGAAGCCTGAATTGGAAAAGCCAAGTCTGTCCCAATCATCAGCAATCATTGCGACCTTTACTTCATAATTCTAATGGGCGACATCCAAGCGATCTCTCTCTCTCTCTCCATGTTATCTTAACCCTTTTCTCAATCACATCATCTTTATCCCCGTCTTTTCAACCATCACGTCATTACACAATCGTTGAATTATCTAATGCCAAAAAGCAGCTGCCGTGCCACGCGTCCTATTTAACTGAAAGGAGATTGATGTCATGGGTTCGAATTTTGGACTATATGATGGAGAAAGAAAAAGGAAATCATTTGAAATTAAACGTATGCTCGCCGGAGAAAGGGTTCTTAAAAGAGAGCAAATGACAAAAATCATGGGTGTCAACGGCCTGTTCGGTCTGAATTCCTATAAATGATCGAGTGTACGAAGGGTATATATATATATGACCCGACCCATTGAATAAAAAGAAAAGAGATAAATTTACTAGAAATTCTAAAACTTGTTAGATCAACATAAACTCGCCTAGGCTTGGCGAGAGTTGGCGAGGCTTAGCCTGACCAAGGCGAGAGTTGGCGAGGCTTAGCCTGACCAAGCCGAGAGCCGACCACCCCCGCTCAGGGCCGGCAGTTCCGGTGATGAGCAAGCGGCTATTAATGAGCCTTGTCATTCTTTCCTCTTTTTTTTTTTTTTAATTCTACTGTTTTATAAAATTTTAGTTTTTTTTTTTAGTTATTTAATTTAATTTAAATAATAATTTAATAAAAATAATAAAAATGACATGTAGGAAATAAAAATTAATTCAAAATGTCACGTTAACACTTTTTGTTAGTCAAATTGACAAAGTTAAAGAAATGACTTAATTGCACAAATTCTACAAGTTTTAGAACTTGATTAAACTTTTTGCAAGTTTTAGAACTCAATTGCACTTTCACAATAAGTTTTAGGACTTCCAATAAATATATACTAAAAGAATAATTCGAATTATTAAGTTTCATTTTCCATGTTCGTGAATGTGTTTAGTACTCTTGACTGTTTTGGTTTCGAAATTAGTTCAATAATGTGTTTTAGATGAATTCAGGTTATGACCCAAAATTAAACTAAATCATTAAAAGCCTGTTGCTTTACCTACTACCTGAATCAAAGAGAAACCTAGCTCAAAAAGATCCGAAACATTTGGTTGAGGCCAATTCGAATTTCGGTTCATATGATTTCCTAGGCACATAGGATTTAAGAATTCTTAGATGATACACGAGTGATTCACATGTCATTGAGCAAATTTCTACCATACATAAAGTTTGACATGACACAATATTGTGTGCATACGTGATCGTAACTCGGATTATATCAATGATCAGTAACTTTTCATAGGAATATGTTAGATCTCCTCACAAAAGCTATTAACAAATGACCAAATCATTGTCGGTAGTAAACATTGTCGAGAATTGGAAAGTTTATCGATAGTAGTAAAAGTATTAAGTCCTGTGCTGAGTGTCCTCATATGTATGATTTTACTCGGATTAGTACTTCTTAGTCTTGGATTTATTCTCCACAAAAACATTATAACCTAAACCTTCATTTTTATGCAGTGGGAATAGTGCAACTCTTCAACTTTGTGCACAGAACATCATCTATTCTTTTCTTTGGATATAATTATTTATTCTTTAACTTAATGCAATGAAGCCCAAGTGCAATCAGTTCCTTCTATGGGAAACTACCTAAGCGACAGCCGATATTGCCTACATGGCAACTTTGGAGGTTGGCAAGAAAGGAAACTCAAAGAAGTGATAGAAAGATTGAGGACTCCAAAGATCTAGATTATTGGGACATCACATATAGGTCCTAAACCCTTTTTATCTATCCAATATGTCCACGCAAGTCTCGTAATTGGGACATTCCGTGAATCAGTCGGGGCGACATTTCAAAACTCTATTGCTACATGCAAGATATATCTATTTTGGTTATTCTTGATTTGACCCTAGTGTTACTTTGACCTAACTAGATGTTGGATACAAAAAGTTTAACCTCATTAAAATCTTCAAAGGACTATTTTGTAAATGGAAATAGATCCAAAGATTGAATCTTTCAATAACCAGGAGACCAAGAACACCTCAACCCGGAAAGAACTAAGAAGAAGACCATAACTGTGCCCATAGAAACAAGACATGAGCATTCTATTAAAAGTACCAAAAAAAGTCCTAAACCTATTGCGTTAATACTGATTCAGTTTTAAATCTTTCAATTTGACCAATAAGTCTTAAACATTTTTCACGTTGGTACCAATTTAGTCTATCTAGCTAATTTAAACCAAAATTGCTAACGTGGATGCCGGTGGACCAATGACTTGGTAGGCGCTGACATGGACATTTTCAATAATATTTTAATATTTTTTTCCTTTTTTTTTCCTTTCATTTCTCTTTTCTTTTCATTTTCTTTTCTTCAATGGCCATCAACTATAGCCATGGCGGACGAGGGCTAGCCTCACTTGTGCGAGGTCCCCATTACTAAATCTGGCGAGGCCGACCCTTGCTTAGGCCAAGACAACCTCATCGTTCCTCACCTGAGTGAGGGTTGGCCTCACCTGGTCAAGGCGAGGCTCGACGAACCCCCCCCCCCCTTTAAGGGATGGCAAGGCCAACCATCGCTTAGGCTACTCGAGACGAGGCCACCTAGCCTGGGCAAGGGTTGGCCTCGCCCAAATTAGTGAGGGGGGGCTCCCCTGGATGGTTGACACTCACTATTGCCTAAGCAAGGCCGACTCTCATCGGCCATGGCTATGGACGGTGGCCAACGATGGCCACCAACGAAAAGAAAAGCTAAAGAAAAGGGAAAGCAAGAAAAAAGTTATTTAAAAAATTCAATTAATTTTAAAAAATTATTAAAAAATTATTAAAATGTTCACGTCAACGCCGACCGTGCCACATGGGATAACTAATGTCTATGTCGGCATTTTCCGGCCTAAATTGGCAAGATGGATTGAATTTGTACCAATATAAAAATGTTTAAGACGAATTTAATCCAATTGAAAAGCTTATAATTAAATTGGTACTAATATAATAGGTTTTAAACTTTTTTTGTAGTTTTTCCAACGAAAATCATATAAATAAAAAATTATATGTCCCAAGGCATGGCGCGGGTATTTTCCTACTATATGCATCAATCTCAATGCATGCTATTTCCTGTGGTGTTCGAGTGAGAGATCATTGTTCTCAATAAAAAAGCAGTTATGATTCGTTGGTACATGAATGACTTGTTGCAATTCGTTGCCAATGTCGATTACATATTGCAAATTGTTCGGATCTGGAGAAACTTGTCATGGTATTTCAGGAAGCTGCAAAGCTTTTCAAAGAATATGAGGATGTCGATGAGGATGAAGATGAAGACTTCGTTTCTATGGAGTAGTCTATGCGTATGTCCGGAACTATGTTTAATTTTTTTACTGTCGTAATGATTCATAGAACATCGATGTAGTACTATTTTTAAAAAATTATGTCCTAATCACAGGGATCATATATTAGAATATTTTATATGTCATGTGCTTAATTAAATTTATGAGCAATCTAAGTTAACTAATTAATGGGTAAAAGAAAGATAAAAAAAATTAATCAAAGATGGCCAAATCGATCAAATGTGGCGAATGTAATGTCGTCCCAATAGGCCAATGTGACCTATGGTGATTAATATAGATTTGTCTCCATAGACAACCAAGGGTGACGAAATTGTCTTAACCACTATAGTATCAACGACGGGAAAATTGTCCAAATAGTACTAAACATATTGCACTTTTGCCAATTCAATAATAAATATTTTAACTTTGTCAATTCAGTCCTAAACATTTTCACTTCTTGCCGATTCAGTCCATCCGGCCAATTTTTGCCGAAAAATGCTGACGTGGACGCTGGCGGTGTCACATAGGATTGTCGGCGCTGACGTGGACAATTTTTCATAATATTTTAATATTTTTTTTGAATTATTTTTATTTTTATTATTTTTTTCCTGTTTTTTCCCTTTTTTTATTTTCTTTTCTTTTCTTTCTTTTCTTTTTGGCTTTTTTCTTTGCCTTTTCCGGTGGCCGACCACCTGCCACAGGCGATGGCCGGCCATCGGCCACAGCCAGCCGGCTGGCCTCGGCCGCCACAGGCAAGGCCCGACCTAGCAAGGAGGAGCCCCGGCAAAGGGAGCCCTCGCCCAAGTGCGGCCCGACAAGGGTCGCCTGGGCGAGACCGACCCTCACCTAGGCCAAGGCGAGGGCCGGCCTCGCCAAATCGGCGAGGGAGCCCTCGCCCAAGCGAGCGTCGGCCTCACCCGGACCGGATCGGCGAGGCCGGCCCTGCCCCCGCCCGGCCGACGCCACCCACCCCAATGAAATCACGTCTCTCTCCTCGGCGTCGGCGCCTCCGTCGCCGCCGCCGCCGTCATCTTTGTCTTCTCCACTTAGGAAGACGCGCCTCTCGCCTTACGTCTTCGCCCTGCTGTCGTTCATCGTCTTCGTCTCTGTCCTCTACGGCGAGGACCTGGCCTGCATCTTCGGCCAACAGCTCCAAGTCCACCCAAGCTCGGCCAAGGGCGAGGGCTGGCCTCGCTAGATCTGGTCTGGGCGAGGGCAACGCTCGCCTAGGCGAGGTCGCGCTCGGCAGGGCTCCCCTCGCCGGAAATGCGGCGAGGCCGGCCCTCACCCAAGCTAGGGTGGCCTCGCTGGCGTCGCGTCGCCGTCGCCGGCCGACGCCCCGAAGAAGGCCGCCACGGCACGGGTGAGGGTCGGCCTCGCCCGGGCGACCCTTGTCGGGTCGTGCCTAGGCGAGGGCTCCCCTCACCGGGCCCTCCTTGCCGGCCGGGCCTCGCCTATGGCGGGCAAGGCCAACCAATTGGCTATGGCCAATGGCCGGCCATCGAAAAAGGCCAAGAAAGCCAAAAAAAAAAAAAAAAAAAAAAACAGAAAAAAATAATAATATTTCAAAAAAATAGTAAAATATTATTAAAAATTATTTATGTCAGCGTCGATGGTTCCGGCGTAAAGGCACCGCCGCGTCCACGTCAGGCGTTTTACGGTCAAAATTGGCGGATGGACTGAATCGGCGAAGTAAAAAGGTTTAGGACTAAATTGGCAAAATTAAAGGGTTTAGGACCGAATTGGCGAAAAGTGTAATATGTTTAGGACTTTTAGGACAAGTTTCCCTATCAACGACGGCCACCCATCCCGTTGAGTATTTATGGTGACAAGAATTAATTCCGTTGAAAGTTCAGTATCAACAGCAACAAAATTTATTTTTCACTGCCGCTGCTGCTAAATCCTGTGGCAAAATGTACATTTTGGTCCTCGTGTATTAACGCGGAGAACTTTTCGCAATAAAAACATCGGGGAAAATTTTCATCGCCATTGCTTTCGGCGACAAAATCTTTAGGACCCACGACGACAAATTGAGCAGATATTTTCTGGTGCATTTTCAGCCAGAACTATGATTTTTAGGTGTAGAAAAGTATGCTGAACATTTTTTCCAAAGTCTCCGGACCCCACAACACCCAACAGATAAAAAGAGGGAAGAGCCTTGAAAAGGAAAGGGGCGGGCCTTCCCGCAATTCTCTCTCCTCTTATTTGGTAGAAGTTGTCCCCTGCAAGTTTCATGCCATAATCATTTTGCTCACTGTAGTTTAAGGGACCCCAGGGTACTGTATTCGAAAATTGTGCCGACACTTACAAAATACAAATACATCAGAATATGCAAAATTGCGCGTGTCAAAGAGGGATTGAGTTTCGGGAAAAAAAAAAGGATTGAGTTGATAAACTGTGCGTTAATGTCCTCAAAATAGCATATCCAAATTATAAGAATGCCCGTCAAAGCCAAAATTGCGCAATATGAACTTTCCATGGAGAAACGACGAAGTTTAGGTGAAAATGTACGATTGCAGGAAATAATTGGAGTTCCTATCATGGAAATCAACTTTGAAATCGAAGATGGAAACAATCTACTAATCACAAGAATTCACAGGAAAGGTACAAAATTGACAAAATTGAAAAGATTTGGATTGCGTCCTCCACCAGTGGAAATCAGTTAACAGAAAGATCACCAGTAGGTTACAAATCGAATGCCCTAAATCGAGAAAAGGACATGATTTTTGTGCAATTCTAGACCATATAGCAATAATGAAGAATGTTAGATCGGATGATGTTTGGACGCTCATGTGAGGATGGCATTCCACAATAAGCATCTTCAGTTGGATGATATGATAGAGAAGCAGAATAGCTTTCACAAACTCCGATGAAAAGACTCAAATCTATAACGGAGATCATCAAAAAGATTAGGGAAAGACTTATGGAAGATAGATGAAGAAACTAAGGCATGTTTGGTAACCATCCAAACAAATAATCTGATTCTGAGTTTTTGTTCTTGGGAGCAGTTTGGAAATAGAATTGCGTTTGGTAAAATTTTTGTTTCCGGGAACAAATTTCTATTTTTTTGTTCCCGGAAATATATTTAGAATAGAATCAATAAAAAAAAAAAAAAAAATTGATTCTTGTTTCGGGAACAAATTTAAGAATCAAAATCATATTTCTCTTCTTCTTCTTCTTCTTCTTCTTCTTCTTCTTCTTCTTCTTCTCTTTTCTTCTTCTTCATCTACCGTCATCTCGCGGTTGCCATCCGCCACCCACCGCCGTCCACCGCTGTCTGCTGCCGATCGCCAGCAACCGGTTCGGCAAGCTCACCAGGCCAGGGCGAGGTTCGGAGAGCTCACCGGTGGCAAGGTGGGCCTCGCCGGGGCGGGCGAGGCTTGCCTGAACCCGGCGAGGCTTGCCCGACCCCATCGAGGCTTGCCCAACCTCACCAAGGCTGGGCGAGCCCTACCTAGCCACCGACGAGGCTTGGTCGACAAGGTCCGGCCTCGCCGAGGGCTAGCGACACTCCGGTGAGGTCGCCGGCCCTCGTCTGGCCAAGCGCCTGACCGACGATCGGCCACTTGAAGAAGAAGAGAGAAAGGAAAAAGAGAAAAGGAAAAAAAAAATTAAAATTTAAAAGAAATTGATTTGAAACAATCAATCGAAATGAAAGACGCGTCAAACGCAATTCTATTTTTGGAATTAGAAATTTTGGACGATTATCGGAGGACTTTTGATAACCATCCAAACACGATTATGATTTTTTGTTTCCGAGAGTAGTTTTGGAACAGAATCGCGTTTGGTAAAATTTTTGTTCCCAGAAACAAATTTCTATTTTTTTGTTTCCGAAAATAGATTTGGAACAAAATCAAGAATAAAAAAAGAAAAAAGTCGATTCTTGTTCCGAGAACAAATCTAATAATCAAAACCAACTTTTCTTCTTCCATTTTCTCTTATTCTTCTTCTCTGTTCTTCTTCTTCATCGACCGCCATCCCGTGGTTGCTGTCCGCTGCCATCTACCACCATCCGCCGCCGTCCGCTATCGGTCGTCGACAACCAGTCTAGCTTGCCGAAAACTCGCGAGGCCAGGGTGAAGTCCGGCAAGCTCACCAAAGGCAAGCCCCGACAAGGCTCGCCTCGCCAGGGTTGGGCAAGCCTCGCCAGGACGAGCCTTGGCAGGGCTGGGTGAGCCTAGCGAGGGCCGGCAACGCTCCGGTGAGCTGGACCGGCCACAAAAAGAAGAAGAATAGGAGAAAAAGGAAAAAAAAAGAAAAGAAAAAAAAAAAAAAAAAAAAAATTATTTAAAAATTAAAAGAAATTGATTTGGAACGAAATCAATGAGCACGATACCAAACGCAATTCTATTCCAGAATCAGAAATTTTGGACAGTTACCAAACGGATTAAAATGCTTACTAATTGTTCCCGAGAATAGAATAAAAAGAATAATTTCTATCAGAATCTATTCCCGGAAACATAATCGTTACCAAACGCGTCTCAAACAGTTTAAAATGCTTAGAAATTATTCTCGAGAACAGAATAAAAAATAATCATTTCTGATCAGAATTTGTTTCGGAAATAGAATCGTTACCAAACGCGCCCTAAAAGGAAAAATCTAGAAAATTCAGATCTTTTGGCATATTGATATAGAAGGGCTCTCAACCATGCAGGGGGATCTCAGCTGAACTGAAAAATTGATAGATTGTTGTTTTATCTGTCATGTGATGGACATCTCCAGCCCTATTTGATGCGACCGCATGTTTTGACCTGCGCTCAGGTGAGAAGATTAAATAAAAGAAGAGAGCAGAGCAAGCTCTGAAACATCATTGGACATAGGATCAAACACAATCCTTCAGTGCGAGTATAAAAAACATCGCTTGTTTACACGACCGAAACTGGTCATTAGAGCAATTGTTGCACATGCCTTCTCAACACCTATGATGTAAGAACAGCATCAACCAAGTAAGACTGTAATCTTTTAACACGCGTTTGCTGGAAATATGCAAGTCAACCTACTCACCTACCATAAGACTAAAAATAAAACTATAAGTTGATATATACAAGGGAAAATATGGTGCAAAATCATATGCAACCTCCCCAAGAGATATGCGTGCAATATTTCTTCATAAAAGATCGAAAGCTGGGCTGCCAGAAGCAGTGTAATGAGCAATATGCCTTTAGATCCTCTCACTCGTGCAAACTGCAAATTTTCAAAAGAACAGGCATTTAGTCAAAGAGAGAAACTCAGAGTGAACACTCCAAAATGGCTACATAAAGAATAACTAGGAAAACCGCAATTATAAAGAGAAATTGGTGGACTAGTCATGACACTGGCTTCCAGAAATTACTGACTTTCTGAAAAAGCATACTTTGCAAGCTATTTCCTAAAGGATATATTATCCAGTGCATTTTCAAAGGCTACAAAGAGGAGAAAGCAGGAATACCAATGATGCAGACTTGAAAAACACAATTCCTAGTTAAAAAACATTGTTATGTCCTATCATGGATATGCATGAAAACTTTCAATTGGTAAACTATATCGGTATCCATGTCAAACTGAACAGTTTAACTTCCATAAATATGGTAAAAAAACAACCAATTGAACAATGGGTGCCTGTGTAGCCCAACTCCTAATGATGAATCTCCTACTTTATTGTTCACAACTCCACAGTAATGCCTCACAGAGACACCAGTGATATCAGAATTTTGGAGATCAATTTTTAGATCATCAATAGGTGCTCGTCCACCCACACTATTCTGTGTTTGTAAATAAGAGGAGATCCTATTTTAACTAATCTTAGAAGCCCAACATCTAAAATCATTAATAATAGTGAGTTATAAACAAACTCGAAATTTGTCAAGAATGTTGAACTATGAATATCTCCAATGCAGATGGCACTGCACACTAATCTGCCGCAACACTTCTAAACGTGTATTACTGAATGCATCTACCAGCAGAGGCTGTAGTAATCACAATAACAGGATCTACACGGTGAAGAAAAGTAACAATAGTAAAGCAAAACTTTCTATTGCTGAGCACGTGTGAGAATAAAAAGTGAGTAGAGTTTGTAGTTCTCCAAGATTATCTCGTGTCTTATGAGCATGTAAGTTGTGATATAAATGTTTTCCAATTTGGTGATCACGGTCCTGACCAACAGCATGAATATGGACTTCACCAAGTTGCCGGTGATTCAACTAAGGTGACCCAGGACAGTACTTCATTTAATTCCGGCAGAAACTTCGCATGTCAATTTTTATTTAGCTATTCCTTCATTGCTCTTTCATCTTTGTTAAGAATGGGAAGGAGAGGGGAACAAGAAAGCAATAGAACATGCGCATCTTCTGCATCATGGAAAGCAGACGCACTTCACAGTATTCCTTTAACAGGCTTCGTCATGTCAAATAACTTGTGAAAGCTTCCAATAGCAGCCAAGGAAGTCAAAGTTGCTCTATGTTCATAGAGAACTGTCAAAGGAAGTTCTTCAGGTAGGTGATGGGGGAAAATTGATTCCTCAGTCAATTTTGTGCCCATCCATGGACACTTGTCATCTGTTCATAGACAACTGGAACTGAAATTTTCTGCAGAATCCACATTGTGCATAGCATCCATGGAACTGTGCATCTTCAAAAGTTCACTAAACCAAAGGGACGGAAAAATCAATCTCTAGCATGAAAGTAGGAGGACAATTAACAACCAGACTCCAGCCCAAGCCCCTCGTGCCATTATCAGTATCCATATCTAAGGTCATAATGATGGCTTTCATCTACATTAGGTTCATTTAAGTTTTTTCTTTAATAATAGTATATATAGATTCCTTAAAGTTAGTTAATGATTATTCTTATTCCGATTCAACTTCTGTCTTACTTAAATACTCCTAATACTCAAGAGTCCTAAAAGTATGAAGTGATTCTAAAAATGAAAGGGACAGGTTAAGCAATTATCTGTCATCCTCCCCCTACCATAATCTAGTAAGCATTTCCAGGTGCAGATTCCATCATCATCAAAGAACTATTATACGTTTCTTACATTTAAGAATTCTGATTTACAAATCTAGGAGATACTTGAGTATGGAGTTACTAAAATATCTAGGCATTTACATATACTTGAAATGCTACCATATTAGCTATCGGTCTTCAAGCATCTCTTCTGTTTCGAATTGGGAGGTAACTTTCCGCCATCAGAACATAACATCCGAGAACCTATAGACTAATAATTTATATTCACTGAGATAGACATTGACCAACACAAGAATAATACCCGGAAAATGTTTATAGACTAAAAATGATGCCCAATTCCAACAAGGCAGTATCATCCTTTTGATTTGCCCTCTTTTTAATCTTTTGACAGCAAAACATAAGTACACTGATCCCTACTAGGCAACTTACATAAGTACATTTTTACAATACCTCACCAATCAGGGTAAGTTTGATCATTTAATGGAGAGCCAAACAAAGAAATGATAAAGTATAGTCAAATGCCTACATTGGAAGTAAACAAATACTCGTTCGTCGAGTAGGAAAATGTTCCTGCTCGTGGTAAAGGCAATGATGCTCAAGATATAAAGTAACTGACCCAACGGTTCACTCGGAGCCCGAAAGGCAACCTTCAGTCAACCTTCGAGACTGCTTTGCTCTATCTGTCAGGTTTCAAGTGACTGATAAAATCGACAAGAAAAGGAATCAAAACTCGAACGCTGTTGTTATAAGCTCAAGACAAACATGAAAGCAAGATATTCATGGAGCGAATGACAGACTACAGGTCCACAATGCCTGCATTCAACACAGTAACAAGCACACACACGATATCGATTCCACAAAAACTCCAACGTATATTACGCGATTACACAACATCAGCAATCAAAATACACAATCGCACGATGTCGCTACCTGGTGCAAATGAATGCGGAACGTAGTGAAAAGAGCGAATTTGAAGAGGAAATCACCCAGAGGGGAATCGCGGCGTCTAGGGTTCTCGAGGAGGATTAATCGCGTTGATGGGAAGCGAGACAGACGGAGAGATCGAGCTGCGCCTGCCGGCACTGGGCACGCTTGAGGGCGGTCCCGCCGCTGGCACAGAGGCTGCGGACGGCCTCCGACTCGTCGGGGCAGGCCTCGGCCACCAGGCACTGGGCTAGGGCGCTGTTCAGGTGCCGGCACGCCGAAGCGCGGGCGAGATCCGACGGGACGCGGCGGTGGCACTCGCTGAGCGCGCGGTGCAGCCGCTCGCACCCTCGAGCCTCCATGGCATGACTTGTGCGCGGAGGCGCGCGGGTGGCTCGAGGGAGGCAGATGGAAAAATTGCAAAATGGCGCACTCGCGCAGGGAAACGACGGCGTTTCAGAGGACGAGGACGGCGGATGAGAGACGGTTTTCCCGTGACGGCGACGCCCGCACTTACGCAGAGTAGGAGGGTGGAATTGCAACGTCCGGCGTACCGCCACTTGCTTTTGGCCTTCCGATGATCCGTTAGGTTTTGATGGACGGAAAAACCACGTAGCACCTTTTTATTTAATATTTTGTTATTTTTACACTAATGATGTTGATGGCTGCACGTTGATGGAAAATCTCTAAAATTTAAAAAGAACACATAGTTAAAAAAAGTAAATCAAAAACATCAAAAATTTGAGAAAGAGATTGAAGGGTAGATGGACAAGCAACGTCATTGGAGAGGGTTGGGGACCCTACCGACCTAAGGTCACGGCAAGGATGATGGCTTGATGATGGCTTCTAACCAAAACATTGGCGAGGGCAAGGGCCCTTGTTCGATGATGGCCTCAACAAAGCTCGCATCGTTGGGTGAAGGCTGATTGTTGCATTGTGACCACCGGAGCTAGCTCACTCTTACTTGGTGGCGGCAATCTCTATTACTAATATAGTAGAATCAATTTCTAAGAAGCAAATTTCAAGCCCAACTCATATATGATCGATTGAACCAGCCCAATCATTACTGATGCAATCAAAAATCAATTTGAACTATAATTTGATTCATTGGGTCCAAGATTAAAGTTGTTCATTTTATGGTTGCCAATCGACTACCTAATTGTCGATTTACAAGATTAATTGTTGACTTTGAGGATCTCCATTGATTACCGAGCAATTGGAGGTTGTTTAGGTTGATTTCCATTTATGTGAGTTGATCTTTTAAGGAGATTATTCGGCTTCAAGGTTGGTGGATGAATTTGGAGGGTCCAATCTTAGATTTGTGTATTTGGCCTTAGTGAAATGAATTTAGTCTAGTTTTTATGAGTATTAAGGTGTCGATAGTTTCAAGAGTCACAATTGCGGTTTAAGAATCCTTACGATTATAGAATTTTAAGTCATTTTGGTTTGCTTAATTCACTCTACAAATAGAGTATAATACGGCATACGACTTGAATTTAATGTATACATGAATTTAAACACAATTCCAATATGATTTTTAAAATATATCAAAAAATTAAATAAATCAGGCCAGTGATGTTAGGGCAGCAACAACCAGGACCCCACATGGACTCACCGTTTTTTTTTTTTTTTTGTCTAAAGGCCTCACCGTTGGGCCTTGGCTTTCCTTCTCTCTCTTTTTTATTTTATTTTATTTTATTTTTGTATTTTAGTTTATTTGTTTAATTAAATTTAAATAATATTTAAATAAAAAATAAATAGACTACAACCACATCATTTAAGTCTTATCCTTCATATTTTAGCCATGTTACGGTTGAGATTTCTCCTTCTAGCGCATGAAGGTCAAGGGTTCAAAATTCTGCGTTGTTAGCGATTGAAGCGAGGGCTCCGGCGGTGGGTTACTGGATCAGTTTCCCTCGAGGTATAGTCGCCGTTAGTCCTCCACCGTGAAGGCCCGTGAGACCCTAAATCGGCGTAAGCCGACAAGGGCATGCTCCGGCGGATCCTCGGTCACAAAAAAAAAAAAAAAAATGAACAGAATTAATGAAAAAAAATTGATTACACTAATTTAATAAATTTTAAGATTTGATTATACCTCTTGAAAATTTATGAAAATTTATGACTTAATTGTATATTCGTAATAAGTTTTGATACTTCTAGTGCACATATCCATTCATTATATAAGCAATATACACTTATGACAAAATCATTTTGTCAAAGTAAGGCGGAATCTTTTTCACATACTTTTGAGAAAGTCAACGGTACATACCCATCCACATCCCGTATGTCGTATCCCGCATCGTATAACTTCCATTGTGTAAACTACTAACAGAGCTCATTCCCTTTATTTCTCTTTTATTTTATTTAGAAATATTTTCCTAAGTTATTGGCCCCTGCATGTCCTACTTTCCTCAATCCAAACACGCTGTTTGCTCTATAGACTATTTCAATCTTTTTTTACGGAACTTGACATTGCCTCATAATTGCCTCTCTTTTTTTGGTTCGGAAATTTGTTGGGGGATTAGATCAACTATATTATTGGCTTTTCTTCTTCAGATTTTATGTGGGTCTTTTCAAATTTCACTTAATTATTCACATATTTTTGTAGGATGCAAATTGCGCAATCCCAAAATCTCCATAACCAGAACAAGAACATGCATAATTGGGTAGAAAGATTAACGCACCTATTTTGGAATCCATCGAACATAAAGCGGAAGTAGAAAAAAAGGGATTACCCGATCCACGCAGGCTCAATTAAACGCTCCTTAAGTGAGGATACATGTGAGAATTAGGGTTAGAGGAGAGATTTGAACACTATTTATAGAGTTTCCAGCTAGGCCCCTCATTACGGGCCAGGCTCAACTCAACCCACACTAGCCAGCCCCATATTAGACTAATTAAGAAACCTTCTATCTCACCTTAGACCAAACCCCGTAAAACGGTAACCGTTAAACGGTAAATTATAATATCAATTAATGTAGTCCACATTAGGAAAACTCTTACAATTTTGATTCATCAAAATTCAGATTTATTCACCTGTGCATGTACTGGAAATGACTGTGAAATTACTCATAAGTAAAGACTGAGAAGAGAGCATATTGACTTGCTACACCTAGAACAGAAGATTGTGAGGATTCTTTAGGTAGATGTACATATGTGCTTCAAAATGAATCAAATTATATACTGAATAAGAAGAGTGTCATTAGACAATGCGGACGTGCAGGTGGCTAGGATGTATATATGTCAAA
Source organism: Eucalyptus curtisii (assembly GCA_017140595.1). Lineage (NCBI taxonomy): Eukaryota > Viridiplantae > Streptophyta > Magnoliopsida > Myrtales > Myrtaceae > Eucalyptus > Eucalyptus curtisii. The sequence goes on from CM029497.1 coordinate 15,836,354, forward strand.
CTTTAGAAGTTTAAGAGCAAAGTTTCCCATCACATATTACAAAGTTTATGATAAACGACTCGACTCTTGTTACTCTCTCTTTTATAAGGTAGAAATTCACTTTTGATTCTTGAATTTGTACATTTTTAATTAAAATCTTTGAATTTTAATTTGCCTAATCAAATATTGAACTTACATAACTTTGCTAATCAATCCTTCCAGCTGTAAAACTGGTTAATTGCATCTCTCTACAACCATTCGAAACGGTTATCTCGAACGTGTCACAAACTCGAAAACTAGTCACTCAATCTTTAAAACTGGTTAAAATCTTTGAATTCATGCCCACCTAAATCGCAGGCCACGGTGGCTAACTGGACAGACCATATTCAATCATGCGGGAGGTCATTCAAGCAGCACGGTCGCATATAGATAGCTCACACAAACCTCTATGTCTTCAGCAATATTCCCAGAAAGAATTCCTGTCGTAACCTATGTTTAATCAAGAATCAAGACGGAGCTAATATGACAAACCTTATAACTCAAGTACCAACACGACAAAATCCACAAATTTTGCATCATAAGCAGGGTACCATCCACAACATACATAACACAACACAACACAAATGATACATGACGCATGAAAATCACGGAATATTCCTGCACAGGCATGGACCGCATATGTCAAACCTAATGAACCCTCGGGTCGTCCCCGACCCATTATTAGATTCCGTTCAAGACACTGTAAGTAAGACCGTAAATAACATCACAACATCCCAATGCTCTAGACAAGGGGGATTGTTGATTAGGAAAATCTCTCTCTGTCATGAGGTGAAGAGTAGTTGATGTTGGGGCCAAGAGGGATGATACCAAATGGATTGATAGTCGGATGGCTTCCGTAATAATGTCGCTTGATGTGCTCCATATTGACAGTGCTACTCATGCCGGGCACTTGAAAAATGTCTTTGGTGTAATTGAACAGATTCGGGTATTGATGAAGCAGTTTTTTGTTGCACTTGAAATGAACCACATAAACCTGTCATCAAGTCAAGGCAAAGTCAGAATATAATTGAATTGATGCAGACAAAGGATCTTCAGAGAAGTTTCACAGAAAATAGACGCTTGCAGATCCTCATAAACCTAAAGTCATTCCTTTTTTTTGGGGGGGCATTCTGCAACGATTTTTTTATGCGTACACTTTGCTCATCCAAGAAAAGAGCTTTCCTTAGAAAATGACAACAACAAGGGTAGTTTGCTGGCATGATTACGCAGAAACTAAAACATGGGTCTTGAAAAACAACATAGAAAGAAGTATAGTTTTTATTATCTTACCAAACTTATTTTCTAAGAAAACATTAAGAGTGAGTGCAAAGGAGAATGAGATTGCTTATCCTTCACAACTGCTTGCCTGTAACTTTAAGTATAGAAAATGCACACCACTATTAAGACGTCGATTTGTCCAAGCAAAGAGCTTTCCCTTTTTTCCCTTGTCTTGTTCTATGACAATGGAAGTCATTCAACTAGACATGATTATCCCAGTTCTTCTAAAATGAGATTCTTATGGCTATTTAAGCTTTAGTGCTAGCTTGTTTAAATCAAAGAAATGACCAGAAACTCCCAAATATCTCAATATAATAAGGGCCACTACCTCATCAAATCTTATCAGGGTGACAAATAACCAAATATCCGTTTCAGAGAGTGTGTTCCCACACATATATCTTTGCTTGCCAAGTATTTCTTCACACTTGTCCAGAGCATCAAACAATTTCTTCACGGCCTGAAGGAAAAAGAAGCAATTAAACAGAAAGATTCATTAAAAAGTACAATCAATAGACTTACTACCTGGGTATATTAAAACTTTTCCGCCCTTGCAATCGGGCAATACAGGATTTAAATTTTAGACGCTACCCCTGGAGAAAAGATTCTCTATAAGCAGTCTCAATCACCATCCAAGCGAAATTAAGGTAGTCACTTGAATAGAAAACCAAGAAGTGGATGTTGATCAAGACCAGTTTTGACACTTCTTTTTTCTCTACAGATATTGTTTATAGTAAAAAGCCCAATTCACAGCAATCAAACCTGTTTATTAAAGAACCATACTAATACACCGGTCTGACAAGATGGATCAAGATTTCAGCAATAAGATTTTGCTGATATGACATCATTAAAGACTCACAGTCACCAACTCAATCAACACTCTAAAAGAATCATCAGCCATGTTCACTGACTAGAGATGATTTAGATAGTCAATTCTTGCATCCTGAAAGCTAATCAAATAGGAAATAGAAGCATGAAATCAAATCAAGTTCTCTATTATACTTCTCTAGCTAGAAGAGCCAATCAAACACCTGAATAAATCTCTACATAGGTCAGCATTGCAAACAAGTCATCTGGGAGTATGGTTGCTGTTATTCAGCATCAAAAGCCAGTGTTCTCTCTTGTTCTTGGAGTACTGTCCTACAGCCAGCCACCATGCCCACCACAATTTGTATCTTTAATCAACTTCCCAATTTTTCATGTGCATGCACCCTGTATCACATGATAGCTCGCACACAGTCTCCTGAAGTTTTAGCTAACATATTCTCCACATGTCCACAAAAACACCACCATTCCCTCCACTGCCAACTACAGTAAGAACATGACACCTGCTACTCTTAAAGTAAGAGTTGCAAAATCAATAGGGATAGGGCCCTCAACTGGATCCATATTCCAAGACATAACCACATATCCAGACTCAAGGATAGGGTCACTCGACTGGGTTCATATATCTGGACTTACTGTATTTTATGGTGTCACCAGCATAATTTTCTGAAAAATCACCAACAACCGCACCACTGACAAACTCTTGTTCAGGAAAGGGGAAGCAGACAAAGGAATTAAAGCATTTACATGATGAGCAGTGTTTTAGAAAGCAGAGAAGGGAGGAAGGTGATTATTTGTGGGAGTGAAATTTCATTCTTTATTATTTAATTAAAGAACCTGACATTTGCACCTGTCCTACTTTGCCCGTGGCCCTAACTAGGGTCTTTCAGTGCCAGAACCTGGGGAGGGAGATTTCCTAATATAGTTTTTGTCAGATGAAAAATGTGCTCAAGGGGAATGGTCCTCGACCTATAAGCTTCTGTGGCATAGGGGATTTCATTTTCCAAGAACCTCAGTAATCAACAAATTAGCTATTTTCTATGGCATATGAAGGCTCTTACCATCAGTAGAAAGTGGTTGTAACAGGTCTTACATGAAAGAGTGCAACTAAAAAACAACCCACATGATGATTATTGTTTTGTCAAAGGGTAGATTGTGTGATTTTCCAGATTAAGTTACTCTTCTTGCTTCAAGTAACAAATGGAATGACAAGTCTTGCATGCAAGTACAAACTAAGAGATAATTACCTCATCATAAGGCCCCTGCTTCCTGGCAAAGCCACACTTGTACACACCATTATTAATGGCATCATATATCCATTCATTGGTTTCATTAATAAGAGTTTGCAAGTGAGGAGGATATAGGTCCAAAGCAGCATTCTCTGCTATGTGATTGAACTCAGTGTTGAACATGCGAATGATCTCAGAGCTTTCATTGTTAACAATTGTTTTGAGTTTCTTATCCCATAGAACCTAATCCAAAAGAAAAAGTTTTACCTCATCAGATATGACAACAAATGAAAAAGATCAGAAAAATATATGCCAATCTTGACAAGAAAGAAAGCACAAATAGCAGCACACATCAGCATAAGGTCACTTACAGGGACTGTGAACTTCCCAGAGTAATTGGTACTAGCTAACTCATAAAGCTCTCTTATACTTTTTGCACCATTAAGAGGATCTGGTTCAGCTCCAGGTTCCTCAGTATCTGAAGAAGGGAAAACCCACCCCATATGCTCATCACTTTCCCTTGTTCTCTCCCACCGGGGTTTGACTGACTGAACATGGTTGGAGATCCCAATTTAGTAAAGTTAATCCCAATTTAACTCTAAACCCCTAATTCAATTTACCGTGAAACTGATGGCCTTGTCGAGTCCTTTGATCTTCAAGTATGCAAGACACCGGGATGCCCATGGACAGGCATATGATATATAAAGATGATACCGTCCAGATTCTGCTGGAAACTGTGAACTAGGATCCCTCGAAATTAAATTACGAAATGTTGAAGCTGTTCTGAGAAAAGCACCAGAATCGGACATCTCATCAAGCGCAGACCGAGCCATCTGAATACTGTTCTGGGGACTCCATAGGAAAACATGATCAGCTAAAGAGTCTATCATCTCAAAACTACAGTAGCAGTTACACTGGAAAAAGAGAGGTCTTACAAGCAATTAAAAGATTTCTTTCCTTACAAATTCACCAACTGATTAAACAACTTCTGAAGTTGCTATTGTGGAAGTTTAAAGCTCAAAACACCAAAAGAAAAACACATGGATGAAGTGGTATCTTTATTACAAGGTTTATTCTAGAAAGTTTACATTTGATTCTCACATGATCCACACAGTCGTATTTATCTAGAAAGAATTTTTCTCTCCTGATTGATTTCAAAGGCAATTTTCATGATAATTCAATGAATAACTCAAATGACACACTTAATGCGAGAAAATCGTAAATAAGATTTCTCAAATAAGTAGATGAAGTTTCATGCAAAGATTTTGCTGAACATGTGCTAAAAGTCAGTAACAAAGAATTCCAAGCATTTGGTGCCTCTTAACTATTCAGTAAGGTTTTGACAAAAAAAAAAAAGTATTCATTAAGGAGGTATCTAATAATTGTTCAAAGTAAAAATTGTCCAGTAAAAGAAAAAACCCACTATCTCTCTTCAGGTTTTTCCACCAAAATTGCCTGTCGACAACTCCAACATTGAAGTAGAGCTAATTCAAAGTGACAAGGCTCAAGTACCTTTGGTAATTGCAGACTTCTAATCAGCATGTACTACACTTCTACCATTACTATTGCAGGGAAAGGAAAAAGGAAAAGAGAAGACAGAACATAAAGTGCAAGTGAAGCTAAGAATCAGCATTAACACCAAGAAGAGTTGTAATCAACTGCCAATATTCACCCGATGGCGCAAAGTCGCAATATTGCAAATGGCAATGACCACCAAATCGCCATTGACAACAACCTTGTGGCCTGTGGCTGTAAACAGCCCCCAACTCACAGTCAGAAGAAACTTCATGGGAGTTGACATCGACCATAAACAAAATTTAACGCGTTCAACCGGGTGTTTGAAACCCCGATTTATGCAGACCGTTGGAATCTGCTGGATGGGTTTGAACCCGATGGACCAAAAATGCATTTGGGTGGTGCCCAAAACAGTGGCTCCACGATCCACCGCTTAGAACCGGTAGATCTAAGAAAGAAACCATTAGGGCCACTGAAAGCCACACATGGGATTTTCCCATCAATTCTAACCAAACATGGGATCTTCCGACACAGCGAGCCAAAATGAAAAGTTTTGATCACAAGTTCAGGCACCAGTAGCAGCACAAACTCATTCATCTTTCCAAGAAATTTAGCAGCCCCCCCTCGTCCAGTCACATACATGTATCGATCACGAGTGATCAGCTCAGCGCAGTGCAAAATTAAGTACCCGACACCGACCCAAAATCCCCATCCAAGAACTCTGTCGGAACAAGAAAAGACCGATGGAAAAAGACAGTCGATCTACATCTGCTAAAGACACTAGACCTCAGCGGAAGAGACAAAAGAACTACTATCGGACGTTCGATCATGGGCAGCGAGGGATTTTAGCTCGATACCTTGGACGGAATCCGAGTGCAGCAAGAGAAGCGGTTGGACTTGGGAACGAAAGCAGATGCTAAGTTGGGCTTGAAACGAGATGCGATCATAGGTCCCGCCATTTTATACTTCTTTTATGGCACACTTGCTGCGACCATTGTGGAGATTGGTTTGTCTTGTTATATCGTCCATTTCTTCAGCGGTGGGGGCTGTGTCGGGGCCCGTCACGCTTACGCGTGTTCCAATCCAACTTCCAATTCGCATCTTTGAAGTAGAATAACTTTTTTTAGATTGGTTTATGATTCTTGTAGCTTTCAAGTTTCTTAAGATTAGTTAAGTTATTCGACTCATATTAATATATAATAGTCCATTTGATTTTTTTAGTTTGTTCAGCTTGGAAAACTATTCATCCATATTATTTGGTGATGGGGATTAATATATCTTAATTTGAGTTGAATATCTTACATAGATAATCTATGTATCAGTTATTTTTTTGTTCACCATTCAAACGTATTGGATTAGAAGCCAAATTGACAAATTCTGTTAACTTGAATTAATGAAAGGTTATTATTGAACATTTTTATATAGTCTCTATAATAAATTGAATATGTACTAAAAGTTCAAGATTATATTAAAAATATTAAAAGCTCATAAACAACATTACATATTGGCTTAAAGTTCAATAATCACATTAAACAAATTAAAAGTGAATGTACGACATTGCACATCCTATTAAGGTCTAGAGACCAATTGTGCAATGATCCTATACTTTAAAAAAAAAAAAAAAATGACGGTCATTTCATTAAGGATCAATCAAGTCCGTTTGAATTTAGGAATCAACTAGAATTGATTTAATTCTTGAGTTGAGCCGATTTCATACCCGATATCAACAAACAAAAAGAACTTTTACACTCATTAAGGTTTGAATAATAGTTTCAATTATAAACAAATAACTGGGTAACCTCTCAATCAAGGACATATTTTTTAATGAAATGATGCAATTTTTATATAAAATTTTTAATTTTTACACAAGACATAAACAAAAAGGACTAATTTCAAATGCCTCTAACTGCTTGGTTCAAAACTGATTAATTCGGTTTCCAACTCCAAAATTTGGAACTTTTAAGTTACATCCATTGAGGCATAGTTAGAGACTTTCTTTTGCCTTACCATATGGTTAAGCAAGAATGAGAAGCTGGTGTGGCAAGAGGCTCTTAGGGAAAAACCGTACAGTTTTAACTGATCGAACCTTTTGCAAGAGCCAGAAGTTGGTGTGCCAAGAGACTCTCTTGCTGGACAGCTGCAGCCCATAAGATCTGTTCTTTACATCATTGTTTCTTTTTGGTGTGGATCTTATTTTGCCCAAGAAGGTTATTAATAAGATTGGATGATGCTGCGGTTCATACTTGTAGTATGGGGACGATAAAAATGCTAAAAAGGTGAAGGTAAAATGGGTTGATGTCTGCCTGCCCAAGAAGGAAGGAGGTCTAGGACTATCCAATTTTATAAATGGAGCAAGGCAGCCGTGATGAAACTACATTTTGCTCATAGATTCTAGCTCGCTGTGGACTGCATAGGTCAAGTCTCATCTACTAAAGAGGAGAAGTCTTTGGCATGTTCACATGTACCTGCAATTTCCTCCTACATGTAGAGGAAGATCCTTGATGTGAGGAGGAATATAACCGGCAATGGGAAGGACACCTTTTTATGGCTAGATCCTTGGCAACCCTGTGGCATTCTCACGTTTTTCCTTGAGAGGGCTCCATGATTCTGGATTACCTTGTGCGTGCCAAAGTAGCAGATGTGATTGAAAATGGTGTCGGGGTATGGCCTGTTGCATGATCAAATCTGCTGGGGGTATATCCAAGCTAGATCTGCGGTCTTATTGAGCCTAACACTGCTAAAAGAGAAAAGGTGATATGGCTTCCTTCTCCTAATAAGTTCTTTGTTAGTATTGCTTGGAGTGTTATCACAAAAAGAGACCGAAAGGTTTCTTGTCCTACCATTTTCCTAGAAAGAGAAAGTGAACAAAACCAAGAATTGAATAACTGGAATTGTCTTTGGAAATGAGAACAAGTACTTTAAGTGTCTGTTTGGTAACCAACATGTGTTTTTTTTTTTTTTAGTGTTTTTTATTCCTTGAAATAGAAAAATAATATAAATTTGTTTGGTAATGTTAGATAATTTTTATATTACTTATAATAAAAAATTGGATAGGAAATAGATTTGGAACAGAAATAAAAAATAGAAAATATTTTTTTGTTTTTGGGAACAATTTTTAAAACAGTATCATTTTCATTTTTTCCTTTCTTCTTCTTGCTCCTTTAGCCGGTCATCATGTCTCGGTCTCGACAAGTAAGCCTCAGCTATCGAGAACATAAATGTTACCAAACGCAATTTAATAATTCCCAGATTCCAAATCTTGCTGTCAACTTCAAAATCACGCGTCCCCCGTCAACATCCCACCAACTGCCACCACCACCGTCCATCAGCACCACCCACCAATTGGGGTGCGAATAAAAGACCGGAATCTCGAAACCCTACCCAGCCCGAAATTCATGGGCCCAAAATGGTCGGGCCAGTCTTGAGGCCTGTTCATTTTTTATGCTGTGGGCCAAGCCCAAATGGCCCTGCATGGCCCGAATATTATAGTGTTTATTGTTATAACTGCAATTACAAAACGAATAGTCTTTTTTATTTCAAAAGGAAAATGCTTAACTCTTTGTTAAATTAGTATTTAATTAGATTATTACAATAAGAAAGAAACTTATACGAATGAGATTAATCTTTATGAAAGTAGATGACCCAAATTAAAATCAACTAAGAATTGTGGAATTGCGTTTGACATTGGTATCAAACAAAACACTACACACTCGATTTGTAATAGTATTTTGACAGAATTCAAGTAGAATTATAAAATAAAATAGTAAATTGTTCCAAAAGTTCAATAGAGTCACTTTTATGCGTACGCATTTAAACATGGCACTTTAGCATTTTTGTGCGTAACTGTATTGGGTAGGTGCTAGTACTCAGCACGTGTGGTACCAAAAAAAAAAAAATTGGAATGGAATGAAATAATAATGAAGAGGGAATTAATAATCTTTTTTTGGGCTTCTACAATGGAATGAGCTAAATGAACATTCTTTTACTAGCTTAGTTGATTCCAATAGAAGAATTGTACTGAATGAAATAAATATAGTTTCAAAAAATTGTCATTGGATAGATATTTTCTCGCCAAAAAATATTGCTAAAATTAAGTGGCTAATAAGTTAATTGATTCAGATTGACGTTTTAAGATGATTAATATCATGATAATTTTCTTTGAGATAAATGTGTCTTCTTGTTGTTTTCTTTGAAAATAGAGAAAGTTAAAACTATCTTACAGGAAGGACGTGCCTTGCATGAGCATCCATTCTTCACGTCAAGACTTCAAGAAAAAAGAAAAAAGGAAACTGTCGACGAGGGATGGGATTGGGTGCTTTGAAAAGAAAACGAGGATTTTCTCGTTCCTCTCTCCAAATCACGGCATCTCCAACGCCTCTCTCTCTCTCTCCTCGTATCATCGGACCGCGAGCAACTGCCGGTTCACACCATGAGCCAGTGACAGCACCGCCATGAGCCCGACTCCGCAGCCAATCCTCCGGTAGAGTGAGTTTGAACACGGGTGAGCACAGCGGTTGGATTTATTTGGTAAACGCTTAGAAAGTGGTGGCGCTTAACTACTTCGACTATTGAAGTGGTGGTGGCGCTAGCAACTAGGAAGTACCAACACTCTACGGTAGCTTTCATGTCGTGTTGGAGTGTTCAACACTCATACTCTCTGACATTTAATTAATATGTGTCAGAAAATCCAACATCTGATCAACTTTCCTGATACTCGAATTGGAACTCTGACACATGAGTTTTCGGTACTTGATTCCGATACGCAAAATCAATTTTAAAAATTTTCAATAAATGATTGGTCAAAATGTACATATGTAAAAAATAAAAAAAAATAAGAATAAAAATAATAGATAGGGAAATAAGAAAAACCTAATTTTCTCTTATCTTCTGACACGTTAAACACGCAAGTCTAGAATGTGAATTACTTGTTTTTTCTCAAATTTTATAAATTATTGGAATGGAGTTGAATTTGTCAAATTGAAATAATGAATAGTATTAATAAATGATGTACTAATATTTTTAGTGGAAATTCATTCTAAGTTATTATTATTATTATTTATTTATTTATGAATTTGGATCAAATTACATAAAAATAATAATTCATACAAAATTTAATATACAACATGTCATGTTTTTTAGAAACGATATGTTGGCGTGTTGTGTCGTTTTGTGCCGCGTGTCACGAGTCTGTGTTGGTGTTACTTAAGCTGGTGGCATTCAAAGGAGCAGCAATGGCTTAGACTCCACTGACTTAGCTTCGACCTCCCGTGGCCCCACTGAAGATGGTGGGTCAACTTCCAGCTTCAGCAACTTCGTGGAGATTCTTTGCGTCATTGGGCTATCATGCTCCTGGCTTATCTCGAACTGAACTAAATCAGCCCAAAATAATTTATATTGGGCCAAGATGACTTGTTTGGGTCTAGCCCATGAAGTAAGTGTATACTCTTTATCCCGTATTAAACCTATCAAACGGGTAGGTTAGGTCGAATTTGGATCGGGTTATAAAATGTTTGACCTAAATTGATCAATTTAACCAATTTATAACTCATTTATCGTAACAAAATTTTTACCCATACCCAACCTGACCAATTTTCAATCCATACCCAACCCATTTAACTAAACCAAGGAAGGTTTATTTCTTATAATTTATCTAAAACACTTTTATAAAATACAAATCTAATGGATAATTTTTATAATTTTTTTTAAAAAATAAGCATATGTTTGTTTCTTGGAAAATATTTCCCAAGAAGCATTTTCTCAAGAAAATTACAATATTTTCTGGTTTTTGCTTGAAATCTAAAAATAAATTATAAAATATTTTCCTTCATTTGATATGAAAAATAGAATAAAATTTTTCTTAATGCACTCCTTTTAATATTTTTTATTTAAAAAAATAGAAATTTTAGTTTTAATTTTTTTTTCTTTTTCTCTTTCTTTCCTCCTTTTTATTTTTCCTTCTTCTTTGACCGGTCGTTGGCCACGACGATAGTTGATGACTAGCCACATGCAAGCTCGAGCTCTCCTAATTCCAATGAGCCAAGCCTCACCTCAGCCTCACCAAATCACGAGCTCGTGCTTTGCCAACTATTGCCGTGTTGGCCAACAATTGAGGAAGATGGAAGAAGGAAAAAAAAAAAAAAAAAAAAGGAAAACAAAAAGAAAAGAAAAAAAAAATGAAAAATTGTAATAATTTCGATTTTTATAAAAAATATTTTTATAAGGTTAAAGATTAAAGAGGGAAAGAGAGTGTCCGAGTCTTGGCCCCTTCTAGTTGTGTTAACTTGCTGGTTGCCCTTATGACCAAAAAAAAAAAAAAAAAAAAAAAAAAATTGCTGGTTGCCCGACCTTATGACAAAATATGAGCGGGCTCGAACAATTCGGCCTAGAGTTTCCTTGGCCCCAAAAATAGGCCCGCTCGATTCAAGGGGAACTAGCCCGGACGAAGCCCAGGTCCATTCGGGCCGGTTCGAGACTAGGTTGAACTTCACAAGAAAGACAAATCGTTCATTGTTTCCTTATAGTTTCCAACTGGATGAGATACAAAAGCGAGTGGAATCAAAGCTTTTTTTTAATGTAGAGTGTAACTTTATTCTAGATTTATTATTGTCTTATACGTATTTCAGGAGATAATGCTCTTTTTTTTTTTTGTAATGTCTGTTGTTAGGAAATTAGGTTTAACTGATTACGCTATAAATATCGGTGATGCTACAACCCCACAGTTAATGAATCGATATTGAGATTATTGAGTCATTGTCAAGAGGTGGGCGTGTCTTCCTCTTTCCTCAATTTTATACTTGATTTCCTTCCCTATCTATTTATTTATTTGTCCCTCCTTTCTACAATTCTCAATCGTGTTTTTGCTACCCGATTCCATCCCGCATCAGTTTGGCATCAAAGCTACATAGGTTCGTTGTGGATTGATAATAAAGAAAAAGTTCCTACGTTAATTGCCCTTTAAGATTAATTTTTATGTTAGAGATTTTGCCAATCATTGATCAAGTTAGAGCTCTAAATCTAGCTATGTGATCTTAGGCTTTAAAAGAAAAATGGGGTAATAACATCACAAATATCTCAAATTTTGCTCGCAATACGATCGAGCACCCGAACTTTTTTTCATTTGGTCAAGAGCCTCAATTTTTCAATATTAAATCAATATGAGGGCTTCATTAATTAAATTGATATGTTGTGTAATTCTGTTTGACATGACTCGCTAATTTTGCATAATTTAGGCACAATTTGTGACGTGGCTCGCTTACTTAACACAAATTGTGCCATCTCCATCGATGTATTGGGTGATAAGGGGAGAGAGAGTTTTTTCTCGATTGAATTTAACAGAGAGAGAGTTTTTTCTCGATTGAATTTAACTATCCAATCTCAGGAAAATTGTCCAAAAGTCTTAACCTATTGTACTTTTATCAATTCAATAATAAATCTTTTAATTTTACTAATTAAGTCCCAAATATTTTCACGTTTTGTCACTGAGTCCATTTAGCTAATATTGTCCAAAAATTACTAACGTGGACAACGGCTATCTTATGTTACACGGCTAACACCAATGTAAATAACTATTTTAATATTTATTCCTTTTTCTTTTTCTTTTTATTTTGCTTCCCTTCTTCCTCCTTTGGCGAGGCTTGCCTCCATCAGCCACTGGTGAGGGCAAAACCTCATCGTTGCTAGGTGAGTTTGGCCTCACCATGAACGGGCAAGCTTTGCCAAAGGCTAACAAGGTCAACCTCATTGACCCCACCTCTAGCCAGTTGTCGAGGTCTACAATTGATTGTAAGAGAAAGAAGGGAAGAAAACTAAAAGAAGAAGAAAAAAAAGGAGAAAAATAATATAAAAAATTCTAGAAAATATTATTAAAATTTATTCATGTCAACATCGGCCGTGTCACATAGAATAATCAATGTCCATATCAATGATTTTTAGTCAAAGTTGACCAGATATACTTAAGGCACAATATGAAAAAGGAGATAAGTGCCAAAAAAGTCCTAAACCTTTTGGCTTTGTGTCGATTTAGTCCTAAACATTTTTTTTGTGCCGATTTAGTCCTAAACATTTTTACGTTGTGCCAATTTAGTACTTTCCGGTCAATTTTGGCTGGGTTTTGCTGACTCGATGCCGGCTGGCTGACATGGCCTGACCGGCACTAACGTGTACAACTTTTAATAATATTTTAATTTTTTTTTCTTTTTCTTTTCTTCACCCAGCCGATTGCCGGAGCTCGGCGACCGGCCAGAGGCGACGGCTAGCGAGGTCAAGGTCGACCTCACCAGCCACCTCACCAATGGCCTCCCTCGAGGCCTGGGCGGCGAGGGTGAGCCCCGCAAGCTCGGCGTGAGGAGGCGGCCTCGAGCTGGCCTCGTGCCGAGCTGGTAGGGCTCGCCCTCGCCGGCCATGGGCGAGGCTTGACCCTCTCCAGATCCGGCGAGGGCGAGCCTCGAGGGCGGCCTCGCGCCGGGCGGGCGAGACTCGCCCTCGTTAGATCCGGGGAGGTCGAGCCTCGCGCCGGGCGGGCGAGGCTCAATGCTCGTTAGATCCGGCGAGGTGGCCGGGTCGAGGCCGCCTCCTCGCGCCGAGCCGGGCGGGGCTCACCCTTGCCGGCCATGGGCGAGGCTCGACCCTCGCCGATCCGACGAGGGCGGCCACGGTGAGGTGGCCGACAAGGTCGAGGTCGACCTCGCCGCCCGTCGCCTTTGGCCGGTCGCCGAGCTCGGCAATCGGCTGGATGAAGAAAAGAAAAAGAAAAAGATAAAAAAAATTTAAAAAAAAAATTAAAAAAGAAAGAAAGAAAGAAAGAAAAATTAAAATATTATTAAAAATTATACACGCGGCGCCCATCAGGCCATGTCGGTCGGCCGGCGTCCGGTCAGCAAAATCCGACTAAAATTGGTCGGAAAGGATTGAATTGGCACAACGTAAAAATGTTTAAAACTAAATCGGCACCAAAAAAAGGTTTAGGACTAAATCAGCACAAAACCAAAAGGTTTAGGACTTTTTTGGCACTTTTTCCTATGAAAAAGTTTATAACTCAATTAGCAAAATTAAAATATTTGGGATTGAATTAGTAAATGTGCAATAAATTTATGACTTTTTTGGAGAATTTTACTATCCAATATGTGTCTGTGGATATGCTAGTGTCTCAAGAGGCTACATTAAAAGCCAATATTCCGTTTGCTATTTTAATGTAGGCATCCACTAATCTACATTTGAAAAGTTGAGACATTTGATTGAATAGGGAATCAAGGTTTATTTAACTAATGGTAAAATAGACTAAAGTTCACACACTTGAGATGTCATTACCTAGGAAAAAAGGGAAAGAAGAGCATCATATCCGAGTTGTCAATGCATTTTCTTAGAAACCATTGGGGATATCAAACTTTGACCGATACACAAAACGAAGAAAATTCACATCATTTTGCATAACAGGTGACCTAATTATTTGTGACCTTGTATTTTGAAGCATGTCATGCATAACATCTTGACATAGGATGAGACATTAAATGTCACATGACACGATCAAAAGTAAAGTGAATGATTGCACGTGACGTGTGAGTGCAACGTGATTCTTGAATATGTGTGAATGGTAGTCGACCATGACATGTATAAATGACATGCATAATGATGTAAGAATTGAGAACGTTATGAGCGAATGATGTGGCAACTAAATATAATATGAGCAAGCTAAATAACACGGAGTACGAATATGACATGTATGATGATGTGGCAATCAAATATGACATGTGCAAACGATATGCAAAATGACATAGTAACCCAATAAGAGATGTACGACTGACAATGACGAGCATAATAATTTAGCAATCCACTACCGCATGGGTAAATGACATGTGTAATCATGACATGTAAAAATGCATTAATAAAATTTTAAAATTGGTGGGGAACCATGTTTTGAAATTGAATTTCTGAATAATAAAATGACGATTTGCACGCGCGGGGCCTCGGTTCATGAACTTGAATTGGATATCTACTAGCCATTGACCTTCGATCGCCGCACTATCGCTATACACCCCAGTTCAATCCCTTTGATATCATGTCTTAAAGGTTTTTTTTTTTTTTTTTAAATGTCGAACGTCTTAACGGTTGGCTTGCAAAATATGAGGTATATTCTAGCACTTCCAATATTTATCTACCTTATATCGTATTTCAGAACTGAAGACTTTATAATGTATTAATAATATTATGTTTGGATTTGGTGACCACCTAAGTGCTTGGTTAATTAGCACAAAAAAAAATGTTTATGACTAAATTGGTACAAATGCAAAAGATTTAGGACTTTTTTAATACTTCTCCCTGTTGATAAGCAAGTGACCAGGTTGAACTTAAGTTCATCAATGTTTTCTAAAAAGTATCATGTACTTTATTAAAAGAAATTCACCGTCCGACTGAGATTCTTTATTTAAGGAACTCTTTCTTCCCTTCCCATCAGATCTACCAATGATTTTTCAAGTATCGTGTACTGATACTTTTGGAGAGCTACATTGAACATTTATTAATCCATTTCTTATTAAAAGTATCATGTACCAGCTTGATTCAAAGCAACACGACTAGGCTCACAAATTCGTTCTAACTGATTCAGGCCTAGCCTAGCTGTTCTATTCAATTCTATTTGTTTAGTTATGAAATTCTAAGATCCATCTGTCCGACCTATATTTATAATCCTATATAAAACAAAAGAGAGGGATTTTAAT
Organism: Eucalyptus curtisii; assembly: GCA_017140595.1. NCBI lineage: Eukaryota > Viridiplantae > Streptophyta > Magnoliopsida > Myrtales > Myrtaceae > Eucalyptus > Eucalyptus curtisii. The sequence goes on from CM029497.1 coordinate 15,851,928, forward strand.
AATTTTCTTCTTTCCCCAGATGATTCTTAGTTACTTCAAAAATATTGCGCTCATGGACGAATCTATAAACTCATAGTTTTATTATATTTCAAATTTCGACATTTCTTTTTCCATAAATACAACTTCTTTGTATTGCATATTTTTATCAATAATCTACTCTTACTATTAAATGATTTAAATATTTCTTCATGAACTTAATCTTTCACGTATCAATTTCTTATAAACACACAACGCGCGTTCACAATTGCTAGTATGTTAAAGGAAAACTTCTCAAGGAACTCTGTTCATTCTAACCAATCTTCGCAAGCTCTAATCTATTGCTAACTTATCATTTTTAGTCTTTTTCTTGAACTCCATTTTGTTTATATAAATGAAAGACAGAAACTTTTTAAGAAACTCTAGCCATTCAAGTAACCTTAGCAAGTTATTAACCTATCGCTGACTCAGCAATTTTAGTCTTTTCCTTTAACCCAAGTTCGTTTTTATTCTGTATTATTTTTGCCTATGGACCTGAAAATTGACCATTATGTCCATTTCTAATTAATTGTTTCCTTAACCTGTGTTATTTATTCATATCGATTTTAATTCTCTTTTTTCTTGGCCGAATGCCCTATAATTACCTACCATAATCATCTCCATTAAAATAATAATCTATTCATCCCTTTAATGCAACATTTCTAATTCTGTAGTCATTGTTAGCAATTATCACATCTTAATTTAGCCTTTTATTTTCTCTCCTTCCTCTGACACAAGGTCTTCAACTTCTGTCAAATTCCCCCATTTTGGTCAATGGAAGACACAGAAGATGGCGACACTTAAGTGTAAGCACATCCTGACGTCAAGAGTAAGGTTAATTTTCACTTCATTTACATAGCTTTTTGTTCATACTCTTCTGATTTTCATTTGGATTGTAAGTATTTCCTCTTTTCCACAATTCACGATTTTGCTCGAGATACCCGACTTATTTTAACATATTCTTTTCCCCAACTGATGCGAGGGGCCTTAAATTTCCTCTTTTCCACAATTCACAACTGCTTTTGTCGAACTCTACTTTTTTCCAATGAAAGAATTATATTATACGCACGCATTTGTTACACCATATCGACTCAAAGTTTTGTCATTGCTTATTTTACTATTTATATCTTATGGGTTATCACATCACCGAAATGACACCATCTAAAAAGTCCACGAGTTTCTCTGAAAAAAACACGGAAATTCTGGCACCCTGATTTTTAAAAGGCCATAATTTTTTAACCGAGCGAAATAAGGGGACCCATAAAGATGATCTTCAAAGTCCTTCGTATTGTTAAAATTACTTGCCATCCGCAGAATTTATCTTAGAATTAAGTCCTCCAGGTCCTAAGTCAACGACCGTCAAACCTAGGTGGCTCTTGCGACCCGAGTACCCTTCACACATTGGGTCGTGGACCATGGCCAATTAGGCTCGGGGCTGCCTGAATGCCGCTCCTAGTCACAGCCAGCCGGTCTCGGTAGCCGGCAGGACCCAGCATACCTACAAGAGGATCCAGGCCACTACCACTTGGAGTGGAGATGCAGCAAACGGGCGTGGCGAAGATTGAAATAGCACCATAATGTTTTATCATACTACTCTTATCACTGAACCTTGTGATCCAACAGCTATGCAATGTAAATTATCGTCTCTGCAACCAATGAAAATAACGCCACCAATCATCACAGGTGAAGAAAATACATCTCCTTCCAGCTCCAACCTCGCAAACTCTTGAACCATGCACCTATCCTCTTTCTGCTGGTTCCTTTCCCTTGCTACATCCTCCTCAATGCGAAGCACCAACACAGATCCCGAGCACGTACAAACACAAACCAGCCTGTAAAAGCAGTAATGTTATAAATTACAAGCATTAGGCCAACAAGCTTATGATGTGTCTTTACCTGTCAGCTGAAAGTTGCAAATGCTCATCAAGATAAGCAGATGCAGTTATTGGATAGCCAGCATCGTATTCCCAGTATATCTCCCCATTTTCCTGAAGAATCCCCATTAATGATAAGAAAATATGACAGCAAATTGATCGAAGGTCACAGTTTAAGAATAGATGGGGAGAGAGAATTTCCATCTCAGTATCATTTTTTGATATCCAACTTAAGAAAAACTGATGAAAGTAGGCCATGGGAAGATAGTTGTGGCCCTGGGAAGTTTGATAATGGGTGACATGCAGATTGCAGGGGTTTGTCTACAAGCAGTGATTACGCCAAGAAACAGCAATGAAGTGAATAGAGAAAAAAATGATCACAAGAATTGTTTTGTATGGTTAAATGACACAAAAACTTATTTAAAATGTAGGGAAAGATTTTTCCCTCGATGCCAATAAAAAAGCAAAAGATTCTTCCAATATTGTGAAACTAAAATGAAGTTTGTCAAATTGGAAAATTTGGTAGGAACTAGAGAAGAGACAGGTACTAGGTGGCAATGCCATCTATATGCAAAACTACCTGCAGAAGTCTTCAGAAGATTGTAGTAAAACCGTAGCAACTAATGCATAAACTTACCAGCTAACCCCAGAGACGTGGTTAATAGACTTAAAAACAAATGGTCAAACTAGATCGATACAAATTCTTGGACAAGTCAAGTCAAAGCGAATATGATAAGAGTTGGACCATACTGGTTCTAGTGAAAGAATACTTCCACTTCTGGAGCAAATAAGCACCTGCATACAAGAGAAATCCTCACTTAGATCAAGAGCGAAGGTGGTTCCTTATTGATTATCCTGTTCCTTTCAGTTTATTTCATGCTTTTTCAAAGATATCTCATATCGAAGCAATATGATAGTAAAGTAATTCATCTAGCAAATAGAGCACGGAGATGGATGAGATGAAGTCTAAAATTTGGATCACTTTTTGTGCACATTTTGCCACGCTTGTTTGTACCAAGTAATCTCTTCCATTTTGAGTTATTTTCAATATGTTATCATACTGCATCCAAAATTGGCAATGCTGGTCTTCTTTTTGTTTAAGATATTTTCTGCAGTTTGGTTTTACAAGGATTCTTTAGCTCACGTTACTTTATTGCCTCATCACGCCCTTACTGGAAACTTGTCCAAAATTTTCTTTGACATGTTACCCGGGACACATCTTGCACATAGAATGGACTTCGCAAAACAAATTCTCTACAGAAGTGTTTTACCTGAGTAGGGAGAACAGAAGTTATGCTGGCTCCAGCAAAAATAGGACCACCAGTTCTCCGCTGTTCAAAGTTAATAATTAGAATAAGATACAAAGCAGAATGCATTTGATAAGCTGGAAAGGCATTATTACAAAGTGAAGCAAGATAACTTGCATCCATTTAGTAAATAAAATGTCATCCACAATGGTAAAAATCAGCACCCTACTAAGGATCAATGGGACTGTCTAAGGATTGGAATTGAATCAAGGATCGCAAGATCCTAGAAGTTTAGTAGAATAATTAAATATTAAACCACGCCTTCGTCTAATAACTTAAGCTTTTAGAACAATCGGCACTAGTTCCACCAAATCTTTCATGTTATCAGAGCAGGAGATCCTAAGTTCAAATCTTTCCGGGCCCTATTTGCCTCCCCAATTAAATATGTCCACACTTAGTATCAGGCAAAAAAACCAAATTAAGCATGAGGGAGAAATATTAGAATAATTAAATATTAAACTATGCCTTTGTCTAACAGCTTAAGTTTTTAAAATAGTCGCCAGTGATACCACCAAATCTTTCAAAGTTCAAAAATGATCAAGTAAAATATGAATGATCTTTCGCAAAATCGACTATGAGGCTTTTGTGAGATTAAAACTCCAAAGCAGTACTACTTTGAAGGCCTACACCTTCTAGAAAAGTCAGAACTTCTTCAATTATGTTCAGAGAGTCCTATGAATAATGGTTTTTATCCCTATTTTTTAGTCTTGAAGAGTTTCTTTCATATTAAAGTATTTCTCCATTATAGAATAAAGTTTCTTTTGGGAAGTTGTTCTATCCTTTCTCTGGCTTTGACGTCCAGAAGAGAATCTATTAGATTGTGCATTTCCTTGTGAATGATTCCTATTTGCTCCTTCAATTCCGTTCTTGGTGTTATACACCTTCTTGGGGTTTTCTTACCTACATCACATATGGCTGTAGATATGGTTCAAATGATTGCTAAATGGTGGGTGTCCATCCGACAGCTATGCGAAAATCATCATTCCTCATTCTCTGAATTACACATCCAGCAAGTCAAACTTCCTTTAATATTTAGAGATGCACACCATGATGGTTGTAGAAATTGTAGAAGCTCAGTATTGTAACCATGTGATCCAATTCAGTATTCAAAGAAGAGGAGAATATGAGCAAGAATCATGCAATTCAACAGAAATCAATTCATAATTTGATAGGATCGACAACTTTCTAGTGAAACACCAATAAATGCAGCTTGCTAAAACGTCACCATAGAATTACAAGCTAAGCGTCATGGTTTTTCTCAATCTAGTGAGTAAAGGAGACTTAAGATCTAAAATGGACACGATTCTAGACTGGACTCCAACCACAGTGCCAACACAACTATGAGGGTGGTCCTCGGGGCTTCTTGGGCACCCAATTAATTTCCACCGGGTGTGAAAGTCTATCCCCCCATCATACATACACCGGGCAATGACCGAGGATTTACAAACCTGTGCTCCTGGGGGTGGTCACAGAAAATGCTTAAGTGGGGTGATTTGAACCAGACTTTGAGTGAGGAAGACAAACATGCTAACCAGTTAATCAACCCTTAGAATAGATATTGGTGGTTTTAAAACCTCATTTCGGAGAGATCAACCCATGAAAACTTATGAGACATTCCCATCTTGCTAATAAATGGAAGGATACTCTACTTCATCTTCTCATTGGTAATACTTAGTTACAATACTGCCCAATTATGGATGAAAGCCGTCACATAGTTACATTGTTAAGCCTTTGCTCAAGAGGGACACTGTAGAAACACTGCCATTTCACCCAGAGATAGTGACAATTTGACAATGAACATTTATGCACAAGCTAGCAATAAGTTACAAAAATGAAAGTCGTAAAATATGTCAAATGTAAATTATTTTTCTAGATATTTCAAGTTAACACCTGTTTTCATTGAACTTTGCTTCGTTTTCCAGCTATCCTACAACTGTTTACCAACTCACAAGAGATTCTGCATGTTAAAAAATAAGCCTTTCAATTTACGCCTTTAACTCGAAACTATCACCGTAGCTACATTCGGCCTAGACAAGGGGACTGACAACATGACCAATGTAACAGAGGTAAAACATGGCAAGGTAAGCTCTCATACTGAGACAATATATGGGGAGGAGAAGCTATGATGCACTGTTCATTAAACTGCAAGAACTAGAGTAACAGTGGACCCCATGGAGTAGGCATTTCTATTGCACATCGGGGTAGGTCCACAATGCAAGGAAACGACACACAACATAGATTGCCAGTTACTCGAAAAGAAATGATAAGACCATCTGTATCAGTGTCCACTCATATGCCAAGCTATATTTATGTCTGTGCTTACTGCTTGTGTATATAAATGCAGATTTCTGCATCTCTGGCACTTCATCTACAGATGAAACTCCATGGAACAATAACATGGACTTGTCGCAGGACAACCCAATTTCGAAGTTATAAGCTGAACTATCAATGCTCTAACTGTGAGAAGAAAATCAGTTGAAGAATTTGTTTTCACTGATGCGACATTTGTCTGCTTCCATGAAAGTTCACATTTCATGGATAGCAAACGTTTTTTAACGGATCACAATAAAAGGTAAGAAACTTGGTATCGAGAGCACAGATCTGCAGCCATGTTGCATTAATAAGATATGCCAAACTTATGAGACCATAAAATGCAGATGTATAGTCTCTCACACTTTGCACTAATCATTCTCTCACTTCCTAGATTCTAGTTCATTAAAATCACAATACCAATAACTCAAATTGAAAAATCTCTGACACGTTGCACTGATCATTCTCTCGCTCGATACATTCTAGCTCATTAGAAACCCAATACCAATAACTCAAATGTGGAAATGATCATCAAAATTGAACTTTCCAGAAATTCTGGATGGCCTAAAATCATTTGGACTGCTGACTTAGATCAAGTGAAAAACTTAAAAAAGAAAAATCCAAAAACATTAAGTAACAAAATTATGTTGTACCTTCCAAATAATTGATCCAGTGGTATCTAAAGCCACAACAGATCCATCAACCAAGCAGCAAATAACTGTTGCAGAAGATGATAGTTTAGAAAAATACCACATAAATTAAGAAAAAGTAGACTAACAATCAAGTGAAGATATTTCGTGGACTACCTAGAGCAGAAGGAGAACACACAGAGAGAGATCCAAATACTGGCACTTCAAATTCACATAGCCAGAGAACATAAAATGGTACAGCCTGCACATTTCATGTTAACTTCTGGTTCAGAATCTCTTAAACATGCTAGGGCCAACAATCATATGATTAGGCATGTTTATAGTATAGAGAACACTATATCAAATAGCAAAAATTGCAAGCACTGCACCCACAACAGAAGGCATAGCTACTACAAACTGGCCAATGTAGCAGGGTAAAAAAAAAAAAAAAAAATTCCAAGCCACCACAGGATCATTGCATAAATAACAACACTGGCTACTCTCTTACAAAGGAAGAGCTATTGAAAGAATATGGCTACCTAAACTCATTCTGTCCCTGTTGCCACTAATTTCCACCATGGGAAAAATATTTTAGAAGTCCTAGACTTTCTGTATGGAGTGCAATCAATTTCCAAACACTTCGAAACGCGCAACCAAATCCTAAACCTTTTGAATTTTGTGCAATCAAATTCTAACATGGCCATTGGTGATGTCAAATCGTTAGAAAATTGGACCTTTCACCAAATTTAGCATAATTTCAATCCTATCCAAGCACCCAGGGTTTTTGTTGCCCATTGGTTATAGGCCTTGACTATGGAAGATAAGATTTAGATATTACATGAAATTGAGGAAACCAAGGTTTGAGTAACAATCAAAATTTGGTCATGAAATTTCAAAAATTGAATAACAAACTCAAACAAAATTTCTACTGACCAACTATAGGTGCCTAAAATCATGCATCAGTTGTTCTTGACTATTCATTTTAGTTATTTCATCCTGATTTCATTGATTTGAATTAGAATCTTGATTTTAACATTTGGTGACTCGAATTATTACTTCAAATTTGTTGATTTGGATTGTTTTACTGAAATTAAACTAGTAAGTCATATTAGTCTATTCAGCTGCGGTATCTAAGAATGGTTAAACATTCATTGATCATTTGTGGTTGAATTTTAGATTTAAGCACTGATTCTAGTTTTACTTTTTAGATCAATCTTGATTTAAAATTGAGCTTTATTTTCAATTAACACTCATAATCAAGCCATACTCTGACTAGACAACAAAAAACCCCAGTTTTTCTATTACACAATAATGGTAGAAACCATGCTTAACTTGGTGAAGCAGATGGTTTTCCCATGGCTAGATGCCAAAATGGGGACATTTGTCGATTGCATTAACTTCAGAAGGTTTAGGACTTGATTGCACTTTTTGAAGCATTTAGGACGCTATTGAACCCATTTTTAAGGAACTCAAAAAAAATTTAAAAATTGCAAAAGAATTCTTTTCTAGTTATACAGTTTTTAAAAGAAAGAATAAATTCTTTATAAACCTTTCACAAGAAAGAAAAAGAAAAGGTCATGAAAAACATTTTATTTTTAAAAGGAATAATAAAAGAATGCAAAAAAAAAAAAAAAAAAAAAAAAACCCAATTCAATTATTTGGATTAAGAGAAATACCTAAATTGAGTGAAACTTAAAACAAAAAAGATGGTATAATCCATAATGGGATAATTAACTAGCTGCAGAGGTTGAACAACTTTATTAGGTGGATAGAAAAAGATCAGAACTCTAACGAAGGTTCTTCTTAACTTGAATGAAGTTGACTTATAACGCGGTCCTCTTACAAAAGACAGTCATATTTCATATTCTAGAAATTTAACATTCTTGCCTTGAAAGATGGATGCAAAAACAACTCAAGTTTCAATTAGGACTCTGCATACTGGGGTGGTGTAAATCTTGATATTAAAGATTCCAAGATTGGTCCTTCCACTGTATAAATCTAGCTAACCAATCCACAATAATTATCCTAGCAAGCAAACATCTACGATATATATATTTTTTTTTTGGGTCAAAGTTTTATCTATATTTGTTCTGACATAAGCAGGTTGGGATATTCACGATTGGAGGTGGTCTTCAATGGTATTTGGACGTAAAAAGTGGACAATTCAGCGTCTGCCATCAAGGTATTCAAATTCCAAGGAAGTAATACGGACAAAAGTTCATATGTACCTTAATACAAAGAGCTGTTACACGACCACTAGTGGATCCTACATAAAGAGTGTTGCGAACCTGCAATGAATTGAATTTTAATTTTCTCAAGGATGGTTTTTGAGCAACTACATGGTAATCGAGGAAAACTTATGATACTGAAAATTGACCTATCAAATACACGTAAAAACTTTTCACCTGAAAATTCAAGAAAAATCTCAAGCATCGAACATGTCAAATATGTCAGTTTAAATCAATTGCACCAATTGTAAAATAAATCACACAAGTCCTTAGGCCATATTTGGTACAAGGAATGGAATGGAATCATGATTACCTCCTCCAGGCTTTTTCTCTTGTTCAGTAGTATTGTAGAATTGAACAGGGTATTCCCATCAATTGTACCAATTGTAAATAAATCATACAAGTCCTTAAGCCGTATTTGGTACAAGGAATGGAATGGAATCATGATTATCTCCTCCAGGCTTTTTCTCTTGTTCAGTCGTATTGTAGAATTGAATGGGGTATTCCCAATGGAAGGCCCATTCTCTCTATATCAGGAATTGGCAAAGAAGGAAAGTGACTTCCTCTCTAATTTGCCTCACGGCAGACACAAACACACACATAATCAATTTTCCAGCATATCCATTCTCATTTTTTTTTTTTAAAGGAACATCTGAGATTCTACAGTATCCCCTTTGGATGCCCATATTGTTCTTTTGTCACAACCAAATGTAGGATTGAATATATAATTTGATTCCCTTCTGAGTTTTATATAATTTCTTCCTCCATTCCTTCCCATTCCTCATACTCAAATATTGTAGATGTTTCTCAAACCAATAAAAATATAACATCAGGAAATGCCAGATTCACCTCGTCAATCGCAGGTGAACCAAAGATACTCCCACCACAGCTAATATTGAAAAGACATTGATGATTCTTGTAGTCAAGAGCATAGAGGTTATGATCGTGAGATCCACACCTGCACAAATCCTTTTTGTGTCATTTGTCTTGAAGCAACATATAGAGCATCAAAATTGATAAAAGAGAATAGGACAGATGAAAATTTAGGCTACCTAGGATAGCGGAACAGACATCGTAGAAAAAGAGCATGTAATGCAGTGAAGAAGCAACAAAAAGGGAGAATAAGTGCCAGCAAAACAACATGGCCTAGAAAGGGAAAGGGAAATCTAAAGTCTAAATATTTTATTTGATAGAAACATGTCAAACGGCGGGTTTTGAGCGCAAGAAAATATGGGTTGGAGATCGCTATCTTGTGAGTATCCTCTCTATTTTCTGGCCGTTTTGGAAAAAGCAAAGAAAGCAAGCCTTTGAAGTACAGGAGTCTTCAACCTGTAATTTTTCATGACAGGTGCAAAACTTATGATTTTAGCATAATGGAATTACTAGCAGATGCAAATGCATTGGTTGCTAATATATGCTTTCTCTCGTAATTAAGCTCTTTTGAATCTTGACCTCCTTTCGTACGAGGCTTTCCCCATCTAGCACCCTATAGTGAATTTCTCATTATCAATGAAAAGTGAGCTTTCTTGCAATAGCCCCCAGAGAACCATACACACTATTTTCCTTATCTTGCGTCAAATCCTCAGTAAGAGGCACAAATTCAGTAGCTTCTGGCATCATCTAACCCCATTCTAATCTGAACTGCTTCTGCTTAGTTGTGGTGCCATCACAGGCACAGGTGCTCCAGGGATTTATCTTCCCCGCATTTGTTGGAATCTTGAAATATAATAGAGAAGGATAAAATTCTTTTAGTTGTTGGATTAGATTTGAATTCAATAATGGATGTGGGGTTCCTTTCTGACAAAAAAAACTGGCGCACAGACATTCATCTTAAACATTGCTTCCCCACTCTCTTATCTCACTCTACTGACCAGGATGCTCTGGTTTCTAACGTCTTGTGCATCAACACCAGCACTGTACTCAGAATTTCCACCTCAATTTATATTTTAAGGGAGGTTGATGTGGTCTGCACATTCATCTCTCTCTTTATAACCCAAGGTTAAAGGTATTGGAGAAGGACAGACTCATCTAGAATTTTGTTAAATGCAGAGCCTTCTCTTTTAAATCTTATAATTTAGCCATCAGAAGTCTCTCTATTGACACCTTCAGACAATTCGTGCTAAAGCCATTTGGCTTCCTAATGTGCCCCTGAAGACATCCTTTTTGTGCTGGCAGCTACTTGGAATAGAGTTCTCACTTTCGAGAATCTCTGATAGATGAACAATTAATCAACTGAATGCACATGGAGAATAGAAATATTGTAGGATCTTCAAGAGAGAGGGAGAGGGAAACAATGAAACTACATCTTTACTAGATAACTTAGGCACTGTTTGGTTCAAGTTTCCCAATGAGCTTTAAGCCCCCAAAGCCCCGTGGGAAAAATAAAAGGCGTTTGGTTCAGTTTTTTGAGGCCTCATTGGCCAAATGCTAGCATTTGGAATGCCGAAAGCCCAAACCTTTGAGCTTTCAACATTTTCGAAATGCTATTGTGAGGGTTTGATGACTTTTTATTTCTTTCTAATATTGCCCTCACTGATAATCATGTTTTCCTTTTGTGCCCTCAAAAAACACCATTCATTGTTTTCTTCCTTGGACTTGCTGGTCAACCGGTGAAGCTCAGCCAGCGGAACTCAGCAACTGGCGGCAAGATCTGGCCGTCAGGAAGCCTCACCTGAGGTTGTGGGACCTCAGGTGTCGCGACCCAGGTGCCACTGCCAAAGGTTGAGCAACACAGGTGACGCTGCCTAAGGTTGAGCGACCCGGGCGGCTCAACCTCCCCAACACCACCAGCAGCTTGAGCCCCCTCCCCCACAATTTCGCCCTCTCCGATGCATCTGCATCTCCTCCTCTGTTTTCCTTATCATTTTTTTTTTTTTTCCTTTTTCTTTTCACCTCAAGGATGCTTTACAGAATATATACCAAAATGAGTATCCAAACACTCTTGCCTTAACCAAATGCCCATTCATTCAAAGATACTAGAGGAAATGCAAAGCCATTTCCCTAAAGTTGAACCAAACGGGCCCTTAATGAAAAGGTACATAAGATGGCTTTGCTTATAGAGAAAGAGAGACACTAACAAAACCCTAATGTCCTTTATGATCACCTACTTAGATATATATATTAACACTCCCCCTCAAGCTAGAGCATCAGGTTGCATATGACAAGAAGAATTTGCTTCCATAGTCTGTGACTAAAGCGCTGTGCAAGCCAGACCTTACACTAGATAAGGGATGTAGATAAATAAAACGGATCTGAGACAACGGCAATGGTGCAAGCCGTAAACTTACACGACAAACTGAATGTAACCCATATCAACACCAGATTTGACAAAATAGTTGAGGAGACAAGTCAAGATGGGAAAGTTGACACCTTTCTCTACCTAGAATGACAAAATTAACATCGAGATAACCCGACTCATGAATTGAGGCAAACTGAACCTCATCACCCCACAACTCTCGACTCTGGCTACTCAACAAATGTGTGCTTCACTCTTGAGCTCACAGCTGCCTGGAAACTCGATGGAGGCTTCACTAGTCGATGACGCTCGCGATTGATAAGAGTCTCACAATGATTATCATCCACATTATTAGGCATGTTGAGAGTTGACTTGGGGAACTTTTTTAAGATAAGGCGCTGCAGATTGGAGAACCAACACAACCCATAATGCCTTTTTCTTTTCTGGAAATTGGGAAAGACAACAAAATAACAAACCTAAGACCAAAAACAGCAAATGGATGAGAACAGTAGCTTGCTTGTGACGGAGAAGTAGAACCAATAACCATGACTGAGAATGAATACACAACGGAAGGACTAGAGAACAGAGAGGCTCCAGTCTTCACCAGCGATAAGGATCTTGGCATAAAATGGACGAGGCTGCAGTGAACAACCACGACTCCCCCTTGACTACGATGGAGACGGAGAAACCACCAGCTCATGAGAGAGCTCTAAATCTCAGGGACAACTAAAGAGACTGCAACAAACATGAAAAAAAGATGCCGCTCTTGAAGTGTGGCTGCTCTCGAGGTTGACAAGGTAGAAAACATGATGGCAGAGATGATTTTTTTTTTCTTTAATAAGATTGCCAGATAGAAAATAGACAAAGTAAGAAATTTTGGAGTTCAAGGTTTTATTATCACCTTTGGTTGACTTAGATCCCACTCTCTTGGTGGCTCTATTACTATATAAATATTTTAGAATTTTCAAGAGAGGAGTAGAGAGAATTAATAAAGACCACATCTTTACTAAAAGATTGACAGATAGATACATAAGATGGCTCTATTTATAGAGCATGAAAGACAGAAACAAAACCCTAATTTCCTTATTTATAACCATTTAATAACTACAACCAAAAATACATATATATACTCAAAATAGAGAACATACGCACCATCAATTCCTTTATCAGGTGATGCTAACAGCTGTTCTACAATAATTTCAATCGTTGAATCATTGCTTTGGGCCATGCAAATGTAGGAAATCCTCCATTTTATCTCATATGGTGCATTTTGGAGGGAATATAAGAAGAATCCACAGCTACTTTCATCTTTATGGTTTTAGTCTTCTTTGGTTTCATGTCGTGACTCTTCTTTGCTATAACTCTATTATTTGAGTTTAAAGTTTTCTGTTTCTTGTGGGGAATAGAATAGCCAAAATGCCAAAACTTGGCACGAGAGAACACTTAAGTGCCAAAAGCTAGGAAAGTGATACTTAAGTGTCATTTTTTTTTAAAATGGGACACCTGAGTGTCAAGTCCGACGGATCTGTCAGAAATCCGCAGAATTTTTTATTAATATTGCCTGTATACGTGGCTTGCCGGAGAGTTGATTCAACAAAGAAACGCCAAAACGACATCGTTTTGCTACTGACTGAACTATATTATAAATATTAATTTAATTTAATTTAAAACCAAATTATTAAAAAAAAAAAAAAAAAAAAACCAGTTGCATAACGGCAAGAACTTAGCCCTCGTTGCCACCTCCTTGCCATCGCCAAGAAGTGCCGGTGACGATGGTGGAGGGTCGCTGGATCTGGGGGAGGGCCCCAATCCTCGCCCCAGATCTAGGCAAGGGCTGCGAGCCTTTGCCGCTGGTCAGCCGGGGTTGCCAGCCCTTGGCCAAGGCTTGATGACCCCGACCGACCCTTCCCCCCATCATCACCAGCCCTTCCCAGCGACAGTGGGGAGGCGGCGGTGAGGGCTCAGCCTCCCTCGCCGCCTACAATCTCCATCTTCCTTCTTCTTGTTCTTGTTCTTCTTTTTTAAATTTAGTTATAAATTTAATTTAATTAATATTTATATTAATTGTGTAGCCATGCCAGCGTGCAAAACGACGTCGTTTTGCACTTGTCTTGCCGGAAAATCGCTACGTCAGCTTTTTGGCCAAATTCTCTCGCCTTTAGTACTTAATTGATCCATTTTACTCCGATTTTAGCACTTAAGTCACTTTCCTAACTTTTGGCACTTAAGTGTCCCCCGTTGCCAAATTTTGGCACTCCAGATGTCCCGGACTCGTTTATTGTGTTCTGTTTTATATTTTTATACTAGAACAATGTTTCTTGTAATAATTGTTTTTGCTTACAGAAAAAAGAAAGTGGTACAGTATCGCAGCCTGGCAATAATTCATGGGCAGAATCTCGTATTGGTCACTCTCCCTATGTCCAAGGAATAAACATGGCAAAATACAACTAAAAGAAAAAATTCATTAACAGAAAGAACTGGAATTACCATATCAATTGCCGTTGCCCATCTGCAATTGGCTGTGATTTTACCTATGAAGCAAGGAAAAGGGATCTGGTGAACAAACATAAGTCAAAATAAATATTATAAGAAGAATATAGAGTGAACATTCAGCAGAAAGGAAATCTCCAAAAAAAAGGAAAAAAAAGAAAAGAAAATAGAGCAAATGCTTGATGGAAATTGTGTGCAATTGCCCAGTTAATGAAGTAAGGCTAGGTGTCTTGTTTAACTTTAGTAAAAGACCAGTACAACCAACATAATAAAATGCCTCCTGAATCAATAAAAATTCATCAATATCACAGACAGACATTGCACGATACTTGAATTATAAGATAACAGGGGTATCCAATTGGACCTCAGTCAAAACATAAAACCATATGTATACTCTGTTTTGACAAGACACATTTGTCATTTGTACGAGAGTTTTTCATGCACTATACGCATGCCTGTGATGCAATTTTGTTCACAAGAGTTTTGTGGCATGTTCTCATCCTTCGTCATGACAATGTCAAACCAGTGCATCCCATTGTCAGTATCAAACTAAGTGTAGCTGTTTCTTTATTTATGCTGAAAACTGATTGAAGCGAATACTGATAAAAAAATAATAAAAGGAAAAGGAGGAGGAAAGACCTGTAGCTAATTTTTCTGATTAGAAGCGTAATTTTAATTTTAGAATTTAAGAATTTTCTTCTTTTAATAAGCCTTTACCTAGGCTTTTAGGGTTCATGAGTGGTCATGTGGAAGTCCTGCAGCTTTTAATGAGCTCCACTGGTTGAGATTAGAAATTATTATGTTAGATCAAGGGTTAACATTGTCTTACATCTGTAACCCTAGTATAGATAGGCCTTTATGTCACTTTGCCATTAGTTTTTCTGATTCAATAAAAATCCAGAAACCACCCAAAAATATCTTTTCTCTATTCCAGATTCAATTCATCTCAATTCTAGCCATCATTATTTTTTTCTTTTTTCGGTTGTCTACTCTCTGTTCTTTTGCTCAGTATAAAATTGATGCAGGAAAAACCCTAACAAAGGACCCTGATACCATTTTGACAAAGTGGGAAAAGTAAAGTGCAGCATAAGAACCAAAAAGAGGGCTACAATAGAATCATTCTCCCATTTGTAAAGAATCAAGCTCAAAATGAGAAACTTGGACTACTTCAGGTAAATCTATAACTGTCTCCTTCAGCATATATCTGTAACCATCTCCTCCTCAAGAAATCGATGTGCTTGTGATAGCCAAAATTATGCAACCATTTTAGTGGGAACTTTCTAGGCATGTTACCCTTCCAGGTCAGCATCATTTTCCCCTTATTTAGGTCCATTAGAAAGTCATTCAATGTCCCAATTTTGGACAATGAAGACATTTACCATGGACATATGGTAGCAGCCATGCTGGAATTGTAGACTAAGGAAGAGATTTGATGCATGTCATGAAGTGAATTTAATCTAGCAAATACGTAAGCAGCCAATTTACATTTATGTTTTAGCAAAAAAGATGAGGTACTCTCTCTCTCTCTGAAGCAAGTGATTAAGTTCACTTTACCAAGGGTGAATCTCTCCCTAAAGCAAGTAATTGTGGCACTTCATCAAGGATAAAGATCACTAATGGAGGCAATGCAATCTAGTTAGGAGAATATGAGAATCTAAGAATGCTCATGCAGTATACTACTGATGCTTTCTTTGTAAAGAGAAGGACAAACAGTAAATCATCTGCTCCTGTCATATAGCTGGTCTGGTAGTCGCCGTTTTACTTCTTTTCTTTGTTGGGGACCAACTGGATTTACAGAAAATGTTGTGGAATTTACTGCAGATGGCAAGAATTGGAACTTGGAAGCTGAAGAAGAAAGTTATTTACCAGGATTCTCTCACCATCTTTTGGCTCCCATGCAAAGAAAAATTATAACTTTTGAAAGACTTAAAAAGAGTCGGTCTGTTTGACAGATGCATGAAGTTTAGATCTCTCTTTCGTATATTGAGAGAAATTAATTCTCTTAACATGTCCTACTAGACATTGTAGATGTGATAGCTTGTATCTGCAGCTTGTATCTTCTCTGAGAGTTATCCCCTTGGTGCCTTCTAGTGAAGCTTTCTTATTAATCAGGGAAGGAGAAACTGATTGTACCTCTTCCACAGATTGCATATGCAGGCAACTATTTTGAAGCCACTTAAAGCAGTTATATAGGTAATGCCAATTACATGAGATCAGCTAATCCTAAAAAGGATTCACGGCGTTGTGCTTCATCAAAATTTGCACTCATGTGAGCCTTTGATGGTGACTGCTATCCATCAATTAGTAAATCAATGAAAAATGATACAAGTATAAAACTGCCGTACCTCACCACCAGTTTGAAAAGTCCAGCAGATTTTACCATTTGAGAAATCAATGAAATAAATTTTCCCATCATAACATCCAACTACAACCTGAAATGACAAAATAGAATCAATCGTTGTGTCTATAAATCAGGTCTTCACAGGACATGAAGGCAGATTATGCATGCAAAACTAAGGACAGACCTGAGAAAAGTCACTTGTAACAGCGGCCGAACATTCAATTCTTCCATCTAGTTTAATCTCCCACAGAACATGACCACTAAATGATTCATGTTAGAATCAATACTCAGAAAATTAACAGTCCATTAACAATGGATCATAAGAATTAAATCGCACATCATTATGATAATGCATGTTTGAAGAGGACTTGAGGCCATCTAATAATTTATCTTATTCTCTCCTAATCTTCTGACTGGCCAGCCTAAAGCAGTTTTTGATTGGGCTTTGGGTTATCACTTCCCATAAATATGGACACGAGATCAACTGGCTATTCATCCCATACATCATGGCTACAAAATATCAATTATGAAAAGGAAACCAACACAAGATTATATACTTGAATATCATTTCTTTGATGTTGGCACAATTGGAACACGGGAAAGAGTAGCTGAGATAGATCACTTCATCACAGTACCAGATATTTCTACATTAACTAATTGACAACACTTTTTAGTTAAAAATAACAGTTTTGACATTGTATTAGTATATTATTAAAGATTGAAAAGGAGCATGAAGTAACTTCATTTAAAGTGTTTGGATATTTCAAAAGTAGCTGAAAATGAAATATGTGCATACCTTTTCGCATCAACACGGACAAATCTTTGTGAATGAGAGCCAATAAACACACAGATCTCTTGGTCATGGACCACAAGCAGTGGTGATGCATCAACGCAGGACTCCATGGGAGCTTTCCATAATTCATGCATCATACCTTTTAAGTCTCTTGAGAAATCCAATTGCAAACTCTGTTGATCCACATCTTTCACACTGTTTTTGTCTTCATACATAACTCTATTGCACCGGCTTAAGGAACATGGCCCTAACAATGACACAGATTTCCAGAGACCCTCAGAAGTAAGATAAACTTCAGAGCTGAACTTCAACCGCTTTGATGTAAGCTCGTCATTCTTGGAGTCCCGTGAGATGGTCCTCGTCGATCTCCTCTCCCGCCCAAGGCCATCAAGCTGGAATGAATTTACCTTATCTACATGGGAGCTTTTCCTCTCACTAGCTTCAGAATTCATTCCCAAAGCATCACTTACATTGAGATCCATGCTTCTTAATCCTTGCTTTTCTAGAAGGACAATCTGTAACTTAGATGGAGTAGGGAAATCGTAAAGTGACTTCATGTTAATCCCAAGATTATGAGAAACATGAGCTGCAGCAATAGAATTACCGCCTAAGGAAAAGAAATTGTCATCATCAGAGACCTCTTCAATCATCAGAGCATCACAAAAGGCCTGACAAAAATATGGTGCAGGTTATGTTTCTGCATTGAGCAATTATATCAGTCAAAGAAATTTTCTGTAGGAGAGGTCAAAGAGAACCTTTTTTATAACTTCCAAGACATTGCTACTGCCGTCAGTGTCAATATTATCTTTGGAATGCATCAAAACTGAAGCAGACAGAAACTCATAATCCACTTTTCCACTCGAAGTCCTGGGAAATGATTCTAGAAAGATGAAATGGTGTGGAACCATTGCATAGGGAAGCTTCTCAACCATCCAATGTCTAATCGATCTGGATACTTCACTGGGTCTTTTCTTTTCATTCAACAATAGAAATGCTTCAAGCTGCACAAGTTCCTCTGGACCTATATGACAAACCACAGCAGCATCAAGAACAGCTTCATGTTGTCTAAGCATACTTTCAATTTCCTCCAGAGCTATTCGCTGACCATTAATCTTCACAATATGATCTTTCCGCCCAAGAAAAACATAGTCACCGCTTGCTAGCTGCTTTGCAAAATCACCAGTCCTGATGAATAATTGTCTTTGATGTTCTTCATCAGATCGGTAATGGGATGAGTTGTGGGGTAATTCCACATAATCTAAACAGTCTGCAAATGGTTCTGACATGTATCCACTTAAAATGCAGACACCACCAACATATATCTCTCCGTGATTCAATTCATCATGTTCACCAACAAGTACAACTTCACAATTAGAAATAGGAAGGCCAATTGGAACATTGGATAATTTCTCTGCTTCCAACATCATCGGCAATCTTTTGCAATCAAAATATGTACAATCACCAGCCACCTTCAAGAAAAGTCAAATGCATTTACTAAAATATTGAAGTAATTGGTTTTGAGAAAATAGCAGTGCCGCAAGCTGACGCAGACTGTCAAAGTTTTAGCTGGCAAAGCGAGACAAAATAAAATTTATGAAGCAAAGTGGTATAGAAGACAAACTTCTAGGAGCAACTCTTTTTTTTTTTTTTTTTTTCCTTTTAAATTTAAGTATGGTTTAAAACTGCACATGCAGCGCGTCAAGATCCTTTCACAGTGAACAGTATGAAAAGAGCTATCTTGCTTCTCTAGTGTAATGTCACAGAATAGTGCTGCTTCTGATGGGAGAACAAAATGGAAAATGCATAACAAAAAGCAGTGCGAAAGTAGCATTTGATATTTTTAGGCTTCCACTGGGAAAAAGGAAAAGAGAAAAGGTAATCATTAAATCATTCTATTAAGAAAGTAGAGATGTAAAAATGCACAAATTGTGAAAATACCATGATATGAAAATCATGAGGTGAGATTCGTAGGAGGTATACACTGTAATTCTTTTGCAAAACCAATCTCATCTTCTTAACATACTCCACAAACCAATTATAAATTACCATTTCCAGACACCATATGGAAGCACCAAAGAACTTAACCCACAGGTAGTTTAAAGCTGTTAAGATTGATTTTGAGCAAAAAGCGAAAGCGTGAACATTGATTCCAGACCTCAGTACTTCCATACAAATTCAATATAGTGGTCTTGGGTAATAATCTAGTAAGTTCCTTCCACAATGATACAGAAAATTCTTCACCACTGAGCACCAATAACTCCAATGAGTGGGGGACTCTCGTGTTCTGTCGACTTAGCATGGCAGGAACAATTGCCTTCATCAATGATGGAACAGCAGTTAGCCTGCTGATGTGATATGCCTGCAGAATCATTCACAAAAATGGCGATTAAATCTTACTAAACAGCGAAAGAATACAGATTTGGACCATTCTGACAATATACATACTTATTAAGAATACATCAAAAGATAAGAAACTTGAGCATGCTCACTGCCATATATTGTCCTGATATAGTGAAATAAATTCTGTACTCCCTCCAGAAAGAAAGGTTAATATTATCAAAAAAAATATCCATCAGTATTATTAAAATTGTACACAAATAAAAAAACCTACAAGAGAACTAAATATTAGTCACTAAATATGAGAATACTTGCAAAGGAAGTTATCCTAAGTCAGTAATACATTTCTTGTAACTTAGTCAGTAATACGTCTTAGTTTAACATAAATGAACATTCCATTCACAATCAAGCTATTACCCGTGAGTTTCACATTATTTAATTTTGAAAATCCTAGTGAGATTCAGTGAAGTTCAATTAGATCAATGAAAGTTATATTATTTTCAGCACATTGGACTTTTCCTTTTACATTTTGGCCCCCTATTGTTGTATTTCTGGATCCATCCCTGCCATTGGGGTAATCCCACACTTGGAAGAAGTTGAAAAGGAATTACATACATGTATGCATGCATGTATGTGTATGTGTGCATGTGTGTAGAACAATCCATTCTTTGCCACTGTAGTAAATTGGGTAGAAAATCTGATTTCTTTCTGACTTAGCCTAAAAGGATTTCCTGACTGAAAATATTTTAAAGATACAATGGAAACTCACAAACTATTTGAGATGCCAGTAAGTAATATGTCACAAAAACAAAAGAAAAAATAAGTAGAATGTCATGTACAAACTTAATAAAGTAGATCAGAAATGCCACACTTGGTTTAGTAATCAATTCATGCAATTCATAACCATGTAGAACAAAAAAAACCAGAAAGAAATATTTTACAGCCATAGGTTGTGACTGACATGTTTGGTAATGAGGAAAGGATAGAAGAAAAATCCCAAGGCAAAGCACCATATTAAATAGAAAGGAGATACTAACTAAGTACCTCATACCTCAAGAAAATCAGCAACAACTAGAGCATCGTGCTTTAGCTTGTCGAGTGGAGGAACAACCAATGTACAAGCACAAAGAATAGAAGCTAAAAATTCCTGCAGGTGGTCAACAAAGCTTATTGATGTCTTGAACAGCAAAAGTTCCTTTCCATGCAAAGGATACAGTCTTTGCATCCAAGAAAAACGATTTAAGAGACCTACAAGAAAGAGAAAAGGCATGATCACTCTTCACAGAGTAATCCAATAGCAGAACAACTTCAAAAATGAAAAAGTGGTCAGCATGATAATTCCTTTACAAGTACCACAAAGAATACTTCTCTTACTAGATGGAAGCCACAATATTACTTGCAAAAACATCACCTACATATAAAAAACAACAAATAAAAGGTAAGAGAAAAGAAGCCTTGTACACACAATTCAACCGTGAAGTGGATAATTACTTCTCCAAGGTTGATGTGAAGGCCATCTGCTCCTTGTAGATTCCAAGTTTTTCAGTTTCTTCATGGAGTAAGATTTTAGCAAAGTCTATAGCCGTGATGTTCTCTCCCTATTGAGAAGTTTGAAGGACCGAAAGTATGTAAACCACTGAGTTTTAAGCAGTTGTTTGCTTTCCGATTGTGTGGTGTGGTATTTAAGAAACTACAGGTGTGATGTTCTGTCAAGAAACTTTAATCAAACTTTTCTCATGATGCTTCATCAGATTTTCCAATAGTCTTCCATCATCTTGCAACCCAAATATCCAATCACTGTTAATAGGTACTGTTAGTACCTTTAGACTTGCTTTTCATTCTATTAGAGCTTTCTTAGCCTCTGTTTTATGGTGAAAGGCTGGTGGTCTGGGGCACAAAAAGTAGGTGGCTCGCTGCTGCTGGAATTGCGCTACTTTAGCCTTCCTCCTCAATAGAAAATTTTAATGATTGAAGGACATACGCCCACAAAGAAAAATAAAAACAATATCACACAAAGGGAAAAGTCTCTTTCTCCCATGGAGAATCTCTAACCCTGTGCTGCTCTACTAATATGGTGTCTTCCCTATTCCTATTCCATCACCATGCATGAAAATCATCAATGGTTAAAAAGTTCGACCCAAAAGCTTAAGCTATTAAATTAATGCATAATTCGATATTTAACTGTCGTAATAATCTCCCTCGTGCATAGGTTGGGTTTGGCCTAAGGCTCTTGATTCACGAAATATATGATTGAGGAGACAAATAAATGGCCTAGAAAGGTTTAAACTCAGATTTCACTGCTCTGAAATCAAGAAGAATTTCTGTGGGATCACTACCAATTATTCTAAAAACTTAAGCTGGTAGGGAAGAAGTCAATTACACACATATAACATATTATATATTAGTTCCAAGCCTTCAACAATCACTTCTTTGAAGCAGCATACTCAATGAGTTCAATTCGTTTAGTTGAATGTGGCTGGTACAGTATACTGCCAACAATGATATGATAGGTGGACTATGAAACCTGAATAATGTAACCAAACTTATGCCAAAACTGAACCCTTTAGGGATTTTGAGTCCGCATTGCAAGAAGGTGAAGACATTGAAAGATATGTCACCCTTAGGATACATGGACAGAACTTAGAGAGTGCACTTGATGTTCTTGTGCATGGTAGAGGTAGGTCAAAAGTTATGGGAAGCTCAAATATGATGACAATGAATCTAAAGGACATACAGCTGGAGCTAAAAAGGCATTGTAGTGGAAGAATCACAGAATTACAATTCTTATTGCCCACCCAACCAGGATGAATACTTTGTTCCCATTCACATCGGAGCTTAGTCTAGCCAAGTCAATGAGGCATATAAACTATAATCAAATCTCACAAAGAGAAAGCAATTGCAAGACAGAATCCTAGTATACTGCTCTTTGATGCTCTTCTTCCAATTTTTCTAGTTGGCAACAACTCTAGAAAGCTAAAGTTCCATCAAAGACAGCTGTCTTGCTTGGAAAGTCATTGTCGGTTTCAATCTAGAAAATGACAAGACATTTTGAGAAGTGCCTAATTCCTTTGGAAAGGCTTTCATCGGCCTTTGGTACCTAGATATTTTCAATCCCCAATTCCCCTCGTACCAAGGAAGAGTAAAGACTTGAAGTTGCTTGAGAATTCGCTTCAAAAGGCTCTATGTCTGGTTAGCAGGTGAGGGCAGCATTGTTGTTCCTAGTCTCTGTTAGCAGCGAGCCTACTGAGTTCTCGGGGTCGGGCTGAGGCAGCCCACGAGGCCTGCATGGCGCAGCAGCCTAACCCCAACCCCAGGGTGGGAACTCTTAGGAGCCGGTCACTGAGGTTGGTAAACTCAGAGTGCCTACCGTACTTGTTCCTCTATCCATCCCCTCTCTATGTAGGGAAGAGAACGGTGTATGAAAAGTGAACTCCATATCAGCCTTCTCTTGACTTTTTTCTTGTATGCTTGCGAAACTCGTGCCTAAGTTAAGTGTTTAAGTTCATTCAGTGCCTTCAGACGAGCACCTTCTAGCTCTCGAAGACTATAGTAAGTGCCGTGCTCTCTCTTATGCAATATAGTGATTTAAGTAGAAGAGAGAATACTGACTTTCTACTCGTAGTACCTCTGACACAGTATTGCTGTGGAATGGTACAATTATGTATACATATTTGGCCCCACCATTTTACCAAAGCTTTTGAAATGGCTATAGTGCTTTATAATTGAAAAATCTTATCCAGAAAAAAGGGGGTCACAGCCGCAGAGTAGGTAATTAGAAAACCAACCCAAGCAGACAACAAAGACTTATCGAGGAAGCAAAAGTAATTAACTTTACGTACATATAATTAACATGAGGACAAAAAACTGTTCTCTATTCACATAATATTGCTGGTGTGCTAGTTCAAAATTCACATCTGTAACCATATTCTCCAGTGGAAAAATTGCACACAACCCAATTTCAATTAGCAAGTAAATGTTGATCTTTGCAATTTCCACACTTCCAGTGGGTCATGAAGTGATTGCTTTCACATTTTGTGGGGAGCACCCATGAGTAAAAAAATTAGAGGGGAGGAAGAGGAAGGGCCCATTTATCAAGGTGGCAAGCTGATGGTTTGATCAATCAAGGCAAACCTTCTGATTGTTAGATACTAGTTAACCGAATTGGGACACCACCAAAATCAGGAAAGGTAGTTTGGGGGGGCATCAGGTTTCTCCAGAGGCACCTCCTTCAAATGGCTGCATAGTGCCATTATTGAAAATTAGGTCTATGAAGGAACCTATAAAAGTTTGCAGATCTCTGGAGCAATAGCAAGCAGATGACTTTGACGCACCAAATTCTTAAGATTTCAGCTTGTGAGAAAAGAACAAATGGGAAGCGTACTTCTTTCTTCAGATTAGTTGTAATGGATCTAACTGAACTATCTTGGGTGTCAAAGAACTGTTGAAAATTATGTGTCAAAGAACTGTTGCAAGGCTGGCAATCAAAACGAGATATGCTAAGAGATACATCTGACAGCTCTAGAAAAGAAGATTCTGTCAAGTGGTCCAAGGAAAATGAAAAATGTTCACGAACAAATTTTTTATAATTACCTCATTCACCCAAACTGCATTACCAAAGCTAACACAAAAATTTTGCTCCAGAGAGAGCAGTCTCTTATGTTTGGCTAGCACTGGGAATTCTCAAAGCCAGACAGTATTACACAAAGGGAAGCCATCTCATCATTTACCTCACCAGAGTTGCTGTCATCTATTACAATGTCACTGGGACATGCTTATAGTGACTAGTGTTTGATAGTATGAAGATGAAAGGCAAACAACATGATATATATTATACAACAGAAGCCAAAAGACACAGATGAAAGCATAAGGCTTCTTTAAATTAATTGACTCTCACTAGCACCAAAGATAATGCTAAATAATATAATTTCACTTAGGGGGCAAATAAACGAAAAACTACAATCCACAATGTGAAAATGCAAGCAAACGGAAAAAGCAAACTGCACACCTTCTTCAGTGCCACAAATTCCTTTAGGCTTTCCAGTTGATCCTGAGGTGTACATCAAATAACAAAACAACCTTCTTTTCTCCCGCGCACAAGGACAAATGATATTTTCATACCTACTAATTTTTGTGGTATTTTCTTCCATGGAGAACAGCACCACAGGACAACTCCCAGATTCCACTATCCAATCTGTTTGCCGACTGTGGCTTTTACCAAATGCTGACTTGGATGCAATAATGAGCTCAACATTTGAACGAGAGACGATCGACAACATCCTTTCCTTCGGCCACATCGGGTCAATAGATAAGAAAGCTTCCCCACACTTCAAAACAGAGAGAACAGAGACAATGTACTCCACTGAAGGAGGTGTATAGATTGCAATTACTTTTGGCACATAGGCATCCCCCGACTCCATCAATTGAGCTGTACCTGGTTTAAATGTACACACCGCTTCATCGCCACTATGATAACTTTTACCTAGAAAAAAAATTGAAGTATCATTTCATCCGCTTTCATAACAAGGCCATTTATGTCAGAAATCACCGCCACTAAAGAAATGATCGTCACAATATTCGACCTTCACCAAGGATCATAGACAGAAGCAACCTTCTAAAGTTGAAGGCGCGGTGTGCAACACTCATCACTCAAATCAATCGATAGTCATTTAAACCAAAGTTCTAGTGCAACCAAATGCCAGCATGATACAGCGTTAGCATGGATGGAAATTCCACACCTGAAGGTTTGATGAGGTCGGGGTCGTCTCCGCCGTTGAGGATGTTGCAGAGACGAGAGCTGAGACAATCAACGGCCAGCGACACGTCGGAATAAGTAAAGCACCGGTCCCCGGGGTAGAGCCGAGGGGACAGGGACCGCGCGCGCTCATCGCAGAACCGATCGACGGCGGCGGAGGAGACGGGGTCGGCCGCGATCCTCCGCCGCAGCTCGCTGGAGACGACGGCGCCGCCCGACGCGTGTACGACGGCGATTTTGCTAGGGGCTTTGGAGGCGGCGACGGAGAACGCGTGCGACAAGCAGCAGTGGCGGGGCTGCTGCTGCTGCTGCTGCTGCTCCGCCTCGCTCATTGCTTCCGCTGAATGGGGAACTCTAGTTCCTCGAGTTTTATATGCTGTTTCCGGATTGCATCTGGTAGCCAAGCGATTCGAGCTCGAGCACGCGAAGCGAACGATTCGTGTTCATCTCTCGGCTGCTGCTCTCGCTGAAGCTGAGCGGGATTTAGGATTAAGCGAGAAGAATGGACGAATGCAGCCGACAAGACTAAATACTAAGAAAAACTTCGAACCACATCAAAAATTTAAGTGAGTGCACACGTGATAAATTTATTTTCCGTCGATTTTCGTTGACAAGTTAGGGAAACGCTAACTAGGAGACATGTGCAAGGTGATTAGTCTAAGTACGATAATTAGAAGTTAAGGTCCATGGAATGAGGGACAAATTAGCATCCCACAACGCTCTTTCGATACTACAACTTCTGGATTGAGACCTAATTTGTATTTATTGTGCATTTTCCTTAAAAGAGATTGCAAGCGGAGTTTTACCTATATACAATTAAGTGGAAAGATCACGTCATTTTGCATATCGGGTGATCCCTTTATTTGCAAAGGTGTATTTCGTAAACATGTTATGCATGATGGGTGATATGGAAAAGGCACAAAATGAGACATGACAGAGACTTAGAAGTCAAAATTGAATTTCCAAATGCAATTTTGGGAATCTATGTGGAGTCATGTTTTGAGTTTGAGATTTTGAATTCTTCATGTAACTTTAGGAAATATCAACATAGCCATCGTCCACTTGTTTCTCTCTTGCAGGTAGAGATCCTCTCTCTCACGGGCAGAGCTCTCCTCTATCCATTCTATGGGTGATGGTGAAGTTAAAACCCTGAAATCCTCTAATATCTGAGTCTTTTACATCCCAAATGGATCCTCGCCTCCTCCAATTCCATGATGCAATAAGTTTTCTGATTCCCAAACCCTTATTCTCTCTACTCTACCACTGGTCCAAACCCTAAAATCTCCACCAAGATCATTATGGTTGTTCCATTCACCCCATCCTTCCCTTACCCAATATACCATCTCAAACTTTGATTTGCCCTCAAATAACATTTTCCTCAAACAGTAACTCCTTACAATCTCTTGATCTCGCCTTTCTTTCCAATTTTTCACAATGTCAAGTCACTTTCTATTCTTGTCACTACAGAGCTCCCTTCAATCAACCCTTACCCTACCCTTTCCAAAAAATCTCAGTCCTTCAGACTTGAGGAAGCTGGCTCTTAAAAGACCCATTGGTACACATGTCAGTCTATCGAGGTTGAAAGTTGGGCGTCGTATTACCCTATTTTGGACATCAGTTAGCTTCAAATAGAGTCCCCGCAAAATATTAAAATGGAGAGTGAGGTTGAGAACGAACTTTGTCTAGCTGCTTTATGTAAAAGTTTGGGTCACTTGTGGTTGGAGGAGGATGTCGTGAATGTGAGAAGGGAGATCCCTATTGAAAAGCGATTGGAATGTAGCCTCACTGTATATGGTAAGCTCTACTCAAAACCCAATATAAATTTTCAAGCTTTTCTAGGCATAATGAAGAAGGCTTGGAAATCTGATTCAATGGTCTATACCCAAAAAGAACCGGTTTTTTCTCTTTTGTATTCGTGTCGAGAGATGAAAAATAAAAACCGTTACAAGCGAGACCTTGGTCTATTGCTAGCAATTTACTAGTTCTAAAACAATGCAAGCCTGATATCCCAAAGCACTGTTATGATTTCTTTCAATATGCTTTCTAGGTTCAAATAGTAGGAATATCCCCAAGGTGGATCTTAGAGGAGGTTTATTCAAATTTGGCAAGAAAGGTGGGTAGAGTTCTAGATATTTAGCTAGAATCCAAAGGAAATGGTCCTTATAGAGCAAGAAAGGTGAAGGTTGAGTTGGATTTGCTAGCTCCTCTAAAAGCTGGAGCTATAGTCAACTTAGGGGACAAGAAGCTATGGGTGGAATTCAAGTATGAACACCTCTTGCATTTTTGCTATTCATGTGCAAAAATTGGTCATCATGCATCGTATTGTGAAGAAATTCCGTATGAACAAACACGTTGGGCAGAAAACAAGACAAGGAAATATGGCCCTTGGCTCAAGGCGGAAGTGCATGAACGTAACCCTCATTGGGAAGCATTTTATGGAAAGTTAAACCTAAACTTTAAGGAGGAAGAGATTGTTCTCGACACGCCAATCCCATCATCCAACATGGACATTGTGGTGAGAGAT
This sequence comes from Eucalyptus curtisii, assembly GCA_017140595.1. Taxonomy (NCBI): domain Eukaryota; kingdom Viridiplantae; phylum Streptophyta; class Magnoliopsida; order Myrtales; family Myrtaceae; genus Eucalyptus; species Eucalyptus curtisii. The sequence goes on from CM029497.1 coordinate 15,879,763, forward strand.
GAAGTAGTAGTGAATATAATCTCTCTTCAAAAAAAAAAAAAAAAGGCAAAAAGTCCCTCTCTTAAGGATGTAGTGGGTGGTTTGGCTACAATGTCAGCAATCAAGGAAGGTAATGGGAAACTGGTAATATATCTATAACCCCAAAACACTGTAGCATTAAAAGATTCTAGATATAGAAGTACCAAAGTGCAGGGAAAAAAAAAACAAAGAGCAAAAAAAAAAAACGAATAGAAGAAAAGACTCTAGTTCCTCAATGGTTGAGGATAAGAAGTTATTGAAAACCCCTATCCAGGTGGTGAGAGAAGGGAAAGACTGAGCTTTAGTGGCTAGCTCTAATAAGTCACTGAAAATGATATGACGATTATGAGCTAGAAGTGTCAAGAGCTGGGCAATCCATTCACATTCTAAAAGCTAAGAGCCTTAGTGGCTCTTGAAAAACCTAACTCGGTGTTCTTGATGAAACAAAAAATAAGGAGATGCCGGTGGACCAGGTCAGACCATGTCTCATGTTCCCAAACTCATTTTTAGAGCAACCAGAATGAATTGTTGGGGGATTAGAAATCATGTGGAGTAAAGATATTGTAATAAAGGTGATCTCTACTTCTAAAGAACTCATTGACCTAAAATGCAAGGATCCTACCAGCGGTGGTCAAATGAGGATTCCTTTCCTTCATGTTCCAACGAATTTCCGAGAGAGACTTATTCTATGGCAACAAGTGTGGAGCCTCCAAATAAATAGCCAACTTCCGTGGATGTGTATGGGAGATTTTACTGAAATCTTGTACAATTAGGAGAAGGTAGGCAAAAGAGAGGTAGACCACTAAAAATTAGTTGCTTTTTGGGAATTCTTGAATGACTATTCTTTAATGGACATAGATAGTAAATGATGCACATATATGTGGGCTAACAACAGATAAGGGGAGGCCCTGGTCAAGAAAAGGTTGGATAGAGTCTTATGCACAATGGAGTGGAGGATCGTTTTTCCCAATGTAGAGGTTCTGGTTTTACTCGCTGTGGGATTAGATCATAGCCCACTCCTACTCTCCCTACATCCAACTTATAACAAAAGAAAGAAAGAGTTTAAGTTTGAATCCTTTTGGCTAGAAGACTAAGAATGTGGGGATATCATCAAAAGAACCTGGAAGGAGCTCTTGTTGCATCACAAAAGCTTCTAAGAGAAAATCCAAGGAATTTCTAAGGAACTCATATTATGGAGTAAAGGAAAATTCTCCAATGCATCATATCAAATCAAAGGTCTCAAGAAGAAATTACTAAGATTACCAAAAGAGCGTCTGGAACTTTTTGCAAAGAGGAAACCTAGGAAATTTTGGAACATAGAGAATAATTATGGAGATGGGAAGAGATGTATTGAGGTTTGAGGTCTCAAATTAATTGGCGTAAATGGGGTGATAGAAACACGAAGTATTTTCATGCCACAACGATACAAAGTAGACAGTAGAACAGGATTACGAGGGGCAAGAATATTAGATTGCCTAGATCCGGAATCACCCGAACTAAACCTAACTAGCCGATTTGGTTTAGTTGCCAGGGGCGTCAATCTAGTTCCCGATTCTATAAAAATGGAATTGGTGATTTTTGGTCCAGTTCCTGGGAGAATCGAACTGACAAACCAAACCACCACTTTTTAAAAAGTATATATTTTAATTTTTTAGAAAAGCAATAAATCCTAAAATTATAATAACTCTAGTAATTTTTAAATTTTTGAATTTTTTTGCTAAGTGGTCAGTTTCATTGAATCGAACCGAACCGAACCGATCAGTCCAGTCCGATTCCCGATCCTAGGACTATTCAATTCTATCCCCAGTCCTAAAAAATGAAAATCGATCCTCCCGATCAATTCTCAGTTTCTAAGTAGAACCGAATCAGACCGGAAACCAATCACCCTTAAGAATTACGATGCTGAAAATTGATGAAAACAATTGGAGCAAGGAACCTAATGCCCTCAAAGAACGTATAAGGGACTTTTACCATTCTCTCTATGAATTGATAGGATTGAGGGATTTTCAACTCAATCTAGACCAAGACCCTAGCTTGGTCGATGATGAAATAAATGACAATTTGATGGCTACTCTCACCTTAGAGGAAGTGAAAGATGTTGTTTTCTAGTTACGTGCTTTAAAAGCCCTAGGGCCAAATGGACTTAATGGCCAATTTTATTAGCATTACTTGGAGGAAATCAAGATAGATTTGTTTCGGCTGGTTCAGAATTTCTTTGAGTCAGGTTCTCTCGACCCTCTTCTCAACAATACACACATTTCTCTCATCCTTAAAGTTAAAAATCCACCATGCATAAAGCCAATTTAGACTTATTAGCTCGTGTAAATTTAGCTACAAAATCATATCAAAGGTGTTGGTTAACAGGCTGAAACAATGGCTACCCTAGTTAATAGCTACTGAACAAAGTGCCTTTGTCAAAGGCCAGCAAATTCAAGATAATATTTTAATTGTTCAGGAAGTGTTACATCAACTTAGGATCAACAAAAGAAAGAAGAAGTTTTAGGCTATCCTAAAATTGGATATGTATAAGGCCTATGATATGATACAATGGGAATTCTTGAGAGCAAGTATGTTAACGTTGGGATTCTATGAGCAATGGGTCGCTTTGATCATGCAATGTGTTTCAATTGTTTCTTTTAGTGCTAAAGTCTACAGGAGCCGACACAATATTTCCTACCAACTTGCAGGATTAGACAATGAGATCCACTTTCCCCTTATCTATTCATTCTTATGGCTAATGTTCTCTCATGGATGATGCACAAAGCTATTGAGGATAGGAGCCTCAAAGAAATTGCACTCAATATGTATTGCCCTACATTGTCATATCTATTGTTTGTTGATGATGCCATGTTTTCTCTAGATGGGACAGTCAGAGAATGCCAAAATTTGGCAGCTATTTTAAACCGATACTGCTTTGCCATGGGACAAGCTATTAACCAGAATAAATTAGGTGTGTCTTTTAGAAGTGGTTGTCCTTAAATCTTAAAAAGTAATATGGCACAATAGCTATGAGTTCCGATTATAGATAAGACAAGATAATATCTTGACATACGATCTAAATGGGGTCAATCAAAGAAAGAGATGTTTGCATGGATCCTAGCTAGAGTGAATATGAAGCTTAAGGGTTGGAAAGAAAAGATTCTCTCAAAAGCAAGTAAAGAAATCTTGATCAAAAATGCGGTGCAACCTTTGCCTCAATATGCAATGTCATTATTCAAGATACCCAACTCTGTCTATAATGCCATTGAACAACGGATTGTTTCATTTTGATGGAAACAAAACGACTCGAAAATGGGGATGCGCCAGAAGAATGGGGTTGTGCTGAAATCTAGAAAAGATGAAGAGGGCCTCAATTTCAAAGATTTGCCAATTTATAACAAAGCCATGCTAGACAAGTAGGCTTGGAGACTAGCTGAAACCCCATAAGCTTTATGGAGCAAGATCCTTAAGGGAGTATAATTCTCAAATGGAGATTTGTGGGAGGCTAAAAAAGGGCATCGATCGTCCTAGGGTTAACAAAGCATTTTTATGGGAAGAGAATCGGAGGTAAAATGGATGGTGGACGATGGAAAGTCTATTGACATCTGAGAAGATAAATGGCCCACAAATGGAAGGATTTAAGGCCTTGCAAACAAGAAGATCCTGTAATGGTGGAAAAATTAATCAATGAAGAAATGAGGGTGTGAATGAACCCAAGCTTCGAAATCTCTTCGAAGATCAAATTATTAATGAAATCCTTTCGATCCCTATATAAATTATACCAGATAAGGAACAAATCAGGCTCCTACAAAATGAAGAGTGGCTATAGTAAGGCATGCTCCAAGACTACAAAACAAGACATCAACAGAGCCACGACATCATATCAGCCCCCATATCATTATGGACTAAAATATGAAATCTATCGACTCTCCCCCAAACTAAAAATCTTCCTATGGAGTCTCTACCAAGACGCGCTACCAATGAGAGAAAATCTATTCAAGAAAAAAGTGTCACCTGACCCCCTTTGTCTCCTATGTTTCAGCCATCCAGAGATAGTTGAGCACTTGTTCTTGCTCTATGAATGGACAAAAGAAATCTAGGCATATCCAAGAATTAATTTCAATAGCAGCACCATCGACATCACTAGAATGGATAAATGGCTTATGGACTTCCTTAAAGTAAAGATTGACCCACTTGGGGTAGAACTACTCATAACCGTGCTCTAACTAATCTAAAAATCTCGCAACAACAGTATTTTCTGAGCCTGCCCCCCAAACCCCAACTCCATGATCGACGCAGATCAAGCACAAATCAGAAGCTTGAGACGATGGAATCCAAAGAACGGGAGGAGGAAACCTAAAAAGATGAGCTCACCTGTCAAGTGAAATCCACCATCAAAAACTCCTTGAAACTAAATGTGGATTGTTCTTGGGTGGATAGTGAGGAGCCAAGCTTAATTGTTGGAATTTTGCACGATTCAAGTGGGATGGTCGTCAATGGTTTTGCAAAGGAAGTCTGAGCTTCTTCTTCGCTGCCAGTAGAAGCCCTAGCCTTACTACCCGGATATAGTATCTAAAACAGAGAAAAGAGAGCACGTGGAGGAAGTACAAGCACCAGAAATGTACCAAGAGTGTGAGAGTGACAGTTTATCTTTAGTGGAGTTCTTGATGGGTCAAGAAGAATCACCATGGGTCATGTTAAAATATGTCTCGAGTTTGAGCCCAATGCGAAATTCAGAATATTCCGAATTGGATATGTTGCGGACGTTCGAAATCGAGCAAAGAATATCCAAAGATCAACTTCCCAAAATTTCAAAGCTATGTCGGAATCCAAGTTCAAGAAGTCTGACTTTGTGTCAAAAAAGGAAATAAAATCAAGGCTATCCTAGTAGGTGTGGGCTTCTGGAACTCGGTCAAACAACAACGGATAAGAAACAGAATAAAAGGAAATAAAAGATATGATTTGATGCAAAAGTTGGCTTGAATTCTAAGTGCATATATATGCACGTTCTCGTGGGATGCGGTGTGGATCACAAAAAGGTCTTGAAGCGCCGCGTGAGTGATTGGTGTTCCGCCGTTGTTGATGCAAGCAATCTTGAAGCTCCAACTATCGAGTGGTTGAAAGTGGGCTTGTTATTTTTCGTTCGTGTAATTAAATCCAAGAAGAATTAGTGTTTGTGGCCGATTAAATCTTGAGATAAGATTTGCGTGTAATTCCTTTGTGAGATTGAGAGATTATTTCTTGAGGAATTTCGGGCTAAACACTGCATGCGTTATTAGGTGTAATTGATGCTTGGGAAACACCGAGAGAGTGTTTGAGTGACTCGAGTGTGTAATCTCTTTGTATTGCTTGATCTATAAGGAAATTCGTCGCTGCTCTCCCCGTGAACGTAGGTCTTTACGACTGAATCACGTAAATCCGGTGTCCGATTTATTTTCTTCTTCTGTCTATATTATCGTTCGATTGCTCACTTTTCGTAACAAGTGGTATCATAGCCAGGTTTGGCTAAGTTGAAGTGAATCGATGGCGATAGAAGAAGTAAAAGTGAGATTCAACAAATATGATGGGAAGGATTTTAGTTTTCGGAAGATGCAGATTGAAGATTATCTTTACCAGATAAAACTGCACTTACTCCTATCTAGGGAGAAACCAAAGTCGATGAAGCAAGCTGATTGGGATTTATTGGATAAACGAGCTATGGGTGTTATTCGGCTGACGTTGGCTCGTAACATCGCGTTTAACATCTTGAAGGAGAAGACCACTGCTGATTTGATGCAAACCCTATCAGATATGTACAAGAAGCCCTCTGCGATCAACAAAGTCTATTTGATGCAACGTCTGTTTAATTTGAAGATGAGCGAAGGTGCGTCAGTTGCAGATCATATCAATGAATTCAATGTGATTGTTAGTCAATTGAGTTCAGTTGAGATTGACTTTGAAGATGAGGTACGTGCTTTGATTCTATTATCCCCATTACCTGATAGTTAGAATATTACTGTTACTACTGTTAGTAATTCCTCTAGGTCAACAAGTTTGACGTTTGATGGATTTCAAGATTTAATTATGAGCGAGAACATCCGTAGAAGAGAATATGTCAAACCTATATATGCTGCTTTAGTAGGTGAAAATAGAGGAAGATCTAGAACATATGTGGGTAAGAGTAGTACTAATACGAACAGGCGTAGTCAATCTAGGACTGCTAATGTTGTCTGTTGGAGCTGTGGCAAGAGGGGGCATCTTAAAAGGAATTGCCTTAAGCTGAAGAATGAGAAGGGTAAGGAAATTATAGTTGATTCTACAGATAATGTTGCAGCTGTAGTAGATAATGCCGATTATGTCTTGTTTGTCACTGATTATTCATCGTTTGATGGATGGATTATGAATTCTAGTTGTTCTTTTCATGTTACACCAAATAGAAACTGGTTTACTACTTATCAATGCATGGATAATAGTAAAGTGCAGTTGGGGAACAATATTGAATACAATGTCATCGGTGTTGGCAATGTTAAAATCAGAATGCATGATGGTATCGTGAGGACATTGATTGGAGTGAGGCACGTTCCAAAGTGAAGAACTTAATTTCCTTGAGCGCCCTGGATTGAGCTGAATATCAATATATTTCAGAATGGGGAATTTTGAAAATTGTTCGAGGTGCTTTGATAAAATGAAATGAATCAAGCATAGTGGCCTATATGAGCTTCAAGGTGAGACAGTGACATATTTCACTCCGGAGAAGTCGGATGCATCTGTTCGAAAGTCTGAATTGTGGCATATGCGTTTAGGGCACATTGACGAGAGAGCCTGAAGGTTTTAAGTGAAAGAAATCTACTATGTGGTTATGTTTCTAATGAACTGAATGTATGCGGGTGTTGTGATTTAGATCAATGGCGGAAAGTGTAGTTCAGTACGACTATCAAAGAAACCATGGAAATTGCAAAGTTAATTCACTTGAATGTTTGCAGGTTGTCGCGGTTTTCTTCGAGAAAGAGTGCTAGATATATGCTAACAATTGTTGATGACTACTCGATGAAGACGTGGATATTTGTGCTTAGACACAAGTTTGATGATGTTGTTAGGATCAAGCAGTTGATAACTTTGATTGAAAAGGAGAATAGTAAGATGATCAAGCAGGTGCAGATTGACAATAGTATGGAGTTTTGCTCGAAACTGTTAAATGAATTCTGCATGAAAGAAGGCATAGTGAAACGTCACACTTATGCCAATGAACCACAATATGTTGCGGAATTGATGAGCAAAACGTTGCTAGAGATGGCTCATAAAATGCTCTCTAGTGCTGGTATGGCTAGGAGATTCCTAGCGGATGCGCTAAGTACGGTGTGCTATCTGATAAATAGATTCATATCGACTGTGATTAGATTTTAGACTCCCGAAGAAGTGTGATCAGGTAACATTGCTGATTATTCTATTATTAGGATATTTGGTTGCCCGTGTTATATTCAAGCGAGTGATGGTAAGCTCGATGGAAGGGTAAAAAATTGCATATTCCTAAGCTATGCATGAGGTGAGAAGGGTTATCGGTTGTGGTGCCCGGAGTTAAATTCACCTATTATCAACCGAGAAGTTACTTTTAACGAGTCTCCAATACTTATGGCTAGGAGTTATTATAGCAATATTCAAACGGATCTGAACGATGTTCAGCTTGAGGTGGAGTTGCGACCAGAATCTCCTGAGTAGCATATACGGGTACTAACAAAGTAATCGACACGGATAATGTTTGTGGCGAGGTGGAGCTTATAAAGCCAACGGTTGCTGTAACTGCTGAAATTAACAAGGTACATATTCGATCTCCCGATAGATATAGATACAACAATGGTTTTGCTTTATCTGCAGTTGAGGAGGTTGTTGGATGTATGCCCTAAAGCTACTATGTAATAATTACATATTAGGGATTTTAGTTGTACTTTCATTATTATTATTTAATTAATGGCAATGACGTATTCATTCATTTGTCCAATTATTTTATATTTATGAATGATTCCATAAGATCAGTTGCAAATAGACCTATTCTTGAGACGTCAAGAATATATGTGACGGGTTCATAGTTAGACTGAATCTTTAAATCGTTCCCAATGGATGAATTATTAAGTGGATATTAATAATCCTGTTGAGACCGGTGTGTTCTTAACTTCGCCATTAAGTATTTGATACTTAAGGGAATGATGAGTCACATGTCATTGGGTACTATGATGCCCGAGTTAGAACACGGGTGTTTGTATTAGACAAGTTCACTGAACGTGACGCATATGGAACAATTAGCAACATGGAAGCTTTTAGCGTGGTCAATGTCTAATCATTTATGCTTTGGTCTTGTGTAAATAATCCTTAAACCTGAGGCATAGTGTTAACTTGTGTGTCGAACGACTATGGTTCACGGGTGCACATAATGCCGGGTCGTTGATCCGTCTTTATACCTGATGGCCATAGTTCGTTCATATACGAAGTTACACGTGTGCGCAATATGGAATCTGTCTCCTTGTTAAATGCAATGTATAAAATGATGTCTTATGCGATCTAATTATGACACTGCATTGAAATATTTGGCCGGGGTTGTAACCAAGAATAAATTGTTTATGTCTCGAATAAAATGTATGTCAATTAGATTTGTGCATATGATCGAATTAATGACTTGACAAATATTCCATGGTCTTTATTTGATCGGGACATTGTAAGACAGAAGGATTGAATTACACTGTAGCCAAAACTGACAGGTTCATTATGTTCTTAAAGCATTTACACTATCTGGGTAGCCATGACATATTGCTAGATGTCAATCATGGCTTGTAAGACCCAAAGATTAATCGGGACAATTAATTCTTTTGGAAGTACTAATGTGTTAGTACAAGTCTTACTACCAGCTTAGCGATGAACCTAGGAATGTCATACACCATAAACAATTAGGATAACGTGGAACAAGAGAGAAATATAATTGCAAATGTGTTTGCAATTACTACAATCGAATTGAGTTGATTTGAAATTAAATTAAATGAGATTTAATTTAATTTGTATTATAGTCACGAGCCTACTTGCATTTGATGCACTCGCATGCCCAATGTAAATATATGTTAATGTATTCTTAAATGTACATATAAAGAATATGTTCTTTTTATTTTAAAGGGGATTGATTAATTAATTATTTATTCGTTTAATTAATTAATTAATCACTTATTTTAAAAAAAAATTAAAGCTTCATTCGTGCACATGCACAAAGCAAGATGGTCAGCGGTTGCTGACCATCATGCACATCATGCACGATCATTCGTGCTTAGCGGACGATCAGCAATGGTTGCTGATCGTCCATCGATCAGCAACCGTTGCTGATCAGTTTATATTTTATTTAAAAATGCGAGAATGAAAACAGACGAGGGGTTGCTGCAAATAGAGAGAAAAATAGTGTGCGTGCTGGTGTGTGTTCTTGTGTTGTCTTTGAAACGCAAGAAAGGAAAAGTTTTTCTCTCATCTAAGGCTGTGACTATAATACATCAAGGATACAGTGGATTGTCTCCACGAGATTGCTAGCACGATCGAAGTGGTGAATATCCAAAAGTTCTCTCTTCCGTTCGACGTCCATTGTTGGTGTGTATGAACTAGAGGTCCGACGTTTGTGGGGCTCAAACTGTAGAACATACGAACCAATTCGTTTAAAGCACGCTTCGAGAGGTAATTCGTGTAACTCTCTTTTTACATTCAGATTTTGATTAAAACGCACGAACAACGCCTTCGGAGAATCATGTAAAATATATCTTCTTGTTTCTGCTACGTTCTGTTAATTTAATTTTACATATATATGATTAATGAAACCCCAACAGTGGTATCAGAGCCAACCTTTGGCGTTTTTCGTGCGTTTAATTGATTTGTAGTTCAAATATATTTTTGCGTTTTAATGGCCAATTTATTTTTGTTAAGAGAATTGGTTCTCTTGCTCTTATGTGGCCTATAGAAGTTGATTAATTCATGTGATAAATTTAATCAACCAAGCAAAAATTAGAACTAAATCAATTTTGAATAAAAAATCCGTAACTTGTTATACTTTGTGTTTATATTCTGCAAATGATATGCAGAATTTTATGCATGCCTTCTAGAGCTTTAAATTTTGAATTTATGGCTTGTAAGGAAGGGTGGTGATCATGGAAAAATCCCTAATTGTTGTGATTGTTGTATGGATGAATGTATGATGATTACATGTATTCTTTTTGGGGATGTAATTATTAAATGGAGGCTGTGTCCTTCCTTTTATATTTATTTTTATGAAATGTAATTTTAGTATAGTTTAGTATTTCAATTATTGATGTACATACTACAAGAGAGGAGGAGCCATTGGAGGAGCCATTAAACCGGTGAGCTCTCTGGGCCCGGTCTTTGAAGAGTTCAAAGATTGAAGAAAAAGTGAAGAGCAGGTCCATATTATTAAAACATTAAAATTGCTAAATGGGTCTCTTTGACTCGAGACCCATTGAACCATAATTCCATGATCACCACATAGGATAGATGTTATGTGATATCTATTTATTATTGTGTTTATGTTATCGTGCATGTTAAACCGGTTAATGTGCAAAGTGAGACCGTTAATAACGACCCAAATCTCCTTACAAAGAATATTAAGTCGAAACAGGTTTCGGACTCATGGCCTTCCATCGTCGTGGTTTGATTCAATATTATTGTGGTTAATTGACCGGCTATGGATACATAGGGGTTAATTACCATTTATAAGATTGGACCACTCCATTATGCATATGATGTTGTGGGGTTGGAGCCAAATGATTTCTAATAACTGTCGGGTGAGGGAATCATTTGTGTTTTCAATACTTACATGAGACGACGGGCGAGACTTAACTATGGTCATGATGCCAATAACTGTTAGGTGAGGCTTTGATGGTCTGGAGGTCGAAGTTATGATTGGGACTCGCATATGATGTGTTGAACAAGTTGGTTCACTCACTAAGTTCATAGAACACCAATAACTGCTAGGTGAGGTGGACTTTGGACTAGTGGGACTCCAATCCCCACTAGTAATCTTTACCCAACAAAGATTACCGCTTCCCATCTTAAGGAGTATGGGATTCGAATATAAATTTAGTGGGAGGATCTATTTCATTTAAAGACCAAAATGAAATAGTTACTTTAAAAGATACAACGGCTAACAATTTATTTTCTACAACAGATATATTATTACTCTGAAAATGGTGACCACAAACCCACTCGCTTCTATACTTGATAAGAATTGTTTAACTGGACCCAATTTCACTGACTGGGTGAGGAATTTGAGAATTGTTCTCAATGCAGAAAAAATTGGGTATGTGCTTAATGAAAAGACGCCAACCTCTTTTTCTGAGGGTGTGACCCAAGAGGAACGTGTCACTTATGATAAGTGGCATGACGATGACTTAAAAGTTAGGTCATATATGCTTGCTTCGATGAATAATGAATTACAAAAGAAGTATGAATCTATGGAAGATGCTAGGTCGATCATTTTGCACTTAAAGGAATACTTTGATGAGAATGGTTGAACCTCTAAATATGAGATATCTAATGCATTGTACCGTATGAGGATGGCTGAAGGATCATCAGTTAATGATCATGCTTTGAAAATGATTTGGCACATTGAAGAATTGGCTAGGCTGAATATCGTTATGGACAACGAGTTAGCTGTGGATTTGATCCTCCAATCTTTACCCGATTCCTTCTCTGGCTTTGTCCAAAACTTCCACATGCATAAGATGGAGAAAACTCTCGCTGAGTTACATAGTATGCTGGTAGTTTATGAGAAGGAAATGCGCAACACGAGACCAAATGTAGTGGCTATGGCTAAGGCTTCTTCTTCAAAGGGTAAGACTATTTTAAAGAAGAATAAATGGAAGAGGCCTGCCAAACCTGTTGTGCAACCAAAACCCAAGATGGATAAAGGGAAATGTCATTGATGTGGTGTCAAAGGGCACTGGAGGAGGAACTGTAGGAGGTACCTCGCAAGCTTGAAGGTCAAGCCCAAGAACCAACGTTATGAAGGTATGGTGTCTATGCTTATTGAAACTAATCTTATGGTTAGTGCTGAATCCAGCTCATGGGTTCTAGATTTTGCTGCAACTTCACATATTTGTATGTCTTTGCAGAATCTGGAAATAAGCAAGATGCTGGGGCGAAATGAGATTGTTGCATTAGCTATAGGGACTTTTCGTTTATATTTGCCTTCTGGACATGTATTGGTTTTAAAGAACTGTTTGCATTATAAGAATGCTGTTAGGAACATCATCTCTATACCTCGTTTGGGTAAAGAGAATTATGAATTTTCTTTTGTTGATGATGTATGTTCTATTTATCATAATAGAACATGTGTTGGTTCTAGCTTATTAACCAACAATCTTTATACCATTACAATGTCCGGTAATGCGATTACCAATGTCAATAAGCAAAATAGAATTGATATAAATGCCATAACTAATAAACGCTCTAGAGACAGTCCAAATAAAAAGTATGTTTGGCATCTCCGATTAGGTCATATTGGAGAAGACAGAATTAACAAGTTGAGTAATGATTGGTACATTGATCCATCAAATTTTGAGTCATACTCGACTTGTGAGGCATGTCTTCTAGGAAAAATGACCAAAGCGCCTTTTGTAGGATAAAGTGCGCGAGCTGCTGACATATTAGGATTAATACATATAGATGTATGTGGACCAATTAATGAAAATGCTAGAGGTGGTTATAATTACTTCATTACCTTCACCGATGATCAGTCACGGTATGGTTATTTATACCTCATGAAGTATAAATTTGAATCCTTTGAAAAGTTCAAGGAATTCAAGGCTGAAGTTGAGAAATAAATAGGAAAATGTATTAAGGCTCTTCGATCGGATCGAGGAGGTGAATACCTTAGTACTGAATTCCTAGACTATCTTAAAGAGAATGGCATTTTATCACAATGGACACCTCCTGGAACTTTAGAACATAATGGTGTATCTGAACGTATAAATCGTACTTTATTGGATATGGTGCGATCTATGATGAGTTACACCAATTTGCCAATATCCCTTTGGGGATATGCCCTTGAGACAGCTGTATATATACTGAACAGAGTGCCATCCAAATCTGTTCCAACTACGCCCTATGAGATATGGCATAGTAGGAAACCTAGTCTTAATCATATTAAGATTTGAGGTTGTCCAGCTTTCGTGAAAAAGCTGAAAACGGAAAAATTGGAGGCAAGATCTGAACAAGGTCGCTTCATTAGATATCCAAAGGAAACTCTTGGATATTATTTCTATTTTCATTCAGACCAAAGAATTTTGGTAAGCAAGCACGCTTCTTTTATGGAGAATCAATTCGTCCAAGAAGGTGGTGCTGGGCGGAAAATAGTCTTACAAGAGGAAAATGATGAAGTACCAAACAACCGAGTTCAGATACCAATCTCTGATTCGGTGGGAGCTTCTGATACACAACCTCTTAGGAGAAGTGCGAGAACGTCTCGCCCACCTGCTCGTTATAGACACTCGGTTGATCATATTGAACCATTATTCATTGTGAATGATAGTGATCAACCCGGTGATCCTAAAACCTATGAGGAGGCGATGTTGGACATCGATTCTGGTAAATGGCTAGAAGCCATGAAATCCAATGGATTCTATGTATTCCAATGATGTTTGGACCTTAGTTGACTGCCGGATGGTATTATACCAATTGGTCTGTAAATGGATCTTCAAGAGGAAGATGAATGCTGAAGGTCAAATTGGAACTTACAAAGCACGGCTGGTGGCGAAAGGATATCGTCAAAAGAAGGAATTGATTATGACGAAACTTTCTCACCTGTGGCCATGCTAAAATCCATTCGGATTATGTTGGATATAGCTGCACACCTTGATTATGAGATATTCCAGATGGATGTCAAAACGGCTTTTCTAAATGGTTTTCTCAATGAGGACATATATATGGAACATCCACAGGGTTTTGAATCCAATAGTGAAAAACAAAAGGTGTGTAAGCTTAAGAGATCCATTTATGGACTCAAACAAGCCTCCAGAAGTTGGAACATCCGTTTTGATGAGGTAGTCAAATCGTTTGGTTTTATCAAAAATCCGGATGAACCTTGTGTATATAAGAAGGTCAGTGGGAGTTCAATTGCATTTCTAGTTTTGTATGTTGATGATATACCTTTGATTGGAAATGATGTACCAATGATATCATCGATAAAACTATTCTTGTCACAGAAATTCTCCATGAAAGATTTAGGAGAGTCAACCTATATTTTAGGTATCAAGATCTATAGAGATAGATCAAGACGATTGATTGGCCTCTCACAGTCTACGTACATAGACAAGGTGTTAACACGGTTTAACATGTAATGTTCCAAGAGAGGACTATTGCCTTTTAGGCAAGGGATCCATCTTTCTAAGGAGATGTGTCCCAACACTCCTGAAGAAAGAGAGCGGATGGCGAAGATACCATATGCATCCGCTATTGGAAGCATAATGTATGTTATGCTATGTACTAGATCTGATATTACGCATGCTGTAAGTATTACTAGCAGATATCAGTCTGATCCAGGAGAAGATCAATGGATAACAGTCAAGAATATTCTTAAGTACTTGCGAAGGACTAAAGATTTATTCTTGATATATGGAGAAGGAGAATTTAAAGTTGTAGCTTGTACTGATTCCGATTTTCAATCGGATCCTAATGATTATAAGTCTACGTCTGGGTTTGTCTTTACATTCAATGGTGGTGCAGTTAGTTGGAAAAGTTCCAAACAAAGCATAACTACCGATTCCACCACTAAGGCAAAGTATGTAGTTGCTTCTGAAGCAGCAAAGGAAGCCGCTTAGATGAAGAAGTTTATTTCTGAACTTGGAGTCGTTCCTTCAATTGAGCAACCGATCACATTGTTTTGTGACAACAATGGGGCAATAGCTCAAGCTAAGGAACCAAGGTCTCACCAAAAGTCCAAGCACATTGAGAGACGCTTCCATCTCATTAGAGAAATTGTTGGGAGAGGTGATATCGCCTTGTAGAAAATTGCCTCAAAGCGAAAACGTGGCGAGATCCCTTCACTAAGGCTTTACCTCGCCTTCTTTTGAAAGACATATTGACAAAATGGGTTTGAGGTACCAAACAAGTTGGCTTTAGTGCAAGTGGGAGATTGTTGGATGTATGCCCTAAAGCTACTATGTAATAGTTACATATTAGGGATTTCAGTTGTACTTTCATTATTATTATTTAATTAATGGCAATGACGTATTCATTCATTTTTCCAATTATTTTATATTTATGAATGATTCCATAAGATCAATTGCAACTAGACCTACTCTTGAGACGTCAAGAATATATGTGACGGGTTCATAGTTAGACTAAATCTTTAAATCGTTCCTGGTCGATGAATTATTAAGTGGATATTAATAATCCTGTTGAGACCGGTGTGTTCTTAACTTCGCCATTAAGTAATGGATACTTAAGGGAATGATGAGTCACATGTCATTGGGTATTATGATGCCCGAGTTAGAACACAGGTGTTTGTATTAGACAAGTTCACTAAACGTGACGCATATGGAACAGTTAGCAACATGGAAGCTTTTAGCGTGGTCAATGTCTAATTGTTCATGCTTTGGTCTTGTGTAAATAATCCTTAGACCTGAGGCACAGTGTTAACTTGTGTGTCGAAAGACTATGGTTCACGGGTGCACATAATGCCAGGTCGTTGATCCGTCTTTATACCTGATGGTCATAGTTCGTTCATATACGAAGTTACACGTGTGCGCAATATGGAATCTGTCTCCTTGTTAAATGCAAGGTATAAAATGATGTCCTATGCGATCTAATTATGACACTGCATTGAAATCTTCGACCGGGGTTGTAACCGAGAATAAATTGTTTATGTCTCGAATAAAATGCATGTCAATTAGATTTGTGCATATGATCGAATTAATGACTTGACAAATATTCCATGGTCTTTATTTGATCGGGACATTGTAAGACGAAGGATTGAATTACATCAGTAGCCAAAACCGATGGTTCATTATGTTCTTAAAGCATTTACACTATCTGGGTAGCCATGACATATTGCTAGATGTCAATCATGGCTTGTAGTTACCAAAGATTAATCGGGACAATTAATTCTTTTGGAAGTACTAATGTGTTAGTACAAGTCTTACTACCAGCTTAGTAATGAACCTAGGGATGTCACACACCATAAACAATTAGGATAACGTGGAACAAGAGAGAAATATAATTGCAAATGTGTTTGTAATTACTACAATCAAATTGAGTCGATTTGAAATTAAATTAAATGAGATTTAATTTAATTTGTATTATAGTCACGAGCCTACTTGCATTTGATGCACTCGCATGCCCAATGTAAATATATGTTAATGTATTCTTAAATGTACATATAAAGAATATGTTCTTTTTATTTTTAAAATGGATTGATTAATTAATTATTTATTCGTTTGATTAATTAATTAATCACTTATTTAAAAAAATTAAAGGTTCATGCATGTGCACGAATTCGTGCACATGCACAAAGCAAGATGGTCAGCGGTTGCTGACCATCATGCACGATCGTTCGTGCTTAGCAAACGAGGGGTTGCTGTAAATAGAGAGAAAAATTGTGTGCGTGTTGGTGTGTGTTCTTGTGTTGTCTTTGAGACGCAAGAAAGGAAAGGTTTTTCTCTCATATGAGGCCGTGACTATAATACATCAAGGATACAGTGGATTGTCTCCACGAGATTGCTAGCACGATCGAAGTGGTGAATATCCGAAAGTTCTCTCTTCCGTTCGACGTCCATTGTTGGTGTGTCTGAACTAGAGGTCCGACGTTTGTGGGGCTTGAACTGTAGAACATCCGAACCAATTCATTTAAAGCACGCGTCGAGAGGTAATTCATGTAACTCTCTTTTTACATTCAGATTTTTTATCAAAACGCACGAACAACGCCTTCGGAGAATCATGTAAAATATATCTTCTTGTTTCTGCTGCGTTCTGTTTGTTAATTTTACATATATATGATTCATGAAACCCCAACAGAGGTTGCGTCGGAAAATCCTTGTGGAGCAGTTAAAGGTGCATGTGGAGTTGGTATTCTGATGAGGTCCTCGGTTATGGCGAAGTTCAAGCGAGGCTTGGACTTGGATAATATCTGTGGCGGTTGAGCCCATTGGGGGCTATGGGAGAGTAGCAGCAGAGTTTGAATTTTTGCGAAACGATTGCAACTTGGCTCAAACGTCGAGCCAAGGTGGAGATTGTTAAATTATATCTCGAGTTTGAGCCCAATGCGAAATTCAGAATATTCCGAATTGGATATGTTACGGACGTTCGAAATTGAGCAAAGAATATCCGAAGATCAACCTCCCAAAATTTCAAAGCTACGTTGGAATCCAAGTTCAAGAAGTCTGACTTTGTGTCAAAAAAGGAAATAAAATCAAGGCTATCTTAGTAGGTGTGGGCTTCTGGAACTCGGTCAAACAACAATGGATAAGAAAAAGAATAAAAGGAAATAAAAGATATGATTTGATGCAGAAGTTGGCTTGAATTCTAAGTGCATATATATGCACGTTCTCGTGGGATCCGGTGTGGATCACAAAAAGGTCTTGAAGCGCCGCGTGAGTGATTGGTGTTCCGCCGTGTTGATGCAAGCAATCTTGAAGCTCCAACTATCGAGTGGTTGAAAGTGGGCTTGTTATTTTTCGTTCGTGTAATTAAATCCAAGAAGAATTAGTGTTTGTAGCCGATTAAATCTTGAGATAAGATTTGTGTGTAATTCCTTCGTGAGATTGAGAGATTATTTCTTGAGGAATTTTGGGATAAACACTGCGTGCGTTATTGGGTGTAATTGGGGCTTGGGAAACACCGAGAGAGTGTTTAAGTGACTCAAGTGTGTAATCTCTTTGTATCGCTTGATCTATAGTGAAATTCGTCGATGCTCTCCTCGTGGACATAGGTCTTTACGACCGAACTACGTAAATCCGATGTCCGATTTATTTTCTTCTTCTGTCTATGTTATTGTTCAATCGCTCACTTTTCGTAACAGGTCGTGCGGGACCTCTTTGATGAGTGTAAAGGGCTTTTAGCCCAGCTCACTTTAGCAAACCTAACTCATTGTCCTAGGGAGGCCAATCAAGCTGCAGACTGGCTCACTAAAGCTCATCGTATTAAAACCCTTCCTCTAAATTGGGTCTTTTGACGTCCCCAGCCCCTTTGGGACATTTTGTGTTCAAAAACTTATTTATCGCTTTCCTATAGGTCTCATTTTTATGAATGAATACAATTACCTTTTATGACAAAAAATAAAAACATAGCCATCGTCCGAACAACCTAATTCATATATATGATTCAAAACTATCATTATGAGGGCCTAGAAGCATAACGATCTACTTTTAAACTAGAAATTTCATCCCGACATTATGATGGCCTAAGAATATGTGGTTTACAATTATTCAAATAGATAGCACAATGAACAAACTTTCGATTCTTCAATTCTAAATGAACATTACAACATCTAACATGCATTTCTATTTGAAATCGAAATCAATGGTGTTAGAATTTACCTCAAAAGTGCGAAACCCGAAAAAGTGTGAGGACTGTGACCTAGAGAAAACTGCAAGGATTAGGAGCAAGACCTAATCTCCTCTCAAAATGAGGAGAAAATAAAGGCCTACTTATAGACAAAATAGGTTACCTCAAGATGAAGTGGAAATAGAAACATTCATGTAGAAAAACACATTTTTTTTAGGCTAGGTTCAAATACCATGAAATGAATTATCATATGCAAAAGGCCTATGTTCATGGGTTTGAATTGCGATTGACATTGACTTTTGACCTCCAGCTACATTAAAATGATCTATCCTACACATGATCCCACTTTCTATAGTATGTGACCCATGTTGACTTAAATGAAACATTGAATTCCAATGTAAGCACTCGCCATGTATTAATTACCCCATATCTCCTCCAAATTCCAAAGATTTATATCATTGACAATTGTAGGCTACATTCTAAGGTTCAAAGCAGTCGTTTCGACGACCTAATTCTAAGACTTGAGATATACATTTTGGACTTTTTAAACAGGCAACATAATGATGTATTGTAAATCTCGAGATTTAATATTGCTATAATGCCATTACAATGACCTAAAAAAAAGCACTATTGACTTTTCAAACGGGCAATATAATAATGCATTCTAAAATTCATGAGAAACTTACAAACATTTCAGAGGGCTTTAGAAACTTATCATTTTTTTTTTGGACAAAATACGCTTAAACTTTCATTGAAAACTTGAAAACGATCCACAAGAGGTTCTATAGTCATGACAAAGTAGTGACCGAAGGAAATAGGGAGGTTTAGAAAGCCAACTCGAACCTAGGGAGTTAGAGTGATGGGCCTTTGCCATCCAATCTGCAGCCTGGTTTGCATCCCTAGGGCAATGGGCTAAGGAGACCCCATGTTGTTGGGTCAATAGCTGCTTCTAGCAATCTTCTACAATTGAACCCACAATCATGGGCTTTCATCTTGGCCCAGCGCCCATTGTACATTAATAAAGATTGTCTGACTCTACTTCAACCTTTAGATTATATACGAATATAACCTTGTCCTTTTCCTCCCCAGTTTGACCCCAAATCTTCAACAAAGACAACAACCCCTTTTGCAGAGTTAGGGTTTCAGCTACACTTGCTAAGGGAGCTTGAATTTTCTTCACAAAACCAGAGATAAGGACTACACCAAGCCGCATTTACATTGAGTTTGAAGCTCCTTTTCGTCGGCTGAGATCATCAGGTTGTTGAGGTAGCCTCCTTTTGTACCTTATCTCTTTTGTTGATGTTCAACATCTCTCACAACTTATAATCATTGATTGCCTCATCTACGATGCACCATGGGTCTGGTTTGCGGTTATGAAAAATTACTTCCAAATCATAGTATACCCATCAAGATCGATGACAAAGGATGGATTTTCGTCAAGATGTAGTTGTCACTATGCATCAAGTTGTCCACAAACCATTTATCGATTCTTGAGATGTTGGTAGGTGAGACATTGAAATTTAGTCAAGAGTCTAACCACACCTATTTTGTCCATTCGCATAGGAGGAGACGTTCAAAAGATTCGGGGACACATTGGCACAATGAGCATAGAGGATCAGGTGCCAACTTTATTCTATACAGGTTTTCTTTTGTTAGTAGAGCATTGTTATAAATACTCCATGAGAAAAGTCAAACCTTGGGGTAGACTTGTGTTTGCCATATTTTAGTCCATAAGTTCCTAAAGGGCTAATAAGATGAAGATGCCTGATTTGTTTTTTACTGTGAACTTAGAAAGCATAGCCTATTGTATCCACTTTTAACTTAATAGTCTCCTGTTATATTCCTTGTCCATATCATTTTATTTTTTGAGGGGTTCAAACTAAGTGGGATTATTAGTATTTCTTGCACCACATTCACTTCATATAGTTCGGTAAGTAGTTAGGACTTACTGAACTATAAGTCCTTCTACAAGTTTTGTTTCATTTTGGTCCGATGGACCACCAATTTTTTTTTTTAAGAAAGCCACTTATCCTCTTTAATCCTTATCCTCATATTATCGCCTATTAACCATCTAGAATTAGTCTTGATCACATCTAGGGGTGAGCGGTTCCCGGTTCCTTACAGGTTCCGCTTGGAACCTGGAACCTACCCTCGGGTACAGGTTTCTCATTTTTTGGAACCTGGAACCTACCCGTCAAAATCAAGAACCTGGAACCTACCCTGTCACAGGTTTCGGGGTCGGTTCCAGGTTCCAACAGGTTCCAATAGGTTCCCTTTTTTTTTTTTTTCCTTTTTAGTCTAAAAAAAAATGGAAATGAATGCAGCAATAATAAACAAACTTCTCATTCATCAAAGAGAATATACACAAATAGCATTTTAGAAGCAATAATAAACAAATTGAGTGAGCTTGCTATTATGGTAAGGCACATGAGGAAACTCTTTTGGATATACGGATGCATGTAGAAACTTCGAAGTGCTTTTGAAAGTTAAATTGACTTGAGCTGAGCGCAAGAACCAAGTTGTGTGTCTAGGCCCCAAGCATGGATCAAATCATTCTGTTAAGAAAGTTAAGAATGCACACAAAGGTGAGTAACCAATCTGCCTCGTAAAAGGTTAGGCCTAACGAGTCACCCTATACCATCTATGAGTTTAAAATGTAGTGACTAATAATTATCATCCTCTTAGACACACACAGATTATCAATGAGGCAGTTTCCTACTTTATTATTCTGGTCCATAACAGACAGCATCCAATTCAAAGTCAAATTCAAACTCATACGATAAAGATATCATCTTCCACAACTCAATGCCTACCTATCTAACGTAGAGATCTCTTCTGATTGACATGGCCCCAATATACAAGCAAACACTTTGATGTCCTAGAAAAAGACAAACACCACACGCAATAAAATGGCACACCTGAATCATATACCATACACAACGCCAGCAACTCGAGAAAACTGGAGCCATCATCTCTATCTACCCGTAATGATTAAATCCACTTAGTTTCTATAGAAGACCATACTAGAAGATCAGCAGAAAGAAAAAGAGAATATAGTATCTCAAAAAAAAAAAGACCGACAAGCTTAGCCTGAAAAAACAGACAATCCATCCGACAATATAAAGTACAGCCAACAGATACAAGGCACTTTCAATAGTATATGGTGCAGAGCACCTACCCAGTGCATGGAGGAGCTGTACTGTTGGAACCACAACCTTTACCACGACCACCAGGCTTGTAAGTCCTCCTGTTGACAAAAGAAGAAAGATAGTACTTCAATCCACAAATCAATAACACTCTAAAGTTGCTGACTTTCAACCTAATATTGTCATTGAGTAAGTCAATTGACATTTTCACAAGTTGTCCCTTCGATGAACATATTTACATTTCAGATGGTGCTAAATGACTGATTTTCGCCATCCTTACAAATCTCTGGAGAATAGGGACGGATATATGTCCTGAGTGGCAAGCAAGATCGCCGACAAGACCAGACCAACCATGAACGAGGAGATCACTGCCACTATGAGCGAGAACTTTGCCGTTCTTGGATGAGCTGCTCCGAGTTCATTTGACACCCTCACACTGCATGACCAGGGAACCATTTCAGATGCAGAGAGAGATTTTTCCGAGGGCCTACGATTCTAGTACCAACCTTATGGCTGCATTCATTCCAAGAGCCGCCATGGCCCATGAGTGTCCGTCCCAGTATGTTCATGCTGCAACATCAGATACAACGCCTCAAATCAAACATCAGAACCAAGAATCGAACTGTGCCCTCAATCACATTACTCTTATCCAATTACATTTTAACCCCGTTACCAAGTGTAAACAACCAAAAAATGTGTACTACGATTCTTATGAATAGAAACATATGTGTCATGTTTGTGGGTCCTATATACGCAACTCATAACAAATCCCCGTCTTAAAAAAATGCAGCTTTACCGTTCTCCTTTAATTGAACCGAAATAGAAGAAGACAATGAATACACGACAAAGAAGACTAAACATTTGATTTTAAAATTAAATTAGCTACATTTGGTTAGAACATATTAAACAGCAGCTCCATAAGCATATGTGACACCTACAAGACAAAAGGTATGATAAAGCACACGTGAACTGTTAATGAGTGTATGAGGTTAAAATGTATTCTTGTCTTTCTGTACTACCATTATATGTTCTATATAGAGTAGGATGCCACAATGGATGAAAGATTTTTCACTCTCTTCTCTCTACTCTTCACTTTTCTTCTGTTCTTTTCTTTTTGACATAGCAACAGAGAATTCAAAAGAGAAACTACTCGTTCATACACTCATGAACATATAATGGTTGAACAAAAAGACAAGAACACCCCAAAACACTCATAAAAATGAACCATTAGAAAGATTCTTAAATACCTCAAAGCAATGCCACCAAACCCACTATTGACGCGTAGCTCCTGCAAGGGTTTTTTCATCAATCAAATCACTGACATTTAATAAATAGTTATCTCACAAGACTTCACAAGGTATTAAGCATCATCGTTAAATCATAAGTAATTGTGCAAATAGCATCTTACCAATTATAATATGTCCAACTAAATCATATACCATTAATGTGAATTTGCAGGGAAAAAAGCACTTATTCGGCATATTGCCTCTATGTCAGGCAATTTTAGTTATTTCTTTATGCTAGTTTTATATCAGTGACTCTGAAAATCAATAGGTGATTGTTCTATAAAATTCCTGGCTAGTTCAGTCAAAACAAGACAGATAAAATCATAACTCAAGAAACCAATTCTACTTAAGCCTTCTGAACAACAGTTACGAACAGTAGAGACACAATAGAAGAGATGAAGAAAGGGGGGGACGTTGACCAGTGAAACTGTGAAACGGGACAAAAAAGAACAGAAGACGCTGAACAACAGTTATGAACAACAACATCAAGAAGTGGCTCGAGCAGAGGTCACCACTCACCAGTGGCTCGCCAAGTAGAGGTCATCGGTGGCGTCGAGGGCGAGCGGCGGTGGCGTCGAGCAAAGGTCGGCGAGCGACGGTGGCGTCGAGGGCAAGCAGCGAGCCAGAGGTCAGCGGCGGTGCCGTCGAGGGAGAGCGGAGGTGGCCTCGAGCAGGGGTCAGCGAGTGGTGGCGTCGAGGGCGAGCGACGGTGGCGTCGAGGGCAAGCGGCGAGCCAGAGGTTAGCGGCGGTGCCGTCGAGGGCGAGAGGAGTTGGCCTCGAGCAGGGATCAGCGAGCAGTGGTGTCGAGGGCGAGCGACGGTGCCGTCGAGGGCAAACGGCAAGCCAGAGGTCAGCCGCGGTGCCGTCGAGGGCGAGCGAAGGTGGCCTCGACCCTCGAGCAGAGATCAGCGACAGTGGCGTCGAGGGAGACCGGCGATGGCGTCGAGGGCGACCGGCGGTGGCGTCGAGCAGAGGTGGAGAACGGACGGGTGAAGAGAGAACGAGTGAAAACTAAAAGTGTCGTGTGGATTCTCATGGAAGAAGTGAGAGAATTTTTTATTTGGGGGGTTTCTTGAGCCCTAACCGGGTTCCGGTTCCCGTTCCGGTTCCCGGTTCCGGTTCCGGTTCCTATAAGAACCGGAACCGCCGGTTCCCAAAAAAGAGGAACCGGGAACCGGAACCGGTCCCTTTAGAACCGGGAACCGAACTGGAACCTCCGGTTTGGTTCTCCGGTTCCCGGTTCTACCCGGGAACCACGCTCACCCCTAATCACATCCCTATTCTCTAATAAGCGTTGCTAACCCTAAGAAGGCCGATGGCTCTTCTTGGCTTGCCAAAACTCTCCACGAGGATAGTGTAATCCTTTTATTACTTGACTCCACATGGCATTTAGTGCTTGTGTTAGTCGCCAAGCCTGTTTTTTTAATATAGCCTTATTAAAGGCAATTAAGTCCCTGAAGCCTAATCCTTCCAAATCTTTCCTCATTTTCAAGAGCTCCCATTTTTTCCAATGGATACCTACCTTGTCTACACGTTGCTTCTACCATAAGGATGCAATTTTCTTTCAATCGCTTTGCAAATCAAGATGGGAATCTTGAAGATAGACATTGCATACTGTGGCAAGGCTTGAACGACAGTTTTAATAAGGACCTCCTTCCTTGCTTTCATAAACTACTTTTCCTTCCACCCTTCTAACTTTGTATTGACCCTCGCTAAGATCTAGGCAAACATTTGTTTCTTGGATTGTCCCTAGTCAGAGGGGATCCCTAAATATTTACTCGTTTTATCAATGATTGGAACTCTCAACGAACCTGATATATTTCTCTTCAATGGCTCAAGACAACCATTACTAAAGAAGATACCGACTAGTTCAAGTTAATAGCTTGTCCCAAGGCATAGCAGCATTGGTTCAAAATACTTTCCAAATTTTGACACTCCCCCACTGTTTTGTCCAAGAAGAAATATCATTAGCAAATAATAGGTGTAATAATGTTGGGCACCATCTATTCAACTTTACACCCCCTCACATTACCCTCGTCTATCGCTTTGTGTAGAAGAGAAGATAGAGCATTGGCCATAATAATAAACAAGTAAGGCGATAAAGGATCTCCTTGTCTAATATCACGGGAAGGCTAAAACCATGGGAGAGACTCACCATTGACACAAATACTAAATGAGACTGTAGAAATGCACTATTTAATTAACAGGACCTATTCTTTTTAAAAACCCATTTTCAACATGCTATCATAAGCTTTTTGCATGTCCATTTTGAAGACAACTTAAAACTTCCTTTCCCTTTTCCTAATATGCAATTGATGAAGGACTTCCTAGACTACTAATATGTTATCTTGAATTTGCCTTCCACTCACGAATGCACTTTATTCAGTGGCAATAATTTTAGAAAGCCAGGGTTTCAAGCAATTAGCCATGACTTTAGATATGATATTGTAACTAAAATTGCATAAATTAATCGGCATGTATTGAGTGATGCATTTTGGATTTGCCACCTTCAAGACAAGGACAATATATGTATGATTAAGAATAGAATCAAACGTAACTTGCAGGAAGAAATTATCCACCAAGCGATGGATATCATGTTGTATGCTTTCCCAATGATGTTGGAAGAATTGCCCATTAAGCCCGTCCGACCCGAGAGCCTTGGTTGCGCCCATTTGAAAAACCATTTTTTTTCACCTCTTCCATGGACACTCTTTCATTAATATCTCAGCCATTCCCTCTTTAGGAGTATATGGGCATTGATCAATCACTAGTTGGACTTTCTTGATCCTATGAATGCATATAATGACTGAAAGAAGGATCCAATGTGTAACCTGAGTTTTGATGGCTCCCTACTCCATCTATGATCCTCCACTTTCAGCATATATGTTTTATTTCTTTGTCTCCTTTGAATCATTGTGACATGGAAGTATTTAGTGTTTCTGTCTCCTCATTTCAACCAACTAATTCTGGATCTAATACTCACATACATCTCTTCTTGCCTCCATAACCTCTCGATTTTCTCCTTGATTTCCTAGATGTCATCTCTCCCTCCACCCCGAGCTGGACGATTGGTAAGTTCCATTAATCTCTTAATTCAATATTCTATTTGTTTGTGTGCCTTTGAAAATTTCAGCCTACTCTACCTTTTCAAAGCTCCTACCATCTTTCTGGCCTTACTCACAAAATCTACGTGATAATTAGCCTAATAATTCCAAGCCCCCTCCACAATGTCTTTACATTCAGAATCATCTAGCCAACATGCCTCAAACCGAAACTCCTTCCTCTTAACTTAGATGGAAGAAGGGAAAATAAAATTGGACTATGGTCTGAGCCCATAGTCGATAATGCAAAGGCTTTCGCCTCGGGGAATAACACTCTCCATTCCATATTACATACCACTCTGTCTAATCTCTTTCTAACCAACTTCTCTACATCACTATTATCAGCCCACATATAAGCACATCCTTTACTCTCAATATCCATGAATTCACGGTCGTTTAGCATCTCTCGAAATGCCACCATTCTATAATATTCAGTCTCTCATTTGGCAATCTTTTCCCATTAGTAGAGAACCTCATTAAAGTCACCCATACAAATCCATGGAAACCTGTTTTCATTATGTATGGAGCACAACTTTTGTCAAAGGCTAAGTCTGGCCTGAAAGTCAATTGATGCATGGAGAAAGGACATTTGCATTCTTTTTTCACTAGTAAGTTCCTTACATATGGTATCAATGAAGTTCTCCTTGGTCTCCTCTACCTCAACTGTTACCACCTCCTCCCACATAACTATTAAGCCTCCAGCCATTCCCATTGGATAAACTATTACTGAGTGCTAAAATTTTAACTGATTTTTTATTCTGTCCACCATACCGCTTCTATTATTTGCTTCCATTAAGAATAACAAATTGGGTCTTTATTGAGCCACCAAGGCTCTAAAATGCTGGAATGTCAAGTAGAACCCAACCCAAACCCTGACAATGCTAGCTCACAACCTTCATATATTCCCCAGTGGCTTATTAGAGTTGGCCATTAGAGCCCATTCTTACCTCAAGAGTCAAGAACCTTGATTCCACACATTAGCCTGAAACATCAAATTTCCGATCCTTTGAATTTTATGTTGGATGTCCGATTCATGTGATATTTGTAGCGTGGGACAGTCATCACAGATTTTCAACGAGCCCAATATTTATAGGTAAAATTGGGAATCCATGGATCCAAGGTTTTGGCTTATATTGAGACCTAGACTCGAGTTTCTGAACCGAATGTTGTTTTAGCGACTATACATTTAAAAAAAATCATTATTTTCCACCTTTTAGAGGTCTAAAAAATTGTGTTCAATTCCAAAACCTCAAGGTTTGAGTTTAGGCTCCAGGGCCTTTTTCGAGCACTAGAAAATTTGACCAAGATTTGGCCACCGTTAACTTCCTTACCTAATTGACCAGACTTTCGTTGCGTTGGAACGCTTGTGATCTCTATGGTTTCATTATGCGCAATCAAAACCCAATAATCACAAATTTCCCAACACTGCGAAAAACAAGCGATAATGCCCATACGGTCAAAAATTGACTGTCGGATCCGGGTTGTAATATGGATTCCAAAGGTGTTGATTTTGTCTTGCATATGATAGGCCTATCATTGGTCAACCGTATGTCGAACTTAAAATGTGTTTGGATTGACTCGATTGAGGACGAAATTTGAGATGTGAACAATCTTAACGAAAATTACAAATCATCTGTGAAATAATCTATTACCAAATAATGGATTTGCCCGTAATATGTTCCAGATGAGACACATGAATCAAATAAGTAAAAAAAGCACAACATTGCCAAATAACGGATTCGTCAGTTATCGCAGATTATGCAGGAAAATAACTTTTGAGCAAAGTTTTTGGGCGTTCCTCTGGTCGATCTTGTCGCTAGAACAACAATCTCATCTTCGTCCGCACCACCGTCTATGGCTTTATGGCAGTGATCACAAAATGCCTCGTGTGCATCCTTCACGTACTTAGCAGCTTCACCAACGGTCATGTTCTCGACTAGCTTGTCCGGGTAGATGTCCTTCTTGTGATCCCCGTTCAATGTCGCGGCCATTTGCACCAGGATTTCTTGAAAATCATTGAGCTTCGCATCTTCTTTAGCTCCGGCTTCTCTCAATTTCACAGCATCAGATAATGTGACTGCAAATGTATAGGCTTTTAGCACTCGAGTTGAGGTGAAAGTACTCAGAAAAATTGGGAAGAGAAGTTCGTGTATGATTTGGAGATTACCTGGACAATCTGTTCTTGGACTACTTCTGTTCAAGACCACCTCAAAGGTGCCCGCCCATTCATCGCGTTTTGTCAGGAAATGCCTCAAGTTAAAGATCTTTTTCACCGTTGCTGCTATCGAGGAGTGCTCGTACTGTGACGTATGATGCGGTCCCCTCGGTTTATGCAAAACTATGCGATTTTCCAAGCAAAGATAGCGAGTTAGAACTCAAATTTGCAGATTGAAGCAAAAAAAAGTTGATCATTAGAAGGGTAGTGTAGTTATCTTTGTAGGTATATTGCTTTCCCCAATCTTGTTCGATCGTCAAAATGGGGATAAAGAACTTAGTGCAGCTCCTACACTTTCTGGGTTACAACGCAACTAAGTTCTGGACATTCAATTTTGATCAATTAAGTCATGCCCTTTCTAAGAAAATGTACAGAACATAGCCTGTCAGTGAATTTTGATGTCGGAAACTGTGCTATGGATCGATTTAAGTAGAGTCTAAAATAATTTAGCTGTTTCAGATCATTATCTATGAAGACGAAATCCACGATCGAGAGCTCGTGCAAACCTGTTCCGCGCTCAATCCACGGAGAAATGAAGATGGCCGGGACTCTAACCCCGAGACGGTCGAACTGAAACTTGTATGGATCGGAACCGATGATGCCGTCGGGGCTCGGGACGCCATGCACCGGGGTCGGGACATGATCGTAAAAGCCACCATGTTCATCATACGTGATCATGAACAACATCTCATTCCACTGAGGGCTGGATCTCAATGCTTCGTACACTTCCTTGACGAATTTCTGACCTTGAGAGACGTCGTGAGAAGGGTGATCATCGTTCCCAGGTAATATCGACAGGTCGAAGTACCTCTGCTCCACCACCACATAATTTGGTAGCTTCCCTTCCCTGCAGTGCGTCTTGAAGTGAAGGTCAAACTGATGGAAGTTCTTCAGGTATTTCAGCTTTCTGAGGTTCCTGAAATTAGGTGAAGAGGTTACTCACATGATTAGCGTGCTCATGGAGGAAGAAACCCTTGGAAATGGAATCGACAACACGAGCAATTAAAACGATTAATCAAACATAGCATAATGTTACCTCATCGGTGTTTAATACGGAAGATTTTTGCAGTTTTCACGCTCTGTTTGATCGATCCTCTTGCATGTGGCTTCTAACTCATCTAACTTATCGTGGTCCTACTCAATGTCTTTGTTTTTTGGGTTAATACTACGAAAAAAACCAAATCAGTACACTTTTAACAAATTTACCTCAAATTATTTTTTTGATAAGAAATGATTGGGGTAACAGTCTTTGATCAATTGTAAGAATAACAATATATTCCGAGCCACAAAAAATCAAATAACTTTATTGTAGAGTTCACTTTTTTAGAACTTTGTGACTCATATCAAGTTATTATTTTCTCAATAGCCTAAAGAGTGTTAGCTCTTCTTTTGTGTCAGCTCTTCTTTTGTGTCTCAAAATAGATTTGTGATAAATTTATCAAAGGCATATAGACATCGTCTCAGGATGATGCATACATGTATCAAGGCATATAGACCCATTTCGACTTGCACGTTGGAGAAGGTGCGAAATGGTCCGTCATCGATTCATGGGTTCCTTCCAAATGCGTACGTGCGCATCACCCTATGCCCGAAAGCTTTCATATTCATATTCTTTTCACACATACATATAAGGGAAATTTGATCCTTCTGAAAATGTCACTTGATTTTATCCTTGCGTGAATAAAACGCAGCAATTCCGCCCCTAGACGCCACAGGGTAGGTGAGAAGTACTGATGACATTTCGGGAAAAAAGATTTTAAATACTTTCAGGGTTTTATTTTTATTATTTCTGTGAATGTTATAGAGTGATTATATATCAAGCCTCATAGTTATAAAATTAAATTGTGATTGGCTTGATCGATACATGAAAAATATATCTGGAAAAGGGCTTCTTAGGACGTACCTATAGAAGAGAGTGGCCGGAGGATACTGGTAGTAGATCCCGAACGTGAATCCGGCCTCGTCCATCGATTCGAATATCGTCTTCTGTGGAAACCCTTCGATGAGCTTCTTGGTATCGTTGCTCGTCGCGCCGTGCGAGGTTGCTGAGTGCACGAACAGCCGGTTCGGCTGCGTTGACGCGGGCACCGATGCGAACCACCGGTCACACAATGCGAACTCACTCACCAGCTCCTTGTAGACCGGGACCGAGTCTGGCGTGAACCCGCTCATCACCGTCTGCGCCATCCCCTTCTCGGTCCGCTCCGCGTTCTGGGCGAAACCGTCCATCTTCGGGGGGAGCTTCTTGGAGGCAGATTCCTCACTCCACGGCTCGCCGAAGACCTGCTCGTAGATGGCCTGGATTGAGTGGCCCGGGTCGGGGTCCACGTAGGCGGCTCCGTCGCTGAAGAAGACGCTGCCGGCTTTTGGGTCCGTCGTGGACAAAGGGTTTGACTCTTTGCCCGTGACGCCGTCGATCTCGGGGTTCAGGGACTTCATCCACCCAAGCATGTGATCGAAGGAGCGGTTCTCCTGAACCAAAACGACTACCGTTTTGATGGGGTACGAGGAGGGGTTCGCCCCGGAAGCCATTGTCGCGTGTGCTTCGGTTGGTCTATCGGCGTCTCTCTCTTCTTTATGTAACGGCAATGATGTGAAGATTGTTCCTTACTGGCGCTTTATATAAGGAAGCCAGCGAAGGAACTGGGGGAACTAAGATCTGCTTAGCCTAAGATTTTAATATTATTTTAGGAGTTTAATTCGTCCGGGAATCATTGCGAGATCACGAAAACAATTGGCGTCGCAATCTGAAGAGCATGAATTTCAAGAAATTATCTTTCATGGATTCACATCATCCAAACCATGTACCGTGCATCACCAAAACTATCGTGTTTCTCCATTTCTGCTAACGCAATACCGCTCAAGTTTTCTAATTTGATAATTATGAGAGGCATTTTTTCCGCATTATACGTGGTATTAACGATGGAGCGGCTATTGAGCGTAAGGCTTACTCTATCAGGTATGCTTGCATTTTCAATCACTTAGCTTGTCCAAATTGGATCTCTTAGAAGTAAATGGTAGGCAACCTATGGAAAGGAAAAACAAATGAGTGTGAAAGTAGGACGGTGTTTCCATGGAATGGCCCCCATATATGAACGAGAAGTGACGTTTTACATACTCCATTTTCGGAATCCGTATTCGATACATTTTAATCAAATTAGTTTAGATAGGCGGGAAAATGTGCTACCTGCACTCCTGAAAACCAATTGAATCAAAGTTTTGATATTCTTGTACATATATGATAATAGGATGTACCGATTATCAAATGTTCGGAAAATAGCTTTTTTATATCATGAACATGAGAAATTCTATCTATCTTTATTCCATCACCAAACGAAATATTCTTATATTAGAGTGATAGATACCAATTTCAAAACTATGGCTTGATGTGGTATCAAAAAGTGAATGTTATTGTAATTATTGACAATTCACAAAATACCAAATAAAAGCTGCAACACCAATTAGGAGGAATTTGTCATGAGTGAAGTCCCGTCCGACGTAAACATAGTTTATTTTGATGCGGTACATGTGATCACTGCTTTGCTTGCTTGAAGCACGTTCGCACTATATCAAACTAGTCGTTGGGCCAATCCCAAGAGCTGAAAATGCCTAAAGGAAAGCACTAGTCCTAGTCATCGGCCGTCCTTTCGAATTTGAACAAGCGATGCCAACCGAATAAAGCATATGCGTTGCTTAGTTTAATGCGTGCCGTGTGCATCGCCGGTTTCAAAGCCGAGCAAGCAAGGCCAGTCGGTCCACGTCGCCATCGGACGTACTTCCCAGTAGTTGAACTGCCACGGAAACCTCTCAGTTCTCGGATGGCGAATCAAGAAAGTCATATTCTCTTGGACAAATTTCTCCTTTCGATATGTCCTTCGGATCTAAATCCAAGATTTGAGTTTCCTTGAAGATGTTTTTCAAATAGAACCAGTTCTTTCAAATCTTTGGATTACCTCTCCATATCCTTTAAGAAACGTTAGTCGTAATTGCCAAAAATTATGAGTGATCAATTGAAAAATTTAACGATCTTATAGTTGAATCCTTGTCTATTTCCTGATCTATGTGTCTCACATCGAATCTTGCAAACTGAGTTGCACCTCAACTTTTATTAATTTTCCAAATTCAAAGTTCAGGTAACCAAGTATGCGAATGATCAACAACTTAAAACCATACTAGAGTCGCTACCAATTAATGTAGAAAACCTAAACCAACTAAACACCTTAAGTCTTAGGCTATAAACCATCGACACTCTTCAAGAGCCTTCGTGTCATGTCAGACACTTCGATACGTGTCAGACACTCTCCGACACTTGATCAATACGTGTCGGAAAATCCGACACCTAATCAACCTTCTCGACACTCGAGTCAGAATTCTGACATACGAGTTTTCGACACGTGATTCCAATATCGATGTCAATTTTAAAAATTCAATAAATAAGATGTCAAAATATATATATGTGAAAAAATAAAATACAATAATAAAAATAATAAATGGAGAAAGAAGAAAAATCTAGTATTCTCTTGTCTTTTGACTTCCACTTCCATTGATACACAATTCACCCTTTAAGTTTTTTTTCTCCTCTTCCAGCATATCTAACATGCGAGTCCAGAATATGTATCGCTTGTTTTTTCTCCAAGTTTTACAAATTATTGAAATAGAATTGAATTTATCAAATTATAACAATAAATGATATTAAAAAATGGCGGATTAATGTTTTTAGTGTATATTCATTCTAAGCTTTTTTAATTATTTATTTATTTATGAATTTGATTCAAATTAATTTGATTGAAATAATCATAAAAAATGAAAATTTATTATGTATATATATAACATGTCCCAATGTGTCGAAATTCTCTATTTTTTGAAAAACGACGTGTCGGCGTGTCGTGTCGTGTCACGTGTCGCGTGTCAGTGTTGATGCTACTTAGGTCTTAGGTAGTGATGGGGAAGTCATTTACTACCTAAGTACACAAGGTTTGGTTAATCAACTATTACAAATTATCAAACACTTAAAACCACATTAGAGTAGTGTTAATCAATTTAGGAAACCTAATTTGATAGAACTCCTAAACCTTTAGGTAATGATGGGGAGACCATTTAATGTGGACATGTAAAGGAATCAGTCAAGCGAAACCCTATAGATTTTCGGTATGGGAATTTAGATACTTGGGACAGATTAGCATCCCAAGGGCATGGTAATCTTATTTAAGTTTTAAGTCCTAAATTAGCCAATAAGTGATTCCTAAAAGAAAATGATACAAATACTCTTTGAAGTTAATATGGTTCCTTAATTTTTAATTTGATTAAAGTAGTTCCTTGAACTTTGACTAGTGTGTAACGTGGTATCTGAACTTTTAAATTATTCAATGTGATCCTTGGACTTTTAATACATGTTTAACTAAATCCCATATTATATGAAAATATTCAACATTATTTCTAAACTTGAATTAATGGAAAGACAACAATGAACATTTTTCATATAGTTTAGGGGCTAAATTGAGTGAGTGCCAAAAGTTATGGATCACATTGAACAAATTAAAAGTTCAAGGATCATATTGCACATTGAGGTAAAATTTATGGACCACATTATTCACTAGGCCAAAATTCATGAACTATTTATGTCATTTGTTATCCCATTTCCTAAATATGCATTTTTTTAATCTAAGGCATAACCCAAACAATTATTGAGTGTAGATTATGTAAAATTAATGCATAAAATATCGGATCTTGCAATTAAATTAATGCAAAATCACCATAATAATAAACAAATAACAATAAAGGAACACTAAAGATTTATGTGGTATGGGGAGAGACTTACAGCAAATATACCACAAACAGATAATCAATGTTACGATTGGTCACACGTTGGAGTGTTTTCTACATCTAGATTAAGTTCAAATCCACAGTGTTTACCAATAAACAACTTAATTGGATATAAAGCTCACAACATAAATCATCGAATGTTCAAGCTCCTACCCACAACCACAGTAAGAGCTCTCCTCGTATGGTTGAAACTAAGAACATACGCTCCTTTTCTTCTATGTATGGCATCTATTACAAAAGGATTAATACAACGGAAACACTCTAAAGTAGTATATTTTGTGATAAATTTATCATTCGTTGGTTTTCATTAAATTTTATTATCAAATTACTAAATTGAATAACGCGTAATAATTGACAGGTTTATTGGTTTAGGATTTTATCCTCTATTTGTCATAATGTAGCAATTTAATGGAAATTAATGGATGGTAAATTTGTCTTAAAGGTACCGATTTAGGGTTTTTTGTGGTCAAAAAATTAATTTAGAATAAATTTATTACAAGTATACTAATTTGAAAATTTTCATGATATTAACCCATTAAAGAGAAGGCTTCTCTATATAATTTATTTTCGAAGAAATTCACTTGCGTCTTGAAAATCCAAAGAAATCCACTTGTGGCTTGGAGGGTAACGGTGTTGCCCCCACCACAAGTGTTTTCAAGGAAAACGGATCCCTAGAAAAAAAACAAAAAACTTTGGATCCCGTTTGATGGGTCCCACCAAGTGGGATTTAATAAATAAAAAATAATAAATCAAATAAAAAAATAAGACCATGAAATCCCACAAAGAACAGAAATTTTCAAACGAATGTTTCAGACAAATTTAGGCATTTAACAACCCAAAAAAAAAAGAAAAAGAAAAAAAAAAAAAAAAAAAAAAAAAAAGAAATTTTGGCCTTTGCCCGCCAAAGAGATACAACTTGAGCACCCGGTAGAGCCAGCACACTGGGGGGGCAAAGGTTAGGTGAAGACTCTAGAACGTCCTTTTGGAGATAATTAATTAGCATTAACTTTACGACTTTTTCCAGATTAAGGATTGGTCAGAGAGAAGATGATGTCACGGGAGCGACTAGAGAGGACCTTTAGTCAAACCCTTCCCCGGCTGATTCACGCTTGCGACTGAATCGACGAATTATTCTTCGCTTCTGCTTTTACTACCGTTGGACATATAAATAAAAAGGTATCGACCAAAAAAAAAAAAAAAAAAAAAAATTAAGAAACTAGAAAAAATACTTATTAGAAACATCTCCGACATAAAATATATTTACATTGTTCATAAAAAGAACGATTTAATCATCTTTATTATAAGACAAAATAAATGTTAGATTTCTATTAACAACACCTCTATGATTAAGCATTTTTCGCACTTGTAATCGTGAATGAAAATATTTATCAATGAATAAAATGAATATAATCATCAAAATAAGGAGTCAAATACCTAATTTACATAATTTAAAGCATTAATAAATTCTGCTGGAGTCATGATGGTGTAATTTAACTCAAAAATCAAAATTATGATCATCTCGTGACTAATAAAAAGTTAATTTTATTTAAATTTTAAGTATATTGGATTTGTTTGATTAATTTTTTTTACCTCAATGCTTTTCTCCTTTTGAACTACTCCACTTTTACACATGTTAGCCAACTTTAAAATTTTCACTTGTTCAGTACTTCTTTTAAATCTCATGAAATTAGATTAAAATACATGTGTGGGTTGCTAATTTGACTTTTATTGTATCTAGAATTGATGAAGATGTTTCAAGAGTACTTTGCAAAATAATTGAGTTTTATATTTACATAGTTATTCAAACTATTAAATGGGCCTAACACATATTTTCATTTTCTTTATGGAAAAAATAATTATTGTTCAATATTTGAGAATTTTCCGATCAAAATTTATTTTCTAAATTTATTTTATTGGTCGCCCATTCCCATTGAATGAGAATTTATGGTCCACAAGGCACCGTATTCCGTTCTCTTAGCAACATCCTTTGAGAAATCCACTCTTGACAACAAAAGTGTGCCAAGAGTGGATTTCTCAAGGCAATAAAACAATCCCTTAATATATATTATGGGATGGGATTGTTTCATTGCCCAAAAATGAAATCCAAATTTGATTATGGTAAAGGAGCACCGAATTTTGAACAAATTAAAATTCTCCGAAAAGGTCGGTTTTCGTCCACAATTCGAACTTGAGACATAATTCTCTACCTTGACTTAATGTTTGTAGTCAAGTTATAGTACTCATCATCCATGCTGGCCCTCTCAACGCTCTAGCGAACGCTTATTCTCTATAGATGTCAACTAAAGCTCAAGCCTCGCCAAAGGAACGAGCCTAGTTATCATGTTTGATTCTCTATTATTGTGATCTTCTTCACTATGATCATACCTTATGCCAAGACATCTCGGATGAGTTGCTACTTGGTGTCCATATGTTTATTTGTTCACGATAAACTAGACGACAAGGTAGACATAGCACACATTGTTTGTCACAGTATACACACGGCATAAGGATATTCAAGGCATGAACTGTTGTGTCACGAGTGAAAACAGAGACAGCAACAAACCTGCTGCCCGAGATTCAGGACAACATAAGGATCACTTGATAGCATATTTCTGATGGTTAAATTTGTACCCTTTATTACTTTCACCTTCAACAAACCAATAAACACTACCCTGCCTTCCTGTAAAAACAACTCGCATCAGAGCAACAACCAACAGCCATTACCAACGAGGCACCAAATACCAATGAAAGATAGTGATTAGGCGTGATATCATGCTATCTGCTTCTATTAGTGGAACAAGAAAGACATAGATCTATATTCACTAGAGCGGAGATCTAGCAACGCATCATGGATCTCTTAGTTTGAGAAATAGAAGTTAGTTCTTTTGACTATTTTTAAAATTTGATAAATGTTGGTTGATTGTATATTTCATTATCCTTCTATGATTCAAAGTATCATTTCCTCTCTGATCTCTTTGAATTCCATATTCGAAGTTGCAATCAAATAAGCAAGCAATAATAAACTGAATTTACTAGTTTGGCTCAATTCAAGTTAGATCATTGCTTTTGGGTTTTTCTGGGAACCCCCCTACAAGTCACAATAGTGCAGAACCTATTGTGACTTGTAGATAATGTCTAGCTCCAACGAATCATGAGTGCTTTAAGGATAATAAAAGAAGCATGGGACATTTCAACTATACTAGAATAAATTTCAGAAAACTAATTAAAACCACCTACCTTTTCAAGATACTGATGAACATACAAGACTACCAAGTACAAATTGATTCCACCGACTCCTAGAAGAAGTGAAACCCGAGTCACACACTAAGAGGAACTCTGTCAATGATGTCAATCAGACATCTTGATCATTGACAAATGCCACAACAAATCAAAAGAGATGATGAGCAAATCATTCCGGGCTATAATGATGAAGCATGACATAGTTGCTTAAGGTCAAGTTTGACAATGACAAAACTGATGAAGGAATTGCTGTAAGCCCACTTCTCTATTAGCATAATGGTACATACCTCCTAATGATCGAAGACTGCGAAAAGCAAGTCGGAAATAGGTGCTTTTGAAACCATCGCCCCAGTCCCCAGCAATTCCTTTAATGCTCACATAGTAATATCTGAGGCTTGCAAAGGCCAGAGAACTAACAGTAAATGACCATGACATCAAGAACATGATCACTGCGCTGATAACAAAAGAACAAAAAGAATACAATGTGGGAAGACCCACAAACAAACACAGACACCAAAGAACAGATAAACAAGTATGTGAATTATCACGGTAGTTCACACTAATGCACCACTATAAAGTAGTGATCCACCGTGTGATCAGTAAGATCAGACATTTCAAATGCAAAACCTAAAGACAAAAAAAGAAACAAGAGGAGGGCACCGTTCCCAACCATAGTGTCAACTTTCATAAATTCTGAAACGCCTTCAATTGGGGTCATTAAGAAACATTTAATGATTCCCGCTTCAAGAGCCATATTAAACAAACATCTAAAAAGACATCCGGGATTACTGGCCTCTGGCCCAATAGTCAAACTGAATGGATTTGAATAACCAATAACTCCTTAGTGGAACTGAGGCATGCCAATGAAGAGTAAAGCTCCAAGCAAAGAGAGGCTCCAAAGGTGAAAACTTCCACCATGGATGCCCACTTGCTGCACCTAGAAGATCAAGGAGGAAGCAAAATAGGTTCACCCCTGCATAGCATAGTAGGAAAACCATGGTTATAGTTGGTGTTATCAGATCCAGATTCCCATTATGGCACATCCTATACAGAGGAATGCGGTAAAAAGTGTAGCAATGCGAGGTTCACTCCTTTCTGCAACCTTGAAGTAATTGAGAATAGGTAGTATGTGATCATTTGCTGCTGCGCAAGGTGCACCTGTGAGGCTCCGGAGAGCTGCACCTACAGTCGAAATGATAATTCCTATTTACAAGATTGCAGGGAGAGGCGAAGTAATTGTAGTTGTAAGCAGCCTGAGTAAACAAATTAAATAAGAGCTTAAACAACTGCAAATGTGCTACATATATCTAACTAAAGATGATAGAATGTCCAAAATCCAAGGCTAAGGTAATCCAAAGGCATTATAACAAATCATGGCTGCTGAAAAGAAATTTCCGCAAGGTACTTATTGGAAAACGAGAGAGGCGGAAATTCAAGATGGTTCAAAAGTTTAGGAATTAGCATAAAAAAATAACTAACAGTTCACTCTCCAATCTAATCTAAACCATCCATGGCCAAAAGGAAAAAGACAATCAAAAGCTACCTGTCAGTCGGTAGCTTTTCTCCAGTTGCCAGAGCCCCGAAAGTTAAAACAAAAATAAGATATATAGAGCAATAGTTGTAAGAGTCGCATCAAGTGTCCCAACGGGTATTGACCGCTGTATGTGCAGATTTCAAAGAATAAACGTGGTTTCTTCTTCTTTTTTTATTGCTCATCATACTTACAAAGAACATAACATATAAATAGGGCTAGGACAGCTAGAAAATAGAAGTAGAAATAGGAACAGATTTCCTACTTCCTAATTTTAGTGATCTACTTCCTAATTCTAAGAATTCAGAAATAAAAGGAAATAACTTAGATGGAAACAATAATTTCCTATCTCGGAGGATTAATTGGGCAAACGGCTATTTTTCATTTTGCTCGGCATTTCACTATCCATACTCTTTCATTTTTATACATATCAATGTTTGATAAATTTGCTTAACTCATATAACACAAAAATATTTGATTCTTTTGGTGCATAATTTACATATTTGGGGCAACAGTTTCCTATCAATTATCTTATTTTGTGACATGTGCGAGTGAAACTTCAAAAAAGAAACAGTTGAATGAGTGAAGTGTACCTCATTCATTTTTCTAACGACATAATTTTGTCTTCCTTGTATGTGGTTGTAGTCATTGAATTTCACTGAAGAAAGCTGAGACATACGCTTACGTCTTTACTCATTGCTTAATTAAATGTAGGGAAAAATGTTAAAAAAAAGTCCTAAACCTTTTGTATATGTGCAAATTTAGTCCTAAACCTTTTTTTTTGTGCCAATTTAATCCTAAACATTTTTACTTAGTACCGATTCAGTCCTTTCCGGCCAATTTTGGCTGGATTTTGCTGATTGGACGCCGGCCGGCTGACGTATATAAATTTTAATAATATTTTAATATTTCTAATTTTATTTTTATTTTTATTTTTCTTTTTCTTTTATTTTTCTTTTTTCCCTCCCCTCCTCCAGCTAGTCGCCGAACCTTGGCAACCGGCCAGAGGCGACGGCCTGTGAGGTCGACCTCACCGGACCTCGTCGGCCACCTCGCCCTCGTTGCCCAGTGCGACAGTGGCCACGAGGGTGGCCTCGCGCTAGGCGCTGAGGCTCGCCCATAGCTAGCAAGGCTCGACCTCGCCAGCTCGACGCTAGGTTGCCCTCATGGCCTAGGCGGCACTGGCAAGGGCGAGGGCAAGGTGGCCGGCAAGAGCGAGGTGGCTAGCGAGGTCCGGCAAGGTCGACCTCGCCGGCGCCGCCCTCGGCCGGTCGCTGAGGTTCGGCGACCGGCTAGAGAAGGGGAGGGAAAAAAAGAAAAACAAAAAAAAAAAACAAAATTCAAAAAATTCAAAAAATATTAAAATATTATTAAAATTTATCAACGTCGCACCGATCGCGCCA
Organism: Eucalyptus curtisii; assembly: GCA_017140595.1. Lineage (NCBI taxonomy): Eukaryota > Viridiplantae > Streptophyta > Magnoliopsida > Myrtales > Myrtaceae > Eucalyptus > Eucalyptus curtisii. The sequence goes on from CM029497.1 coordinate 15,920,019, forward strand.
CGTCGTCCGGGCCAATATCCAATCAACAAAATCCGCCCAAAATTGGCCGAAAAGAACTGAATCGGCACTAAGTAAAAATGTTTAGGACTAAATTGGCACCCAAAAAAAGTTTAGGATTAAATTGGCACAAATACAAAAAGTTTATGACTTTTTAAGCACTTTTCCCATTATATGTAAGTACTTTTGGCAAAGCGGAATTCAAGATGATTTCTCTCTACCAATCATTTAAAACACATTTGAATAATTTCTTTGGCTTTGTGATAGCAATTTGTCTAGTTTTACGTTAATTGGAATTCTCATCTAATGACATTTTTTCATTCAATGAATTAAAACTGTTTGAATGAAATTAATTAAAATCATTTTGATTTCGTAATCAATCTATCTTATTTTAAATTTAATTAATCAGCTTTAGCTTAATCGGGTAAACTATGAAATTTAAACTCAATAAAAAGTAATCAAAATGTGAGATGACAATCAATGAACATTAAGCCTTTTGGGTGCGGTCGCAAGACCATGACATGAATCTTATCACGAGACAAACACAACGAAACACACGACCCACTATTCCGTCAATGTTGAAGGCCATCAACTTTTATTTTTGAAGATATAGATCGGAAGTTGAAATCTAATTTGATGATTGCAATTAAAAAAAAATCACTTAATAAAAACACTAAAATTCGTAGTCGATTAGTGGACCACATGGATTTTGTTTACCGAACCCTTATGACTCCATCTTTTTAGGTAACCGTCCTTCATGAGCGTCCTTTGCTCCACCGCTTGTCGTCTTGGTGTCATAGGCATAGCCGCATAGGCATCATCACATTTATGTCAAAACCCTAATCTTCTTCTCGATTCGCCTGTAAGTTCTTCTTCCCCCCACCTTCTTCTCTTCCAAAACCCTTGGAATTCGGGGGTTTGACGGTTTGATTGTTTGCGCTTGTTCTCGTTTGATGAAGCCCGCCCAGTCTCTGCTCTCTTCGGGTTCCAGGTTGCTGCTCATTCCCGGCCGTCGATCGGAGGGGCTTCGGGGATTCGCCACGTTCAAGTCGAAGGTACGACGTGTGATCTTTGTTAAGCGAAGTCCGAGATCGAAATCTGTTGGAAATCTGTCCCCCCTTGACGAGCTCTGAATTGATGTAGATGGCATCGGAGCCTTTCACTTTTGGACCTTACAAGATCGACCCTGCGGAAGTGTTCTACACCACCTCTCTATCCTATGCCATGGTCAATTTGCGTCCCGTCATTCCCGGTCCCTCTCTCTCTCTCTCTGTGTGCACGCGATTTTGACTGGACGATATTGAAAATGCCTGAAAAACGCGAATGTGTTTAACATAATTGGCGAGTGTAGTAGATTTTAGTTGGTAGGAAAGGAAATTGTCCTCTCAGTTTCAGTTGGCATGAAAAAGGCGATCCTGTGCGTTGGATGGTAGTTAAAGTAGGAAGCACGCGATGCATTTAGCTTGAATCAGAAAATTTTTTCAACAGAACCCCCAGCCAGCAGTGCAAGCTTTATATCAAATGGACTGTAAGAAATGTTGTTGTGTGGTTAACTGAACAAGCATTATTCTCCACAGTTGAATTTACAAAGTCTAGAAAATTATTTGTCGTGCAGGTTTAATCTCTTCATTTGTAGTTCTCTGTTTTGCTTCTGGATACTATGCTTAATGTGTTTGGTTTTGATTTGGGTTTATTACCTTGCAGGTCATATCCTTTGCACGTAATTAAATTTGATGATAGCCCTTTTGTTTTCATTGATGGGGTAAGTGTTTAGGACAGCACGATGGGGCTGAAGACTTCTTTGAGCATAAATTGTGAGAGAATGCCAGAACATTTGTTGCTCCATCTTAGATGAAGTTATTGAGTGGTTAGATATTTCGTGCGAAACCATGAAGTCAAATCTGCCACCTGACCTATCACTGAGAAAGCAACCCACCTCAGAAGGGATTTACATCTCCCTGTACTATCCTTTGTGTAGTTGTTGGATCCATTAAACTTGAGGATCCGGTGAGAGTGATCGTCTTTATATTTTTCATCATTGCTTCGGCCACATTTAAGTTGGTCTCTTTAAGTTTAAAAAAAAAAAAAAAAAAACACAGAGAGAGAGAGAGAGAAGACAAGAAAACCCTGCTCAGCTTGTCTAAGTCCCAACTTGATCTATCATTCAGTGGTGTACCCCTGTAATTTCTTACTTCTTTTATGGACAGCTTCCCTAGTTTGGACATTCAGTGCATAAGAAATAGTGGTAGTTAAGAATGACAATAACATTAGTTTCACACTGTTTTTTGAGAGCATCTTTAGACCTCAAACTGAAATGCATTAGAGTGGCATTAGTTTGACACCGCTTTCTGAGAGCACCTTCAGATATCATGTGTTCAGCTGTCAGAGTCGTGCCCTATTGCACAATGAACTTTGTTATAAATTTCATGGCAAATTTCTGTCCAGCTATTGGAGGCATGTTTTTATGTATATCTATCTCTGTTGGTGACCAAAATAAAGTATTGAGCCACATGGTAATTAGTTATCTCCAAATCAATCTTCCTTGGCCATCTATCTAGAAAGGCTCAAACTCAAATTTGGTTTTACATGAGTTAAGGCATTTATAATGCACAAATGTTTCACTTGACATCATGTACATGTGCTCATCTGCCCAAGGCGTGAAGTAAAGCGCTTTGTTGATCTTAGTGCTGACGAGACTATTGATCTATGGCTTACTGCAAAGAAAGTTGGTGGTCAGTTGGAACACTATCACAAAGCATCATCTCTGACTTTTACAATTCAAGTAAGATAGTTGTAACTTTTGAACTCAAATCTTTTTTCCTTGCATGTAATTCATCTTCTCCATGAAATTAAATTGGTCAAAGTTGACTTGCTAAATCAATCGAATAGTAAAAGCCTCAGCCACTGCTCTGTAAGACTTGCCAAATTGATTTCATTTCTATGGCATCTGAATGTCACATGATATGAATTAGTGAATTAGTAGTAATAAATAGTTCAATGAAAATATGTTGATAAGAAATATAGCTTTGTGTCTCAGTTGAATCTATTGGCACAATACGAGATTCTGGTATATATTACTTCCACTTTCATTTCTTGTACTAAAGAACCTTAACAGTTTCCTATTGCAATAACATGAAGGGGATATTCAAAATGATAAGAGTTATATCTTGCAATTTGTTAGTAAATGTCATCCATGGTCATTGAAGTTTAGTGGATTTTGCTATAATGTCACTAAACTACGGTTTCAAAAGTTGCAATATTTTTGCAATTGATGCACTTCAATAGGAATCTAGCCAATTACCAGTAAATTGCTAACTTGGTGGACATGTGGTCAGTTTTGTGGGCACGTCATTGCGACAATTACATGGGCACCTTGTCAGCATTTCACTGGCAAATTTGCCGGATTCTGGTCAAAGTATTGAGAGACTAGAACAAAAATTTTGTCACCTGATTGTCAAATCATTAAATTTTATGACATCAATGCACTCTTACCCAATTCTGTTAACATTAGCTTACAATGTGGCAGTAAAGGTTCTTAAAGAATTTTGAATGGCTTGTAAGTTCTATTTCTCCTTGAAATTGTATATCCAGCCTTGTCAGAAGTTAGACTGTTCATGAGTGGATGCAGTCTAGGGTCCAGGGCTCAAACTCATGCTGTGAAGGAATGTCTTCTTGTGTTAAAATTCCTTCTGTTCTTTTTTACATTTTGTTCTTTTGTTCTGTGTGGTAATTGTTGATTGTTCTAGGATGGGCCGCAAGCTGGACAGACTGTGCCGCATGTTCACATTCATATTCTCCCGCGCAAGGGTGGTGATTTTAAGGAGAATGATGAGATTTATGATGCCGTAAGTAGTGCAAATCTCATCTACCTGGTTGGTTTCTTTCGGTTCGAAACATAATTATATATGATTGAACCTTTAATCGCACAGATAGATGAGAAGGAGAAGCAACTGAAGCAAAATCTGAACTTAGATGAGGAAAGGAAAGATCGGAGCTTTGAGGAGATGACCCAGGAAGCAGGGGAGTACAGAAAGCTTTTCCTATGAGACAGGCTTTTGGATTGGGCAGGATGGTTGCTGTCTCAGTCAATTCAGACAGGAGCTTTGAGGAGATGGCCCAGGAAGCAGAGGAATTCAGAAAGCTTTTCTTATGAGCCAGGCTCTTGGATTGGGCAAGGATGGTTGTTGTCTCAGTCGATTCTTTTCCTTGGGAACGATTGACATTCGCTTTGGGTGCATACTTTGTTGGGTCTCAACTGGAAGGAACATTTGTTTCCAGGAATAAGTGTAGCAATGTTGGAAGGTGATGTAACTAGTCGCAGCAATTATGAAATAAGCTGATTATACTTGTATGAATAGATGTTCTTAATCTTATTTATGAAACCATTGATGGATTTTTCCGGGTAAAAGACTTGGACTTGATATTGAACAAGAAGTCCAGCGCTTGAAGATCCTTATCGCAGATAAAATTGATAATCGACGCACGTCATATATCGGACGACTTGAGAGCTATTCGGTCGGTTCTTCAGAATTTAAGCAACCGAACAGCATGACAGATTGCTATGCCGTGTTGATGCCCGTGCCAATATGCTACAGTTGTGATGTGATCAAAGTTTAAAATCACTTTTTAAGAAACACTGCTGCTGGATTAGGGTCAACTTTATTTCTCCTAATCATAAATTGGACTTTCACAATCCATTAATTAACTGGTTACAACACTTCGTTGCATAGCCACAACGCAGTGAAAAGCACACGATGGAAAAGCATAATAAGTATAGGAAAATTAATGTCAACGCAAATTACGTTTAATAGAGGGAAAAAGCATAATACGAAACAGAAAACTCCCATTCAAACGCCACGCAGGTAGAGCTGGCAAAATTTGTTACAAATTCATTTTGCAACTCATATATAACAGGCCCTTACTAGAATGGGTAACCCATTTAGCACTTGCCAAGCATTGAAACCAGCAAGAGTGATGGAGAAGTCTAACATCATGGCCAAAGTGAAAGAATCCATGTATCGTTCTTTTGATGCCAATAGGACGGACGACAATTTCGACATGTTATTGGTCGATAGTTTGATAAGGCTAACGAAAGGTCAAGTTATACCAACCAAAGACGAGGTGGTGGCCAAAAAGTACTGTAAATGGTATCATTTGTGGAGTCATAACATTGTCTATTGAATAGTTTTCAAGAAAAACATTCAGGAGGCAATTCGGCAAAGTAAAATAAAATTCGTTGATGACAAGGATAAAGCCCCAATGGAGGTTGATGTTGACCCATTCTTGTAATGACTAGGATGGTGTCGTTGAGGTCCAAAGGCAAAAGACACCAGTCGTCGGATTTATGTATCCAATATAAATAAGAAATCAATTGGGAATGCCGCCAGCATCCTAAAGAACAAAACGAGCAAGCGAGGGATTTTGTCATCGAAGGTGTCCATGATACAAAGCCATCGAATTTGCATCGAAGGTCTCATGTCTTCAATAAGATCATTTACCCAGGAAGGCAGTACTCCAATCGAAGAATATCCAAGTCATTTAAACAAAGATATGAGGAGGGGGATCCTACTATCGATACAATAGGAGAGCCTAGTGATAGGCTCGATTATTATGTCAATTATGGACCACCTCCTTCTTACTCTTATGACTGTAATACTTCTAGATGGGGGGAGGAGTTTGATGACCACACTTTCGGGGATTTCGATTGGTCTCATTCACCCTACCATCAACACACATTGAAGATACCTCACAACCCACAAGAAGATCAATGGTTTGAAGCTGGGGAAATTCAAGGTCTAGGGGGCAACAAAACATTAACCCAAAAGAGAAGGATGAAAAGGAAGAGAAGAATGCGTCAATTACAACAACAAATTAATCAGATTCATATCACACAAGTCAAACCAGCTTCAGTCACGACAAACAAGCTTAAGGTGTATAGAGCCAAGAACTTAGTTTGGAAAAGAAAGACGGAAGAGCCAATATCATCTGACCAAAAGAAAGATCAAATTACTTCGATAGTGACTCAAAGGCATGAACGCAAACCAAAGACATTATCAAGGGATGTGAAACTTGTATTTGTTTATAAATATACTATATCATAGCATACTCTATATATATTGAACAACAATTTCCTATCAATTATTTTCTTTTTTGGCATTTTCGCAAGGAATGTGAAACTTTTCAAGAAAAAGTAACATTTGAATGAGCGAATTGCACCTCATTCATTTGATAATATTTATTGTTGTATTTGTTGGGAATGCATGGTTTTCTAATGACATAATTATAACATCTTTGTTTGGGTTGTAGTTATGCCAACATGTAACAACTACATCATCATTCGCTAATTAGTTGAAATTTAAGTGCTTTTGGCTAAATTAAATTCAAGATCATATCTCTCTATATCAATCATTTAAAGCACATATGAATAATATCTTTGGCTGAGTAATAACTTCTGTTTTTCTTAGATTAATTGGATTTTTTATTTACTGAAATTTTTCATTCAATGAATTAAAAATGATTGAATGAAATTATTTAGCGTTGTTTTTCATAATAAAATTTAATGTTGTAATCAATTTATCATATGTTAAATATAACTAAATAGTTTTAGATGAATTGGATGAGCTATGAAATTTTAACTCAATGATCTCTAATATAAAGGCGAGATGACAATCAATAATCATAAAGCTCACGGGGTGGTGATGCAAGATCAGGCGGCGTGTCTTGCCATGTGACAACCATAAGGTGAAAATGAGGTCAATTCTTAAGACTATGGTCTCTTGTCTTTTAAAACCTCTAAAGAAGGTTAGTATCTAAGTTGGTGATTGCAATTAAAAAAGGTGACGCTATTTTCCTTTCATATATGACTAAATTTATATTATTTTCGCTAAAAAGACAAAATTACTCTTGATAGATCAATTGCAATTTAAAGTAATGGCCCCATTCCTTCTTTTCCTTATTTTTTTTCACTTCCATGTAAAATCTAGTTGTCATAATTAAGTATTACATAACAGATATATATATATATATATATATATATATATATATATATTTCTGTTGTGGATATATATATATATATATATATATATTTTTTTTCTGTTGTGGATATCCACGTATATTGAAGGAATTATGATTTTTTTTTTATTCTCAGATTTTACTTCCGAATAAATAAATTTTGATGAAAAGACAAATTTCCTTATAGGCTCTTTATTTACTACATCAAAAAAATTGTGTTTTCCCCTTACTATTGACGAGATACTTTTATAAAAAGTATGTAAAACATCATAGGAGTATCTAAATACACTAAAAAAGTCAACGTGAAAAAGTTAAGTACGAGCCATCTTGATATTTTTTCATAAACACTTTATGTATGATATTCATTTTTGTCTTTCCAAAATAATGAGATTTCACAAGCATTAAAATATCTTATTTTATGCAATGTTTGACATAATTGAATTTCATCTTTCAAAGTTTCATGTTGGAAAATGTAATTGTGATTTCATTTTGGAAATCATTAAAGAGGAGTTTTTATTGTTTTATCCTTAGATATATCTGTATATAAAAGACAACCGATAAGAAAATGTTTTTTTGGTGATATGCATAGTAAAGTGAAAGTTTATAAACAAGTAATTGCGTTAAAAATTGTTTTTTTTTTTGGTAAGGACGTTAAAAATTGTTTATCTTAAATTTTTTCTATATTTTACTTGACAATCGATCTATAAGTTTGCTCGACAACATAAAAAATAATTAGGTTTCTTGAAAAATTTTCTTTTCGACAAAACTAATTTTTACAGAAATAAAATCTAACAATAAACAAAAAACATAGTGCCCACAAGAGGGGGAAAAATAGTACGTGTGAAATTCTTAATTAATGCATATGCATTTTACATAGAAATAGAAAAACTAAGAAAAGACAGAAAGAATAAATTCACGGCAACAATTTAGATTGTAACTAAATGACTGGGGCAACTTTGTCATTTTGGTAATGGGAAAAAGGTCAGAAAAGTTCTAAACCTATTGTATCAATGTCAATTTAGCCATAAATCTTTTAATAGTGCCAATTTAATCCTAAACAATTTGACTTAGTACCAATTCAATTCTCTTGGTTAATTTTGGCAAGATATTACTAAGTGGACATCGGCCAACCCATATGGTATAATTTTAATAATTTATTTTTATTTTTATTTTTATTTTTTGGGCAAGGCAATGGCCAGTGTCCTCCCATAGGCAAGGCCCAGCGAGGGGCCAAATTTGGCTTGAGACCAGGCTAGGGCGGCCTCACCAAATCCGGCTTCGGCAAGGGGAGCTCTTGCTAGGGCTTGCCCTCACCCAATTGGACCTCACCTACGGCAGGCGACGACAAATGTCATCTAGATGAGGCTAGCTTAGCCATGGCCAATGGCTTGCCATCACCTATGGCTAATGGCCGATCACTGGCAAAAGGAAGAAGAAGGAAAAGAATGATAGAAAAAAAAAACAGAAAATATTATAAGAAATGAAAAAATATAAAAATATTATTAAAAATTATGCATGTCAGTATCGGTGGTGCCACTTAGGCCGCCAGCGCCCACGTTAGTAATATTCAGCAAAAATTAGCCGGAACTAAATTAGCACTAGAAGAAAAAAGTTTAGGACTAAAGTAATACTATTAAAAGGTTTAGGATTAAATTGACATCAATGTAAATTTAAGACTTTTTCGATATTTTTTTCCTTTTGGTGAAATATTGATGAATTCAATGGGTGGAAATAATGCGGCCCTTAAAGAATCACTTAAAAGGCACACTAAAATATGTTGTTCCATGGACTATTTTGGTTCTGTTCACCGAACGCGTAACCACTCCATATTATAAGTCAACGTCTTGTGCTTTCTCTATAGCCAACGGACGTGCAAGTGGTTCCTTTGCTCTTCCGCTTGTCATCTTGTTGTCACAGGCCAAACCCTAATCTTCTTCTTGGTTCACCTGTAAGTTCTTTCCTACCTTCTCTTCAACACACTGTCTTTGGTTTGGTTATCTCCTTCTTTTATTTATTTTTACTTTTTTTTCTCGGGGTCTAAGAGGTTGATTGTCTGGGCTTGTTCTCGTGATGAAGCTGATCCAGTCTCTGCTCTCTTCCAGATTTAAGTCGTAGGTCAGTGAATGAACTTTTGCACTGTCCTGTTCACTTTCTCATTTGATGCATTGTTAATTGAAGTCGAAATCAAAATTTATCGAATTCAATCTCCTTCGACATATTCTGATTATTGTAGATGGCATTGGAGCCTTTCACCTTCGGACCTCACAAAATCAATCCGGCGGAAGTATTTTACACCACATCTCTGTCGTTTGCAATGGTCAACTTGCGTCCTGTTCTTCCCGGTCTCTCTCTCTCTCTCTCTGTGCCTGGTTGCAATTTTGACTGGACAATATTGAAACCGCCCCAAAAGACGTGTAAATGGGGAACTTTATCGGCAAGTGATATAAATTAATTGGTAGAAAAGGAAACTGTTTCCTCAGTTTCCAACAACATTCCGTTTGCATGAAAGAGTTGGTCCTATGCCATCACAGATTCCGTTAAAGTAGGAAGCACACTGTGCATTTAGCTTCAAATAAGAAATCCTTTCAACAGAACCCCGAGCCAGATGTGAATAGCTTCATATTGAATGGGTTGTCAATTATAAGGTTAACTGAACAACCATTATCCTCTAAAGTTGCATTTTCAAAGTGGAGAAAATCTTTTCCTTTTAGTTCTCTGTTCTACTTCTGGATACTACACCTAATGTGTTTGGTTTTGATTTGAATTTATTACCTTGCAGGTCATATCCTTTCCACGTAATTAAATTCGACGATAGCACTTTTGTTTGTATGGGTAAGTATGTTATTTAGGAGAGCATGGATGGGGCCTGAAGGCCCTTCTTTGAGCAGAATTTGTGAGAAAGTGGCAAAATAGGCATTATTCCTTCTTAGATGGAGTTGAGTGCTGAAAGACTACGAGGGAAACCATGAAGTCAAATGTGCCACCAGACCTATCACCGAGAAAGCAACCCAATTCACAAGGATTCATATCTCCCCGTACCTATTCTCATGAGGTGTTGGATCCGCAAATCATGAGGATCCTGCAAGAGTCATCCTCTTTAATGCTTTCAGCATTACTTCGGCCACATTAAAGCTGCTCTCTTTTATGTTAACCCAAAAGAAAACACCGTTCAGCATGTCCAATTCCCAACTGGATCTATCATACACTGGTGTACTCCCGGAATTTCTTACATCTGGTATGGATAGCTGCCCTCGTTTGGACAGTCAGTACACAAGATTCACAAATGCATTAGCGTGACACTGTTTTCTGAGAGCACCTTCAGACGTCAAACAGCAATGCATTAGAGTGGCATTACTTTGGCACCTTTTTCTGAAAGTATCTTCAGATCTCATATGTATAGCTGTCAGAGTCATGCCTTGGTGCATGATGAACTCTGTTATGTGCATGATGAACTCTTTTATAGATTTCACTGCAAAGCTTGGCATAGCTTTTGGAGGCGTGTTCTTATGTGTATCTGTCTCTGTTGGAAGCCAAAATCGTGTAAGTGTAGCCGCGTGGTAATTAGTATTCCCCATGTCAATCTTCCTTAGCCATCTAGAAAGGCGCATACTTCAGTTTGGTTTTGAATGAGATAAGGCATTTACGATGCATAAAATGTTTCACTTGACATCATGTACATGTGCTCATCTGCCCAAGGCGTGAAGTAAAGCGCTTTGTTGATCTTAGTGCTGACGAGACTATTGATCTATGGCTTACTGCAAAGAAAGTTGCTGGTCAGTTGGAACACTACCACAAAGCATCATCTCTGACTTTTACAATTCAAGTAAGACAGTTGTAACTTTTGGACTAAACTCTTTTTTACTTGTATGTACACAGCCACCCTTAACATGCCATCTTAGATGCTGTACATGTTACTCACCAAATTGATTCCATTTCTCTGGCATCTGAATGTCACATGATATGAATAGCGAATTAGCAGTAAATAATGGTTCAATACAAGTATATGCCGATAAGAAATATAGCTCTGTGGTTTCGATTGAAACTCTTAGCTGATTCAATAAAAAAATTCCAATTTATATCACTTCCACATTTATTCCTTGTACTTACCGAGCCCATATTAACCCTTTCCTATTGCAATTACATTGAAGGGGAATTCCGGATTGATAAGAGCTATCTCTTTCAAATATTTTTTTTTTTTTTTTTTTTGTAAATTTCGTCCATGGTCATTGAAATTTAGTGAATTTTGCTATTAGGTCACTCAACTCCAAGTTTAATCATTCAACACAATGAAGTTACAATATTTTTGCAATCGATGCACTTTATCAGTAATCTAGCCAGTTATCCAGTGAATTGCTGACGTGGTGGACGTGTGGTCAGTTTTCTGGACATGTCATTGTCATGCTGACATTACATGGGGACCATGTCAGCATTTCGCTGGCAAATTTGTGGGATTGTGGTTAGAGAGCGTCGATTACTTTAATTTAGAAGTTTCATATACTGAGTGACTAGAACAAAAATTTAGCGATCTAATTGTAAAATCATTAATATTTTATTACATCAATGCAATTTTGCCGGATATTGTCAACATTAGCATAAGACATGGCAGTAAGGTCTTAAAGACTTTTTGAATGGGTGGGCTGAAAGTGCTAGTATTACCACCTAAAGAGGGGTGAATAGGTGTAAAAACAAATTAAGCTAATAAAAATAGTAAAAGTAATTGTCTTTAAACAAAGTCTGATTGACACCAGACTTCTGATACAAACTCAAATAAGATGTTTTCGAAATTAGCATAACTTAGAAAAATATTGCAGCAAACAATTCAAAAGAGTTAAGGGAAAAGAAAATTGGACACAAGATTTATAGTGGTTTGGCTTAAATTAAGCCTATGTCCACTCTCCCATGCTGACAATCTTCTAGCTAAATTTCACTATAGAATCAAAAGAAAATTACAACGATTTAAGTATGATCACTTAGTGAAGAGTTTCTCTTTCTCTCACTAAGCCACTCCTTTTGTGTTTTTCTCTTTTGAGTACAATTGTAGGCACTATCGATGAAGAAGAAACGATTGGTAATGCTTCAAACTTTGGAATTTTAATTCTCACGCACACTTTCAAATGGACCAAATGACCTTCTTAAATATCCCTCCATGCCTTTCTAACCGTTGGCACTTTCCAGAGGAATTTCTTCTAATCAACTCGTTAGACAGAATCAATTAAGGAAATCTTATAGCCGTTTGAAGATTGAGTTGAAAATCCGATGATCCTGGTCGCCCATACAATTAGAATCTAGGTTTCCACAAGTAGATGCTTCCCAAAAAGGAACTTGTCTTCGAAATTGATTTCATCAATCCATGATTGATTTTATCAATATATTTAGAAAAAGGTAAGTGAGATTCTCCGCCAGAAAGCCAAATATATCTTGCACGTACCGAATCCTTGTTGAACAATCAATAATCCTGAGTTTGATTATATCTCCGTTCTTGACTTGGGTTCAGTCTGTATCTTCGTCAGAGTGGGAAAGACTTTTGATGTGAAATAAACTTTGGCAGCATTCCATGATATAACACAAAAGTCTAATATTCCTCAGAGTAAGAGTAAGAATAAGAGAATGAAAGTTCTGTCAACGTCAAAACCTATAGGAGTTTTCTCAACATGGGCAAGTCTATTTCTCATTGAAATTGAATATCCAGCCTTATCAGAAATTAGACTAGTGATAAGTGGCTGCAATCTAGGGTCCAGGGTTTAAATGTATGCTGGAGAGGAATGTTTTCACGTGTAAGAAATTGTCTGTTCTTTTTTCCTTATTGTTCTTTTGTTCTGTGTGGTAATTGTTGATTATGCTAGGATGGGCCGCAAGCTGGACAGACCGTGCCACATGTTCACATTCACATTGTCCCCCGCAAGGCTGGTGATTTTAAGGAGAATGATGAGATCTATGATGCAGTAAGAAGTGCAAATCTCATCTACCCTGCTGGTTTCTTTCAGTCTGAAACATCTCTTTATGATGGAATATACCTCTAATCGCACAGATCGACCAGAAGGAGAAGGAACTGAAGCAAAAGCTCGACGTAGATAAGGAAAGGAAAGATCGGAGCTTTGAAGAGAGGGCCCAGGAAGCAGAGGAGTACAGAAAGCTTTTACTATGAGTCATGCTCTTGGATCGGGCAGGATGGCTTGCATCAGTTGATTCTTTTTCTTGTGAACAATCTGCAATTAGCTTTCGGTGCATGCATTGCCTGTATCTTGGCTCTGGACCTCTCTACTGGAAGGAGCATTCGTTTATCCGCTATTTGGCTTGTAATGATTTGTGAATGAATTTAGCAATGCTGGAAGGTGATGTAATAACGTAAGTAGGTGGTTATACTTGTATGAATGGATGATCTGAATGTCGGTTTAAAAACAAATGATGGATTTTTCCGGGGAAAAAAACTCAAGACTTGATTGTGCAGGAGGGGTCAAGACGCAGTCGGGCGCCGGCGGCTGACTCAACTCAAGTGCCCCCCGAACCGCGCGAAATGGTCGCCTATTACACGGCTCACTAACTCTGCCTGGGGTGGGGGTACCTATTATTCGTCGGCGGTCCGGCGCACCCCTACTCACTTAAAGGATGCTGCTTAATTACGAAGGAATTTCATTCAACATCTAGAGAGTTCCCTTTCGTTAAGCGCATCGAGCCAGGAATCAGGAACGAGGCATAATAGCCCTTACCCTTTTGAATCAGCTAAGACGAGGCTTTCTTACTTGTTCACAGCACTACTTAGTAAATAAGCTTCCGAGGCCAGCCCTTGGTGAGTTTACGAACCTTGACCATCACCACTTCCAAGCCCACCCATTTTCATGGGGAACTCACAGAACACCTACCTAATCTACTTGACTTATAAGAGAAATTCATGTCAACTGACTCTAGCTCTATCCATTCCTTCCTTTAATCTGCCTTGATCCTATATACAGGATAGGCCCAAGCCTTTCCCCTCTCCCTGACCGAGCAGTAATTCCCCACGGCTGACAAATAGGAGTTGAGGTTGATTGTGCAGGAAGTCCAGAGTCAGAAGATCCTTTATGGCAGATAAACCGATGCCCCGTCGCCATTTATTTGGTAGCCAATCCGTTGGTATATGCTATTCTTGAGTTGTGATCAAGGCTTAAATCGCTTTTAAGAGACCACAAAGGTATAATTAAATCATTATGTCAATATTATAAATGGTAAGTTTTCACAAAGATAGCTAGAAAATTTTTTACTCTTATTGTTTGCGACTGTTGAATATGTTGTATGTCGTACCACATTAAAACATGTCAACTATAAAAGGGTCTTCTGTATCTTTTTATTACTATTGATAGTTATAATTGCCAAGAAAGAATTAGGGGTAATCAGTATTAGGGTTGGTTAGTTCCCACCAACCGGACCGACAGAGTTCCCAATTTGTGAAACTGGGAATCTGTTTAATTAGTTTGGTCCGATTCCAAGTTCCGTCTTGGAATTGGTAAATTTTTCTTTCTGTTTTTTTCCCTTCTATTCCCTACATCTTGAACTCAAAAAGTCAGGTATTGCCTTTTGCTTGCATTTGGTAATGTTGCTTCCACCATCAACTAGAGCAATTATATCTGCATTATGTTCCGATGAAATGAAACCAAGCATTTTTACTCTTTAAGAGAAAAAGAATTATAAAAAAATCATTTCAGTTTGCTCCGATCTGAGTGGTTCGGTTTGACACCTTGAACTGAGAATTGGAACAAGAATTGCCAATTCCAAATTTTGAGAACTAGGAACCAAACTGGTTCTCAAGTTGGAATTGGACCGATGTTCCCCTAAATGGAATGGCTATATATATTGTCATGTGGCATAAAATTTTTATATGTATGAGTTCGCAATAACTTACTTTCCTCACAGCTTGCCACCTCAGCCAAATGCCTTGAAAATTACCGTCCTAATTAGTAGTGAATATGGCTCAATGCCTAAAATTGCGTTGATTATTAGTTTTAACAATTTATGCGGGCCAGATAATGATATTTTAGAGGGGAAAAAAAAAGAACATTTATTTAACCAGGGAGAATCACACATGTCAGGTATTTTTTCTTGGATGAATAAAGCATAACTACATTCTCAAATATAAATTCATCTCATTAACAATAAAACAAATACTAATTGTTTCAACGGTAAAGCAAGTCCACATTGCATTGGAGACTCGCGAGATGTGATAAAAAAAGAAACCCAATAATTATCAGCATCGGAATAGGAATAGGTAGCAAATTATAGGACGTAACAAGTCAATTACCATTCGTTCAATTTTGACATCTTGCATTTCCGCAAACTCCAAAAACACCAAGCTCTAGATATCTATAACGACAATTAGGCATTTTTCATTTGATTGCACGGTAGTATTTGATAATTTGGTAATCAAAAGTGATAATCGTACTTTTTGTATGTTAGACAAACGATTGGCGATCAATGAAAATAATATAAATTTGACATTTGGTCTTAAAAGACGAAATGCAGAAAGAGGGGCACGCTCGCTATTCTCACGATTTCCAAGTTGATGGTGAAGAAATTCGAGCGTAATTAGAATATTTTTTTACATCTGCTTTGAAAATGAAGCTGGCGGAAATGTAAGATATCGAAGACCGTCGTTCCGGATCAGTCAAGAATTAAGCTATTACAAATTCATGGGGACTCGTCCGATAAAGACAAGAATAACTGGCAACTTACACATTTTGTTTTTTAAATAAATAATTACCTATCAATATTAATTAGTATCCCGACAAGAGATCCATAAATATGGGTATATGCACTTGAATGAGTGAAAACTTAATATGTACAGTGTCCTAAACCACACGCTTACTTCGTTTCAATGGAAACCTTTAGTTTATTTTTGTATGCTCATGTATAAAACATTTACTTAGCATCACTTATATGCATATTCACATCACTCGAGACGTTCACAATTCAGCAAAAGTGACAGAACAAATGCCCAAAGATAGTAACAGATCAAGTAAGTAAGGAATATCGGTGGCTGAAGTACCCGAACTTTGTCTGTTTCATAATCGACTACCTAAACTCTTATTTTGTTCAATCAAGTGCCTCAGCTTTTAATATTCAACTCGATGTAGGGCCTCCTTAGATTGATTATCATGTAATGTGATATTGCTGGCGTGGTAGATAACTGTGAAAAAGTGTGCTATTTGATGAACTTCTTGCAGTTATAGCCACCACTCATTTTTGCATTAAGTTGTGACAATTGCTAGGGGCTTGCATGAAAAAATTTCTGGAATAGAAATCAATTTCTATTCCATGGACGAGTTTCTAAGCAAAGAAACATGTTTGATAATGATTCAAAATTTCTATTTCTGAATCAAAAATTCATTTAATAATAGAATAAAATTTCTATTTCTAGGAGCGGCAACGACCGGTGTCTGATGGCCGGAGTCCGACGTCCGGCACCGAAGTTTGGTGACTGGTGACGAGCGGCCGAAGTTCGAAGTCTGGTGATCAACAATTACGTCCAATGTTCGGAGTTCGACATCCAACGTTCAACATCAGGATTCCAGCGACCGGAGGCCGGCGGCGGGTGGCCAGTGGCCTGAGGCCAGGCCGGCGGCCAACGGCTGACATCTGACGGCCAATGGCGAGCGGCGGACGATCGGTGGCGGACATCCGGTGGTTGGTGGTGAGCCTCCGGCATCCAACGATTGGCGATGAGTGGCCAACAACGTGTGAGTGTCCGGCATCCGCGACCGGCGGTTGGCGAAGGGTGGCCGGAGTTCGGTGGCCGGCAGCCGACGATCGGTGGCCGACGATCGGAATCTGTTCTAGAAATAAAAAATGAAATTGCGTTACCAAACAGATTTATGTTCCAAATCTATTCCGGGAAACAGAAACAGAAAAATAGAGAAACAAAAATGTTGTCATGCACGCCCTAGGCAGCTGCTTCATCCAATTTTGAGTTGTCGTAGTCTTAAAATATTTTATAAAAGACACTGGTTACACCATTTGATAATATAGCCACAAGCAACAAAAGCTACACCAAAGACAGCTTGGAAAACAAAAGAAATTGAATATCAACACAAACCAATTAGTCTAATAAAGGGGGAAAACCATGATACAAAACAAGAAATTCACATTATAACGCCACCTACGAAACAAGACAACAAAAAAGACAATCAATGTATACCAAATAGTCCATATCCAAAAATGTATAAAACAAAATCCATCGTTAAAGAGGATAAGTACTTAATCATTCCTTAACTTATTTTATGAATGTCAATTTAATTATAAATTTTGCAATTTTTCCAATTTAGTCATAAACATTTGCACGAAGTTCCAGTATAGTTCTAACTAATTTTTGTCAAAAATTGTTATGTATGATGATCGGCGATAATTTTCGGCAACAATTGGTGTTGACACCTAAATTTTGGCGACCTGTTTAGTCATTTATTGCATTAAAAAATAAGGGTTTAATTTTATCCCTGAAAAAATAGTTAATTGCATAGCATATAGATTTAGGTGCATTTATTTTTAATTTGCATTTTTTACGTTTATTTGTTGGACCGGTAGCGGACGGATTCGAATTAGTGGTTTTGAGCTTTAATTTGGCAGACCGGACTAAGCCCATGAAGCAAGTAAATTGGCCCAAGCCCGTTTTCTTTTAATGACAAAAATTACCTAAATGGAGATTTGAAATGATATTACGGTGGATTTTTGGAATTTAAGAAAATCGGGTTGCAATATTATCTTTAGGCGATAAAATCAGGAGATGTGGAAAATAAGAAAAAGTGATATTGCATGCCAAAAAGAAATATTCGTGGATGTTGATTTGAAAAGGAAATTAAAACCCTAATCTTCAACTTATAAAAAGGTTTTTCGCGTAGGTTTCAAAAAAGAAGGCCACACCTATTGACACATACGGCCACGCAATTGAGAAGACACGGCTGCAGAAAACATGAGAGAGGGTGAGGAACGTTCAGCCAATCATCACACGTCGAGCCTCTCGTGGTTGCGACCTTGCTGACCTTGCCACTGAGCTTCACATCGGCTGTCGCTGTTCGCCGTCACGAGACGGTAATCCATTGCCACGCCTACCTCTCGACAACAAGGTGGCCTTGCCATGATATCTCCAGAAGGCTGCGAGATCTATGTCGGCTCGTTGCTTCCTTCCTGTTGAGCCTACGTCATTGTCGCTGCTCCTCGTGTGGCCAGGGCTACCAATTCCACGGCAATCATCAAGGAGTCCAAGTGTTCAATAATTGCTCCAGCAGATCTTCGTGGTCTTTTGGTGAACATCTTGCAGTCAAAAAAAGAAGAGTAACAAGCGTCCATAAGCAAAGGGAGAAGAAGACAAAGGAGGAGTCTTTGCTTCGTCCAATAAGGGGGGGGGGGGGGCGGGCGCTTTCTCTTTCTTCCCTGGTCAGCACCGAGCATACAATAATCCAGAGAGAGAATAGAGGTTAGAGCGAGGTATTTTCTTCGCGGTCTCGGCTTCACGACTCCTCCCACTACGACACTGTGTTCCTGCTAGCTACAGCGCTTCCCGTATTGGACCAAGTGATCGAGCCGCAGTCCTGATCTTCACCACCACCAACCGTGATCTACTCCAGCTACTTGTGAACAGCAGTCCAAGAGTCCCTCAGTTGACCTTCTCAACATCGACGCCGATCCTTGCCTCGTTTCACTGAGTTGTTGTTTATTGCTGAACCGTTGCAATTCCGGCGAGTTCACCGGGATTAATATCCTAGACGATTCCTTGTGTTCTCGCTCTCTTTTGCAGGTTTACGGGTGCTTTTGTCCACGACCAGCAACAAAACCGTGGCGTCCCACGAATTCAAAAAGGGAACAAAGTTGAGAAAAACCACGGGTGTAAAAGACTGATGAGCTTGAAGAAAGTAATCCGTTCTGGTAGAAAAGGTCACAATTCGGCCAAATAAGGGCAGGCGGTGGATTTGTCTTCTCTTGAATTTTGTCTAGATTTGCCAATTTGTGGGTTTTGTGATTTTACTTCATGCAATAAGAAGGATTACTTTTTGGCCAGGAGATCGTGAAGATGTTTACTCACTATCATATTCGACACAAGGACCCAGGAACATGCTTCCTTCGAAATAGTGGATTTTGTCTCCACGTTCAATAAACTAGGCGGAGCTCCCGCACTCGTCCGAAGCCCCGATGCTGTCATTCCCGCTCGTGTCCGAACCGAGTTGATTTTACGAACTTTCTATTCTTGCAGGTTCATTGGTCGTGAGCCCGTCATCGCCCGTCTTGACGCAAACTGTTATTCATGAATCCTTCACGCTAGTCCCATTGCGGAAACTAATCATCCGCCCATGGCTGCCCGTCTCCGCATCTAGCCGAACACAACCACGCACCGCCATCACCCGTTGAGCGGATTCTGTTCGGTTCAAATTTGGTAGCATTATTTGCGGAATCAGGTAATTATCTTATCTAAATTTGATTTGAATATTTTATTGCCTAATACGTGCTTTTCAATATCTTACGTGCATATTTGAATTATGAATGTATTTCCGGTTAGGATTTGTTGCCCAATTCGCAACCGCTAACATATTTTTTATTCCACCTATAAGGCTTTAGATGGAATAATTAATCACGCGGGAGTAAAATTGATATCTTGATTTTTAAGGCTTAAGATCAATTTATCGATTTTATTAGCGAAATAATCGAGTCGGACTAGATATCATTTTCAAATTCGAGCGATGGATAGTATCTTTGGTGATTGCGAATGATTTGGTGTTTTATCATTTAATTGCTTTATTTATCCCGAAAACACAAAAAGATTGCATATTTCATTTTAAGTTTAGATTGATTTAGATGAACTGCCTCTTAGGTTAGAGACTACTAAGTTAAGATAATATCTTGGTTTAAATTAGGATTTAGCCTGCCCTAATAATTAATATAAGTTGGATAGAATTTTAATCTAGCTAGCTAATTTTCATATTTTCCTAATTTCGAATTTCATAAAAAAAATACAAAAAATGCCTTAGGATAAGTTAATTCCATAGATTGCACATTTATTAAGAAAACACAAAAAAAATGTCATTACATGTCATATAGAATTAGATTTATGAAATGCATGTCATTTAGTGATCGTTGCTAGGTCCATTTAATTAAAAATTACCTGTCATTAGAAGTAGGTCATATTGCATTGCATATAGATTAGATTCTCATTAATTAAGTGAAAACGAAAAAAAGAAATTGCGTGTTAATTAGAAATCATATCTAGGGTTGATGTGAATTCTGATTTGACACAGATGCTTTCGTTGCTAAGAGGTAAGTTCCGTAATTTATTCATTATTTTCTTGGGTGTTAAATTGATGGTTTGCGCACCCGTATGATCATCTCACATGTTAGGGGAATAAATTTAAAATCAATTCAAGCTGCTTGCAAAACATTTTTTTTTAAAATAAAAGAAAAAGGTACCGAAAGGGCGTTAGAGAAATCTAGCGTAATCAAGTCCCCAAACTCACAATCTCTGGTTCGTAGGAGTAAGGTAAATCTCCCGTTACTTTACTTAGGTGTCTAATTGACCTACCGAAAATAGATTAGTGGCGACTCCTGATTGAAAATCATTTGCATGTTAAGAACTTGAACCTAAGTTATGAATTGGTATGGGCTTGGGAGAGCCCGAGCTAAGTTTAGGCTTAGTAATCCATTAGCCAAACCCTAGGTGGTTCACACCCGAAAATTTTTGGTCGCAACAATTGGCCAGAAGGACTACATTGAAATTTTGTGTGAATTTAAGACTGAATTAACATTCGTACAATAGGTGTATAAATGAGATGGTAATAATCTCAGAAAACATGAGTAACATGTAAAATTGAAATAGTGGCGCTTGGAATACTTCTAGTTAGCAAGCTTTTATTTTGTATGGGGTATCTGAGGAACCTTACATTTCAAGGTTAACCTTACATTTCAAGGTTTTACTTATAAGATTGAATTAGTGGGTTACTTGAAGTATTTATAGTTGAATCAAGATGTTGGCTTCGGTGGTTATATTTGGTCACCTCATCTGGTAGCCGATGATGTGTGATTGATGTGGTATATTTGTGTGAGCTTTGCCTCGACTGGAATGACATCCATTAATCTCGTCTCTTGAAATATACGTTTGATCTACATAAATGTTTGAGTTAGAGCATGTGCTTGATTATGGAAGAAAGTTGGACGTACGACACCCATGAGTTGAGCTGAAGCTATGGAGTCCACTACAAATTCGAACAAAGCTGGAGGACTGAATTCATGCACTTGCCTTATTAATACTGAGGTGTATTCTCATGGAGGAGTCTTGTGATATCATCTACTCATTTATCAATTGATAGTTGTCACTGTTAAAGACATTGCCAGAGAAAGTGGTGCTTATTATCAGCTTGATCATGAAAAACGATCGGCAACATGTCAGCTCTGGAAATGAGAGATAATTTGTAGAGAAAGCTTGTTGATTGTGATCCTTGGCTGGCAAAGCAATTTTTCGTTCATGAATTTGAGTCACTTGGTTATGGAGAGTTCTTCAGTCCTGACAGAACACATCTCCTATGCCTACTTGGAAGAAACAGTTCTTGCATGGTGACTTGTGTAAGAAGTCCCACTTTGAGATTTCCGTCCCACAGCATCAGTTGATGGTACTAATATCACAACCATTGAATAGCTTGAGGGGATGATGTAGTGACCAAACAGATGATTTTGACATCGCTTTTGTAGCAATTTTCCTATCCTCAGTTTCAAAATGGAAGTTGGTTTATTGAAGGATTTTCCAAATATTGTTGGGGAGTATGGAGGTACTTCGTTGTCAAAATACGTCCTTTACTCGTAGATATTTTATGGGTACCCGCGGTCATGATAGGCTGGCGCTTGATGATGATTGTGCGTTTGAACTTGAAACCATTGGCAGAGGACTGATGTCTCACAGAAATAAGGAAAATGGGAATCAGTCTCCTCCGAGGATGCACTTGAACTCTTACTAAGGGCGCCGATGCTGTCAGATTTAAGTCGGTCGTTGCATTGGGACCTTAAGTTTGCTCCATATCTCGACCCTCTTGAAGGATGGTTGTTGAATGAAGTCAATAGAACAAGTGACAAAAGATTAGGGCCGTCAAATGGATGGTTCGGGTCAAAAATGGTCCGATCCATATTGACATATTTAACTTGTTTTGGCCCATTTTCATACAATGTAAATTTAATAACCCATATCCGACTTGACTCGTATTATCAAAACACATTAATATTCTAAGAAAACAATTTTCTAGGAAAAAAATCATATTTTTCGATATTCGGTTAAAACTTAAAAATAAACTAAAAGATATCTTCCGTTGTTCAGTAAGGAAAATCTTTTACTCATGCACCCCTTTCAATAATTTTATTATTATTATATTTTTTAAATTTTAATTATATTTATATTTATTCTTTTTCTTTCCTTTTCTATTTTTTTCCTTTTGTTTCTTTTTCTTTTTCTTCCTCATTGGCCGATAGCCGGCCATGGTGTCAGCTAAGGATTGGCCATAGGCTAGCTCAAGCCTCACCATAGACCAACGAGGCTCGAGCTCACCAAATTCCAATGAGGTCGAGCCTCGCTAGCCTATGACGAGGCCGAGCTTGCCTGACGTCGGTAACCTCGAGCCTCGCCAGATTGAGTGAGTCTCGAGCCTCGCCCAGTCACCAAATGAGGTGGGGCTCGAGCTCGCCTTTGGCCAATCACCAACCACCACCACCACAGCCTACAATCGGCCAATGAAGAAGAAAAAGAAAAAAAGAAAAGGAAAGTTAAAAGTAAAAGGTTTATTGTATGAGTAGAGGAAGTTTTGTGTTAGATTCTCCATTTAATGTCGAAGATGGGTCAGACATTCTGACTCATTTTCAATCTGATCCATTTTCGACCCATATAACTCAGCTTGAAACTTTTTGGACCAATTTTGAGTTTGGGACACCTAGAGTATCAAAACTTGGCACGGAATGACACTTAAGTGCCAAAACTTTGAAAAGGTACACTTAAGTGCCAATATCAGAGTAAAATGAAACGCTTAAGTGCCAATCCGGCCAAAAACCGGCCAAAATGCAGACGTGGCATTTTCCAGTGACATGCTTAACCGACGTGGCAATTTTGTAAAAAAAAAAAAAAAAAAAAAAGCACACGTGGAGGAGGAAAACAACGTCGTCCCATCCACTCTACCTTTGGCCAAACTAAACGACGCCGTTTTTCCTTAGTGCTAAACGACGTCGTTTAGCTTATTTGGATTTTAACCGTTCGTCCATCAATTCACACCAGATCTGACGTCCTCTCCATCGCCGTTCACAGGTCGCCATTCACAGGTTGTCGTTCACAGGTCATCGCTCACCGTCGTCGCTCGCCGTCGTCGATTTGCTCAGGTTTTTTCTCTTCTTCCTCTCCCATGTGGTGAAATTAGGGCTCCAACTCGTTTATTAGGGCTCGAACTTGAAATTTGGGGGTCGGCTGGGAAAACTTAGGCTTGGATGGTATTGATATGAGATTTATGGCTCAGATGTGGTGCTAGAACCCTACTGGGGGGTTCGGATTGACAGTTTAGAATCGGCCTCGAAATGTAGGGCTTGGTAGGGGGAAAATTAAGGCTCAGATGTGGTGGTAGGTACTGTGATGTGTGATTTAGGGCTCGAATGTGGAATTGTGATGTGCGAAAGTAATTTGTAGTGGTCGGATGTGAAATGTGCGATGGTGATTGGTGATTGTTAGGGTTCGGAGTATTAGACATGTCCGAATCGAATCTCTTGTTGTCGTGGGGATGGGGACTTCTAGGTATTTTTTTAGTAAATTGTAGTGTTGAAATTGGTGTCATGAGGACTAATGCTTATCTGGAGGATCTCTCCATATTTTAAAGGAATGAGACGACATAATCAAAGTAGTTGTCGAGTCCCCATCTCTATTTGTCCTAAGGCCTCTTTTCAAGCTGTAGCTGTCGTCTGACCTATGCATCTTCCATCTTTCTTTTTTTCTTTAATAAAGAGTGTAGGGACCTCTACATGCAATTGTCTGTTGTCCTTTGTGAATATGGTGCCAAAAGTTAATTGTATATTTTTCCCCTTTTGTTGCAGAAATGGCTCATGATAAGGACTATGTTGCTGTCATCGTTTACTACAGTGGGGATTTTGCGATTGGGGAGGATGAGTGGGAGTATGAGGGGGGGAGTGAGGGTACTATATTTGTAGATATAAAGAAGGCATCTTATATTGGATTTGTTAGGGATATAGTGACAATTTTGTCTTGTAGAGTACAAAAGTTACTGTACTGTGTTCCTGGGAAAGGCTTGAGAGATGGTTTGAGAGTTTTGGAAGATGATAATGGTTTTAGGAATGTCCTATATCATTATATTTATGGAGAAGAGGCGAAAGTATTTGTTGAATACAATAGTGATAGTGAGGACGAAGATGATGATAGAGATAGCACCCAAGTAGGAGAAGGAGGAGATGGTATTCAAGCTAGTACTGAGATTAGGGATGAAGCAGGGCATGATGGACAGGATGGGGGAGGAGAGGGGCGCAGATGCTGATCACCAGAGTGATGGTGACATAGGTGATGTTACCATCACTGAATTAGATTGGGAAGTAGCTGAATCTAGTGATGGTGATGATGACTATGACGATGAAGGGTTGGCTGCTAAAAATTTATTAATCTTAAGTGACGACGACGATGAGGAGCTTACACAGTCATGGAAAAAACAAAGAGACTTTTTGTCAAATAGATTTGCAACTTTGCAGGTAGCTAATGAAGTTCCAAACAAAGACGAAGGCCCTGTAGATGTTGGTGTTGCTGGCCAGGAGACAAATTATGAAGAAAGCATCGACACTGCTACTTCCCAGGACGAACTTAAAGAAGATCAATGAGCTGTGTGTAGAAGGAAAAGTAAGTGTCATTCCTATGATCCATCCGTTGTCTCTCCTACTTTGTCAATAGGTATGAAATTCCATGATGCGATACAATTTAGTAAAGCTATACTAAAGAACTCCATTGCTGCACAAAGAAATATTAATTTCGTAGAAACACTAAGAACTTTGTAAGAGCTAGGTGTTCGCAGCAAAATTGTCCATGTAAGATTTATGGTGCGTTTGTTAAGAAGAGTGGGTCTTTCTAAATTAGAGCCTACCAAGAGGAACACACTCGTTCCATTAATTTTCAAAACAAAAGGGTAACAAGTGCATTGTTGTCCAAGCACTTCTTCGATCTGATCAAGCCGATGCCCGAGATGAAAATTACTAACTTTAGGATGCTGGTGAAGGAGCGTGTAGGCATCAATGTATCTAGGACTTAGTGCAAAAGAGCAAAGCAAAGGTGATAAAGATACTTATTGGTCAGTATGCTAAGGAATATGGGCAGGTGGGGGAGTATGCTTGGGAGTGTAGGCTGCAAAACCCTACAAGTAGAGTGTCTGTAGAGGTGGTTAAGAGACCGCTTCCTGATCATGGGACCAAGTTCGATAAGTTCTATGTGTGCTTTGATGCATGCATATGGGGATTTTTAGCTGGTTGTAGACGGATTATAGGATTGGAAAGCTGTTTCTTGAAGGGCTTGTGCAAGGGAGAATTGTTGGCGGCGATTGGAAGAGATGCAAATAACCAAATGTTCCCACTAGCTTGGCCTGTTGTAAAGATTGAGAACAAGGACAATTAGTCCTGGTTCTTAAAAAATCTGATGGCTGACTTGGAGATAACAAAAGGGGAAGGGTGGGCGTTCATGAGCGACCAACAAAAGGTAATGCTTGCTTTTTGAAAAATTTAGTCAATAGTTCGCTTTGTAATATGAACATGTAATTTGCTCACATTTCTTACTTTGAATTATTGCAGGGATTGGTTCCGGCGGTAGCCGAGTTGTTGCTCCATGCTGAACATCAAATGTGTGTGCGGCACATATACGGAAATTGGGCAAAGACCTACAAAGGGGATAAGCTACAGTTGCAATTTTGGCAATTAGCAAAGAGTGTAAACATGACTGACTTTAGGATAGCCAAAGAAGGACTGCTTCAGTTGACAAAGGATGGTTGTGCTACCCTATTTCAACTAGAACCGAAGCATTGGTGCAGGGCATTCTTCAGTGAGGAGTTCAAGTGTGATAATGTCGACAACAACATTTGTGAAGTATTTAATTCGAAGATAATAGATGCCAGATGCAAACCAATCATCTCAATGCTTGAAGATATACAAGTTGCGGTTATGACTCGGCTGCAGAAACAAAGAGATGAGGCTGCAAAGTGGACTAGACAATATGGTCCTAAGATTGCCAAGAAATTGGATGAGAACTCAGCTACAAGTAGGCATTGTCATCCCATTGGGAATGGAGATGACGGATATGAGATAATGAAGGGTGCTGATAAGTATGTTGTCAATCTAGGAAGTAGGAAGTGTTCATGTAGAGCATGGCAAGTAAGTGGAATTCCATGTGCACATGCCATATGTGCCATCCAATTGAAGGGCGACAATACAGATGATTACATCGATGATTGGTACCATAAATCAAAATACATTGCTTCGTATCAGTTCATGATGCAGCCAATTAGAAGTAGCAAGTTTTGGGAGCCCATGAATCATGAAGCACCTCAACCTTTGCCACTGAAGAGGAAAATTGGAAGGCCAAAACAAAGACGAAGAATGGCGGAGGGAGAGGTCTCAGGTCAGCAAAGAATGAGCAGGCAGGGTGTAAAGATGACGTGCTCTTATTGTCACCTAGCAGGCCACAATATTAAAGGTTGTCAATTGAGGAAGCAACAATAACCGTTGAGGCAATGTGAAGGGCCTAGTGAAGAGACAGTTGGAGAAATGCAAACAGCAGGGCCAAGTGAGTTGACTGTTCTTCAGTCGACAACTAGAACCCCGGTAAGTCATGAAATTTATTTTATGTTTATGTTGCTTTGTCATTTATCATAAAAATGTACATATTATCATATTTGGCCTTGTATGTAATGTGTTTGTTAGGTCACAAGAAGAACCCCAGTAAATCATGAAACTGAACAGCCTATTTGAAGAAGGCAAGGTAGAAGACAGCTAGCTGAAAGATTGGCCCAAGCAGCATCACGACCAGTTCAGTTGACTGTTCTTCAGCAGCGAAAGAAATACCCAGTGGTAAATTCAACCATTTGTATTCAGTTTTTCATTTTCTTTACATTATTATATGGCCCGATGTTATATTTATTGTGTCTTTTGCCTCTTTCTCAGGTTCGAAGAAAGCAAGTTGGAACTCAACTGCCAACTGAAGGGCCATCACAAGAGCCACCTCAAGGGTCACCACAGGGGCCACCAAAAGAATCACTATAAGGGGCACCACAAGTATCACCACCAGTACCACCACCAGTACCACCAAAAGACCCAACAGAAGGACATGTCACTGAAGTTGAAGGGCTACACAGAAGGACAACTAGAAGAAAGACAGGTGAAGGGGCAGCTACACAAAGGCCATCTAGAAGACTCCCAACTGAAGAATTGGTCGAAGAAGCCCCGAAGGACCCAAGAAATCATAAGCAAGAAAAAGAGCCAACAAATCACAAGTTCCTGAAAGTGACGCCCCTATTCAAACAACAGGGGCACTTGGGAAGATGTTAAGACAATATGGCTATGGCCTTTATACAGATGAGCGTACTGGAACAGTCATTCTAAATGTAAGTTTTAAGTTTTATTGGCTGCATTTAATTTAATTTATGCTGCAAACTTTTGCTGATAATTTATTATCGTTTTGTAGCTTGGGAGAAGTTCAGAGGTTCTTATCTCAGGCCAAACTCAAGAATCAACGACTGCACCAACAAAAAAGAAAACATCAACTGCGTCAACAAGAAAGAAGAGGAAGAACCCAGTTGCAGGTCCATCTGATCCTATATAGCCTGGGACAATTGCAGCTCCTTTTGAATCAATTCGGCCTGGGACATTTGTAGCTCCATCTAAGTCAGTGGATACTGAGAAGATTGAAGAAGAAGTTGCACGTCCAATTAGAAAGAGTGCAAGAATTATGAATCAAGTGAAAGGCCCATTGAAAGGAGCACGAACAGGGGGTGTCGTGCATATTGATTGATGAGATGGGATGTGATAGGATTTGTGGAGCTTAGGAGTCAAAATAGTTATGTAAACGTTATAATAACACTTGCTATGGATGGTTATCTTTTTTTTTTTTTTTTTTCCTTTAGTTTGTCATTGATGTTGTGAGACTTAATTTCAATATCAATGGAATGATCTTGCGCTGCTTGTCAATTTTTGCTATTTGTCATGGATTCTGCTTTTACTTGTTGCTGCTGTTGTTGGTGTTCTATGGTGGTAGCTGGAGTGCTAGTGTGGCTGGTGGTGGTGGATGGTGATGCTTGGTGGTAGTGAGTTTGTTGTTAGGGTGCTAATGTGGTGGTTGGGGTGCTGGTGTGGCTAGTGGTGATGCCCGGTGATTATGGGTTTGTGGTTGGGGTTATGGGCTTATGCTGCACCTGCACCTAGTGCAAGTGTGCAGTTTGCACATCTTACACCATGTGTATTGGTGCAAGCTAGTGCAAGGCTCAGCTTGCACTAGTACCTTGTGCAGCAACACCACCAGCACGGTGGTGGCTGGAGCGCCTAGTGTGGCTAGTGGTGATGGTTGGTGGCGCAGCCGGTGGTGGTGGCTGGCACAATTTTTAGAGAAAACTCACAAAAAAATTGGCACTTAACTGATCACATTCTAAAAAACTTGGCACTTAAGTGTTCACTTTTAACTACAAGTGACACTGAACTGATCACTTTAATAATAACTTGACACTTAAGTGATCCGTTTTTCATCGCGACTAGCACTTAAGTGATTATTAAAAATAACTTATGGCACTCAGGTAATCACTCATGTTTGTCTTGTGTATATGCTGGTCTGCAGCAAAACAGAGAAGATGATGGTAATTTAACTTATGGCAACTCCATTCAATTCTAATATTTGATGCTGGTTTATGTTTATATTTGGTTCAAGTAAAAAAGCTACCACAACACATTCACCCAATACACATCCATCATCATTGGTTTATATTCAAAAACAAATAAAAACATAGTACAAGCAGCATCTAATTCACTCATTCCATTTCCTTAACCTCCCCACAAATACAAGAAGTAACTCACAATACATATCACAGTATAAACAACAACAAAGCCACAATGATCTCGTGGAACAACACAAATTTCTTCGCATCTTTCAAAAAGAAAAAAGCCTACATTTAATCCAAAACAACACCATTTTTAACTATGGCAGTTGGAGAAATTTTTTCTCATCTTCAAGTACTTTACATTTCATCATAAAGTACAATAGACAATAAAACAACACCATAATAAACGTTTGGTAACACTTTCGTTCAATTTTCATCATTGAAACTTCATTCTTGAAATGTTTAGTTGAAGATGCTTGAGCTTGCATTGAGACTTCATTCTTGAAAAGTTTAGCTGAAGACGCTTGAGCTTGCATTGAGTCAACATCGTCCAAGTCGTCCACAAGCATAGATGGAGATTGCTGTCTTTTATGAAGTAGATCCAATATCACATCTGTGGCTCGGTCAGAGAACTTCGCATCAACCCATTTGAAGTATTTGCACTTCGACGCTTCTTTATATCGGACGCATCCATAAAATCTTCTCCCAGGATTGATTCGAGTCCACGATGTTCTTCTTAGACTCGGTAACCCACAAAAACAGAAACGCTGGCCTTCTCCTTCGCTTCGGTGAGAGGAAATTGAGGCGTTGCTGCGAGTCCTGCTCTCCATTTCCAAGATTTGACGAAGGAATTTTGGGCAAATGAAAATTAGGGTTCGAGACTTGGATTCGAGCACTTCAATAGGGATTTTGGCCGATTTAGGGTTTTAGATTTGGGGCATTTGGGGAGACAACGTAGTTTTTGAAGATTCGGGGCTTTTATTATGCAAACGACGTCGATTCTGGTGAGTTAGAGCCGACTCAGCTCTCCGGCGAGTCACGTAGGCAATAAAAAATAATAAAATATTGCCACGTAGGATTTCCGGCAAGGGTCGCCGGAGGTGGCACTTAAGTGTCCCACTTTTCAAAGAAAGTGGCACTTAAGTGTACCTTTTTGAAGTTTTGGCACTTAAGTGTCCCCTCGTGCCAAGTTTTGCCACTTGGGCTGTTCTTCTGCCAACCAATTTTAGTTGGGTCTTTGTCATGCCCGGAACCCCAGGCACGCGCACATCTCTCGATGGTTGATTAAAAATGCGATGTCCCAGGACGCGTCGCCAACCCATTCTTTTTATCTTTCAATTAAGCACATGCGAAAGCGAATTAAATAAACACTCGGACAACCATCAAACACAGGGCTAGTAAAAACATGCAACCATTTTTCACAAACCACACTTTAAAAACATATCAGGTTAGCTCTACAGGTTTATATACAGAAGTCTGTCCCAAAGAAAACTACTAGGCTACCTACGCTCTGGACCCTTCGGCCTCGGGCTCCGGGTTCTCCACGACACCATCTGGGATGTCGATGTCCATGGGGTGAGCTATCGACGGTAGGTCCATCAAAACCCTACAAAGGACCCTCTCAAACCCCATTAGGCTCGTTAATGAACCACGCTTCGAAGCAATGAGGCACCAAGTGAAGGAGGCCCTCATCGACCCAAATCGTGGTCACCACTAACTCACGGGTCCAGGTGGTCCCGAGAATAGGGAAGAAAGTAGACTCAAAATCCATGTGCCCCATAGCATCCCAAAATGGACATGACGGTACGCCATACTAAGGACCTGAAAAGAGGTAACCACAACGGGGTGAGATAAATCTCAGTGAGTCAAAACCCTAAACCCCAATTAGGACGCAAATTCACCTAGAGGCAGCCTAAACGGGCGTCATAAACAAACTTACCTTGATTCGGCACATCCCCGCATATTAGTGCGTCACATATATCATATGAATACAGCAAGCGTATTTAATAACCGGAACACATCATTTCATCTTGCAAATAATCACATGGGTCTCGATTATAAGGTAAAACTGTTATAACACGCCTCATATCGCGCCACACAATTTTGTCTCATAATTAGGGGCAGCTATCACAACCACTCAGATGTGTTCCAGTTATTATGACACATCGGCCACGACCAACTCAACAATCGGCGATCATCCGGCATAACCGGGCATCGTCCCGCTTCGTCAAACGCGGCAACGTCTAGCATCCTCCGCCTAGACGGCATTCCACTGAGGAGCATCATCCCCCGTAATCATACGCATCAGGACAGGTTCACTAAGTGACCACACGCACACATACTTGGCCAAGTACACCGTGCTTTGCATTCAAATACCTCATTTTCAAATAATGGACTTGACCAATTTTCTTCGTATTAAAAATCATCTCAGTAAAATAATCGTGCGTGATCACGCATTTAAATCGAACCATTAAACATAGTACGCTCCCATTTTTAAAACTTCACGATTTTATATAGTGCATAAAAATTGGCGTCAAAAACCGACACCCGGAAATTTTCTATTTAAATGCCCATAAAATCAGGTTTTGACAATACTAATTAATAACTACCACCAAGCACTTAATTGCTCATATAAGCAATCAAATTCACATATAAATTCAACCACGGGAACGAGCGTAAAATTTCACGAAACGGCTAAACCGTCACTATTTACGCTAATTACGATTAATTAAATAATTTTGCAGTTAATTAAATTAATTCGACTTAATTAACCTAACCATGATTAATTAATCTAACCATAGTTAACTAACCTAACCATGGTTAGCTAACTAACCCAAGTAAACTAACCTAACTATAGTAGACTAACCTAACTAATTAACCTAACCAATCTAATTACACTAACCTAACTAAGCTAGTTCATCTAACTAAACTAACTAGCACTAATCCGCTTAGCACTAATCTAACCCCCTAAGTGTAATTAACAATCTAATCAAGGGTTAGGGAGTTAACTCACCGGATTAGGGCGACGGCGGGTTCACGGCGACGGCGACATGAAGGAGGTGAAGACTCGAGACAACTGCATCTCCAACGGAGGCCTAACAGCTGAGGAAAACAACCTCACAAGTCTCAGCCAAAGGCTGAGATTCGTTTTGGAGCTGCTGGGCTGAGCTAGAGCTGGGCGAGCTAGTTGGCTGGACGTGGCTGGACACAGGCTGGTGAGCGCGAGGACGGACGGCTGGAACGAGCGACTGAGGTTGCTGGGCTGATGGCGACTATGGAGGCGTGAGACGGTAGAGACAGTGAGATGATGGGTTGGCAGCGGAGGAGCTGGGACGTGAAGGAGTTGGCTGAGGCGGTGGTGAGGTGGCACAGTGAGGGTCGGACAGGCGGCTAAACGCGGCTGGGGGCTGTGGACGGCGACGGACATAAGGTCGGGTGGGGAGGGATGGTCAGCAAAGGTGCTAGGCAAAGCTTGCGGTCACGGATGGCGGTGCTGGCTAGCTGGCGGTGGCGCTCAGTGATATTGCTGGAGGTGGGACAGCTGGTCGGTTCTGTGTTGGCGTTGATGGCTATGTATGCAGCAGCAGGGAAAATGGAGATAGAGCATAACTAGAGGGGAAGGGGATAGGGTGTGCGGCAGCTGAAGGAAGAAGATGAAGATGAAGTAGATGGGGGTTCGGCTAAGGCAGGCGCATGCAAGGGGGAGAGAGAGGAAAACCAAGTCAAGGTTATGGTCAATTGGAAGCCTTGCAAAATATCAAGCCACTCATGACTTGAGCCCCAAAGTCTTCAACCCATGAAGTCAATTGCTCCTCCAATAGCCCTTTTTCTCCCATTTCCTCACAAACAAAGTATTTTGGGCAGCCAAATAAACCATGCAAACAGCCCATCCGAATTTCCTTTGATTTATTTTGTCCGAAATTGATTTTCCACAAAATTCCGAGCTCGACGAAAATTCTCCGAAAGATGAGACGACGTCCTATAAATGAATCGTGACACGCTCGAACATCCGAATCTCGAAACCGAATTCAATTTCGTGGTTAAAATCGATCAAACGCGATTTTAGTACAACCTAACCTATCGGGTAGCTTTTAGGGATTTTAACGAGCTTGACCCGTGGTCAATGATTTTCAATCCACATTTGTGTATCTCCAACTCGTATACGACTCTCAGTTGTCGTAAAAATAGTAAGGTTTCAATTTCATGACCCAAGTATAATATCGATAGAAAATCGGGTTAGTGCCATTCAACGCGAATTTCACAATCACACAGAATCACCCGTAATTCAATTACGTGATTCTGTCGAATCGACCTATATCCGATCTCAATTCAATTATAACGGTGTCGTATTGACCCTTGCCGATTATTACGGTCGAGCGTTCGATTTCCGATCGAATTCTCTAGTCTATCACATTTATATCCCTTAACGGCTTTACCTAATAGATTAGTTAACTCGTGAGGGGCTAGCTCAAAGTAAAATGACCATAGGCGCATCAACGAAACAACAATTTCCTATTATCGAGACGGGGTCGAATTTCATAATGTCACAGTCTTTATATTTTTATACGTCACATGCAATCCATTTATACAAAATATGAGTAAGAAAGCAGGTTATTGACCCCTTTTGCCACTCCTACAAAAGATGGTAAATGATTCACCAATATTGTTCCTACAACAAAATATCTTTCACCAAAAGTAATTCTTCGGTTTTTATTTAAGAAGGCGAATGTTTTGCGCTAATTTCGAATAAAGGATATCTTATGCGAAAGGGAATCAATTTCTCCAATTCAAACAACACTATACAATCCCAAACCGAGCTGGAACTTAATCGAGAACAAGGCTTGGAAAATACAAACTCGATAATGTAACAAGATGTGGACAAACTATGCTAGAACTTAATTAATGACACAGTTTGAGAATACAAGATAGAACGTCGAAATTCAATCGACGACATGACACCAAGATAAAAATACACGCCGGAATTCAATTGACAACGTGAACTTGAGAGCTATAGCTAAGGAAATTTAAAATAGAAGAGATAAAAAGATAATTGAAAGATAACATTTTGTTTGATTTGTGTCAAGGGCTTTATGGTGGCCGACTAATAGTATTTATAATGGTTTATGGTAATTGTCTTTCGACAGTTCTCAGTGGTTATAACTTCCTCAATAACTTCTGCTAGTTATCTCCTTGTTTCTTACATGCACAAATTGCTCCTTGATGTGGTTTCTTGCTAACAATGAGTGTATATTCCACAATCTTGCTTACAAACAATAATTATTCCTAAAAAAAAAAATGTGTATCTGATCTCAATTGACTCATCAAATGATTTGGTCTTCAAGTGATAACTATTTCCTTAAAAAATTTGTGCCTCTAGTCCCAATTGATTCATCGGACAACTTGGTATTCAAGCTGTAACTATTCCCTCCTAAGTTGTATGTCTTTGGTTCCAACTAATTCATCGGACAACTTAGTATTCAAGCGATGACTATTCCCTCCTAAATTGTATGCTTTTAGTCTTATCGATCTCAAACATTAAAGTAACTTTTTAAGATTCTTTTAATAGATATTGCTAATATGAATACTAGCAACTATTTATGATTTGTCGTTGTGGCATCAATGGATACCATTATCAATCAACATATATTAATCCCCATACTCATCGATAAGTTGGTACGCTTGTATTAATACTCACGTATTATGCACATGACTGTCCATACGTATCTCATAATTAAGTCATATTTCGGGTGTGAACATATGCTCCATTTAGAAGAATTGAAAGAAATATCGATTCTTCTTTTTTTTGGTCGCAAAATATCGATTCTTCTTGACCGCGTGCTTTCTTTTCTCATAGGTGTTGTAAGGATCGTCCATCTGTCACTTCGTACTTTGTGTGCAGTTAGACAACTTACAATTCCCTGTAATACTCCGACACGTCACCCTAAGCGCTTGTCGTTTATGAATCTTTGTCATTTCGGACCGTGTCTTTTCCGATCACCATTCCTTGTGTCAACGCTTGTCCATAGATTCATACTAGGAAAAAGACCTGACCTTTATATTTCTCGTCTTCATCCTTAAACCCTAGCTTCTGAAAATTTGGTTTTTCTTCCTTTTAAGTTGGCTCCCGATCCTGATCAGTATTTGTCTTTGGATTACTTTTCCAGATTCGATAATTTGAAGAAAGACGAACAGTCCAACAACTACTCTCTTTAGGATCTTGTTCTGGTTTGACAAATTACTGATTGGCTTATTTTTTGTCATTGCTTCAAAAACCATCGTGACATCCCTGCCTCTTTCAAATTTTGTTTCCCTCGAAGAAGTAGACAACTGCTCCCGATTTGTCAGTTTTCTATCGTAGATAAATGGACTATTGATCCCCCCTTGATTTAGAGGTTTTCCTTCTTTTGAGATCGATTTCTATTGGAGGATTTTACGAATGAAGGCTGTTGATCGGATTTAGCATTTTTGGAAAAATGTTGGGATTGAGGTCGCCCTTCAATGCAGCACTTTCGACTGAGATTTTAATTGGGGCGTCTTGGGTGATGTTATTAGTTTTTTGGTCTCCATTGGCCAACTGTTTCTTCTTCCTTTGGGGTCCCATGTCCATTATTTTATTGGACATATTTACCATAGCTGGCTTTCTTCCCATATTTACACCTATTAAGGATATCGGTTTCGACCAAAAAAAAAAAGGACATCGGTTCTCTAGAGCTTGCAAGGCTATTGAAGTTCCCGATGGTATCCTAGCATATGGGAGGTTTTCGGTTAAGTTCTGTTAGGACTTTGGGCCGGTCATGGACAAGGAACGTATGGCCTTCTTGCGTTTCTGGCTTTCGAAATATGTTTGTTTTCATCCCATGCTTAAGGTATCCAAAGACTTTTTGGCCATTGCCTCTAGTCTTGCGTGGTACCCCTGTTGCTTGAGGTCAACTTGTCCTTGCTGCTATATATTGGGGTTTTACCCATTGCCTCCTTATCCTCGCAATCGGAAGACGGTGGCTCTATTTTTGGTTCGTTTTGGATCCCCCAAGCTTGGATTGCCCTTTACTTCCGGTCTTCCTTTTGTAATGAGCTCCGCACTTTGCCATATTGTGATTAATCGGATGTCCAACTTCACTTTCCTGATTTGATTGGTTGTCGACTTCCGAGCCACTCCCTCTTACCTATCTCGACGAACGTGGTCTGAGATCATTCTCCCTACCTTCAGGTTCTTCCTCTAGCGATTCCTTAAACTTTGAATCAACTTATTTCACAATCTTTCCTTACCGTGATTTTCCTACTCTTTATGACTTTTTCCCTCAACAATGATCTTTCGATTTTTGGCTTAGGCCCTATTTGTTTAAAAGTGTTTCTATTCCTCGGAACAAAAATTTCTATTATTTTGTTTCGAGAAATAAAAAAAGAACAGAAACTTGTTTGGTAAAACTTTTGTCCACGGGACAAAAAATCTATTTTTTTATTCCCGGAGAATAGATTTGGAACAAAAACAAGAAGTAGAAAAAAGTAATTTCTTGTTCCCAGGAATAATTCCGAGAAACAATTTTTCTCTCTCTTCTTTTTTCTTCTTCTCTTTTCTTTCCTTCTTCCTTATGGCCGGTCGCCGAGGCCGACGATATGACGGGGCCGGCGACCTCACCGGAGTGTCACCGTCCTCGACGAGGCCTAGCCTTGCCTGAGCCTCGCCGATGGCCGGGGCGAGCTCGGCCTCGCCAACCGGGCGAGGCCGAGCTCGCCCAGCCAAGGCAAGGCCGAGCCTTGCTAGCCAGCGCGAGGCTTGGCCTCTCCATGCCGGGGCAAGGCCAACCTCGCGCCGCCTGGGCGAGGTCGGCCTTGCTAGTGGCCTCGGTGGCCAGGCGAGGCCGAGCCTCGCGCCAGCCCGATGAGGCTCAACCTTGCCCGGGCGGTGCGAGGTCGGCCTCACCCTAGGCCGAGCCTCGCGGTGGCCTGGCGAGGCTCTGGTGAGCTCGCCGGACCTCGCCTAGCCAGTCGTCGGCCGCTACCGGAGAAAGAAGGAAAAATAATAATAAAAAAGGAAAAAATAATAAAAATATTGAAAAATTAAAAAAATAATAAAATTATACAAGTTTACAAAACGCATTTCTATTCCTGGGCACGTTCTTATACTCAAAAATTATTCTTGGGAACAGAAACAAAAAAAAAAAAAAAAACTATTTATGTTCAAAAATTGTTCCCCTAACGAAACGTTACCAAACACGCCCTTAGCAACTTTTCACCCTGGGACGAAGGAAGAAGTTAATACTGCATCGATAAGATCTTTTTGGAGTCAGACTGATCCACCAGTAAACCCCTAGGCCTCCGAAGGATCTAGGTGACGGCAACTGCAACACCAAAGTCTTAAGAAGATGCTGCAAATTATACTTAAGGAAAAATAAATAAAGAAAAGTTAATAACCCAATATGAAATTCATTTTAAGTGGTGACTTGCATGAGCCATCGCAAACATAGGCGACTAGTCAAGTTCTTCTAGATGCATACAGAAGAGTGCACACGAAATTCACAAGTCTGTTTGATCTTAGTCCTATAACCCCTAAGGGTCCAATACAAACTTCTACCTATATAGTACAGTCCCGGCTACCAGATAAATGCATAACTGCTGCAACATCCAACACATCTTCCAGCCACATATACCACTTCGCTTGCTTTTCAGAATAAGCTTCAGTTCAAGACTTTTCCTATGAAGCAAAATCTGCAACTACTTTCACCTTATGGATTGCCGCTGATAAACAGAATTTTAATGCCCCTGCTTAAGTGAGACGAATCCTTATCTCAAACCGAAGTAGGATGGACAAAACAAGGGAGAAAAGGGTAGTTTGAAAACAAGACACCCCCCTGCTTTTAGAAGTTTGAAAACAAATAAGAGAATGAGGGACGACCCATGACACCAAGTACTAAAAGCCAAACAGCTTAAAGTCCCATCACATCCCTTCAAAGTCCTAGGCGGCTGCAACTTCCAAATTTCAAATTTTCTGTGTCAATCTGCACGGCAGTTCCATGATTCCAAGATCTCTATCTATCTGTCTATCTATCTAGTGGCAAGTGTACAACATTGACGGAATGAGCACACTGGAACGAAAAACATACACAGTAAGACTATGTTTTGGCCTTTTAAGAATCGTTAAGAGTTGGGAAGAGGTTGGAATAGGCTCCTGCAGGGTCATTTTCAATTAAAGTGATAGTAATACCCTAATTTCTTTGTCCACTTCTCTACTAGGCATTAGCATTCATATTTTTCTCCCTTGAGTGAGTCACTGATAGTCTTCAATATTTTGCTCCCTTTAGTGAGTCACATTGTCAGAAAATCAATGGTCATTTACACACACACACACACACACACACACACAAAAGTGCTAGATAGAGCATACAGGAAAGCAGGCAGAGAGAAAGCAGAGGATGAAAGATGGAATTTCCACTTACTGTGGTCTTTTCCGTTCAACCTGGTATGAGCATCTTCGGGAGGAACATATCATGCACATCACGAAGAACAGAGTATGCACAAGGAAGAAAAGAAACGCTATGTATATGGCATAAGCAGGCTTAAATTTTATATTCATGAAAATCAATGCCGTGCTCGGCAGGGCTAATGTCTTGGACGACAAAATAGAATCCTACAGAAACATTGGATAATAACGAACATAGTACTTCTTAGTCTGCACAAACTTTTTGACTCATTTAACGAGATAAGAGAAAAACCACGTTCTCAGTGGCTGCGATTTTAATTCTAATCAACACACGGTCCTGATCACATATAAACCAGCAAAAAAAAACTAGCTAAAACCTCACATTATGGCTCGTTCATAAGAACCTAAATTGATCTGCATCAGTTATTGATTTGGATCATTGACGTACCAAGTAAAAATTATGTCTACAATTCTTGGGAAAGATGATACAGAGATAAACAAAATAGAAGAAGTATAATTTGAAAAGTACAGTCCATACCCCAAGCCAAAAAGTAGTTCCACTTCTCTGACAATCATTGGCAGGTACCTTAGGCAGCGCATGCTAACATTTCTATTCCTCTAAATTTCTGTTCTTTTGTTCCCCAGAACAAAAAAAGAACAAAAATCCGTTTGGTAACGCCAAGTTGTTTTTCTATTTCCCGGAATAAAAAGTTAGCCCGGGAATAGATTTGGAGCAGAAACGAGAAACAAAAAAAAGTGCTTCTTGTTCTCGGGAACAATTTTTAGAAATAAGCCAATTTTCTTTTTTATTTTTCTTTTATTCCTCTTTCTTGCCGTGGCCACCTCCAACCGCCCGGAGCCACCGTCGACCGCCGGCCGCCGCCTCCGCCGGTCGCCAATCGCCACTGGTCGCCGATCGCTAGCCGTCGCCGGTGGTTGGCGGTCGGCGATCCGTGAATAAGAATAAAAAACGAATAAATATAAAAAAGAAACCGTTGCGTTACCAAACGCATTTATATTCTTTTTCTATTCCAAGAGTAGAAATTTTGTGTAGTTACCAAACGCGTTCTTTTACTTAGAAATTATTCCCCGGAATAGAAATAGAAAAGAACTATTTCTGAAAAAAAAAATATATATATATATATATAAAAATATAAAAAATATAAAATAAAAAATCTTCCCCAGCCAAGAAGCGTTGTCATGCACAGCCTTAGGCTCCGTTTGGTAACATTTCTGTTTCTCCCAATATATGTTCTTTTGTTCCTCAAAATAAAAATAAAAAAAAAACATAAATCCAATTGATAACGTCAATTAATTTTTCTATTCCCCGGAATTGAAAAGTGGCCGGGAAATAAATTCGAAACATAAATAAGAAATAGAAAATCCCAAGGCGACGTTGATTAGCATATCAGGTTTCTCGTTCTTTCTTCTTTGGAGTCAGTTTGACATAAATAAAATACAATGTCGAGTCACATTTTTGGTATTTTTACTGCTCATTCAATAGCATATGAAAGAATAGAAGATAAAACGAACTGCCTTACTACCAATACCATAAAGAAAGAACATGGATAACTTGTAAGCTATCATTGCTCTATCCAAGGATAATTACCAATTCAGTTCCAAACTTTTTGTACAAATGTCAATTTAATTTTAAAATTTTCAATTTTATCAATGTATTCATAAAACTTTGTGCAAAATTCTAATTCAGTCCTTCCAATTAATTGTCATGAGAAATCGTTGACGTGATGTCAATTGTCCTACATGGCGCACTGATGTGGACAATTTGTTGATCCCTATGTTCACGATTTTCAGCAATAATTTGTTGGAAGAACTATATTAAAAAATTTAAAAAATTTAGGACTAAATTGACATTCACATAATATTTTTAAAGCTAAATTTGTAATTTTCCCGCTCTGTCCATCACATCCATAATGATCTAGAACAATATAACGTCCCTCGTTCTTCATGTTATAGGATCGATTGGATGAGAACCATCTCCAAACATACTCCTCGATGCCACGCTTTTGAATAGTCTTCTCTTCTCTTCTCTCTTTTGATGATATCTCTCCGATTGATTGGAATTGTCCTCCATCTTTGTGCCCGAACTTTATACAACCAGCCCTAAACGCATAAAAGTGATCATTCAGCATGAGCGAAGGGTGAGTTTCGGATTGCACAACGTGAGCATTCGCTACTAAACCTGATCACTGGGCAAGTTCAGGCCAGATCCAGCCTGGGAATGATCGTAGCCGGCCTTGTCCAAGCCCGAGAAGCCGGGCATATACTTTGGGCCAGTCGCGCCCTATTATTTTCCGTGAAAAGGTACATGTAAAGGCCTCTGCTTATGATAAAAGAAAATCTGGCCGCTACATCTATTAGAAAATTCGAAAGTCAAAAACTCATCTGCTGCGTAATCTGGGCAGTGATCCAGTTTAGCATCTGTGCTTCTTATGAATTCTGCCTACTGTGTCCCACCCTCATTACACATTCCAGGCCAAAAATGAAAATCACAACTCCAATTTCTAGAATAGAATATTTGTTCGTATTTGATAGTTGCATATATTATGGATTAGTTCCGACCTTATTCGTAGAATGTTCAACAATGATGAGCAAAAGAAAGAACTATCAACAGAGTGATTCAGAATGTGCACATAATGGGAAGAAGAAATGAAGCAATTTCAGTTAAAGTGAGAGGATGATTTGTGATTCTGGCTCTCTAAATAGCAAAAAGAGCCTATTCTAGGAACCTTAAATTAGATGGCATTTTTGCATTAATAAATGAAAGCCATGCACAAGTAGTGCTGTTCTTCTTACATGTATTATTAGTTGAAAATTTGAAGTATTAGTAATACCTGGTCAATTCAATAAGGAGCATGAATATGTCACATATAAATTGTGATCAAGTATTTTTCTAATTTATAATCCAAGGACATCGTCTATTGAAGACCTTAAGGGCGCGCGTGACAAAATTTCTGGAACATAAATCAATTTCTATTTCATAGACAAGTTTCGAGTAAAGAAACACGTTTAATAACAATTCAAAATTTCAATTTCTAAAATAAAAATCCGTTTGATAACAAAATAAAATTTCTATTTCAAGGAGGAGCAACAATCGGGGTCCGATGGCTAGAGTCCGGCATTCGGCGACCAGCGTTCGGCGTTCGGTAACCGGCGGCGGGCGACCGAAGTCCAAAGTCCGACATTCGGCATCCGGCGCCAAGTCCGATGACCGGTGGCAGGTGGCCAAAGTTCAGAGTTCAACACCAGAGTCTGACGACCGGCAACCGACGTCCAAC
The DNA here is from genome assembly GCA_017140595.1 of Eucalyptus curtisii. Taxonomy (NCBI): domain Eukaryota; kingdom Viridiplantae; phylum Streptophyta; class Magnoliopsida; order Myrtales; family Myrtaceae; genus Eucalyptus; species Eucalyptus curtisii. The sequence goes on from CM029497.1 coordinate 15,961,613, forward strand.
GTCTGGAGTTCGACGTCTCATGTCCGACATTCGGAGTCCGGTAACAGGAGGCTGGCGGCAAGTGGCCAATGGTTGGAGTCCGATGGCGGGTGGTGGGCGGCCGACATCCAGCTGCCAGTGGCGAGCAGTCGACATTTGGCAGTTGGTAGCGAGCAGCAGATGGTCGCTGACAAACATCCGGTGGTTGGTGGTGAGACTCTAGCATCCAATGATTGGCGATGAGCGGCCAACGATTGGTGGGCGTCCAACATCCGGCGATCGGTGATTGGTGACGGGTGGTTGGAGTGCAGTGGCCGGCGATCAGCAGCTAGTGGCTGGGGCCGGTGGTGGGCGGCCAGTAATCGACGGTGAGCATCCAGCATCCCACGGGCAGCAAGTGGGCAACATGTGATGACAAAAGTGAACGATGAGAAAAATTTTGATTTCTCATTTCTGTTCTAGAAATAGAAAAGCTAAAAATTTTAACTTCTGATTTCTGCTCTAAATCTATTTCTGGAATAGAAATCTGTTTCAGAAATAAAAAAATGAAATTGCATTACTAAACAGATTTCTGTTCCAAACCTATTCCGAGGAACAGAAAAAGTAATAGAGAAACAGAAATTTTATCATGCGCGCCCTAAATATCCATAAACCAATTAAGTCTAGACCTTTGCCCTGTGCAAGTCTAAACCTTACAATACATGAAAATTATGATCTCAAGAGTTAAAGGGCATGAATTCAAATCCTCCCTAAAGAAATTCAAAATTTGAGTCAATGAAGTGTTACTTTTCATTGATATGTTGTACTATATTCTATATATCAACACCTATAATTATGGTGAAATATAAAAATAAACAAAGAAAATAAATCACAAAAGATCTCCAAATGATCAACTCGTTAATACTCTGTTTGATTTGTTATATTCATATTGATTTGTAGAAGATTCTGCACCGCAAATAATCTAAATTTTTCCCTTTTGATTTTCTGCTTCAATACTCCCATGGTAATGCAAAGCCTTATGTAGCACATGAAATGGTCACATCTCAAGGCATAGTTTGCAAATTGGCCGTTGTTAAACGATGCAATTAACTATCGAAGGAATTAATGAACCCACATTTTCTGTAAGAGTGTCACATTTAATTAATTTAATCGCTACTCACAAATTGCGAGCAAGCTCTAGCTCTGTCTTAAAACTGCTCATCAAGCCCACCAAAATAAAATCAGACATCACTTAGGAACTTCTCAAACCAAGGTAGTCTATGTCATCAAAACAAGGATGTTTCTTCTGCTTTGTAATTGCATTCAAGATCATGAGCGAGTCCAAAGCGTGGGGAAAATTACTAAAATAATGTTAAGCCTACTGTGTTTATGCCATTTTTGTCATAAACATTTCAATATTGTCAATTTAATCATAAACCTTTTGACAAGTTGTCAATTCAATTATAAACATTTCAATTATATCAATTTAGTATTAAATATTTTGACTATTTGTCAATTTAGTCGTTACGATCAATTTTAGCTAAAAATTACTAATATAGCGGTCAGCACCAACCATGTGTTGACATGCATAATTTTTCTGCATTTTTTAATTATTTTTTTTCTTTTCATTTTCTTTTTTTCCAGCCTTAGGCCAGCAATCTCGGGCGGCCACAGGTGAACATTCATGTTTGGGTCGGGTTGGGTATTAGTGGACCCAATCCGAACAGTCGACACCCAAAGTCATATGAGAGACTCAAATTTGCTGCGATTCCAGGACCTGAGTTTCTATCTGTTTTTGCAATGTAATAAAATTGCGAATACCATGTGATTTGGCTTTTGTTTTTCATTGCGGGACGCAACCTACTTTGGCACTAGACTTTTTGTGTGGCTGTTCTCCGTTGTTCCTTTGGCATACTCCATGCCGATTTTTCTTTTTCTTTTTCTTTTTTTCATGATTTTGTCGTTTCATGAGATGCACTTTGCCCGAAAGCCTTGCAAGCTTCCAGACATCTATTATTTTTAGAGACTTTTTTTGTTTTTTGGTAAAGACTATTAATTATGTCATTTTTCAAAGGTATATAAATTATTTTTCAAGAGTTGAAATATTTTAGTCGGTCTTTGTTTAAATTTCCAGCAGAAAATTGACTATTTGATATCCTAAATATTACAGGATAATTGTTTAAACTATCCCTAATTTATTGTAAAGCAACCAATTCAGTTCTAAAAATTGGCCGGAAAGATTAGTCACGTCAGTAAACCTTAGTCAAAATTGATCGAAAGGATTATTGACAAATCATTAAAAGGTTTGACGCTAAATTTGCAATATTAAAAAATCCAACCTATTAGATAAAGGAATGTGAGATTTTGTAAAACCACCGCCTAGTTATTCTAAAAGCTTAACATTGTGTGTTGAACTTTCTAATATAGTATCAGAGGATGATATCTTAAGTTCAAATCTTCTAGGCCTATATTTGGTTCCCTAATTAAATATTACAATGTTTTAGAATAAGACCAAATTCTAGCCTACATGTGAGAAGGGAGTGTTAGAATGTTTAAATATTAAATTGCTCATTCATTTAACAGTTTAAGTTTTTAAATTGGACATTATAACAAGTAAAACAAAAAAATTTTAAAATTGAATTGATATTTATACAATGAATTGAGACACCGTACAATACAAATTATCCAGAGTGCCTAGAACACCATCAGCATTATTTGGTTAGCTTTCAAGCAGGCAAGCCAATGTCATATTCTCTGTTTCTCTTGGCAATCTTGAACATTAGGACAGGCACATGGGATCCGATATTGCCTCCCATGTTGTCCAACTCAAAGCTCAAGTGTGTTTGATATGATTGGTTTGATTGGTGGAATATGGGCACGCCAATGATTTGGATGACTCAAGGTCGGTCGTCCTTTCTTCGTCCTCTTCATTGGGTGTGGATGCATTGTTCCAACAAGATCACCTGCTTTCCACCCACCCTAGCTACCGTGTAACAACTGGCTTTGGATTTTTGTAAAAAAAAAATTCCTTTTGTTCCGAAACTGGCTTTTGATTTTATAATTGTTACTTTTGCGAATTCTTAGCCTCATTAGTGTGCATTGTGAGCGCCTCATCAACCTCCTCCATCTTCTCCCCATGTTTGGGCAAACATGGGGAAATTATGCATTCAGTCTTAAGTTTATTATATGGATATCAATTCAGTCATAAATTTTTCAATTTTATCAATTTAGTTATAAACTTTTATCTAGAATTCTAAAGTGGTCATTATGCATAATTTTTTGCAAGAAATCGTTGACGTAACAATATACCTCGTAGAACAACCTATAATGATTGGACCATCACGTTAATAATTTTTGGAAAAATTGACCTAGGATATTATATTGAAATTTCTTGGAAAGACTTTGGACTAAATTGGAAAAATTGGAAAGACTATGGATGAATTGATATTCATATAATAATTTTAGGACTTCAATAACTTTCTCTTGCAAATTTTATTGGACGATTAAACTGGGAATCTAAAAAACTTGTATCAATCCGGCACTTGAGTTTGTCATATATAATTTTCATTTCTATGTGTTTAAATCTTAAAACTTACGGTTCTCCTAATCAGTTAGCTTTTTAATGAATGAAACATTTATATTCCATTCTTTAATATTTTTTTTTTCGCACAAGCAGTACAAGAGTGGCGCCAAATAAGTGTCATATAATAATATTCAAAGAGAAAAACTTAAAAAGACAAACAAAAATTAAAAAAAAATCTCTCTTTTTGAGAGAGAGAGAGAGAGAGAGAGAGAGAGAGAGAGGAGTGTGAGACTGTGAGGGGCCCCTTCCCATTTCTAATTTTGAGTTCTTTTTTTTTTTTTAATTCCCAATTATTTTAACATGAAATGACATCTTTTTTGTGTTGGGCGACAATGCTCCGACGAGGGGTGGTTGAACCCTTGTTGATAATTTAATGTCACATGCTCCTCGCAAAATCACATAAAGCACTAATAATGAGATACTCAATATCAAACATATAATTTGATAAAAAGCCTATCAAATAGAAATATTGGGTACCATGTTGGCCAAGAATCTTTTATTTTTAAAAATACTATATAAATTTGTAATTGTACAGTTAACCGATTAATTAAAAAAGCATTAACACCATTAAAATCTATTCTTAAAATACATTATATCAAGCCAAAAAAAAAAACGAATACGTTATGATTTTTTTTTAATAATAAGAAGCATTTAAATCTTCGACTCGACTGATGATAATATTGCTATTTTAAATTCTTTTATTCATCTTCTTAGTAGTGTATTAAAATGATTATAAATGTAAATAAATTTATAATTTTAGGTCACATATGTGGAAAATATTGATACATTAATATGAAATCTTAAATTTTTTTTTTCTTTTTTTGGTAACCGAGGACTCCGCCTTGACCCGCCGTGCCCGGTGGCTCCGTTGGGCCTGACTCCTATACCTCGGGGAAGACTAGCACAGAGCCCTAACACCATAGCTCCCCACTTACAACGCTTCAGCAACTGCGAGTTTTGAACCCTCGATCTCAATGATGAAGGAGAGACTCTAACCCAACGTAGCTGCCCACGATTGGATTGAAATATTAAATTGTTTACTCAGTAGTAAACCAAAAATGTTGAATTAACAAATTAAATGCAGTAATACCGAACTATAAATGATGACTTTGTCCAAAAAGCTGTGAAAACTATCTGAATATCACTTTATATTAGGTGGTGCGACTGTAACTCACCTTAAGAGAAAATAAATATAGAAGAAATGAGCCTGTGCAACGCACAGAGCTTAAATAGCTACTTATGCTCGGTGCCCAGATGATTCAAATGCCGTTCCTATCTGAAAAATATTTTATGCTTGAGATTATTATTTTATTGGTCTCACATATTCTGTCCAGACGATGGGTGGACATAGATTTTTATACGATTAAGACCGTAAATCAATATTCAAATCGATGGCCGGTCTGATTCCAATTCTACGAGCTTATCTAAATTGACTCTGTCAGAATGCATGATGTTACAATAGACAATGAATTCGATAGTCTACAGCATGTCTCGACAAGCCTGGTCAAAATCTGATCCAGCCTGAAGCTAACAGTCCTCACGGCCTTAAAATCCCTAGTAGAATATTAGTATTACTCCTCGGGGGCAGTGACTAATCATTATGGTCTTATTATTAAGTGGGGGCAACAGGCTCTTTTTACAGAACTGTCATCCATTTGCAAAAACGATTAGCGCTTTGGAAAAGTCAAAGCAAATGCACATTTTTCCGCGTGGAAAAGGACAAAAACCCACGTGCCTGGGCTTGCTAATTGAACCCTTGTTTGGGGCTGACAAAGTGGTTTGATAATGAAAATGATTTCATGAAATATTTGAAAGTTATATGATCCAGTCGGTAAGTTGATTAAGAAAATGGTTGAGATGAGGGAAGCTCCTGAAAGGGTATGAACCCCGGATGAAACTATAGGTTTCGTTTTGTTGATCAATTTTCCTATTCCATGCTAAATTTACCCCATCAATCAATTAAGAACTGCTTTTTTTTTTATTCCTTATGAAAAAACACAATTTAAGATAACTTTCACACTCATAAAATGCAACATTAATCTTGTGAATGGCGCAAGATGCCAACGTTAATGTGAAATCATTTGCCTTTAGCAAAGTGAGGAATTGATATACCAAGAGTGTCTGGTCCATATTATATGGAACATAGTTATTTATGATGAGAAATGATACCATTAGCATCAATGTAAGGCATCATAGTGATGTTGATAGAATGAGTTATCATACTAATGTTTTCCCCAAATCAATTTGACGAAAGGTATTTTCCATTGATTTAACACTTGGCACTTATCACTATCTCTTCTCCCTCCCACTCTTGATGATTGCGACATTCAAATCTCACTTTCTCCATTTTATCTTTTCACTTACGTTCCTCACATGCTTAACATCATAGAAAAGGAATCAAACATGAACATGAAAAATGGCTAGTCTCCTTGATTTCTAGACTTGGAGTGATTGGTAAGGACAATATGGAATTTTCAGCTTGGAAATTGAAGGTAATCTGATCGAAATCCTTAAAAAAAAAATTATGTAAATTATTTTGTGTAAATACCACTTTTATACATGAAAAGTTTAAACTTAACTGGCTCATAAAACCTATAAGATTTATCATGACCTTTGGGTAGTTGGATCTTTGCCCGGGTATCTCTTTATAATAAAAATTTAGGAAGAAATGGAAAAAACAAGCCCAAAAAGAAAAAAAAAAAAAAAAAAAAGAATAAGGTTGGCAGGTTCAATGCAAGCAGTCGGGAGCATTATTGCACGCCGTGGTCACTATACGAAAGTCGAGGAAGAGCTGATGCCAGAAAAGCGAACCTCATTTTTTGTCTGTGGCCACTAGCGACGGTAACCCATGATTCTCTCTGTCTCTCTTTTCCTTAATTCCTTGTCTTAAATAACTAAAATTCATCACTTCTGGTGCATATAACTTTAATACGTATTCATCAGGTCAGCCATGTAATTTAGGAGCTTAGAATTTACATACTTAAAATAGAATTCCGCCACAGGCGAAAAATATATATAGATGATCTCAAAAGAGTAATGTGCATCTTATCAATAAAATGAAAACACATATTTAAAAAAGGGGGAAGGAAATAAATTGGGGGTTTACTAGTTTATGTCAATTGGAAGATTAAAAAATGAACTCAACTCTTTAAAGAGAATTGGATGGATTTATTCATATTCAAAGTGGAAATAGCTCCATTGAAAGGATTATGATGAGAATAATCCAAAGTATTATAGCATGGCGTGTAAAGGAAATAATTTCTAAAAAGAAAAGTTAATTGGTGAGTTCTAGATATCATTAGAAAAATAAAATACATGTTGATTTGGAAATAATTCTACAATCTTTGTAGAGCTATTTTTCTTGAAATTATAGCTCATTTTGAGAATTGAGGTGTGTTTATTTCACAAAAATGAATGATTTAGAACTTATTTTTCTAAAATGATCATTTGTATTGTTAGCAAAAATGAACGAATGGCGAACAATTTTATCATTCACGGAAATATTTGAACATAAATTATTATCGATGATAAAATATTTTTCATTAATTAATTATGTCAAGTTTCGGCTTGATACACATATAACATATTTACCCAAAATTAATATTTTGATTACGAAAAATTCAAAACTGATACACCAATAATAATTTTACCCTAAATTAATATTTTGATCACGAAAAACTCAAAACTGATATATCTATGACAATTTTACTCCAAATGACTATAGAAAACCTCTACACTAGTATACTTCCAACAAATTTATCTTAAATAAATTTTTAAGTTCCAAAAATCTCAAACTATATTTGTGATAAATGTATTCTCTGTTAAAATGGACTAATACAATGAAAAAACCATAAAACTAATATAACTGTCCAAATTGATATACAAGTAAACTGTTACATATTATCCAACTCAACATTTTGACAGTAAAATTTAATGAAAACTAATATATGAAAATTAATCATAAGCATACTAATTTAGTGTAAATTTATTAAAGATTTATTAATTTGGGATTTTTCGTAATATTAACCATTCTAAAAAATATTTTCTAAATCATCTTTCTCGCCGAGAGTACGGTTGGGAAAGCAGTCGCAGCGCGTGGAGCAGTAAAAGCAAAACATGGTCCGACTAGGGGCGGGTTCATCTCGTCAGACTCCAACGACACCGTATCATCATCTCACTAAGGTCGTCCAGGTTGCGTGTGGAAAGATACGGTCTTTTTGCTCCTCCATCGTTTTCGTTTCAAGTTCCGCGTAATTGAAAAGAGGCAAGTTGTGCTGATGGAATCTTGACGAAGCCTCCTTCCTCCCTAGCATTTCTCCCTCCTCTCTCTCTCTCTCTCTCTCTCCCTGCAAAGCCTGACGATGAATTCCTTCGCAGTCAACCCTGCCGCGTCTGGCAGCTTCTTCCTCTGCTGCTGAGGTCTTGGGACGCGCCCAAGTATGCAACGGCGGAGACCGGGCGAAAGAAGAGCGAAACCGGGCGCGGAGGCGAATCGACGGTGAGATCCGAGGCGGAGATCGGGAAGGAAGGAACGCTCCTTAGGTATACATGCGAAGCAATCTCAATCTCACCCCCCCTTGTTTTCTGTAGCTTGGGCCATTCGGTTTGGGCTTAGCGCTGCTGAAGTTTCGGCATTTTTTATTTTTTTTCAAAGAAAATCTAATAGATCGGGTGGTGTCTTTGGAGAAGAAGGAAAAAAGGCTATGTTTTGTGCCTGACCCATGAATGATTGGATTGGACGTGAGCGGTTCGTTTGCTTGCGCTGTGTTCCCGGTTTCCTTTTTGTTGCGATTTTGGGTTGTGGTGTTCTGCTGTGTATGTTCCTGTGGTTGGGTGTTCATGCGGTAGTTTGGGATTAAGCTTGATGTTCCTCTCTGTGGTTTTGCGGGTTTGCCGCTTTGTGATGTCTTCTGACGAATTTGACTTTGCTTTGTTGTTCCAAATTGGAGATCCTTTTTTTTTTTTTTTTTTTTTTCGTTTTTACCTTCCTTTGCTGAGTGGTTTGATATTGTTCTGATCTTGGTATTCCTTGTTTTTTGGGTTAGCTTTGGCCCTTCTCAGGTGCTTTCCTGAGAAATTGTGATGCATATAGAGGTTGCGAAATTGCTATTTCTCTCCGGTTGTCATTGCTTCCTCCCACAAAAGTGTGAAAGAGTTTGATTCCCGTGTTTGTACTCTTTGCAATCGAAAGATCTAGGCTTTGATGGTTAATAATTGATAGTGAAGAAGGTGATATATCTTTTCCTCTGGCCTATTTTTTTGTTTGGATTGTAGCTAAGACGATATATATTGCTGTAATCTGCACGTTGTGTAGAAAGCATTGGTATGTAGTGCCCTTTTTTGCATTTACTGTTATTAAGTCGAAAGCCAAGCAATTGATTCCCATAGACTGGAGGGATCTAGCCGCTAAAAGGCTAAGGTCTTGCTAAAGCATGGATGCTAGGCTACATATCATATAATGGTGCAAAGAAGCGTGTGATACTCAGCAGCATGGTCAATGGCATATTATATCAGACGCATGATGTCTATTCCAGACCATACTTGTCACATGAGAGGCTTATTGAAGGATTCTCTGTCAGAGTTGGACGTCTTAATACCTTTCTAGTTTTCTAGTTATACTGTGTCAAACTGAAACCCTAATGCAATTGGGTTCAAGTTCAGTGGTCGGTGCACATGGATTTATGATGTCTCCACGCGTGTGCTTTATTTGGTTCATTTCATATGGTTTTTGTGTATAGATGAGTAGTTGGATGTCTTTATAAGTCAGTTGGTTGATTCTCACTTTTATGAATATAACCTAGAAGAACATTACTTTACCCATTTTGTTTTGCTACATGGACTTGCAATCTTGGGGATCATTTCTGATTTGTGGAAACACCTTGAAAATCAAAAAGTTGTGTGTTTTTAAATATTTCTTGGTTGAATATTCACAGAGGTGAGATGAGTGATTAACTTTGATTAGATTCTTTCTTTGTAAATGGTTAGAAAACTAAAATTCTAAGATGCACATATATAATTGTTTTAAATATTTTGATTTGCCGCTAACATTGATTTTCCATTTTATGGTTGAAGATGGATTCCTCAGTTAATTGGAACTGTGTGTAAATGCTGATAAGTTCAGACTTTTCAAGCAAAATTATTTGGAGATAGTGTTCTTCTGAGCTAAGGTGTCTAAGATGGATGAACGAGCAGTTTCTTGTGATGGCTCTTCCCTTAAAATGGCTAGGGAAGTTAAGCTGGAGGAAGATGAGGAAGAATTTCGCAGTTGTTGCGAAGATGATGAAGTGTGGACGGAGACTGACGATTCAGTTAAGGAGGAGCCCAAGTATCTTTTAGGTGAATTTTCAGTGAAATTGTTCTTCAAGGGCATTTCAATCAACGAGTTCGGGGAATCTGCTGTCGAGCTTTCCGGAATTGGGGTGTTTATGGAACGGTTAGCCGATCTTCCTATTATCCAGGTGCAGAAAAAGTTGGATTTCTTTGTGGAGGAATCTGTGGCTGATTATTTAGCTCTAATGGACGGTCTAGTGGAGGCTTCACAGAACAATATCCGTCACGTTTATGCCTTTACTGATTCAAAGATGTTATATGATCAGGTAAGCTTGTCTAAAGAAGGATGTATCTGTTATTATTTGATATAATATTTGTGAGTAGTAGAAATTATTTTGTTGGTCACATATTGTATATGCAGTGCAATTATAATAAATGGTCCGGTGACATGGGTGCTTTTGACAGATAATGAATGAAGATAAGGTTGAGATTCCGCTTCTGGTTGCATTGAGGCAGAGAATACTGGAACATGCAGTTAATTTTGACACCTTCATTTTGGAAGTTGTGTCCGGTAATGAGCTGGATAGGGCATGCCGACTGGCCTGCGTGGCTATTGGGATCGTTTCATATCCCATCAATGGAGAGAAGTCTCTTGACAACTGTTCTATTTGTCGTGAGGATAGACCAACACCCATGATGATCACCATGAAATGTTCACACAAGTTCTGTTCCCAATGTATGAGAACTTATGTGGATGGAAAAGTACAAACTTCTCAAGTTCCTATCAGATGTCCCCAGTTGAAATGCAGATACTATGTATCCCCCGTAGAGTGCAAGTTTTTCCTTCCACTTGCTTCATATGAATCTCTGGAAAGAGTCCTTGGGGAAGCAAATATTCACTCTGATAAAATCTATTGCCCCTTTCCGAATTGTTCTGTCCTGCTTGATCCTCAAGAATGCTTGTCAGCCAGGGCAAGTTCCTCGAGTCAGTCAGAAAACAGCTGCGTTGAATGTCCGGCTTGTCAGAGGTTTATCTGTTTGGAGTGTGGTGTCCCCTGGCACTCTTCATTGACCTGTGAGGAGTACCAAGATCTTCCAGCAGAGGAAAGAGATGCTGAAGACATCACTTTGCATCGTCTAGCAGCAAACAAGAGATGGAGGCGTTGCCAGCAGTGTCGTAGAATGATTGAACTCACTCAGGGTTGCTACCATATGACATGCTGGTAAGAGGAATTGTTTGTTTATGAGCGATGATAATTCCTATGTGCAGGCTAGATATAAGGCTTTATTCTGTTTTCTGGAATACTAGGGTACTTTGACCAGCATGGCAGTTTGCACTTGGAAGTGTGGAGTAGATATTCTAGAAATAGAACTTGGCACTTTAGCAAGTACCTCACTGTTAATGGAACTTGAATTATTTATATTCTAGCTAGATGTTACAGATGGGAAGGACAGGTTTGTCCCTTCTAATCATTGGGCCACTCTGAGGTTTTCCATGAATTAGTTAGAAGGCTCTTGCATCCTTTATGCAAGGCATGTACCTGGTGCAGTGTCCCTGCATGTAATCATGCAGTGAAGAGTGCTGTCATACTTCCCAAGATAATGAATGCCGAACACATCAATAGCTTTTATAAAATATGTTTACTCAATACTATGCCAATTAGGTGCTTGCCGATCACTTTGCTGATGATCTCACTGGTTTAAACATCAAAGTAAAACTTGCACGTTATTTCTTAAGCTAGTTTTAGAGTACTGGCATTGCTCTACTTTAAATATGGAACTCATTAGTTGTAATATATAATTTCTCATAGGACTGCCTGATCAGTTTAACCTGAATTCTGTTTACTTTGTCTTGCAGGTGTGGCCACGAGTTCTGTTATTCTTGTGGTGCTGAATACCGAGAAGGCCAACAGACTTGTCAATGTGCATTCTGGGACGAAGACAATTCTGGGGATTTAGTTTCACATTCAGCTCAAGAATCAGAACAATGGGCCTGGGAAACTTTCAATTCACTCCCCATGATAATGGATGCATACTCGGACCAAGAGAGGTCACAACTGGCACTCATTCAAAGATTTCTTGCTGGTGGCTTCAGTCTCAGTGATCACCATCCATATCAATCCCCTCCTCGCTGTACAGACTCATACGTAGATGCTATTAAAGATTTGCATCAGCTTCCTTGGCTGGAGAGGTTTGTCTCCGTGATAAGTGATGATTACTATGAAGATTATATGCAATAAGATGTGTAACAATAGCAAGCCTTTAGGCAATAAGTTTCACACAGCTTAAAAAGGTCTTAGCTAGGTGGGTAAAGAGTTCCTCACTCTGTTCCCCTTATTCACACTGGCATGGAAAAATAGGTGCTTTTCCTTGGAGTCGTATCATTCTCGGTCGGAGTAGATAGACTGAGAAAAAGGGGAAAGAAAAAATATTTATCTTATTGAGGCAATGGAAAGTCATTGAATCATATTTTTCTCCATGCATTCTCTTCTGAGCGCGTTATGGCAAATATCAAAACTCTTGATTGCGAATTTGCGACATTAATGTGCTTCTGGTTCTAGGGGATGAGTTTGTTTCATTGATGTAATTTAGACTGATGCAGCAGTAAGAGATGACAAACGATATAGTGACGAAAGTAGTTGTGAAGAGCAGATGATGGATTAGTACAATGAAGTGGCTCTGAATGTCTCGATTCATCAGTGGCCATACATTCATTCGGGTCGGTGCCATTACATGTAAATAGGAACTTTTGGTTTTTCTTTTAGGGTGTGAATCTTCAGTCGTGTTCAAAAAATCATTAAGATGGAAATTTATCCTTTTTAATGTGAAGTTGAACATGCAGAAACCGTAAAAGCACTAGTTTTGAGTTTCTAACTGTTTCAGCTTCCAGCTGATCTTTGCTTTTAGAGGCCTGCTACATGTTCTCGGTCAGGCTTTGGACTTCTTCGAAATAAAGCAACGTTCTCAAAGCTCCGTCAAAAACTCAACTCAGCAATGCTAATACTATAAAAAGCTTGTGCCTCATTACGTACTTGGGTTATGTGTTACTTGGCATTGTTTAAACTTTTGCCCTGAATAATTTTATGGAATTAAAGGAAGTTCTTTTGGGGATGGGCTGTGTCCTGTCGAATGAATTCACAGTGCAATTATTGTACGTACGTACGTACATACCAATCCTTTACTCTAATCCAAGAGAGTCTCTTAAGTGTTAGCGGTTAAGAAACCTCCATCTAGATTTTGAAGTTGACAAAACTTTCTAATTTTAATAATTATGTCAGAATAGGTTCTGGAACAAGTATGTTATTATGAACAACATTCAAAGACTTTTAGCAAAGTTTGTTCTATTCCAGAATCATTTACACAAACAAGATGAATATCCCACTTTGGTGGGTCCAGAACGTGACAAATTTAAAATGAAGTAAGTCCAAAACGTGACCTATCCGGAATATAACACGGGACCAAAACGAAGACATATTCAAAATATAATCTACAACGGTTAGTGATCTAGTTAAAGATTTCACTTTCCTGAAATATATTGATTGAGTCAATCAAACTGATTGACGAAATCAATCCTGGAGACGAGTTTCAAATGAGAAAGCTATACTTATAGAAATTAAGATTCTGATTGTATAGGTGACCGAAATCAAGTATAGATTGTATCTTTATCTTCAACGACCACAAAATCTCTTCGAATCATTTTGTCTAATGGGTAAATTGGAAGAAAATCCTCTAATGATTGGCTGACGGTTAGTGCAACATGGAGGAGTATTTAAGGAGATTGATCAGTCTAAAGGAGATAGAGACGCAAATATGAAATTTCAAAGTTTGAAGCTAATCTCAATATCACTCGTCTTCTTCTGTGAGCTTAAAAAAGTTGTGATCGTGAGAGAAATACATAAAGAATGACTCAGTGAAAGGGTGTGATCTACCACTAAGTATTTACACTAAAAACTATAATATCTTATTGATCATATAGTGGAATCTAACTAGTAGGCTATCAGCGTGTAAAAGTAGATGTAAGCTTAATCTAAGCTGAACTACTATAAAATCTATGTGACATTCTCAATTTAAACCACTATCTCAAGCGCGAGGAAGAAACTAAGGAACGGTATGTCAATGGCGAGAATAGGATGAAAGTCAATCCTAGGGATTGTTCATGAGATAACTAGCTGATTAGGGACAAAATGACTCGAGATCAAGTTTACGTTAGTGTCACGACCCTAACTCCATCTCTAGGGTCACGAGCGACATGGGTTATTTTTGCAACGTCCTAGGCTCGTCACCGTCCTGATTCTTTTTATCTTGTTATCATGCACACGTGGAAACGTGAACAAATAATTCCTCAGACAAACGACAGCTGGAAGACTAGGACATACATCATACTGAACATATTGACTTGTATTGTAACAATACTTTTACAAACCTTTTTTTTATGGGCTCTCTTTTCTTTTTACATCACAATACAAGTTTTCCACATAGGCCAGGGGACTGTAACGTGATTGTAGCTCCCAAAATTGACGAGAGACTTCCATGCCTACAAGATTGAAAGACGAGCGGTGAGTTTTGGGGAAACTCTGTAAGTAAAATTCCTAGTTCTCTACTAGGAAAGCATCTCATCATTGAAACCTAACAAGTATAACATTCGCAAACAATATTAATGACAGATCAATTAAGCTATTTCACTAAACAAGCTCATCAACATCACGTAGTAACATATTCAATAAGTTCATTAACCGTATAAACTGTTCTTCCCATACTTTCAGGGGCTTCTAGCCGCAGGCTGGGCATTCGGTCACAGGCCGGGCATCCGGTCTCAGGCCAGGCATCCCATACTCTCATACTTTCAGGGGCTTCCCATACTTTAAGGGGTTTCCTAGCTCAACCAAGGCATCCAGCCATCAAGCCAGGCATCCCATATTTTCAAGGGCTTCCTGGCTCAATCAGGGCATCCCATTCAATGAACGAGGCATCGCCGCCAACGTTGTGTGGTGATAGACGCTTTTTCCTTTTTAAGTACATGCATAAATGCATCATGCAAGCCGATTCTTATCTCTTCTCTTAGCCAACGCGTACATGGCCCGAAGGCGTGCTCATTTATTTATGTGTGTCATGAGTTTCTTATACCTCACTAGCAAACATATTAGGAATGATCTTTAGTCCGTAACTTGAATCAATCACTTAGCACCGATCCTCGCATCAAACAAAGCTCGGAATCAGTATGCCTCAATACCAATCCAAGACCTCAAGGCTTGGGTACACCTCACTTTAGTGACAATCCCAAGCTTGACGAACCTCGGCTACAACTCGATGCGAATGCACATGTATTAAGAATGACCCTCGGCTCACGATTTGATTTAATGCCAAGTACAAAGTCCCCGTATCCATTTAAACTATGGAAATCGGCATGCTTGGTGCTTTACCAAGACCTCATGGATTTGGGTGATTCCCGTACCGATTAAGGCATAAGATTGACACGCCTCAATGTCGACTTAGGACCTTGCGGCCTTAGGCGATTCCCGTACCAAGTGAGGCTTGGACCCAGTATCCTATTTATGCCGAAACCAAGGCTTTATGGCTTAGGGCGACCTTGCCTTACGATGAACTTAACTCGAACGAACCTCAGCCTCATTCCGGGCGTGAACAACTCAAGCACACATTCAAGCACAAACATAAGCAAAACCATACAAAAAATCTAACATTCTACCCACGGCTTGACGGGTGAGCACCTAACTAGACTCGACAATGGAGACTACCGCCATAGAGGAGACTTAGGGATCTTACTTACCTTGGCAAACCTCAAAGACCAATTTATATAGCTCGATGGATTGAGGATGTAGGGCCAAGAGAAAGGAGTAATCAAATATTTGATTTCCAAAATTAGAATAGCTTGGCTATGGAAGAATCTTGTCTTTAGATGATTGTCAATCCATCAAGATATCATGTGTTATTGATTTCTTTTATGTGGATGATCTTTAAGATTGATGATCAATCACTTTCTTCTAAATTAGGAATCCATACCAAATCACAAGCTGTCAAAGAAGATTATAACTTATCTTGGAATATTAATCTTGAAATACACGATAAGATTGTTGTTGCAGGTAGTGTAGTTGCTCCACTTATATCAATAGTTCCTAGTTATATCTAGTTTCCGATGATATCATATTCTACTTATATGAGGCGTATGCTTATTTTAGACTTCTTGGTTGTATTAAATTGCTTCTCATTAGGCACTTCAAGTATGATAATGATGAAGATTATGTAGATTGTTCACCTTGGTGCCTCCAAATCTTTATGAACTTTCCATTTTTCAAACTTGTTCACTTAGCTTCTTTTAGCTGTTTTGAATCTTTTGACTTATTAGTACACGAAAGATCCTTTTATACGGATATTACTTGAAACATAAATAACTCGTGCATATATCAAGATTATAATACACTATGGACTGTTTTTTTAATTTTTAAAATATATTAGGAGACTTTCTCGACAAAGACGATAATATGCCAAGTACTTGAATGGGCTTCTTTTTTGTGCCATTGTACTTGAAGAACTCAAACCCTGCTCTAGATGTCTCTTCCTCAAGTCAACACGGATGCCTCCACAAATGGCACACCCCCACTTGAACATTCGCCTTTTAATACACCCTACTACGTATCGTTCAAACGCCCTTCTTGATACCATTATTGATCTCGAGCTGGAATACATTCCAGACACCGTATGTTCTTCTTTGCTTAGGCGAAATCATAGTTGCTTGGGGGTTTTGTTCAGGGTTGGGGTATCGTCCGGGGGAGCGTCTTGGCAAGTAGTGGCTTTTAGCGTTTGCCCCTACAATTTCTCCCAATTGGCAAGTCGTGTCTCGTTTCTGTCAAATTTGGCTTTTGTGGGCGTAGAGGTGGCACTTGCACATTGTCGACACGAAACTCAATGAACGAGTCCCGTGTTAATTTGATGGTGAAAAGACCAAACTGAGTTGGGTTAACTAGAAACGGTCGTTGTTGTTATTCTGTATGGTAATAGTTAGAACACAGTTGCATCATTGTAAGAAGAAAAGAACGTTGACAAATGATTATAGAGAGTAAGAGAGTTTAGAAGTGATGTGAGTGAAAATTAAAAAATTGTCAAAAATGTTTTTTTTTTAAAAGGCACTTTATCACTGATTAAGTGACTTATATTTACAAATACATATATATATATATATATATATATGTGTGTGTGTGTGTGTGTGTGTGTGTGTGTGTGTGTGTGTGAAACAAAATTAAGAAATTAAAAGAAAAGGTAGAGAATGAAGTCGGACTAATGAAATCCGATGGAGCAACGGCTTGGCGATTTGAAAAGATAAAATGGCTTCTGTGTGCTTTACTGATTGGGATCGGAGTATGTAGCAGAGTTCTAAATGAGGTCGTCGTTCTTCGAGTTCCTCGGCCACGAACCAGGGCAGAGCAGAACTGGGAATGCGTGGCTTCAAAATGGCAGGACTTGCGTTATTCTTATAGGCATTTCGTCAAATAAGTTATGGGCGAGGACTGAGAGGAAGGTATCGACCACTTTAGGACTTGAACTTGCATACAGACTCGAAGGAAATCACTCAGAAATGTTTGAAATTAACAAAATCTACTTATTCAGATCCGATACGAGCAAGAACTGGAGAACCGAGTCTCAGCTTCCGCTTCACTTAAAACAGGGGAGAACCGGGATAGGACATTGCCTGAAAAATGAAATCCAATAGAGCAAACGGCTTGGCGATTTGAAAAGATAAAATGGCTACCCTGTGCTTTACTGATAGAAATCGGAGCTTGTAGTGGAGTTCTGGATGAGGTCGTTGTTCTTCGAGTTCCTCGGCCACAAAACAGGGCAGAGCAGAACCGGGAATCCTTGGCTTGAGAATGGCGAGGACAGGGGGCTACGGCGACTAAACGGCGTCGGAGGAGAGTGTTGGAGAATTTCTTTGAAGCAATGGCGGGGGTTTCAATCGCCGGAAGAGGGAACGAACGCCTTTACTCCAACTCCTCCGAGAATGAAATCCAAGAATGGTGATACAATTTCCAGGAGTGGAGTTGAAATACAATGATGATAGAAGGTGTGGACACGACATTTTAGTGAAATGGAAATCGGTACGAAGAGTCGATCCTTCCAATTTTTCTCCTCTCTTCACTTTTTTTTTGCTCTTTGTGGCGTTCCTCAGCCCCCTACTCAAGAATGCCCCTCACATCTCAACGAACGAATCTTTCCTTTTCCCCATGCCTACCCAGTGTACCCACGTCGAATTCGCCTGACTCGACCTTTTCTTGAAGCCAAGCCTCCCTCCTCACTCTCGCGCGCGCTTGCGTCTTTGCGTTAGAAGATTTCCCAGACAGTCCGTGAAGAGGAAGAAAGACCAGACGGCCAAGAAAGAAAAGAAAAAGGCCAGGGAGAGAGGCGGGCCTTCATCATCATCCCCTTTAACCAATTCCTAGTACTGGGTTCAAGGGTTAATTACTTCTAGATTCTTGGGCAGAAAATAGAAAGTTTGGGCATGGGTTGTGTGAACTGACGACTTAGGTTGAAAGCGAATTTGGGCCCGTCTCCTTTTGTGGATTGTCCAATCAAAATTCAGGTGTTAACACCTGCCACGGACAAGAGCCTCCACACCCTCACCAAGATCCAGGCATTAGAGGAGTGACAACTGATGAGAGATCACATAATGCCATAAAGAAGATCCCTTGTGAAATTATACCGTCAAAACAAGTTAAAATCAAGGAAAGCAATGCAGATCATTACCATTCTTGCGGAAAATCTATTCATTCGTGAGAGAATTCCAAGAGGCAAATGAAGTGAGGAAGTAAAAGCAGCAGGAGGGTTAAGAGGTTCACATGCAAGAAATACAAAAGACATCTAGCAAAACAAAGAGACATAAGAATCTTGAAGAGTAAGATCATGCTCACCATTTAAGTTAGGAGAATCTTGAAAACTTGAATCATGTAATATTCACCATTTAAGTTAGGGTTAATGTTACCCAAAAGAAAAAAAATCAAACTATACTTAATGTGACACAAACACTTCGAATTTTTTTTTTATTACTAAAAATCTCAAACTTGCCCATTGCAACATA
This sequence comes from Eucalyptus curtisii, assembly GCA_017140595.1. NCBI lineage: Eukaryota > Viridiplantae > Streptophyta > Magnoliopsida > Myrtales > Myrtaceae > Eucalyptus > Eucalyptus curtisii. The sequence continues at coordinate 15,980,509 of CM029497.1, forward strand.
AATATCCATAACTTTTTTCTTTTGTCATAAAAAAGCCTTAAACTTAAACTAATATGGCAAATATACACCTGGATAAATAATAATAATAATAATAACAGACAGTATATATTTGGGTTTTTCATGTTATGGTTCTTTATACAAAAAAAATAAAGCTTAAAGTACTTGTATCACAATGGGTATAATTTAGGATTTTTTATGGTATTTGCCCTTTAAGTTAACCTTGTTATCATTGATTGCTTACGACAATTAACAAACATTATTAATATTAATATTGTCTATACAAGGTAAGATTCAATGAGCTAATAGGAGAAGGGTTATTTAGTCAACGCGACCCATTAGTGCAAACAACCTCCTTCCGTGTACGCAAGATAGATGCGATATACCATCAATCTACAAATAAGATTAATTCTGGATCCACTAAGACAGTGGCACCAAAAGGCATCACTCCTGTATTCTCTATTCATCGCGAAAGTTGTCCGTCTAGAAAGTTTAATTTGTCCCGCAAGACAAACCGTAAGATTTCTGAATTATTATGTCAGAAAAAGAGGCATCCAAAGGTGTCTCTGGCTTAAGAAGAGCTCCTACACGAATGACTCCATCCAGTCTCGTGGCAAACACATGAGCTGAGCCAATTTGTAACGACATAATCGCCTTTTCCGATGTTGAAGTCGCAGATAATTCCATTGTTTGATCGCGCAGAGAGCTTCGTCACCGCTCATACCTCAACAAAAGAATTCAGAACTGCACCACCAACCAAAACCGACAAAAACAAATTCGTCAGATGGTTCGACAGATCGCAGACCAATACTTCTCCGAAGTTACGGCAAAACCATAGGATTAAACTCTTTACAGTTACCTTACAACTACAGCCCAGACGACTACAGCAAATTTTGCATGCCTAAGAAATATTTGGGGGCAAGGGGACATACAACCTCTTCAGGCGTCATTACAAGAATCTGTCCCATGAAGGGTAAGAGAGGTGAAGAGAAGCTTTACAATCATGAAGTGCCCCCACAAAGACTCCGTCTAACATGTTACACAATCAACTCTTTCCTATCTGCGCGTCATCTAACCATTGTTGTGCTTCACGCTAGAAGCTATCACTAATCACTGAATGCTCACATATCTTTACGAGAAAGACCAAGGAAATGCACCTCCTATTCACCAGTTGTGCCACCGTTTTATTCCTCCTGCCAATTGGAGACTTTACTAACAGCTACTTGATTGTGATGTAACGGTTGGTTCCGTGCTTGGCCCAGTGGTCCTTTAGATCCACTGGACTTGAGAGGTCATAGCCTTCTGCTGCAAGGCGGCTCAGCAGCTTGCCAAAAGCACTTCCACTCATTTTCCGGCCACCAACTCGAGCGTGGCGCTTGTTTGGCACAGCCGGTAGGGGATACATAGAGATGGTGGTCGTGCAACATGAAGACTGCCAACCCCCATTGCCCCATTTATAGCATTGCCTTGCAAGTCCAGTGCATGAGCACACAGGGGAAGGCATGGTCGAATCATCAAAAGCTACCTGGTTTAGCCCTAGGTCCTGACCCTTCCAATCAGACTTTGGCACTCCAAATGGCTTGTTATAACCATCATCTCCGTTCAAGAGCTTATTCAGGTCATCGGTTTCCCTCTTGACTTTCTTAGGAGTTTTTGGACCTTTCTTACTAGTTGACATTGCCTTGGCCTCTTTCGTTCGTTTCGTCTGCCGTGATCTTGTTGCCTCAGATGCAACCGGGGATATTGGCAGGGCATCACTTGTGTGCATATCTCTGGTGCCATAAGCAGCTTCACTCATGCTGGATACGTGATGCACTTGCTGCTGTGGATGGTGCATGTGCTTCACGCCTCGAGAAATCTGACATCCTGGGGGACACGAGGAAATGTTACCACTAGTCAAGGAGTTTTCTCGATACTGAAGAGTTGCAATGGCGTTGTCTCGTTCTAAATAAGCATTATTTCTTTCAGCAATAGCCATATCTCTTTGATGAAACGCTATGTCCCGATCTGCAATTGCTGCCTTTTTCTCAGCAAGGGCTAAATTCCTTTCTTGAATAGCTGCATCTCTCTCCGCCATAATACCCATTATCTGCTTCATTGAAGGCTGATGTTGCATCAACCACTGCAATGCAAAGCAGATGACTGAGTAGAAGCACCAAGCTTGCAAAGCCCTTTTTTTGGTAGAAGAGCCCAATTCATTATAAAAGAGGCATCATGAAGGTTTGCTTTCAATACCTGGCTCTGAGCATTTTTATACTGATCAGCTTTGTGTCTTCCATTTTCGCGATGCCCACCATCATCCATGTCAGACTCAGGTTAAAATAATACTCCAGCAGCCCAGCCCCAAGTCAAATTGGGTCAATCAATCTACTTTAAATAGCTTCAGAGGCTGCAGGCTTCCTATCTCAAAAGGGAAAGCAGAAACTGTTAATGTGTTGCACAACTGGGAAGAACAAGAATCTACTAAAAGATTAACAGGATTGACACCACTCGCACGGGCAACACAATATATGAAAACAGACATGATGCAAATTTGCAAACCCTGTCTGGGAGATTATTACTGTAAGAAGTAGGGAAAGCATTATAGGAGGTCTAAAGAAAAAGGAACCCCAAATCAACAACACCTATATTTCCTGTATTATAACGGATATACACTTTCACTAATTACTAAAACCAGCTGACCCTATGTGAAAATATGATTTGCCCTGGATTGCCTTCTGAAATTTGTACCTTCCACTGTTTCTTCCATTCCCATTTCACAAGGGGATGACGATGATGCCCCACGCAAACACTGCAGTTACACTGCAGTTCATGCCAAACAGTGGTTCCAACGGTAAACTGAGCTACATCAGTCAACAGTACCTGATGAAAAACCAAGCTTATAAGTTCTCAAAGGCAGTCATAGAAAATCCTGCTAAATTCTTCTGGTAAGAAACACTATCAAAGTATCAGTACTTGAACCAAAAAATAGAACAAAGAGAGACTCAGAAGTAGACTGAGCTAAGAACATGGTTAATCATCAACATTGAACAAACAGAATTCAGAAATAAATTCCAAACTTGGCTCACATGAGAGATCTCCATCACGTCACCTGGAGATCAGCAGAAGAACTAATGCACCCTCTATGCATTGATAACTAGTACACTCGCATAAAGGCATGTCACCAATAAGACAAGAGGAAGTTCTACAGAGGAAGTCATTCAAAAACACTAACACTATCAGGGAAACAGAAAGTTCCAGGAGGCACTCTCTTCTTCTTCTCCCTTACAGTTTTTTCCTTTCTCCCTTTTTCCCCACACACAAACTTAATGCATAGAGCTTTGAAGCAAATATGACGTAAATGAAAGTTTCACTTCAGATGTACAGAGTACCTACTACAGCCAGGAGCAAGAGAAATAGATGACATAAATACATCAAAAAACAATTTCAACAGACTCCAACCATCTTTGAGAAAGGATTTCCGAGTTGTAATGTAAGCGTCTAGAATGGAGGAGGCACATACAATTCCGACATCAAAAATAACCACAGCCTAAATACATGTCTGCATAGTACTGCATCAAAATTTTGCCACCTAATCCTCTCATTTAAAAGGTACTTATTAGAACATTGGTGATTATTTCACATCAATCCACACATGTACAAAGTCCTAAGTTGCAAGAGATATTCATTTCGGTACCCTGAAATAAAGCTTTAGTCGTTAATTGTCATTGAACCTACTAGATTCCTTCTAGTTTTCAACCAAAATTGAGATTCAACATGTACATCTTAACAAATACTTCCCTATCTGGACAGAAGACTAATGAGTATCCAACCAAATCAACTGATTGCGATAAGGCACACATCTAGATTTACACATGTCATCTCCATACATTGATTGCTCCACATGAATTCTCAGCCTTGATTTCTGGAGACACAATCTCAAGTACAACTCCTTACTCAAGCCACAGTCCATCATCTATCCTCACTGACCAAGAACAAGGAGAGTTACTGGCTGAGAGGCCAAACAGACACAAAAAAGGCACTGAACTAACCTAATTATTACCATATCACAGTTCAATATCATCACGCATTCTTAAAAAGATAGCTTAGCATCACGCCATCAGTAATATCAGCACAAAATAAGAGTAACACCACAAGAAAACTACAGAACTCGCATTAGACAAGCCATCGAGCATCAAATTTCCAAACACCATCTTAAATTACAATGAATATGGTAAGTGTGTGTCCTCATACTACACAAAGTTTGTGTCCTTAAACTAACTGGTCAAAAGCTTTTTCAGAATTGAGACCTAATATTAACTTCAGAGCATATTTAAAATTCATGTAATCCATATTTAAAATGGGAAGACAAATAGTTCTTTCCATAAAATTTATAAGTTATTCCGCATATCACACAAATAAATCCAAACATGTGAGTTCGACTATTAATATAGAAAGTTAGATACAAGCCTAAACAAAAGGACATTGACCACTTAAAATAAGTGAACATTAAAGACATTACTTGTGTGCATACAAACAGATACATGTAAGCTCGGAATATATAAGCACAATATAATTTTACATCCCTTGTTATATATCCAATGTGATCTCTCATCTTCTTTCTTCAGTGCTTAAGAATCTTTATACTCATTAAATATAATACACAACTTAAAATCAGCATCGGTATCTTGGTTCAAGAACAGATCACCATAAGAGAGCGAGAGAAGGACAAAGCATAGGAAAAACAAAAGGAAAAACTATCCGAGATTTCCAAAAGTATGATTAGCAATGTTTCATCCTCGCGACCTCTTTTCACTTTGATTTCTACAACGCACCAAGGTGAACAAGGTTGCCCTAACTAACAATACAGAAATGAAAATTAGATCATCCCGGAGTGACTCATGGTGACTTTTAACACTAGTACAAAATTTCATATAACCGTGGTTTCATCTGCCTATATTGCGGTTTCTGCCGTTGGTAAAGGCTTTACCTGCAGGTGGTTTTCCGTAAATTTAGGCGCTGTTGAAAACTGGGTAGCCGCCTTTTGTAGGGCCGCCGGCCGCCGTCACCAGACTAACTATTTCCTACTCAGGAATACACCCCCTCTCCTCCAAAGCATCCCTCAAATTTCATTCAAGCCTTCACAGCAGCCACATTCAAACAAAGTACCGTGTTAAATCACGGCAACACACTCCACGTTAAGCCGTAAGAACACACAAAACTACCCGGTCGCCAAAGGTTCTCTAGCGTAGTTAAAAGCTATTCAAAGTGAGTCTGGAAAGTAGCAAAACAGCCCCCACTCGAAACCGGCAAAGAATCAATGTAAAGAAATCTCGGCCCATTGCAAAAATTCATCTTCCGCACTCGACCAAAGACAAAAAGCTCGACCAAAGCAGAGAAGAACAGGAAGCGGAAAAAAGAAAAAAAAGCCGAAAACACGAGAATCAAATCTACGACGAAGCAGGAAATAGCTCAGGAAAAAGCCAGACGAAAAGAAAAGCAGTCCGAAGAACGCAACTCTACCGAAGCTACTAACTCCAATCCGATACTAACACTCGATAGAGACGACCGAGACCGAGCACGTCACGAAACGCGCGGTAGATGCGAGTCGCGGAATCCCGCGCGATTGCCGCGGGCACAAGAGCAGAAGCGGAAGAAGCAGCAGCAGCAGCTGCGGCGGCGGCGGCGGTGGCGGCAGGAGGGGAGGAATCGGAAGGGCTCCAAGAATACCAGCCGAAGCCGACGGGGAAACGGGAGCGGGGAGAAAACCCTAACCGCGATCGGAGAAGAACGGCCGGGTTAGAGAGAGAGAGAGAGAGAGAGAGCTTTACCTGCGATGGCGACGGAGAGAGAGAAAGAGAGGAGAGAGAGGGAGAGTCAGAGCTGACCAAGCGAGTGCTATGGATGACGCAGAGAGAATCGCGAGCAGGCTTTCCACGACCCCCCCGAGGGATTGGGTTCCCCCTCGGTGGGGCCCACCGCACAGACAGCCGTCGGATATCGATGGAATCGATCTCGTCCGTCCGTCCCGTCCGTAACCTGGAGAACCGGTTAATGACCGGTCTCCTCCCTCGCATTAATGCCGGTCGGTAAACGAGCGAGCCTTTCGAACGTCGAGGGCCATGAAAGCGACTTCGAGGTCCCCCCCGAACGAGGAGGAGCGGGAGGAAGAAGCAGAAGCAGAAGGCGAACCCTCTTGCAGAGGGAGCGGAGACGTCGCCTTCTTCGCCTTCTTCGCCTTCTTCGCCTTACAGATCCGCTACTGCTACGTTCATGGCGAACGAGCGTGATCAGTAGCGAGATGGACCGTCGAGAGAAGCAAATAAAAAAAAAAAATCTCGTCTTTTTCCAGCAGGATCGCCTAGAGAGAGAGAGAGAGAGAGAGAGCGACCCCTGAAGAAAGATGGTTGAGAGAGAGTCTTGGGTTTTTTCGTCCGGCGACGGCGGAGCGGGAGGCGGGGTTCGGTCGGGTCGTTCGTTCCGGGAGGGGAAGAAAAAAGGAGGAGACAGAGAATCTCGCAATTCTCTTTTTTTTTTTTTGGGTTTATCTTTTTGAGAAAAGTAAAATACCACTTTCCACTCCACCAAAATTTGGAATAATTTCGAAATTATGAAAAGTGCTCGATATTATTAACATACCCGTCATCATCATTTGCATATGTAAGAGTTTCGAGTTGAGGAAAAGTCAAATCCATGGCAGGATTTCAACGGAATAAAAGTTCATCCGAACAAGCAATTTGACATTTTGGATCTTCTTGATTAGTTACGGATCTTTTCATATGTTTATAATACTAATCCGACCACTCAAAATCTGTCAATTGTAGATTCATTCATCAACTGTAGAATGTCTCTCTAAACTAAACACTCGCCATTATTTCTTGTTTCAAATGTTTCCTACACCTTAAGCTTTTTCAAATCCTACAAACACCATGCTATATATTTTATCGTGAAACACCCAAAAATCTTTCAAAAGGTACATAGATCAACTTGTGAGTTTTTCATTTGGCTCAATATGCCGATGCCCAACCTCTTTGCAATAATCTTTAGATGAACCGTTTCAATTGAAGTTATATAATTTATTAGAAACTAATAACCTATGGAATAAATATAATCAAAGATAATTTCAGTATTATAAATGATTTTATTATAAACAATATGCCCGGACTAAAAAGAATTCTTTTAATACTTAAGTAAAAGCAAGAAAGATAAAAGAACATTGTGGTTATTATATATATATATATGCGCGCGCGGAAAAAGATAATAGATTGAAAGTTACCCAAAAAAGGAAAATGATGACCATTCTTTTTAACGGAGGAAATAGGTGAGGGTTAGTTATATCTTGGGTGGACCAAATAGGGTGGTGGCCGGAATCTCATTGTTAAGTTTTTTTCATTCTTTTTCATATAGGATATTTTGGAAGATTTAAAGAACGAGACAAGAGGGTGTGTTGGCTTAAAGTTATCAGCCTTCATGCACATACTAGGCGCACACGTGATTTTTGAATAATTGTAATTAACTATACCTTTTAAAATTTCACTTCCTCCATGTTCTAGTTTTTCTCAACTTCAATTAAACAAAAAAAAATTGGATTGCGATTGTAAAATTGCAAAGGTCACCATTAGGCTATTCACTTATTCACTAAATTACACAAGATTTTATCGCAAGGGTATGATGGTAATTTAAGAGGTGGAAACTAAAATTTGAAAGTTGACTATGTATAAGCACTTAAAGCACTTGGGGAAATTATCCAATAAGTTATGAATTTATTGTATGACGAATAATTTTACACCTTTTAAATATATCGATTTAATCTTAAACACTTTTAACGATTTGTCGATTCAGTTTTAAATATTTCAATTGTCTCAATTTAATCATAAATATTTTCACAATTTACCAACTTAGTCCTTCTAATTACTTTAGGTCAGAAGTTGCCGACATAGACGTTGGTCATCTAATGTGACACAAATGTCCTTAACCAACTGACAACTTTGTTTTGGTATTCTAATTTATTTAAATCTTTTTTATTTTTTCTTTTTCTTGTCTTTCTTTTTTTTACCCTTCTTCCTTCACCAATCACCAAACCTGGACGATGACGAGTGACTAGCCACACACAACGGTCAAACTCGCAATTTTCACTAAACTCGAGGAGGGCAACTCTCGCCAACCCTCCTCTATGGTTGGTTGTCAGCCATCACCAAGGACCATGCGATTGGAAGAAAAAAAAAAAAAGGAAAGAAAAGAAGTGAAAAAAAAATGAAGAAATTTAAAAAAAAAGTATAAGAAAAATTTAGAAAATCTTTTAAAAATTGGAAAGCATTGTTCACACCAATCATAGCATCGTAGCATCCTAAATGACATGATCGTGTCATGTCAACAATTTCGACTAAACTTAGCTCGAAAGACTATTTGCCATAGATTTAATAACAAATTGATAAAATGTCAAAATATTTACAATTAAATTGGTATAACTAAAAAAATTTATGATGAAATTGGCCGCCCTACAACAGGTTTAGGATTTTTTTCAATAATTTTCCCTAAAACACATAATCTGTATAAAAGATCAAACCTCTTACTAATTTAGAATTATTTTTTTAGGGAACTTTGGACTTCTAGACAAACTTTGGTTTTGGCATGATATATAAAAGATAAGATTGAATAGTTAAAAAGTAGATACAAGTAACATCAAATTTTAATGGGATACACGTACTTAGATTTTTAAATTTTCAAAAAGTGCAATCAAGTCATAAAATTTAGTAAATTAGCATAATCGAATCATTTCGTTAATTCAGTCCATTTAGACTAATGAAAAATGTTGGTGTGATTTTTTAAATATTTTCATCCCCAACGTAGCAATGACGTGGATTAAATTCCAATTTTTTAACCAAAATCTTATTAAATAAAATAAAAATAAAAAAAAACTTTAAAAAACAAAAAAGGTAAAAAAAGAAAATCCAAGGCAAGGGTAGCAGGCCCTTGCCACCACCGGCCCACTGCTGAAAAGGGCCGATAGGGGTCGATGGGGCCTCAACGAGAGCCGACAATCCTTGCCAACTACAGGCGAGGGCTCAACAATCCTTGCCTAAATATGAGTGGAGGGACTTGCCAACACTCAGTGCGGTCTAGCTGAGGCATAGTTGGGCTAGGGCTGGTGACCCTCACTAAGATTTGGGAAATGGTCACAACCCTCCCCTCAGATTTGGGAAAGCATCGCTAGCCTTGGTTGAGGCCCCCACAATCCTCGCCAACCCTTTCTAGTGATGGGCACAGCGATGGCAAGGGTAGGCCCTTGCCTTGGATTTTCTTTTTCCTTTTTATTTTGTTTTTTAAATACTTTTTTTATTGTCATTTAATTATTTTAGTTTTAAAAATTAGAATTTAATCCAAAACGACGTCGTTTTAGCCTTATGTTCTATGTTTTTGCCATGTAAAGTCGGCATTTTCTGTTAGTCTAAATGGATGAAGTCAACGGAAGAACTCGATTGTACTAATTTAAAAAGTTTTAAAACTAAATTTCACTTTTTGTAAATTTTAGGACTTAATTGTACTTTTGTGACAAATTTTAGTTATTCTAGTTGTTCTAGTGCATAAATCCCAAATTTTAATACTAGAATTACTGATGAGATCAAGACTTTAATAAATGTTTAAGCACTGCATATTCTTAGTGTTAATAAAAGTTGTTTAATTACAAAATAACTTATCACCAGCCGTGATAGAGACCGATATGTTGTAAAAATTGAACTTATTTAAGACGTGTTACAGCATCAAATAACATACTGAGAGTTTTCCAACCATAACTCTAATGAACCGAGATGATTCCAAAGCAAGTGGGCCATAATTATTTATGAATTGTTTGTCTGATCTTTGATCATGAATTTTATTAGTCTTATTAGCATAATATAATGTGGTACAATAAAGTTAGATGTGTTACAACTTGTTATGACCCATATAGTGGAAGGCGTTTTGACATATTTGATTGATTCATGACAAAATCAACCCAATTACGACATGTTACTATGATCATGACAATCTCAAAGCGAGTGGGCCAAAAAACTAGAAGAACGGCTAAGTTTAGAGAATTTACCTATGATGGCGAGAGAGAGAGAGAGAGAGAGAGAGAGAGAGAGAGAGAGAGTGATTATGGTTTTAGTTCATTGATTGGTACTCCATCGTCACATGGAGCAAATCCAACAATTGATAAATTGGAGACATGAGATGGGTTCAGCTCATGGAACAGTACCTTATTTCCATCATACGGTGAAACAGTCTTGCTCGAAAGGGGAAGGCAATATGGTTTATGTCTTCCTCAACCAGCTGAAGGATCAAATTGTAATTTTCTGCTTCTCAAAAGTAGATCCATCAAATGAGTGATTAATCTATTTAACTCATTTTAACCTGTTTCCATACAATACAAATCTATTGAACCATACACAACTTATATACGATCCCACTCAATCTATATTGTTAAGACACTTTCATATTTAACCAAACCTAAAGAAACTTTGAGAGCACGGAGGGAGGGAGAGAGGGTCATAAAATGAATTGTGAACTCATTTTACACTCATATTATTTTAGGTTTTATCATTTTAAGTTATTTATAACCTATTTACTGAATATATTTAATCCATATAATAACTTGGCCATCAAATATGGGTTAAGAGACTTGTCTATAACCTATTTTGACAGATTTATTAAGAAGGGCTGGAGTTCAATTTATTAGTTCATGCCCAATGACAAATTTTAAATTCTTCGATTCTCACTTTAGATAATGTTGACTTGCTCTCTTGCCTGCCCACGAGAGAGCCCTCCGCCGGGGACCGTGGCTTCCTCCGCCGGTACCCAAAAGAGAAAAATGGACGAGGAAAAGTCCAGCGAAAGTCTCGAGATAAGCGCTTCGGCGACCAAGTTAATAACTTGAGAGAGGAAAGAAATGAAGGAGTGAGTACTCATGGCTCCCTATCTCGAAGACTTACCCCGGCTGCTATTTATCGACGACGGCAGGAAGAATTACCAAAAAAGTCCTAAACATATTGTAATTGTGCCAATTCAATCCTAAACTTTTTTTTGCCAATTTAGTCTTAAATCTTTTACAATTGTGCCATTTTAGTCCATTCGGCCAAAATTGGCCGACTGGCACTGACGTGGACACTGTTCGTCTAGTGAAAGCTGACATGGCATTTTTTTTTGAAATATATATTCGAATTTTTAAATATTTTTTGAATTTTTGAATTTTTTTTCACTTTCTCATGGCGCCAACTAGAGGCGAGGGCCGGCGAGGCCGACCTTGTCGGTGGCTGGGCGAGGCCGGCCTCATCGTCGCTAGGCGAGGCCCCGCCAGATCTAGCGAGAGCCGAGCTCGCCGGCACTAGCGAGATCGACCCTCGCCATGGCTGGGCGGGGCTGAGCCTCTCCAGATCCAAGGCAAGGGTTGACCTCGCTGGTGGACGGCAAGGCTCCTCGCCCAGGGATGGCGAGGCTCGACCTCACCATGGCTAGGCGAGGCTGAGCCTCGCTGGCCATCGACGAGGTCGACCGTCACCTTGACTGGGGGAGGTCGAGCCTCGCCAGGTTTGGCGGAGCCTCGCCTAGCCAAGGCGAGGGTCAACCTCATCAGTGGTCGGCGATGCTCCTCGCCCAGGGATGGTGAGGCTCGACCTCGTTGGGCAAGGCTCGCCTTTGCCAGTGGCCAGTGGGGACGAGCTTCACCATTGGCCGGCGAGGTCAGGAGAAGGAGGAAAAAAAAAAGAATTCAAGAATTCAAAAAATATTAAAAAATTGAAAAAAATTAAAAAATTGCCATGTCATCTTTCACTAGACGGCCGGCATCCACGTTAGCGCCGGCCGGCCAATTTTGGCCGGATGGACTAATCTGGAACAAATATAAAAGGTTTAGGACTAAATTGGCAAAAAAAAAAAGTTTAGGACTAAATTAACACAATTGCAATAGGTTTAGGACTTTTTTGGTAATTTTCCCACGACGGCAAGATTGGTCCTAGTAATTACACCTTCTAATATCCAGCTCCTGGACTTACCCAAGTCAAATCGATTATCATAATGTCGCTTGAGAAGAATTTACACGATATATTAGTGAGATGATGATTTTCACCATTGCCACAAATGACGACTAAATTCACTTAGTGAAGTCCGTTTATTCAGAAGCATATGAACTACAATACACCTAAAAAGGACCAACAAAATAACAGTCGTCTCCAATTTACTCTACATCATCCATATTACAGTATACACATTGATTTGGAGAGGCAATATATAATATTCATTCGGTTTTTCAGGCTGATTAGCAAAAAGGTTCGCAACCTTTTGCCGTTGCTGTGAAATTAACACGAATTTTCAACCGTCTCAAAAAAACACACAACCTCCTACCATTGTTGCAAACTTAGCAGAAATTTTGAACCATCTAAAAAAATACAAAAGCTTTTACCATTGTTGCAAATTTAGCATCTGGTTAACATTCCATCTATTCTGGTCGTCATCTCTTCCTTGGGTTAAATATGAATTGACGCAAATTTAACATATATAAGTTTCATAGCACAATTAACAGAAGAGTGTTTAATGATCCACTTGGCATAATTTTAAAATCTGAATATGTCACATGAACACGAATTATTGACCCTAATTTCATCACTGCCCAACATAGGGAGTAACTTTAACTCGCAATAGTCTCAATCCTAACCCACAGTAGCCCCAAACCCTCATTGGCTCCAATATCTTCTTCAGCTCTAGCTAATTTCAATTTAACTTTGCTGACGAATTTGCACGGCGTCGTTTTGAAGGGGAAACATGTGCACATCGGCACAGTAACAACCACGTTATAATAACACACAGGAAGAAATGAGGATGGATAGAATATTAACGGACGCTAAATTGGCAACAATGATGAAAGTTGTGTATTTCTTTTGAGACATTTACAAGTTCCTATGAAATTTACAACACAAATAAAAGGTCACGTGTTTCTCAAGATGCTTGAAAATTTGCAATAATAGTTAAACGTTCAGTATCTTTTTGCTACTTGGCCCTTTTTCTTTTTTAAGTGCAATGGTCAGGTGATTACTCAATGACAGGAGATAATGGATCAACAATTAGAGCCTATTGAGATTAAGCAGAGTTTTATAACATAAATGTGTCAAGGGAGGTAGTAAATCACCATGAGTCCGTTGAGTTCTATTAATAACATTAACACAGAGATTCCCGATTAAACCACACCCAGACACAAATCCATCAAACAAACTTCATCCCAGCAAAGAATGATATCAAGCAAGTGAACTAGGGACGACGAAGCCAGTGGGGTTAGGATCATGGATTCCTCCGACCTATATTTACTTTTCACAAGTCAAACACCTTATCATCCATCTCATTCTGAGAATTTCAAGAACGATATAAGCTTGAAGCCATTACTTTTGCTGTGCTTGGTGGTGACTTTCATCCTGGTTGAAAGCTGACGACTTCTCAAACATGCCAGACATGATTTTCATTTGATCTTGCATCTTCTCAAAATCTTATAGGTTGAGAACACAAAGAACTTAACGTAGCATCGAGACCAGCAGTTTCAAAATCTTGCCATTCTCAGAAAGATGAGAATGCAAACAATTGCTTCTCCAGCAGCTTCATAACCAGCATCTTGTCCTTTATCAGGGTGACTGCATTGAACAGATGTTGCAGATCCGCCCAACTCGACTCTTTTGAGATCTCTTCTTTTCATTGTCAAACCCAATGACTTTGGAATGACGGTCAAAAATCAAGACGACTTTGATCTGTCACAGCAGAACAAACAGACATGAGTTCTTTTTCAACGGCAGAATTAAGTTTCTGCTGCAGTAAGGAACAGCACTAAGCTGCAGCATGATTAAATCAACAAATCTCTAGTTCAGAAGCAGATGAACTGAATACCTTCTCTGCAGCCATCCTTGCACAGCTCTTTTTCCTGGTGGCGCAGATTTGTTTTGCTCTGTAAGTGGACCTAGCCGAAATGTTCTACATTCCAAAGAGCAACATGCCCATTATGTGACAGTGATTGACAGTGATTAAGAGCGATCATAATGTGCTGCTTTTAGATCACTTGTAAATTCTCCATTTGGATTTATGGATGATGCGAACCTCTTCTTCATAGCTTGTGTATGGGTAGAATCGAACTAAGATTATAGAGAGAAAATGTATAACATCATTTTTACAATAAGCATCATTATCAAACATGAATACCTTTATATTCAAAATGATAGATTACCTAAATAATTCACCTGATGTCTTTTTTTTTTTCAATTAATTTAGGCATCTAATGCCATTTCCTAAAATTCAGTGGTGCTAACTCAGCCTTTCTCGCAATAAGGCTACAAAACTACCAAATAGACCTCCTTCATCTCCATTGGACTGATCTTCTTATTCAGACCTGACCCCAAACGGGCTTTCCAGAATAAACATCAAACCAATTTGGTAAGCATACCTTTGGTAATAAAAAGGGCCATATAGATTTTCCTTCCATGAAACCTAATGGAACCTAGGGATGATTAAAGTGGACGACTATGACAAGCTTTAGGACTCTAATACACGTAATGAAAGTTTTAAAACTAACATGCATTATCTTGACAAGTTTTTTGAATTTGGCTGTAAACATCCCCCCCAATAATTAAACTGAGAAAGCTCAGTTTCTGCAACTATAGAGGCTCGGCTTTTCCACAGTAATCTGCAACAAAAGACTAGGTTTTCCGGTGCAAAATTCAAACTTAGGGAACTTTAGTCCGCACCAGACTCAGTTTTCTGTACCAGAAACCAAGTTTCGTTGCTGCAGCATAGAATTTGGCTATCCAGTGCTGAAAACTGAGTCTACTGCTCAGACTCTTCAGGTCTTTTGCACAGAAAGATAGGTTTCTGCTCAGATACTTTGCACCAGAAGACTGAGTAGTCATCACAGATTTCTCCTCACTAAAACTACAGAGGAAAATTGAGTTATTACTGCAGCAGAAAACAAACTATAATTTAATCATTTTGATATAGATTTCAATTCAGAGTTAATGTTCACTTACTGCTTAACTGTACTTGTTCAGAGTCAGAATTATTGGCCTCGAACAAGCTGACCCATTAACTTTTCCATGTAAAGTGTAAAGTGAACCTACAATCCATATTTAGATTGCACAAACATCATATACTATTCAAATATAATGTGTACAAATATTGAATGACCATGATTCTAATATCACCTGACTCATCTGTCCTCGAAAATCAGAGTTAATGTTCATTTACATACAGCTTAACAATACTTGTTCAGAGTCAGAATTTTTGGCCTCGAACAAGCTGTCCCAGTAACTTTTCTATGTTAAGCATAAAGTGAGTCTACAATCCATATTTGGATTTCACAAACATCATACACTATTCAAACATAATGTGTACTAATATTGAATAACCATGATTCTAATATCACCCGACTCATCTGTCCTTGAAAAATCACCTAACAAACTTTTGTCATCAGTTACTGAATTAGAGCAGACCACATCATTGGACCGTTTCCCAATTGGCGCAAATGTGTGAATCCACATGCCTAGTTTTGCTTGAGTGCTTCTCATGTATATAGAATTGCTGCAGAAGTGATAAAAAAGATTTGTGAAAAAAGACTGATTATTTCAAATGTACATAAGAAATCATATAGGATGCACAGAGAAGATAAAGCAAAATGCACCTCTCAGTATATTTACACATCATTTTCAGTAACAGAGAAAGTACAGACAGTCTCTTTTCTTACATATTCTTTTGCCATTTCTCTTTGATGGTGTAATGTTCGTCCAACTTCTCCCATGATAGTTGTTTTGTTTGATTAGTAATCCCAGAGGAACACTGACAATCTGTAAGGTAAAGACAACTGCTTTCTCCTCAATGAGAAAAGTATTTAACAGGAGAGTCACTCAAACAACCTGTTTATTGCTTCAAAGTTGAAAGAATAATCCATCCATCCCTAACTTACCCACTTTTCACTAATTATATAAGGTTTAGCATGAAAAATTTTGCAAATGCCAATCATGATTTATGTGAAAAGATATCCAAGTTAAATTACATGTACTTTGAACAGGATCCAGTAGTCGGAACTCCTTACCAAGGGAAGTGCTTGCTGCAAATTATACTGCTCAAGTACTCATCCACATTGGCAATGCTACAAGCTGTCTCACCTTAAAAGATTCCAGCATTTGAGCCACCCTCCTGTCCATATTTCTCTCTTTCGGACTCTGTCATGGCGTGAATCTCATATGGACTAAAAAACCTGAAGAGAATCTCCAACTCAAAGCCTGGCATGTTTCTCACGCCCACCTGCATGCCATACACTGTAACCGAAGTCTCTGCACTGCTTCTTCAATGATCATTCCCTACACCACCTGTCTTTCCTAAGGATATAATCTTCTTGATAACCTCGATAAACAATCTGCCAAAGGAAGTCCTCCCAACCTTTTCTTCTTCTCTGCCTCCAATTCTCCAACTATACAAGCGTTCCCTTATGTTGGTTTTCAACATTGGTGAATAAAGCAAAACTTAGCGGCAAACTCCAGCTGGAAGATTTGTGTAAAAATATTCATGGCACTAAAGATCGATCCTCACTCTCACAAGCAAAATAACCTACTAAATGAGTGGATCTCTCACCATCGATCACCACAGCTACAAGCTCCATTTTTGAAGAGATGGAAGCGATTCGCATCTCTCACTAAAATTTCTCTTTGTACAATATTAGATATATACTTGGAGACAGTATGGCAATCAGCACAAACCCTAAGGTTCTTCATTATCTGTAAGGGGCTTCCAGGTTTTGTATTTAGCAAACCAAATGCTATCGCGAGCCTTTCACTGTGCCCACAAAGCATGTCCCTCTTCTCATCATTGTCAACATCATGCAGGACACATTGCAAATCAGGAACATAGCCTTGTTTAGCCATCAGACTGCCTAGAATATCTAGCAACTGATAAACCTCCTCAAATTGTTCGAAGAATCTATCCCCTGTACCAAATATATAAACCCTTTTCTTTATCTCCATCCAGCTACAGCCAGCACTTTTTTTAAGTCCTTTGGATCTTATTGATTTCCGTACCGATCTTACTTGTTCCCACTTCCCCATCGAGGCATATATATTTGAAACTAAAACATTATACCCGGTCATGTCTGTATCCAATTCAATAATCCTCTTCGAGACCCGTTCAGCAATTTTCATGTTACCATTTGCACGACAAGCACTAAGTAGAGCTCCCCATATGCTTGCATCTGGCTTCAATGGCATTGAGAGGATAAAATCCTCTGCCTTAGTTAAATGCCCTGATCTAGAAAGAAGATCAACAGTGCAAGCATAGTGTTCCATTCTAGGATCTATGTTGTACTTATTCTTCATGCAGTCAAATAGATTTAGTCCCTCCTCCACCAAACCCGAATGGCTACAAGCAAAAATTATAGCAATGAAAGCAACATGATCAGGAAGGATGCCAGCAACTTCCATCTGTGCAAAAGCTTTCAATGCTTTCTGCCCCTCACCATACATCCCATAAGCAGAGATCAATGCAGTCCAGGTCACCGCATCTTTTACTTTCATAAGCTCAAATACTCCAACAGCACTCTTTAGATTGCCACATTTGGAATACATCTCAATCAGTGCATTTCCCACTGGTACATGTGACTCGAACCCCAATCTGAAAATATATCCATGTATCTCTTTCCCCTGCTGTTTAGCAGCAAGTAAGGAACATATTGGCAATATGCCCAACAACGAGGCCTCATCTGGCACCAGTCCTTCATTTCTCATAGCATTGATCATTTGAAATCCCAAATAACAATCCTGATGATGAATGCATGCAGAGATAATTGTGTTCCAAGTGACTATATCACGCACATCCATGAGCCCAAAAATTCTCAGAGAATCCTCCAAATTACTACATTTGGCGTACATATCTATGAGGGCATTGCAAACACGCAAATCCATAGCGAATCCTGACTTCACTATGTGACAATGGACTTCTCCCCCGAAGTAAATATCTGCAAACTGAGTAGATAGAGATAGGAGCATCACATGAGTAATAGAATCAGGTTCATCTTCCATCTTCATCATCTTAAAAAGCTGCATTGCTTCCCCATGCGACCCATGTAGGATATAACCATTTAACAAGGAATTCCATGATACAGTATCCCTATCTTTCATCTTATCAAATAGTTGACGTGCGGCAAGTAGATTGCCACCTTTAGCATACATATCTAGAAGAATATTGTTAGCCCTAGTATCAAACTCCATTCCTTTCCTTACTGAGTAATCATGAATTAATGTTCCTAATTCTAAGTCACCTAAGTGTCCACAAGCACGGAGAACAGAGGTGAACGTCAATAAATCAGGTGTAAATGTGGTGACCATTTCCCTAAACAATTTGACCGAGTCTTCAAACAATCCCAGTTGACAATACCCACAGACCAGGGTGTTCCAACTGACAATATCTCTGAATACCATCTCATCAAAAACTTTCTGAACATCCGTAACATTGCCAAACTTGAAGTACATGGAGAGTAGCCCATTCCTCACAATGACATCTCCATCCACCCCGATCTTCTCAACCAAACCGTGAAGCATTCGACCCTCTCTCACTGCTACCAAACCTCCACAAGCAGGTAAAACGCTGGACACAGTATACAAGTCCGGCAGAATCCCATCCATTTTCAACTCACTATAATACCACAAAGCCTCCTCCCAGTACTGATTTGAACTGTACCCCGATATCAGACTATTCCAAGACACGACATCCCTGTGAGGCATTTCCTCGAACACGTGGCAGGCTTTGCCCATGTCATCAAGCCTCGCGTACATATCAATCAGAGCATTACCAATGTACAGGTCCGAGCCAAACCCCGCTTCCGAAACATGTCGGTGAACGACCTTACCCATCTCGGCATCGCCCAAGCCCGCGCAGGCATTGATGACCGAAGGGAACGTATGCGCATCGGGTCGAACACCAACGTCCCGCATCCTAGAGTAGAACCCAAGGGCTTCGGAGAAAAGGGCGTTCTGGGTAAGTGCTCTGATGATGGAATTCCACGGGTAGACATTGTTGGCGGGTGCGACGCGGTCGAAGACGGAGATACAGGAGGCGGGTTCTCGAAAATGCGCGTACTTGCTTATGAGCTTGCCGGTCAGGAAGGCGGATCGGTCGAGCCCCGCGGTGATCGCTAGCGCGTGCGCTTTGCGCAGTTCTGTGGAGCTTCGGATCGAAGACAAGGCTTTCGAGATGGAAGAATACAGAATTTCTCGGGCGTGGAGTCTGCATCCTGCGGCGGACAAGGACATGAGACCCCCCCGAGTTCGACCTGTTTCAGGCGGCAGCGGCGTCGCTGCGGTTTTTCCGTTTCCTTCCTGCCACGCACGGTTGATGATAGCGAGGGAGAATTACATTTTGCCCCCCGAACTTTTGGGATTGTGGAAACTCCCCCCTACGTTCCAATCCTTGCAATTTCGCCCCTCTCCCCCCCCTCCCGACTTTTTAAAATTGGTGGCAAAGTACCACTTAGAGCGCGCATAATAACCATTCAATTTTTAACCAGAACTATTTTTAGTTCCCGAAAATAAATTTGGAACAGAAATCTATTTGATGATGCAATTTCATCTTCTTCTTTTTTTTGAACAAATTTTTACTCTAAGTTTGGAATAAAAATAAAAAGTAAATACTTTTACTCCTCTAATTCTAGAATAGAAATAAAAAATGAACACTCTTTTCATCACTCATCCTCAATACTTGCCGGGCACCCACCCACCATTTGCTACCCTCTATTGTTCGCCACCCGCCACCAATTGCTGGAAGCCATTGTCCATCGTTCGCCACACACTGCTAGCCATCGGCATCGCCTATTGTCTGTTGCTCTCCATCCGCCACCTGCCGCCAATCACCACTGCTCTCCACACATCGTTGGCTATCACTACCTACTGTCTACCGCCCGCCATCTGTCGATCGTCGTCCACTGTTGCCATTCGCCACTGCAACTCAAGAGGGAGAAATTTCGTGTCATTATCAAACGAATTTTTATTTTGGGAATAGAACTTTGTTCGTTATCAAACGCGTATATTTGTCCAAAAACTTGTCAGAAGAATAGAAATTGAAAAATCTATTTCTATTTCAGAAATAATTTGAAACAAAATGCTTATTATTTGCACCCTTATATTGACTCGAGCCAAATTCTTTTCACATATATGACTACGTGGCTGGTGTGATTAGTTATGAAAGCCAAATCGATTTTATATCATCTATATATGCGAGAAAAGATACAAGGGCCATTCGGAAATATAATTCAAAACTTTACATCGATGTGCGTTAAGGCAAATTGCGAATGTTGAAGAGTTGGGGGCATCGGTTTACTTTAAATTCATTTCAAAGACTAATTTCGATATGACCAGCACATTACCCGCGCCTTGCTTCGCGATGCAAAATTGATCAATTTAACAACGAAGGTGTTTATATTAGTTCTTTAAAAAACAGAAATTCATTCCTTAGCTCTACTAAATCAAATTGCTACTACGAGTATCCCACGCTTTGCCACGGTACAAGTAGACTTCTTGCCATAACGTCAGTTCATTTAATATCGTACATCTTAGTTATACCTACTATCATGCCCGTGCTATGCACACGTTTGTATATCCTTTATGTTTCCTGTTTATAGTCAAGATTAAGAGGAATGTATAAACCAATCTTTCCACAAAGTCGCTCGTGCTTTATAACTATAGCTTCCATACCCGTTACGTTTATTTGGGATTATCCCCCGTTACAGAAAGAGCAAGACAAAAACAAAATAAGAGAGAAAAAGATAAGAGTGTAATCTTGTATCTTAATCATCTTGGAATAGAAATCATTAAATGAGTGAGAATTAGGTTCATCTTTCACGTGGGACTAGTGATATGCAATACTGAAATCATGCCATTACATTATATAACACCGACAAATATTAGGACCTAACATTGAAATTCTAATCACAGACCTTCTCTTGAGTCTTGACAAAACGAATGCAAAAACCGCATTGCATGACTCTACCAATTGATAAAAGTAGGCTTATATGGAACTTACTCTAATTATGGTGGCAATTTTATCAAGAAGCATATGATGTTATCCGCAACCATTCTTTTGACAAACCTTTGAGAGACAACAGCCACTGCACAACAGCATGCCACAAACATTATTAGAAACTTGAATTAGTAATCTGCAAAGGCTGTAATATATGAGTAGATGGCGTCCTTGATTGCCATGGATGAGTAAAACAAGTGTAAATCAAGGAAACATGTCCAGTTATATAGTGTTCAACCTCATTTCTCTATTTTTTTTTTATTTTAAAAAAATTACCCACCCAATCTTAAACTAATTATAAGGATGCCAAATCAGATAGAAACTTTTCAATTTTGCCAATTTAGTCTTAAATCTTCGCACTAAATTTTAGTATAGTCTTTCTAGTCAATTTTCATTGAAAATCACTAATGTGGCAATTCAATCATTATCAACCGTCTTACATGACATATCATCACGTTAGTGAATCTTTGGTTAAAATTGGCCGAAAGGACTATAGTGGAATTTTGTCCAAAAGTTTATGACAAATTGACAAAATTGAAAACATTATGATTAAAGGCATTTGTACAATAGATTTATATGATTGATTGATAATTTCTCTCCGTTTTTTCGAACTTTTTTTGGTTGCAAAACGAACTTCAGTGGATATATTTTAGTAAGTGTATGTGAAACTAACTGAAAACAAGAATATATATATGAAGAAGATGGTGTAAAAGACAAAAGCTAGATTTCCTTGTTACCGTGACATATACATCGGTATCACTAACTCGAGTCCACATATTTAGAAAATATATAGAAGATGCATCAAAGAAAATCTACATAAATGGACAAATTAAAATAGTCAATTGCAAATGCAATGAAAGGAGGATTTACCGTCTCTCTAAATGTAAATTTACTTTACACTAACCAAACATCTTCTAATATAATATTCAATATTACATTACACATTTATCTAATAGTTAAAATTTTTAGAACAATTAGTAGTAATCTCACAAAATCTTATATGGCATCAGATTAGGGTATTTACCTTCACATGAAATATTTTTATGCTTAGTACTAGGTAAAAAAAAGACCTAACTTAAGTTTTTAAAATAATTAGTGTTGTTTCCACAAAATCTCACACCTCCTATGTCATATTCTAGAAAAATTGACTCTATTGGGAATAATTTCTGTTAAATTCAATTAGATCGTTTGGTCATTTCTTTTTGAGTAAACGTTATCATTTACGAGATTTTAACTCTAATGTTTATTTCACTGCACGTTGTATTAGATAGAATAGTAAACTTATTCTTTATGGTGTATTGAATTATATTGGAAGCTTTGTAAGTCCATTTTTCTCTCCATATTATTCTATAGATATATAAGCAATATCACATCACATATCATGCATAATAGAGTCAATTTTAAATTTTACAATAGATATAATTACGGTCTTATTCTTGTAGAGTTAATTTTACTACTTATAACTTTAAATATTATACCATATAGATGAGATATCTATAACAATGTTAATATTTCCACTCTTAATATTTAAAAAAAATTATTTCTCATTGCCATAGGTCAATTTTACTACTTATTATCATGAGATTTTTCTCTAAACTTTCACTTTTTCCCCAAAAAAACTCTTAAATTTTCATTTGGAAAAGAAAGAACACCCTTCACTTCACTCAAATCTAATGCATTTGACATGCAAAAGTCACTTTTAGTATATTATCAGTAGTTGAGTCATTTCGTCAAATCATTGTTATGACTAAGGGCGTATAAAAAGAGGTTAATACCCCCGAAAAGTCCCAAACTGGTACACCTGTGACAAATTTATCCCAAACTAATTTTTTTACCACCGAAAACTCCAAACTAGTACACCTTTGACAAATTTACCCAAAACTGATACACTTGTGATAATTTTATCCTCTATTAGTTTTCGTTAAATTTAACCGTCAAATTACTAAGTTGAATGATATATGACAACGAACTAGTATAATAGTTTGGAATTTTACTATATGTCTGTCATAGTTGTATCATTTTTATAGTTTTTTGTGTTATTAATTCAATTTAATAGAGGATATATTTGTCACAAATATACTAGTTTGGGGTTTGTGGCAGTTGAACAAATTTGTGGCACCCCTTGACGGCCCCCGATCTGTTAGGGTCACCACAAGTACCTTTCACTTGTTCTAAATAATATACCACTCTGATACCGTTTATTTATAGCAGGTCCATAGATCCTGGGGGTTAAATCGTTTTTTTTTATTTGGTCCCAGCGCAGTTCATATAACGGAAGCATAATCTAATCTCCTTATCCCATCTCCAGACAATCAATAACGCAATGCACACCGACTACTCATCATATAAAAAGATAAAGCCGAGTCACTTTTATTTACATAATCACGATGGACATCTCGGGTCAATACAGCAAAAGGCCAAGGCTTTTAACTATGCTCGGCTATAACTCAAAAGAAACTCGACCCTACACCATACATGTACACCTATCCATCATCAAGTGTCGGCTATCCCAAAAGAAGTGACATCCTCTACTAGTCGTACGCGCGATCACACCCAACCCGGTGCATCGGCCGGCGGCGGCGGCAGCATCCCTATCATCACCCCATCATGTCGAACATGTACGGATAGGAACTCCTGAACTACAGGGCCATCAGCTAGACCCACATCGTACATAATCAAAACACGAACTCGGATAAACACCAGATCAGGTACACTAACACAGGAATGCTCCGAGCACTCAACCTCAACATCATATGGTAAGCCATAGTAAGTACCACGCGTGACTCGGTGGCGAGGCATCTTTCAATCTGAAATGTTAATCCCCAAAGGGGTGAGTACAACCGCCAAAGCCAGAAAGATCCACCAAACTACATGATGCGTCGACGTAACAATCAATGTATCACGAATAAAGCACATATCATCCATGCATTCAAGCATACCTCACCATACAACAATGCATATATCACCATGCAACATGCATATACCACCATGCACGTGTACATTTATCATCAAGCAACCATGCATATATCACCATGCAACGTCCATATACCACCATGCACTTGTACATTTATCATCAAACAACCATGCATATATCACCATGCAATGTGCATATACCACCATGCACTTGTACATTTATCATCAAGCAACCATGCATATATCACCATGCAACATGCATATACCACCATGCACTTCATGCTTGCATTTCCATGAGATTCATCCCATGCCATATGCACACATTCATGCGCATGATTCAATTTCTAATTTTATCTTTCAATTGGATCTCATTATCATTTTTTTTTCTTCCCAGGGACCAATGTTTGCATCCCCCATTTATCGCTCGCACCCAACCTGGCATCGCGAGGAGCCTCCAGCACACACCTCCGAGCATCTCGTACCCCAACTGGCATCACGAGAAATTCCCCCCGGCACACACCTCTAGGGCTTCCGGCACCCACACTCCGGGCATCCCGACACTCCCGGGGCATCGTCGGCTCACACCTCCGACGGTATCATCATTATAATAATTTATATTCACATATGTGTCTCAATGTCAACATGGGATTTGATGTAATAGTAACAAAGGTCAAATTTAACTTTTTGATATTATATGACATGCCCAATGTCACCACATATGCAGCAAAATCAATCACTCAAGACATTATATCTCATAGAGCAAATTCATTTATTTTTGAAAATACAGCAATTTTCGGATAAAAACAGAATACGCTCCTTTAGTTAAAATGCTTGAAAAATTAATAAATAGTCTTAATAAATTCTAAAAATTTGACATGTTATATACAAGATCTAGAGGAAAATATTTCATGAAGAACACCATATCAAACGAGCTTCATACAATTCGGTACAGTCCATGCATCACAGTCTTTATAATTTCGGAATATTGCCATACACAGTTTCATTCACAAATTCGGTAAAAATCCTAAATCAGCTCAAAAAATTCTGAAATTTTGATATGTTATAGAAAAGGCTTAGAAGTAAATATTTCATGAAGAACTAAAAATCAAATTCATGATATATTAAAAACTATAATTACCATAACCGTCCCTAACCCTCGGCATCGAATTCCAGATCTAACCGTTTCGTATAAAAATCGTTTCACCAACCTAAAATCATCCATTTCCTCTAAAATTTTAGTATATTACTCCTTAACATGTCATCTTCAACTTTCATTAAGAACACGAGATCAAATTTCAACCGGATAATTTTATAAAATTTACAGAATCACACTAGGTCAGCATTACGATTTCCAGATCTAACTTCTTCAAAGAAAAATAGTTTCGCCCGTCTATACTTGTTCATTTCTTCTGAAATTTTGATATGTTACTCTCCAAGAAGTCCTCTACAACTTTTATCAAGAAGTCGAAGCGAGATTCCGACTAGAAAATTGCATGCCGCTCACGAAATCATCAAAGGTCGGACTGCCTTTCTAGAAAACAGAATGCTAGGCTAAGACACTTCTCCCCAAAGCTTCGAAAATTCCTCACTTCTACCACATCCGAAGTTTACCATTCACCACTATCGCGACCAATTTTTTCGGGGGTGAACCACCTAGAGTTTGGCTAATGGATTGTTAAGCCTAGACTTAACTCGGGCTCTCCCAAGCCCATACCAATTCGCGACTTAATGTTCAAGTTTTTTAACATGCAAGTGAATTTATCTAGGAGTTGCCACTAATCTATTTTTTGGTGGGTCGATTAGAAACCCAAGTAAAGTAACGGGAGTTTTACTTTTGTCCTACGAACCGGAGACTATGGGTACGGGGACTTGGTTACACTAGATCTCTCTAATGCCCTTTCGGTACCATTCTTTTATTTTTCAAAAATGCTTTTGCAGGCAGCTTAAATTGATTTTAAATCTATTTCCCTAACACGTGAGGCGATCATGCGGGTGCGCAAACCATCAATTTAACACCCAAGTAAAGCAATGAATAAATTGCAGGACTTACCTTGTAGCAACGAAAGAATATGCAATGTTAGATCAGAATTCACATCATCAACCCTAGATATGATTTCTAATTAACACGCAATTTCTTTTTCTTTTCACTTTTTAAACAAAAATATAATCCATGTGCAATGCAATACTTCTAATATAATATGAAATGATATGGCATGGCAATATGACCTAAAGTATATGACATGAGTAAAATGATTTTTTTTTAAATGATCATGCAACAATTAAATATGCAATCTAAATTAACCAAAATGACCTAATTCTAATGATAAGCAATTTCTAATTAAATGACCCTAGCAATAATCACTAAATGACGTGCATTTCATGAATCTAATCCTACACGACGTGCACATGATTTTTATTTTCTTAATAAGCATGCAATTCATCCTAATATGCAATGACGTGCAAAGAATGCCTTAATTCTAATTTTTCCTTTTTCTTTTATGAAATTCGAAATTAAAATTGCCAAGTAATTAAACATGCAATCCAAGTTAAAAAACTAGCAGCCTAAATTGATTGATCTGATTTTTGATTTTTTTTTATTTTTTTTAAATTCGAAATAAAATTCATATTCTAAATATGTAAACCCTAAAACAAGAAATAAGTCTAATTCTAACTACATTTTTTTTTTGGATTTTTTTTACAAAAACAAAGTTAAGATAAACGACACGACGGCAAATCAGAGCAATATTGATATCCAAATTGACGAACCATATCTCGCGCATGAGATCGGGTTGGCCAATTTTTACATAAATCGCGAATCGAATCTCGGGCGTGAGATCGGATTGACGATTTTTCAAGTGATTGCAAGTCGGATTTCGGGCGCGAAAATTGGACTGACAATCACAAATTTCCCAGCCTATTTCATGTCGAACATCTCATCCTTACACTAAGGAATAATTATACTAAAAAGAACAAATAAAGTAAAATAACAAAAATAATAAAAATAAGATAGATAAATAAATAAAAGAAAAAACTACCTAAATTGATTTTTCCTTTTTGTTTTTTTCTCTTTTTTCCTTCCAAGCAAAGCAGCAACGTGGTGATCGCTCTAGTGAGGGCGGTTGCCGGCAGGGAGCTTCGGCGAGATAGGGCAAGCGCGCGGCGAGGAGCTTCGGCGGGGGAATCGGTGACGAGCAGACTGGCGGCAGCAGCAGTTCAAGGGTGGCGTCGAGGACGGTGGCAGGCGACTTCGTCGGGCTAATGGAGCGACTGTGGCATCTTGGAATTTCTTGCCAAATCTGTAGGGGGTGCTCTAATTCATGGCTTGTATTAAAATTTTGGCCAAGCTTTTTGGTGGGAAATTATTTTATAGAAAGATTCTATTTTTGGCCATGTGAAATATGGATTGGAATTTATTAAATTAGGTCACAAAGTTTTGTGAGTTATAAATTCCAATTAGGTGTTTATATAAATTAAGGATTAGATAAATTAATAGGATGAGGATGGGCTGGATAATTGAAGGCCCAAACTAGCCCAATTGCCTCACCCCATTTTTCGACCGGCCCACGAAGCCAAGAAGGAGAGCTGCCGTCGGTCCATGGCTAGCCCAAGCCCAGCCGAAGATGGAGGCCCATCTTGCATGAAGAAGGCCATTTGTCTCTCCTAGCTGCCAAGTGTTCCCCATGCACATCCAATGATTGCTCATCATTGAGGGGAAGAAAAATTAAGGGAAATGATGGCTGGCTTAAGCGAGAAAGAGAGGGAGAAAGAGGGGTTCATCCAAAGAGAGGGAGAGAGAGAGAGAGAGAGAGAGAGAGAGAGAGAGCTACCGAGAGAAAGAGAGAAATCGAGAGGGGGGTGGGGAGAGTGAGCGTGCGGGAGAAGAAGGAAGGAAGCTGATTGCCGCCGTTCACCGCCGTTGAGTCCGCCTTGCCCTCCATTCGTGCTTGCTGTTTGCTCGGTTTAGAGGCAAGTTGGGACCTTAAATCTGCTCTTGCATGTTGTGCCTAGTATGTGTGCTTGAATGGTGATAGATTTTGGATGTTTAGGGTTTTAAAAGTTGAAGTTGTAAGAGTGATGGTTGAAACTAGTAAACTGTTCTTGAGAAAACAGTTCGACCTTGGATGTTCTATTGGCTTGCATGTGTTGTTTGAGTTGGATTTTGGCCGTGACTTCTAAATGAAAGTTGTTAAGTAATTCTTGAAATATAACATACTCAAATTTGGGACAAAACGAACAAGTATAAGTGGGCGAAACCTTTATTTTTCGGAGAGACTGGATCTGGAAATTTCGGTAACTACCTTTGATGAATGCATGGACTGTAAGGCTATATTTTTGTTGAAATTTCACTTCGATTTATTAATGAAAGATGTAAAGGACATCCTAAGGTTTAACATATCAAAAATTTAGAGAAAAATAACAAGAATAGATAGGTGAAATCGTGGTTTTTCGGAAGTAGTCAGATCTGGAAACTTCGGTATTGAAACAGAAGCTTTAACCGTCTATTTTAAATCACCTAAAACGAATTTGACTTTAATTTATTCATGAAAAACCTACCTTAGGATCTTGAATACAACATATTCGAATTTCATAAATTTTTAAGGCCATTTGGGTATTTAATCGAAAATGCTTTTAAAACCGTGTAACCTGGTATATTCGGATTTGATCAGTTTCAATGCATGGGTCATATCATTTTGTATGAAGCTTTTTCGGCGAAGTGTTCTTCATGACGTATCTTTCTTTATGTCTTCTCTGTGACATATTAAAATTTCATAATTTATGAAGTTCATTTGCCCATTTAACTGAAAATGTTTCGAAAACTGTGCAAGTTTAGTGGTTATGATAATGGTGCTGTGATGTTCGGTTTATACCGCATGATATGAGGGTCTTTTGGTGCAGCGTCCTTCCTGAAATATTTGCCATTATGTCTTGACTATCACATGTTCGAATTTCAAAATTTTTAAAGGTCATTTGGGTATTTAATGGAAATATTTTCTAAAACTGTGCAAGCTGGATTGTGCGAATTTCAAATGCTGTAATTTATGATTATTCTGTTTTAGATGAGTCCCATGAATTATATTGATTTAAGTGATCAAATCTTGCTGCACATGTGATGATATTTGGCATGGCATATAGAATCAAATGTTGAATTAGAGTTTGTTGCTATTATATCATGTGCCATGTTGATTGTGAGACATAAATTGATGAATATGAATCATGATGAATGAGGAGACTGTTGGAGGTGAGCCGATAATGCCCTGGGAGTGTCAGGATGCCCGGGATGGGGGGTGCCGGATGCCCAGTTGTATTGTGATACATGCTCGGATGTCCTCGGGAGTTTCGAGATGCCTAGAATGGTTGGGTGCTGGAAGTCTCGGAGGTTTGTGCCCGGGGAATGCCTCGTGATGCCAGTTGGGATACGAGATGCCCGGAATGTGGAGGTGCCGGATGCCCGGTGGTGTGTGCTGGAGGTTTCTCGCGATGCCAGTTTGGGGTGCGAGTGATAAAATGTGGGATGCAATGACTGATCCCGGGAAAGATAAATGTGGTGACCCAATTGAAAGATAAAAGTGGAAATTGAATCATGCATGGTATGGTGACATGTACGCATGGCTGTATGACATGATGTGTATGAGTGCATTGTGGTATGTGCACATGAGGTATGGATATGCATGAATGCTTGAGGATGAGTGCATGGTTGTATATGCACCTATGGCATGATGGTATATGTGTGAATACTTGATGATGAGTGCATGATGGTGTATGCACATATGGTATGATGACATATGCATGCGAGGTAAGTTATGCTTGGATGCATGAATTGATATGTACTATGCTATGGTGTTATGATTGTATTGTGTGATGCATCGAGTAGTTTAATGGATCCTTTACCTGCTGAGTGGTTGTCCTCACCCCTTCGGGGACCAACATTTCAGATTAGGAAGATGCCTTTCTCTCCGGTCACGCGGGGTACCTTTTACGGCCTTCCATCTGACGTGGAGGTTGAGTGTTCGGAGATGGATTGCGTTACCATCCCTGGTCTGACGTTTGTACGGGTTCGTGTGCTGGTGATGTATGATGTGGGCCTGGGCTGGGGCCCGGTCGTCCAGAGTTCTTGTCGGTCCACATCCCCCGTGACGGAGTGATGCGGGGGATGTTGCCGCCGCCACCGCCTGATGCACCAGGGTGGGTGTGATGGCCCGCGTGAGGAGTGGAGAGCTGACACTTTTTGGGGATAGCCGACACTTGTAGATGGAGGATGACATGTGATAGATATAGGGGTCGAGATCTCTTTTGGGTTGTGGCCAAGTTTAGTTGAAAAATCTTGGCTTTTCTTTTTGGTTGTACCGACCCGAGAAATCCATCATGAAAATATGTAAATAAAAGTGGCTCGGCTTCATCTTTTCATATGATGTGTAGTTGGTGTGCGTTGCATTATGGTTATTGGAAGAAGAGATGGTGAGACTCGTTTATGCTTCCGCTAATAAGTTGCGCCGGGACCGTAAAAAAAAAAAAATGCCTATAAACTACGATGCTTCTACTAAGAGAGGTATCTAGTGTTCTTTGGTTGGAGCGATAGGTATCTGTGCGACCTTAGGTGTTTCGGGATGCCACAGCGACTCAGCAGCAACAGCAGAGGATCTGCGTCGGGCTGCGACGGAGGAGCAGTTCGTCGGGCAGAGGGTGGAGTGGCTCAACTCGGACTCGGGCAAAGGGAAGACTAGCGATCGTGCGGTGGACGATCGGCACGGAGACGCAGCGCTGGGCTAGGCAGATCGCGAACAGAGCAGGGATGCTAGGTCGTGGCTGCAGAAGGCGCCGGTTCTGGGTCGTTACCGCCGGTGTCAGGGCTGGATGCGAGAGCAACAGTGACCAGCGGAACAGAAGCTCGAGCAGAAGGCCGGGAAACCGAGTCGCGGCGCGGGCTCCTATGGGTCGCTCGGAGACGGTGGTGGGCAGATCTCGGCCTCTGGACACCAGCTACAGCACGAGCCTGCGGGCGATGGGGCAACGGTGGCAGGGAGTGTCTGTTGCGTGACGAGCGGGAAGCGATCAGCGTCGACACAAGGGCTCAGGATCTGCAGTGCAGGCGTGGTAACATCGGTTTCTGGCGTCACGGAGGGCTCAGGTGCGGCTGCTGGCGTCATGGGAGGAGGGCGAGCACGACGGTCGTCAGCGCTAGGTCGCGGCAAGGGAGACAGAACGGCATGGAGACCGCGAGCGGAGCGGCGAGGTAGCGAGTCACGGAGGTAAATGATATCACGGTGGCGCAACGGTGGTCGGCGCGACTCGAGCTGGTGCGGCCGGAAGGCCCTCGTGAAGAGGATGACGATGCAACCCTTTTTCTTCTCTTTTTTTTTTTTTTTTTTTTTTTTTTTTCTCTCTCCCCCTCTCACCTATCTCTCTCACGTCACTTTCTCTATTTTGCTGCAGACTTTTCCTTGCTGCAGTTCTTTCTCTGTTCTTCTGTAGCTGGTTAGAAGAAAGGAAAAGACATACTGATTTTGGCCTTTTTCGAACGAGAGAGGGATTGTTTCCTTTCTTTTTGCGACATTTCCCCCACCAAGTTAAAACAAACCCTACGAGGTCATAAAAAAGAGAGCTAGCCGTATATTCTATATGTGTGACCTCCCTAAAACCCTAGGTGCTTTAACCTATTTATAGGACATGGATTAGGGTTTTAATTTTTCCAAATCGATATCCACGAAGATTTCTTTTTCAAATGTAATATTTGCTTTTTGGAACGCAATATTTATTAGATAAATCCGTAAAATCTCCTCGAGGATACGGACATTGGCCGATTTACTCATTTCGTGGGCTTAGCCCAACTTATCAAATTAAAGTTCCGAACCATCAATTGAACCCATTTGTTACCGGCTCACCGTAAATGCAAATTAAAAATAAATGCACCTAAAATTATATGTTATGCAATTAACTATTTTTTTAGGGATAAAATTAACCCCTTATTTTTAATGCAATAAATGACTAAACGGGTCACCAAAATTTAGGTGTTAACAACCACACACACATCACAGTAAGCAAAGGGTAGATCAATGGACTCTATCTGCCTCTAGTTCAAGAAAATCGTAGCAAGCAAACGGTGGGGCAAGGCGGGCTTGACGGCGGGACTAGGCGGGTGCACGGCGGCCGGTCTTCTCCTCCTCTTTCTCTCTCGCACGCCCGCTTTCTCTTTTCTCTCTTCCTCTCTTCCTCGCGCACGACACCTCCTCTCTCTCTCTCTCGGCTCAAACCCTCGAGCAATCCGCCCCTCTCTCTCCCCTTTTCTTCCTTCCACTCATGATTAGAAATCATTAGCTTTGCATGCCGGCGCCACTTGGTAAGTCCCTCTCGCCACTTGGCATTTTTCCCATGCAGGTTGATGGGCCAAATGGGCCGGGCCTCTCCCTCTCCCCCTTTGGTCGACGGTAGCTCCTTTGGGCTGGGCTTGGCCGGTCGAATGGTGGGTGATTGTGGGCTGTCTTGGGCTGATTCGGTCCTCAAATACCCAACCCACAATTATTCCTAATAATCCACCTTAGTTTTCACTTATATAAATACCTAATTACACTTATTCACTTGGCCACAAAATTGCAACAATAATCGATAAAATCCAACTTATAAGGTTCATGGTACATCCAGGGGTTGTCATGAAGTTTTAGGATGCCACAATTCTCCCCTCCTTAGAGAATTTCGTCCTCGAAATTAGACGTCACTTATGTTTCTTTAAACAAGTGAGGGTACTTTTCCCTCATCTCACTTTCACTTTCCCATGTGGCTTCCTCCACATCATGATGTTGCCATAAAATCTTAACCAATGGTATTTTCTTCGTTCGTAGGACTTGTTCTTTCTGATCCAGCACTTGCACAGGCTCTTCTATGTACCTCACTTTCTCATCCACTTTGATGGCTTCATGATCGAGTATGTGACCAGGATCAGGCTGGTACTTCCTCAGCATCGATACATGGAACACATCATGTAAGTTTTCTAACTTAGGAGGTAATGCGAGTCGATAGGCTTACATCCCCTATCCTTTCAAGTATCTCAAAAGGTCCAACGAATCTAAGGCTCAACTTACCTTTTACTCCAAATCGAGATATTACTCTCATAAGAGATACCCTAAGGAATACATGATCTCCTACATTAAATTCCAGAGGCCTTCTACGCTTATCTGCGTAGTCTTTCTGTCTACTCTGGGCTGTTTTAAGTCTTTTCTTGATAATCTCGACAGCTTCAGTAGTAATTTGCACCAGTTTAGGTTTTGTTAATCTCCTTTCACCTACTTCATTCCAACAGATAGGGGTCCTGCATCTTCTTCCATATAATGCTTCATATGGAGCCATACCTATACTTTTTTGAAAATTATTGTTATATGCAAACTCTACTAAGTGCAACCTTTCGTCCCAACTTCCCTTAAAATCAATAACACAAGCTCTCAACATATATTCCAGGGTCTGAATCACTCTTTCCGTTTGTCCATCTGTTTGCGGATGAAAAGCAGTACTAAATTGAAGCTTTGTCCTTAAGGCATTTTGGAGACTTCGCCAAAAATTTGAAGTAAACCTAGAGTCTCGATCAGATGTGATCGTTACAGGAATATCATGTAAGTGTATCACCTGGCTTACATAAATTTCAGCAAGTTTATCGATTGGATAGTCTACACGAACTGCTAGAAAATGGGCAGACTTAGTCAAACGATCTACTATTACCCAAATAGAGTCATGACCACTTGATGTCCTTGGCAGTCCTGGCACAAAGTCCATCGTAACATGCTCCCATTTCCACTATGGTATGTCTAATGGTCTTAATAGTCCTGCGGGTTTGCGGTGTTCCGCTTTCACTTGCTGGCACGTCAAACACTGCGAAACGTGTTTAGCTATATCCATCTTCATGCCATTCCACCAGAACTGCTGGCGCAAATTTCTATACATCTTTGTACTTCCTAGATGAATACTATATTTGCTTCTATGTGCTTCTGATAGGATTTCCTCTCTCACTCCTTCATTATCGGGAACACAGAGTCGTCCTTGACACCTTACTATCCCATCTTCAGAGATTTGAAACTCTGATCTTTTCCCTAAGGACACATCATTTCGTATTTTCACAATCTCCGGATTAGATTCTTGCAGAATCTTAACTTTTTGAACAATCTCGGGCTCAATCCTTAAGGTAGTGAGCATACCGGTAAGATGGTCTATTTCCAACTTGAACACTGAGTCTACTACTGACTTTAACAGATTCCACTCTATTATCCTTAAACTAGCCATGTCCATAGCCGACTTTTGACTAAAGGCATCTGCCACTTTATTTGCCTTTCCTGGGTGGTACCGTATTTCACAATCATAATCTTTCAATAATTCCATCCACATTCTCTATCTCATGTTCAACTCTTTTTGCGAAAACAAGTACTTCAAGCTCTTATGATTCGTATAGATTTCAAACTTCTCTCCATACATATAATGTCTCCATATTTTCAAAGCAGAAACTATAGCTGCCAACTCCAAGTCATGAGTAGGGTAATTTAACTCATGTGGTTTCAATTGCCTCGATGCATAGGCTATGACCTTGCCATGCTGCATCAGAACACATCCCAGTCCTTTGTGAGATGCATCACTATACACCGTGAATCCACCAGATCCATATGGTGATGCATCTGAAAGCAGCATGGCAAGCTTCCATATGGATCTGGTTAATTTCCTTTTAAGCTCCTGAAAGCCTTTCACATTCTCCACTCCATCCAAATTTCATATTCTTCCGAGTCAATTTCGTTAAAGGGCCCGCCAATTGTGAGAATTCTTCAATAAACCTCCTATAATAACCAGCTAGTCCCCAGAAACTTCGTATTTCAGTTGGTGTCGTCGGTCTCGGCCAATTCATTACCATCTCAACTTTTGCAGGATCTACTGCAATTCCATTCCCCGACACCACGTGTCCTAAAAATATTATCTGATCTAGCCAGAATTCATACTTACTAAATTTGGCGTACAATTTATGGTCTCTTACCATTTGCAACGCTATCCTCAGGTGTCGCTCATGCTCTTCAGGTCCTTTAGAATATATCAGGATGTCATCAATAAAGACAATCACAAATTGATCCAGATATGGTTTAAATATTCTATTCATTAAGTCCATGAATGCCGCTGGTGCATTCGTTAATCCAAATGGCATAACCAGGAATTCATAATGTCCATAACGAGTCCTAAATGCAGTCTTAAGGATGTCTTCTTTCTTTATCCTTAACTGATGGTATCCCGATCTTAAGTTAATCTTAGAAAAGACTGAACTTCCCTGCAATTGATCAAATAAATCATCAATTCTAGGCAAGGGATACTTATTCTTTATAGTCACCTGGTTCAGCTGTCTATAGTCAATACATAAACGCATTGACCCATCCTTCTTTTTCACAAATAGGACCGGTGCACCCCAAGGAGAAACACTTGGCCTAATAAATCCCTTATCAAGCAATTCCTGTAGTTGCACCTTCAACTCCTTCAATTCCATTAAAGCCATTCTATATGGGGCTTTTGATATTGGTCTAGTTCCAGGTATTAGTTCAATTTCAAACTCAACCTCTCGCTCTGGTGGTAATCCAGGCAATTCCTCAGGAAACACATCTTGAAATTCCCTGACTATTTGAATCTTATCAATATTTGCCTCTTTCTTAGTAAGATCTCTTACTATCTCTAGATATCCTTGACATCCTTCGTCAAGTAATTCATGAGCTTCTACCATTGAAATAATGGCTATGGGGGGCTTGTCTGACCTCCGAAAAATTCAAAACTAGACTGGTCAGGTAACATGAACTAAATCACTTTCCTATAACAATCCACCTTAGCCCTATACTTATGGACCCAGTCCATTCCTATGATAACATCAAAGTCATACATAACCATTACAACTAGGTATATTTCCATATCCCTTCCCTCTATTGTTATCTTACACTTTCCACACACCAATGTGGACAATACCATGTTCTTTAAAGGCGTAGAAACACAAAGAGGTATCTCAAGAGACGCAGTTTCTAACTCATTTAATTGTCTAAATCTTTCAAATATAAATGAATGGATGGCACCCGTATCAAACAATGCATATGCCTTTTTATCATTTATAAGGATCGTACATGAGATAACATTTTTGGAAGCTTCCACTTCCTCTTGGGTGATTGCATACACCCATCCTTGTGCTGGTGGTCTCTATGAATTCCTTGACAAATTTGGTCCAGTACTACTTTGTGGCACTTGCTGTACCGAGTCGGCGCTCAACTGTGATCTCTCTCGTGGACAATCTCTCTTAAGGTGACCTACCTGTCCACAACCATAACATCTCAGCCGTCCATTGCAAGGTCCTGGGCCATGATGCCCATCACATCTCCGACAAGCACTACTCTGATGGGGTGTCTTTCCTAAGTTCAGGCCATCCTTGGCTTTTCCAAAGTTTCCAAAATTACCCTTTTTATTAGGTTTCCAAGTTTGTCCCTGACCAGGATAAGGTCTCTTACCCCTTTTAATATCATTGAAAGCCAACGGCTTCTTAGATTCTGATTGCTCTCCCATCAATTCCTGCTCCACCAATTGTGCCCTTTCATAAATCTCATTGTAATCTCTTATGTTCAAAGGCATTAACTGCTTTCTAATATCAGTTCTCAACCCTTTCAGGAATCTCTTAGCCTTTTCTTCTCTATCCTCAACCAATCTGGGAGCATACCTAGACAATTCAGAAAATTTTGCCTCATACTGATCTACTGTTAGCTCCCTTTGTTCCAATTGAACAAATTCAGTAATCTTCTTATCCTTAGCACAGTCAGAGAAATGCTTCCTATTGAAAGCTCTAACAAACTCATCCCAATTTATATCAGTACCTAGTGGAAAGATCATATCTCTTGAAGCTCTCCACCAAAACTTAGCATTTCCCTCCAGTTGGCACTCTGCCAAACCAGTTGGCACTCTGCCAAAACTATCTTCTCAGCATCAGTGCAGTTCAACAACCGGAAAATTCGTTCCATTCCATCTATCCAGTGTTCCGCCTCCTCAGGACTTCCCGTTCCACTAAACTTTGGTGGTTTCGGCTTCGTAAATTGTTCCACCAAATCCTTGAGGACGACGTTCCACTCCGGGTTGTTGCTGCGCTTGTCTTTCCATCAGATTTCCTATATTGGCCAATGCCTGCAGGATATCTTCCATTCGGGGTTCAACCCTTGCAGCAGAGGCTTCAGCCTCGATGGATGTGAACTTCCAGCTCGTACCATAACTCTCCTGCAGTTTTCAAGCATTGCCTTAGGAATAGTCTGTGACTCAATGTCTTTATTTAAAGCTAATACTGCTATATAAGTAACATAAACATGTTACTGGCACCTAAAAGCAACTCATAAAAATACTAGGGATCTACGAGTGAATACCCATCACCCGTTGTTCAACATTACTCAACTATCCTAGCTAGTATCCTATGGTGTGCGTTGTCATTATATTCCTCAACTTCCAGATGAGGCACCTTATCACTCCATATCTAAACCTTAAGCTCTGATACCAAAACAATAATGTGGCACCCCTTGACGACCCCCGATCCGTTAGGGTCACCACAAGTACCTTTCACTTGTTCTAAATAATATACCACTCTAATACCGTTTATTTATAGCGGGTCCATAGATCCTGGGGGTTAAATTTTTTTTTACTTTTATTTGGTCCCAACGCAGTTCATATAACGGAAGCATACTCTAATCTCCTTATCCCATCTCCAGACAATCAATAACGCAATGCACACTGACTACTCATCAGATAAAAAGATAAAGCCAAGTCACTTTTATTTACATAATCACGATGGACATCTCGGGTCGATATAGCAAAAGGCCAAGGCTTTTAACTATGCTCGGCTATAACTCAAAAGAAACTCGACCTTACACTAGACATGTACACATATCCATCATCAAGTGTCGGCTATCCCAAAAGAAGTGACATCCTCTACTAGTCGTACGCGCGATCACACCCAACCCGGTGCATCGGCCGGTGGCGGCGGCAGCATCCCTATCATCACCCCATCACGTCGAACGTGTACGGATAGGAACTCCTGAACTACAAGGCCATCAGCTAGACCCACATCGTACATAATCAAAACACGAACTCGGATAAACACCAGACCCGGTACACTAACACAGGAATGCTCCGAGCACTCGACCTCAACATCAGATGGTAAGCCATAGTAAGTACCACGCGTGACCGGTGGCAGAGGCATCTTTCAATCTGAAATGTTAATCCCCAAAGGGGTGAGTACAACCGCTCAGCAGTAAAGATCCACCAAACTACATGATGCGTCAGACATAACAATCAAGGTATCACGAATAAAGCACATATCATCCATGCATTCGAGCATACCTCACCATACAGCCATGCATATATCACCATGCAACGTGCATATACCACCATGCACGTGTACATTTATCATCAAGCAACCATGCATATATCACCATGCAACGTGCATATACCACCATGCACTTGTACATTTATCATCAAGCAAACATGCATATATCACCATGCAACGTGCATATACCACCATGCACTTCATGCTTGCATTTCCATAAGGTTTATCCCATGCCATATGCACACATCCATGCGCATGATTCAATTTCCAATTTTATCTTTCAATTGAATCTCATCATCATTTTTTTTCTTCCCAGGGACCAATGTTTGCATCCCCCATTTATCGCTCGCACCCAACCTGGCATCGCGAGGAGCTTCCGGCACACACCTTCGGGCATCTCGTACCCCAACTGGCATCACGAGGAATTCCCCCCGGCACACACCTCCCGGGCTTCCGGCACACACCTCAAGGCATCCCGACACTCCCGGGGCATCCGACACACACACTCCGGGCATCCCGACACTCCCGGGGCATCGTCGGCTCACACCTCCCACAATATTATCATTATAATAATTTATATTCACATATGTGTCTCAATGTCAACATGTCATTTGATGTAATAGTAACAAAGGTCAAATTCAACTTTTTGATATTATATGACATGTCCAATGTTACCACATATGCAGTAAAATCAATCACTCAAGACATTATATCTCATAGAGCAAATTCATTTATTTTTGAAAATACCGCAATTTTCGGATAAAAACAGAATACACTCCTTTAGTTAAAATGCTTGAAAAATTAGTAAACGGTCTTAATAAATTCTAAAAATTTGACATGTTATATACAAGATCTAGAGGAAAATATTTCATGAAGAACACCATATCAAAAGAGCTTCATACAATTCGGTACAGTCCATGCATCACACTCTTTATAATTTCGGAATATTGCCATACACAGTTTCATTCACAAATTCGGTAAAAATCCTAAATCAGCTCAAAAAATTATGAAATTTTGATATGTTATAGAAAAAGCTTAGAAGTAAGTCAGGAAGAACTCAAAATCAAATTCGTGATAGATTGAAAACTATAATTACCATAACCATCCCTAACCCTCGGCATCGAATTCCACATCTAACTGTTTCGGATAAAAATCGTTTCACCAACCTAAACTCGTCCATTTCCTCTCAAATTTTAGTATATCTTCAACTTTCATTAAGAACATGAGATCAAATTTCAACCGGATAATTTTATAAAATTTACAGAATCACACTAGGTCAGCATTACGATTTCCAGATCTAACTTCTTCAAAGAAAAATAGTTTCACCGGTCTATACTTGTTCATTTCTTCTGAAATTTTTATATGTTACTCTCCAAGAAGTCCTCTACAACTTTCATTGAGAAGTCGAAGCGAGATTCCAACTAGAAAATTGCATGCATCTCACGAAATCATCGAAGGTCGGACTGCCTTTCTAGAAAACAGAATGCTAGGCTAAGACACTTCTTCCCAAAGCTTCGAAAATTCCTCACTTCTACCACATCCGAAGTTTACCATTCACCACACACACATCACAGTAAGCAAAGGGTAGATCAATGGACTCTACTTGCCTCTAGTTCAAAGAAAATCGCAGCAAGCAAACGGTGGGGCAAGGCGGGCTCGACGGCGAGACTAGGCGGGTGCACGACGGCCAGTCTTCTCCTCCTCTTTCTCTCTCGCACACTCGCTTTCTCTCTTTCTCTCTTCCTCTCTTCCTTGCACGCGACACCTCCTCTCTCTCTCTGCTCAAACCCTCGAGCAATCCGCCCCTGTCTCTCCCCTTTTCTTCCTTCCACTCATGATTAGAAACCATTAGCTTTGCATGCCGGCGCCACTTGGTAAGTCCCTCTCGCCACTTGACATTTTTCCCATGCAGGTTGATGGGCCAAATGGGCCGGGCCTCTCCCTCCCCCTTTGGTCGACGGTAGCTCCTTTGGGCTGGGCTTGGCCGGTCGAATGGTGGGTGATTGTGGGCTGTCTTGGGCTGATTCGGTCCTCAAATACCCAGCCCACAATTATTCCTAATAATCCACCTTAGTTTTCACTTATATAAATACATAATTACACTTATTCACTTGGCCACAAAATTGCAACAATAATCGATAAAATCCAACTTATAAGGTTCATGGTATATCCAGGGGTTGTCATGAAGTTTTAGGATGCCACAAAATTAGTTTGGGGTAAACTTATCACAAGTGTACCGATTTGGGATTTTTTGTGGTCATATGGGATAAATTTGTCACAAATATACAAGTTTGGGGTTTTTCATGGTCAAAAAATTAGTTTGAAGTAAATTTGTCACATGTGTACTAGTCTAGGGTTTTTTAGTGTATTAACCTTAAAAAAAATGGTCACCATTAACGGTCTATTTAGAGTTACTTTTACTATTTCACTGCCATATTTTTTTTTCCTTCGATCTTTTGGCTTTCTGTGTTTAAATTTAGTAAACAAAAACATAAAATTTCCAACAACAAATAATACGAATATAGTGATACTTGCCTTTTTGACAATTTTTGAAAACTTAAAATATTAGTTTCACATTCTTAAATTTATGGAGGAAAATAAAAAGTAGAATTTTTTCTTTAAGTGTAAACAGTGCGTGTTAGTTGCTTTATGTAATTAATTTTTTTAAGTTTATTTTCACATACATATCACTTGCATATAATCATACATATGTCACGGTCTCGAGGTTTCCCATGCAGAAAGAGCCATATTTGATCCAAGAATTTCGAGGCAGTCTCTTAAGGCTTTCGGAAGATTTCCAGGGATGGACAATATGGTACATTTATCGAGTTCTATAGTATTCTTGGTATAAATGCCGATAATTAATAAATGAGGAAATATTATCTCTACCATTAGACCAAAAGGCAATCATCAGTTGTAATGAGAGGGATACTTGTATAAATGGGAGCGTCCTCCTTTTCATTTGTATTCATCCAACATTTGAGTAATAAAAAACATTCTCTCTCAAAATTTCTCTATCTAGAAATTTTCTCTCTCTACAATCCAAATAAGCGAGCAATCAATCTTTCAAAAAAAAAAAAAAGTTAGCTTAGGCGCTCCAATCCAAGGAAACATATCCAAGGAAGATTAAGTCTTTCCAATCCCAAGCAATTGGCCCATGACACCTAAATATGGGAAAATTATCCAAAAAAAAAAAGAAAAAAGAAAAGAGAAGCCTAAATCTATTGCACTTTTACCAATTTTATCATAAATTATTTTATATTTTATCAACTGAGTGTATCTAGTTAATTTTGGCTAAACACTAAGGGTATGGATGGTAACGCTTTTACTTCGGGAACATTTTCTTTTAAGAAATAATTTTTTTCTATTTTTACCCTAGGGAATAATTTATGAGTAAAATAATGTGTTTGGTAACTATAAAAATTTCTATTATTGAAATAGAAAAAGAATAGAAATGCGTTTGGTACAATTTTTTATTTTTTGTATTTATTCGTTTTTTATTCTTGCTCATGGATTGCTTGACCGCTTCCCGCCGACCATCGCCATCGCGCCAACAGCCGCTTGTCGCCGCCGACGACGCCGTCGCCGATCGAACCGACAACCGCACAACCGTCGCCTGACCCACCAACCGTCCCCTCCCGTGGCCGATGGGTCAGGCGCGGGTGATGGCGCGGCGGGGTCGGTGGCGATAGTCACCGCCGACGATCGTGCGATGACGGGCGGCGGAGCAACAAAGGTGGTCGCGATGACAATGGCGGTCGGTGGCGGTCGTCTTCGGTTGGGGGCAGTTGGGGGTGGCCAGTGGACTATGGGCGGCAACGACGACGATCGGGCAATGGTGGCGGCGACCGGCGGCCATCGGTCGGGCGACGATGGCCACGACCGGCTAAAGGTGGCCGGTGGTTGGCAGGTGGCCGGCGGCGGCCGCAACAAGCAAGAGGAACAAAAGAAAAAAAGAAAAGAAAAAAAAATTAGCTTATTTCTAAAAATTGTTCTCGGGAACAAAAAACTACTTTTTTTTTGTTTTTTATTTCTGTTCCAAATCTATTCCCTGGTTGCTTTTCTATTCTGGGGAATAGAAAAATAAGTTGGCGTTATTAAATGGATTTTTGTTCTTTTTTTGTTCCATGGAACAAAATAATAGAAATTTGGAGAAATAGAAATGTTACCATGCAAGCCATAACCGTCTTACATTATAAGATTGGTATTGATGTGGAGAACTTTTATAATATATATATATATATATATATATATATATATTGTCTTTTCTTTTTCTTTTTCTTTTTTAATCTGGGCTCCATCCCTCCACCACTTCCCTAACTCAAACACTGTTTCCGTCGATTTCCTCTCCACTCCTTGGCGACTCGTGCAACTCTGCCGTCGACCTCAATGCGCTCTCTCCGCTGCTCGGCGAAGGTGCAAGCTCGCCCTCGCATTAAGCCTTGGTGAATTCGTGCTCCCGCTGCGTGTTGTCGTTCTCTGGCGTGATGACGCCATGCAAAGTATCTTTGGAGCCCCACGCGAATCAAACCCGGAAGAACTCATGAAATCAAAACCCTACGGTGCTCTTCTCGACACAATCGATGACGTAATGAATCAACTTCCGATAAAAGGACACGAGTCTCGCAAGAGGAGTGTTGAAAAAGGAGATAGAAACCTTTTTAAGTGAGTGATAACCTTTTCTATTGCTTAGAGTGAAACTCAAGGGTGACGCATTTGTCTTCC
The DNA here is from genome assembly GCA_017140595.1 of Eucalyptus curtisii. Lineage (NCBI taxonomy): Eukaryota > Viridiplantae > Streptophyta > Magnoliopsida > Myrtales > Myrtaceae > Eucalyptus > Eucalyptus curtisii. The sequence goes on from CM029497.1 coordinate 16,023,533, forward strand.
ATCAAGGCCTTTGTCAATCCACTGGGCGAGTTTTTCAAAAAAAAAAAAAAAATCCAATGGGCGAGGCTACCTTCATTGGCGGCCGCACTTTCGCCAATTTATTAGAAAATTAGGTTGGTATCTAATAATAACTTATGGCACGACACTAAAGAATATGTTACTTTCATAACATATATAGCGTAAAACTAAGGTATTCTTTAATCAATTGAAAATTAGACCTATTAAAGGGGTATCTGCGTCGACTTGAAAATGGTTTAATCTAAATTGACTTATTTAATTCATTTTGACTCAATTTTATGCAATACAAATCTAGCGACTAGTATCCGACCCAATTTGACCTTACCCATATTGCTAGAACACTTATACATTACCCAAACTAAAGTGAAAGCATGAAGTGAGTGATTGAGAGATCAAGAGAGAGTAAAGAGAATTATAGAAGTGGGTTAATTCGAAGTAAATTGTGAACTCTTTTAATACTCATATAAAACCTATTTTTGACCTATGGAGTTAAATCTAAACCCATTTATGACTCATCTACTAAGTATAACTAGATCATATAACAATCTAACCCATCAAAAATGGATTAAGAACTTGATTTATAACCCATTTTGACGATATTCAATTAAGAAGACGTATTCAACGACACATGCAATTCTTCTTGTGACATCATGCAGAATCTTCCAATTAATAATGAAAGGAGGATATAGCTTTCCCGCCATACTTGTCCCCAGACACCGTCGCAACGGATTCTCATTTCACTTTGTGTGGTCTCTCTCAATTGCAACGTCTTCTCTTAGGGTGCTTTTGACAAATTTTTACAAAGTAGCACTGATTTTGAGTCGAATTTGTGTATCTTTTACAAAGTACTTTAAGCCAAAAGCTACCCTGGTAAAGACTAAAGTTAGAGGCAAATATAGAATAACTTTGGCTGAATGCCTAGTGGTCATATTAATTAAGCTTTCAACTTCCTATCTTGCTCCCCACTAACTTTTAATCGTTCTAAATATACCCTAAAACACAAACATATGTATGAGAGTAAGCTAAGTTTTAGATTAGGAATCTGAAATCTACTTTGTCAGCGTCAGCTCCTATTCTTTGAAATCGGAAACTGAACCCATTGACTCTAGAAGTGGCCTATAATCGGATTGGCCAATTCTAGGATCAACTCAAGAACCGGTTGAAAAGCATTTTTTTTTTTGTTTGATTTTATTTGATATACAATACGCATTGGTTAAGCATGGATGTATTTCTTTCTATTCGAGGATACTGTGTCAAATGTACTTAGTTTCAACATACTTTAAAAGTCTGAATAGAACCAGAAAACTCTTGAATTCTAGCGATTGAGGTCGATGCCTCATATTCAGACTGATATGGGGAAAAAGGGCAAGGGGGAACGAGAAAGTTCTTGATTAGTTAGTTGTGATTTTCTGAACTCACCTCCATATAAAAGTAATGACATGAAGTTCTTTCAATGACTAAAAGTGAGAGCACCGAGGGGAAAAATATTTTGCGAATTAGTTTTTTAGACTTTCGTGTATTTGTTTTGCTAAAAACAATCTGTCAAGAAAAAAACTAATTTATGATCAAATATGTATGTTTAAAATCAGTAAAATGTTTTGACAAAAAGAAATTGGAGAATGAATTCCCTAATCTGAAAGATGAAGACATTTTCTGAAAATTTATTTATTTATATCATGAAATACATCCTCATACATGTGAAATGCTGAAATTTCACACTCAAGTACCTCTGTTGAAATGCAATAATTTGGAGTTTTGCCTAGACCATAAATCATTAGCCGTAGCAACCTAGATAAGGGCGAAAGTCCAAATGATTTCCTGGGGCAGGAACTTTCACAAATTTGCCGAGAAAATAGCCACGCACGATAAACAAAAACTGAACTTTTTAGGAATAATACTATGAAAAACCTCAAACTAGTATACATATAATAAATTTACTCCAAACTAACTTTTTAATCACGAAAAACTCCAAACCGGTACACCTGTAACAAATTTATCCCAAACTAATTTGTTTGATTGTCAAAAGCCCCAAATTAGTATATTTGTGACAAATATACCCTCTATTAAATTGGATTAATATTACAAAAAACTACAAAAATGGTACAACTGTGATAAACAAAGAGTAAAATATCAAACTGTTATATCAATCAACAAATCATGTATAATCTAATTTAGTAATTTAACAATAAAATTTAACGAAAACTAACGACGGATATATTTATCACAAGCTTATTAGTTTGGAGTAAATTTGTCAAATGTGTATCAGTCTAGGGTTTTTTGTGGTAAAAAAATAGTTTCTGGTATATTTGTTATAAATGTATCAGTTTAGAGTTTTTTAGAGTAGGGAAAATTTCAAATAAGGACCCGAAGTGAATCTATTTTCTCAATTAAGGACCTAAAGTGAACTTTGTGTCATATAAGGACCTCAAGTGGACCCATTGTTTCAAATAAGAACCTGAAGTGAATTTTGTGTCAAATAAGGACCCGAAGTGATCAAGTTAATCTCTATTGAGGACCTTGGCTCGCTGGTAAACATTTTCCGACAATTAAAATAGGATCAATTTTGTTAGAAATTTGTGATTGGAAAAAAAAAAGGGAAAATTCTATATTAATTAAGTTTAGGTTATCTATTTAGATGTTTACGTTTTCTTCTTTCTTCTCCCTCGCTGTTCCTCACCTTGCTCGACCAATAGAGAATTTGGGTCTCCGCAAAAAAAAAAAAAAAAAAAAAAAAAAATCAAGAAGCGTCTGGTTTTCTTCTTGTTTTTGAATTCGTGTCTCAACCGACGGAGAATTTGGGTCTTCGACTTTGCGGAGGATGGGTACAAGGAATAGGGATACCGTAGAAAACCTAGGGTTTTTTTGTTTCTGTTTTAGGATTTGTTAATTTTCCCTATATTTTTTTGGACAAAATTGCCCAAACTCCAATCGTCGGAAATGTCACATGCTTGATAGCCAGCGAATATTTGGCTGACCAGTAAGCTCAGGTTCTTATTTGGAAGTGAGGTCCTTATTTGAGACAATGTGTCCACTTTAGGTCTTTATCTTACACAAAGTTTATTTCAGGTTCTTATTTGAGAAAATTAGTCAATTTCGGGTCCTTATTTGAGATAATGGGTCCACTTTAGGTCTTTATTTGACACTAAATTCATTTCGGCTCCTTATTTGAGAAAATTGGTCAACTTTGGGTCCTTATTTGGAATTTTCCCTTTAGAGTATTAACCCAACTTTCTATCCTACATCTGCTCCCACCATGAGCTCGAACAGCTTAGTTATTGGTCTTTCCCCTACAAAAGGGGAGAGAAGCCAATTGAGAGATTTGGTTAATATGAATTTAGATTTACATCAAATTAGGATCGGTTTCAAAATCCTTTCGGTTCTCAGCTCTACACAGAATGAACCTTATTCGGATAGAATTGATCGATTCAGGGTATAGAATGGAAAGCAAATCAAGCAAGGCTGGTTTCCAATTTTGAGGCGAACAACATAACATCCAATTAGATAAGGATACTGGTTTTTCCCTTACAAAGAAGGGAGGTAAGTCAATTGTGAGATCTGCTTAATATGGATTTAGATATACCTCGACTTAGGACCGGTTTCAACACCGATTCGGTTTTCGATCCTATGCAGAACCGGCCTTGTTCGGGTATAGCATGGGAAACCGTAGCAATCAAGGCTGGTTCATAATTTTTGGGAACCGAATCGGTCATCATGTGAACTGATCGGCTAAATTCGGTTAGTGCCGGTTCCTAGGTGGAACCGGTCCGGTTGTTCTCCCCTACACATTTCCATTTTATTGCGGTGGCTCTTTCCCTAGGGTTGCTCCTCCAACTTGGCTGCTGCGAGTTTCCCCTTCTTTTTCCATGTTATATATTCTTGTTTTCCCATTTCAAAACTTCTTGCTTCAGCAAAAGGGGAGTTTTACTACGCGGGAGAGAGTCAGCTCGAGCTCCGCTACTCACTCGTCGACGCCGTCCTCCGCGCACGGTGGCCTCAGCCGCGGCGGCGCCTCTCGATTCCCCGGAAGCCCCCCCCGCTCCCCTCCGATTCCGGCGCCGGCGAGATTGACTGGCTCGACGCTGAAGGTCCGCGCGCTCTTCTCTTGATTCCCCGGCTGAACGGTGCACCGATTGCCGGCGATCTCCTCGCTCCTGTCCGATCGCGATTCGGATGCTTCTTCACCTGTCGGCTCGCGCCTCTCGGTCGTCGCGCCTTCTTGTCGTCCGCGGATAGTTCGTTTTTAGCCTCGTCCTCCTCCTCCTGAGAAATGGTCGTGCAATCGTTGAGCCCTGATTTGGCGCTCAGCGACATGGCGAAGGGATCGAGCGTCCCGATGTCGACGGAGAGATCGCTGATCGTGGCCGTCGACGGCACCGCTGCCATGGGGCCTTACTGGAAGACCATCGTTTCCGATTACCTCGAGAAGATCGTCAGGTCCATTTGCGCTCTCTCTTTGTACTGACGATGATGATTTCTCTATCCTACTTGTTATTTGATGAATCGAGTCCGCATTACTTGAAAGGATTGCGCCTTATGCTTTGTAGCAGAGAGAAATGTTATACCGATTGCGGTATTGTGGGTGCTTAATTTGACCAGATGGGTTTTTGCGCAGGGCTTTCGTGGGGAACGAGGTTCCTGCACAGGTATGCGTTTGTTTTGAAACAATGATACTGTATGTAATGATGAATTGGCGCTGTGACTTCTGCTGAAGTCCTGTTTTCTTGCTGATCAAGGCCGCATAATTTTTCAGAATTTCTGAAACTGTTTTCTTTGCTTTGTTTTCCTGCAGAGATCTAATTGTGATCTCTCTCTGGTCATGTTCACTTCTCATGGAAGTTTGTCTGGTATGTCTTTCGTGCGCTGTGTTGAACAAATAGCATTGCGTTACCCTGAAAACATATGCTTGGTGGACCTGCTGTAACTATTAAGTTTAACGTCAAAACTGCTGCAGATTGTAAAGTTGAAGAAAATAAGCAGGAGTTAAAGCAATAATTTCAAATGGCTTGTTTTATCATTGCATTGCATTCTTGTGACAACCGTTCGGTTGTCAACAAAACATCTGTTAATCTTTAGAGAATGTAGAATATGGCTGTGAAGTCAAGGTAAAATGTAATTTTAGAGTTATTATAATGCTAGAAAAGTTTTTATTGTGATTTATGATGGTTGTTTTTTTTCCTCTGTACAGTTAAATGAAAGAGCTTTTTCTGTATGTGATCCTTTTCCAGCTTGCATGGTTCAGCGAAGTGCTTGGACAAAAGATGTCAGCTGTTTCCTAGATTGGCTCTCAGCAATGTCTTTTAGTGGTGGTGGTTTTAATGATGCTGCTATTGCAGAAGGCCTTTCTGAAGCTTTGATGGTATATTGCCCTACTTGTGTACACATTATTTGAATGGTTTAGTAAACTACCTCATTGGATATGTGAGCCCCAGCTGGCTATGTAACTTATCAGTTTGGTTTAAGCATGAGCATCTGAATATTAGCCTGATGTAGAGTGTTCAGAGAGCTTGGCAATGGTCTAGTTTTGCACTGACTGGAATGAAACAACTTTTTAGGCCTCATTGTACTAGCCATTGATCCTTTATATAGCCAATGGCAACTTATTTCAGGATCTATATTTGGCTGCTAAATGGCACTACTCGTGCAAGTTGAATACAGTTCTTTCTCAGTAAGATCTGTCCATAGAGTTGGTTCCTTATCTCCTGTTTATCACCTGTGCCTTCAGTAGTTGGTGCTCTTCTTAGTATTCTACCCACACTGTGTTCTGGAAAAAGAAGGTTTTTGAGCATTATGGCAGCAATATAGTTTGGATAAAATGCCTCCGCTCAACTTTATGCCTTCAGATGTACATATGATCGAAGCTATTATGTGTTTTAGGCTTTACTCATTCTCTTCCCTGTGTGCTCTCATCATCATCATCATCATCATCATCTTCTTCTTCTTCTTCTTATCTCTCTCTATCCCTCTTTAGGGTGGCCATGCACATGGGGGCAAACATAATTAGCGAACTTTTGTTCCATTGTTGTCCATGTGACCTTGAAATGAATTAGTTCATCTTTAATTACCGTGCCTCAAATGTTTTAGTTGTGTATTTAGTAACTGTGGTTTACTACAAATGACAATTCATAAAATCTGCTACACTTGGAGCAATGAGTAAATTATGTTGGTTGCAGAGGACTCATTTTGACTCTGATCTTCTTCTTCATCAGATGTTCCCCCTTCCTCCGAATGGAAACCTACCTCCGCAAAGTCTAGATGGCAAAAGGCACTGTGTTCTTGTTGCTGCAACCAATCCTTATCCCTTGTCAACTCCAGTTTATCAACCGACTTTTCAACTGGAAGATGAGCATGTTGAAACTTACTCTGGAAAACCCTTGTGTGATGCTGAGGGTGTTGCAAAGTTTTTCCCTCAGGTACTTTTCTAGTTTCAGTAGTTGATGCTTGGGTTTGTGTTGTCTTCTGAGCAATATACAATCCCATATGACTGGCCTTTTACTGTGATGCAGTGCTGTGTTTCTCTCTCAGTTATTTGTCCAAAGCAGCTTCCAAAACTTCGGGCAATCTACAATGCTGTAAGGAAGTTGCTTTGCTTCTATTATTTGATTTGCTATAGTTGTTTGTTCTGAGCTCTTTCTTGTTCAACCGGTGCTCTCTTGAGCTCTAGGAAGGACATACTTTGCTGTTACGAGGACCCTGGATTTTAGTGTAGTCTATAGATTTAAAATTAGGTCACCTTTAAGCATGAAATGAATGGTGACTAAGTTAGATACTCCAAATACATACAACTGTGAAAATTGTGATGTCTCATAGGTTACAACATGTATGTTCACTACAATGCATGCATGCATTCTCTATGGAAGTTGAGAAAATTTACTGACTTTATAGGGTTGTACCACCCTTTGACTTTGTTCATGGTGCTCACGAGTTTTTAAAAATCGTAGGGAAAACGCAATCCACGTGCAGCAGATCCACCTGTTGATAATGGAAAGAATACCCATTTCCTTGTATTAATAGCGGAGAATTTCCTTGAGGCACGGGCAGCTTTGAGTCGTCCTGGAACAGCTAGTTTGCCTTCAAATCAGAGTCCTGTCAAGATGGACACAGCTCCACCTCCAGTTAATTCAGTCACGGCACAACCTCCTACATCTGTTCCACCAGGTGTTTTATGGACTAGCACTACTTACTTAATTTTTTCCCTTTGTAGCACAATGAAAGTTATGGTAATACAATTCACTGCAGTCTATTCAGTAGATGGTAAATCGTGAATAAATATGCTATCTTGCATCTAGGAGGCCTTATTTCTGGGTTAGCCATAGATTTAGTTATTTTATGCGTTTTCTTTCTGTAGCTTGTTACTACCATCTGACCCAATTGAGGTGTCATTTAGCCACTTATAGAGCTTGCATGTTTTGGGACCAAACTACTGAATCATGGCAACTGTAGTGGATATACTATTGGTCTATAAGGGAGCTTGAATCTCTTGAAAATTTGCCTATGCTTCTGGAGGTCGGAAGTTGCTATACATATATCCCTCCCTCCCTCTCTCTCTCTCTCTCTCTCTCTCTCTCTCTCTCTCTCTCAGATTATGGGATTGTTCAGTCATCTTATTCAGTAATTAGACTGTAGTTCTGGTGATACTTGTACCTGCACAAAATGTAGTTACAAGGAGGGAGCCGCTGTCAGTGAGTGAGTCTGAAACTCTCTTGATTTTCGGTTGATGAAAGGAGCTCAATGTCACCATGGGCAATGTCTGTAGTATGTCTTTATGTTAGGAATGCAGTCTATCTCTGCATGAGCCTGTGTTTTGAGTTATCAGTGAAGGACAATTAGGTCACAATGGTAATTTGATTCTTCCTCACAATTTGTTTGCAGTAACCTTACTGAACAGACAAGCAGTTTCTGCGGGAAATGGCCCTCCTGCCATTGTCAAAGTTGTGAGTCTTCCATCTCTTTCCAGTTAAATGTTAGGGGCTAATGCCTCTACAAAATGAAGGTTGCTTTTTGTCTTTTGCTGCGTGGACTTAGATATTGCTTTTCAGGAACCAACTACAGTGACTTCTATGGCAGCTGGCCCCACCTTTTCTCACATTCCATCTGTTCAGCGTCCTACTACTCAAGGAGTCTCTGCCTTGCAGACTTCCTCACCTTCTTCTGTATCTCAAGACATGATAACAAACAATGAAAGCGTACAGGATTTGAAGCCGGTGGTGAGTGCTGCCATTCCACAAACATTGCGACCTGTAGTTCCTGCAAATTCAAACATACTAAACAACCTCTCTCAAGTACGACAAGTGGTCAATTCTGCAACATTGACTGGAGGGACTTCAATAGGGCTTCAATCTATGGGTCAAAATCCAATGGCCATGCATATGTCAAACATGATTTCTAGTGGGATGCAGTCTACTGTGCCTGCAGCTCAAACGGGGTATTCTTCAGGCCAATCGGGCATCACCTCTGTGACGGGTCCTGGCACTCTCTCAGGGACCATACCATCTGCACAAAATCCAGGCCTCGGTTCATTTGCTCCAGCAACTAGCAACATTACTGGAAATTCGAACATTGGAATGTCCCAACCAACTGGCAATCTTCAAGTTGGTCCTGGTATGGGTCAAACAGCTCCAGGCATGAGCCAAGGAAGCCTATCAGGATCACAAATGGTGCAGAATGGAGTTGGCATGAATCCTAATATGATGAGTTCCCTGGGTCCAACAGCTCCCTCTTCCGGAAGTGGCACAATGATGCCCACTCCAGGAATGCCTTCACAAGGACAATCTGGCATGCCATCAATTAATGGTAACAACAATCCAGGTGCAAGTATGCCATTGTCACAGCAATCGTCAAGTGCTTTGCAGAGTGCACAGTCCAAATATGTGAAAGTTTGGGAGGTATGAACTCAAGCATATATTCTTTCTAGGAAAATATATATGGACAACGGGATTACAAACGTTTTGCATTTTGCATTCTTCATTGATTGTTGCGGGATGATCTCAGGTTCTTGATTAATTTTGTTTGGTTCACAATAAGTTTATGGATTTCATGTGGTCAACTTCCATTGCATGTTGCTGAGAATTTCTTTTATCATCATTTCATTTATTTATCAGTATTTTTCTTTTTAGCTTTGTCAGTTCATTTGATATGTGTGATGGCTATCCCTGATATGGAGTATGTCATGTTAGCGATTTTCCTAAGATCATTTATCTGCAATTTTATGTGATTCCTTCTTTATAATTCTTAATTTTTGTCTTCTATCTATTTACAACACCATAAGGCATTGGGTCTTGGTTTTGCACTGGTCCTCTTTCTTGGCTTTTCTATTTTTGTTCCCTGTTCCACTTTAGTGTTCTGCTGTTTGATGTGGCTGGAGCTTGTACCATGGTTCACATGTAAATTTGCAATACGTGTGGTTGGAGCTTATACCATAGCCAAAGCCTTTTTCCCAAAAATAGTCCTCTAGAAAAGAAAATGACTGTGATTCGGTTAAAGATCCTAACCTTTCCTTTTGTTTGCTGTGATTCTGAACTGCAAATCAACAGTGGCTCTTCTTTGGTAGTTTCAAATGATGATCTTTTTTCACATAGCGTGCACTTTAACATACAAGTGGGAAGAACCATTCAAAGTCTGCCTCTGCATTTGTTGTCTAAATATATAGGTATGATGATTTGTTCGTCTATGTGGGGTATCATCCATTGATGGTTTCTTTTAAGATTGAGTGAAAAGAAGTTCTATGGAGGCTTCATTCATAAGTGCGATAAATATTACTCTCTCCAGAGGATGAGCTCTGAGCTTAATACTTGCTACTGACTAGCTCTTAAAAGGTGGCTGACTCTAGCCAAGCAGATCTTTGGCCTCTCTAGTGTAGATTAGTGTTCTTGCAGAGGCTCTTAGCCAAATTCTTTTCCAAGTCTTGTCTCCTAAAATGGTTGGGTTGCTGGCATTTGGGTGCATGAAAAGGCTGTGGAGTAAGATTTACAGAACTTTCTAAGCATTCTCTTTTATAACTGTGGCACATTATCAAAAGAAAACTAAATAGCCCGACTGATAATGTGCCAAAAATGTGAACTTTGCTACGAAACTAATACTCTGTCGCATGTGCGTACTAATAGAGAATGTCATCGTCCATTGTTCTTTTTTTTTTTTTAATGATTATTTACCAGGTTGCCATAATTATTTCTCTAGCCCTGCAAATTGCTGACTATTATAAAGTCGTAGATCACTGACTGAGATTTATCTTAATTGAAAATATGCGAGCAGGGAAATTTATCTGGGCAAAGACAAGGACAGCCTGTCTTAATCACCAGATTGGAGGTATTCAATCAATCTCTGATGAGTTTGTGTAAAATGAGCACCCGCGTTATGATTTCCTGCCTGTTACTTGTTACTAAGTTTATTTATTTATTTATCACAATCCTTAATGCTGTACTTCTTTTGTGCCAGGGGTATAGGAGTGCATCAGCTTCTGAGACGTAAGTTGAACTATTTTTCCTTTATAGTGGAAATATGGACAGTATTCGTTTTGATATGGCATTTCATTTTTGAACAACTAAATAATACTGCACCATTTGGTGATTTTGGCATTTCTGTTCCTTTTTCCATAAACATATCTGCTATAATTGAGCTCCATTGAGTTTATGAGTTTACTTATGACAATAATAGAGAATGGATAGATGATATTTTTTTTAATTGTATTAATTAAAGCACTGTCTTCCTGCAAAATGCAGATGTCTAATATTAACTTTCTTAGCCGGTCCAAATCAATTACGTAAACGGTCTTATTTAGAATTAGACATGGATGGCATTCTTCTGAGGTCAAGAAGATAAACCCCTTGAAAAGATAATCTTTTGCTCTTTTTTCTTTTAAAAAAAAGTGCACATATTTTTTTCATTATTTTGAAGGGGAGAAGTATCTTAAATTATGCATAGAACTTATCTAAAGGCTGACCGTGTGCTAGTTAAAGATTGAAGAAAATGTGTTGAAAACTGGAATTCCCTGAAGCTCCCTTGTCTGCCTTAAGCTGATGTTATGAACTCCATTGAGATGGAGGTTGAATACTTAAAAGGAATCTTTTACCAAATTAATCTCATGATAAATCAAGACAAGATCACAGAGTGAAGGTCAGAAAAGTAGATTATGTACCTCCAGAAGCCTTACTCCTGCCATCTGTGCCCTTTGCATTGCGAGTAAATGACCACTCCAAATCCAACACTGATAAGAATGGTTACCACCTCTGGAAATGCTTATTAGTCTGAGTAGGGTAAGTCAGGGAGAGAGAAAGACAATTCCATGTTCCTTGTGCAATATAATTTTTTGTAGATTATGTACATTTCTTCTGCCCTGTGTAGTTCTCCACTGAAAAAGTGTGGATATGTTATGGCTTTTTTTTTCTTTTTATGTGTTGACATGTGCATTAGGGGCAGTTGTGGAGGATGACATGCGTATTAGGGGCAGTGCAATTATGGCTAAAAATTGTGTGTGCACTAGCGATAGGGGCTTGTTGTTTGGTGAAGATCACTAAGGCTATGTTTGTGGAAGTGGGGAAAGTGGGGCAGACAAAATTTGAGTGGAAAGTTTTAAAAATTTTAAATTTTGTGAGTAGGACAATGAGGGGCAATTTATAGTTATGGGTGTTTTTCTTCGCATTCTCCTTTCCCTTGGAAACCTTTTTTTTGCATTGTCATTATCTATCTGACGCCCTTTCTTAAGTTTTCCAGCCTCGTTATCTTCTCGTTTAATAATTCATGTCTTAATTACTGATAGGAGCTATGCCAATAAAAACTTTGCTGTTTTATTGTTCTTCCAGATAACTGTTTATTTGACAGTACTTATAAAATTTTCTTATTTACTGTTGAATCAGTTGTTGAAATTCTGATTATGATCTTATCGTCATTTTCATAAAGATTGTATCCATTTCTTGAATCTTGAAAAATCTAGAGTTGTGAAATTGCTTATGTACTTCATCTGCCTTTCCAGTTTCTAATCATTTAGATGGAATCTGGATATGTAGTCAATCTGGTCAGCTGCATCTTGTCTTGCACTAATTTTGTCTCAAGATTAATCTTTCACCGCATGAGCATTCTGTTGCTTCTTTCAGGCTTGCAGCAAACTGGCCACCAACCATGCAGATAGTTCGTCTAATATCTCAGGACCACATGAATAACAAGTAATTGCATTCATGGAGATCCAACCTTGTCCTCTGGAATTCCATTGTTTATACTCAATCCAGCAGGTTACTGCTGCACTTTGCTGAATTAGAACTTTATGCAGGCAATACGTTGGGAAAGCAGATTTCCTGGTTTTTCGGGCAATGAATCAACATGGTTTTCTTGGGCAGCTCCAAGAGAAAAAACTTGTAAGTCGACCGATTCCCTACATCCTTTCTATTTTTAATCTATCCACTATGTCATTATTAGAGTGCCAATGTTATTATTTCTACCATGCACACGTTGATCTTGGATGGGAAGCATAGCCAGTTTATTATACAGGTTGTGAGTCCTGTATGATGCTCTTCTGCTGCAACTTTAATATGGTTATATCCATGGAGCATTATTGTGCTAGGGAGCAATCCATGAGATAGTTTTGCTTGTCCTGCTCCATTATTGGGGTATATGGTGATAATTGGAGTATGTAATGCTCCAATTTTATGCTCAACCCCATTCCCACTTCACCTAGTGTTAATAAAGAAAATGATAAAGAAGGGTCAAGCTAGATAAGGAGAGTAAAAGAGTGGAAAATTGCAGAGGATTTGGGCACAAATTAGCTGCAGACATGGCTGCTGCCCATGGTGGAATGAACTACCTAAACCTGCATACGTGTGATTTAAATTACAAAGACCAAGGAAACCTTCTCTTCCTTCTTTCTCCCCTACCTCTCCCTTTCACCCATGCAGGAGCAGAGCTGCCAGTCTCTCATTTTATCTGGCCACCCGGGAATGCGTCACAGCCACCTCAACCACCAAGATGATCGCTCTCAGCCCCCTCCACCCTTCTCTCTCTCTCTCTCTCTCTCTCTCGGTCACCATGCCCACAGTTGCCTCTTTGAGTCCTATAATCGAGTGATTTGAGGTCTATAACCTCAGAGATGGCAAAGAATATGAGAGGCTAAAAGAATGGCTGGGGACATAAAGAAGAAATGAAGAACGTTGAAGTGAAAAGATGGTTACGAAAAGGCCAGAAAGATGCTGGTGAGGATTTGAGCCAATCCAAGTGGGGAAATTTCGGCCACGAGGAGCTGTAGATTGGCACACTACCAGGACAAGCGAAGGAAAAAGAGTGGTTGGACCTCCGGAGACCATAGAGATGTGAGACGTTGATGGAAGGTGAGTGAGTTGTGGCGATTTGAGGCCACAGTGATGGCTGCATGCTGGGGGCATTGTGTTAGCGATGAATCTGTGCTGGTCATGTTTGTTAGTGACACAACTGTTAGATAGAGGAGAGGATGTTGAGGATAGTGGCAAGTGGGAGTGGCTGTGAGTAATGTCGGCTGCGAGCAGTGTTGGCTGGGACCGAGGTGTTGGTGAGGAGGTGCCAGGCCTTGCTCAGATTGAGTGATTCACTGTGAGAGGAGAGATGGGAGAGAGTTGACTACGTTGAGGCTATTTTCATATGGAAAATAATATTATGCGGCTGTATGCCCAAATACACAATGGGACAAACCAACAAGTGGCCAGTGGCCCAGACCGCGGCTAATTTGAGTCGAAAATGAAATAGTAATCTAGAAGATCTCATTTTATTCTTTTGATGTAATAGTTTTGAGAGATCTTAATTGCATAAAGTGGATAGATACAAATACAAAGTGGTATAATTACATGAACATGGACAGTGTCAGAGCCCTCAGATGCTCTTCTGTGTAATTAGGTTATTTTGGGCCATTACTTTAGATATGTAAATGCAAAGCTACATCTTAAAGAGGCGGTTCTTCTAAGAAACAAGTAAAAACGGGTCAGGCTTCCCAGTTCCAATGCACATGCGCGCATGCCCGAAAGATATTGTTTGACTACTGCTTGATTGTGTAATGCAGCATTACTAACAGTCTCTCCAATGTTAATCTGATCCAATCTTCTGACTTTGAGCTTCTCTCTCTCTCTCTCTGTAGTGTGCAGTCATTCAATTACCGTCTCAGACGCTGCTGCTCTCTGTGTCAGACAAGGCATGCCGCTTGATTGGAATGCTTTTCCCTGGGGTGAGTCATGTCTGAACTTGAATCCGTCTTCTGTCAAGAGGTTCAAATTAATAATGGGAGCATATGGGTTGGTTCGGGGACCAGACAAAACTTTTTTTGCTCCACTTGTTTTATAGCCTTAGCAGTGCAAGTACAATTAAGGAATGACTTTTAAATGAAATTTATCTGTGTAAAATTTATAGGAAGAAAAAAGGTAATAGTTCATTATATAGTTTACATTTTTTTGCCATCCTATATTTTCATATTTCTGTACTTGTTCTACTTGTCCTACTATACGGTTAATAAGACAAAATTATAGGTAACACTCTTTTTCTAATGCCAAATGTTCATTCTCAAGAGTTATGTCACCATACTATAACAAGAAAACATTACAATAAGTAAGAATATGCTTATCATTAGACTTCTACTTATTGATAAGAGTATTATTTGCAACAGGAGAGAATGAAAGTTACATATCTTTCACAAAATAACAATTCACTTCAAGTTATTGTAGAATACCATTTGGCTTTACTTTGTGAAGAGCAAAAGCAAAGAGTTAAAGAAAACAGTTGGCTTAGGATAGTGCTATCAGTAGTCACTTTTGTAGATTATATATATGCATACTTTAAGAATCATACTATTTTCTATGACAGTAGGATAAAACTGTTGTATAAACATAGTCATATAGTTCGAGTGTCATTTTTAATTTCTTTAGACAAATTTGTCAAACTGATTTACATTGGACGTGCTGTTACCATAAATACACAGTCTCTGCCCTGCCCATGTATTTGAAAGAAGAGGAAGAAAATAAGGAAAATAGTTCAATGCGCTGAAGTGCTTAAAAGAATCAACTCATGATTTTTCTTCAAAGCAAAGCCTTATGACAACTTACCACAAAATACAGGGGTCAGATGTGGGACAAATTTACAGATTTTATACAGTTGTTGAATCATACAGTGGCTGGAGAAGGGGGATTCTTCTTTTAAGCAACTACAGCTCCTTTTTCCCCCCTAAAATATTCTGAAGTGTCGAATCATAGATTCTGGATGTGTTCAGGATATGGTTGTATTCAAGCCGCAAATTCCGAGCCAGCAACAACAACAACAGATGCAGCAACAACAGCAACAGATGCAGCAGCAATTGCAGGCCCCACCGCATCCGCAGATGCAGCAGCAACAGCTTCCCCAGATGCAGCAGCAGCAGATGCCTCAACAGCTGCAGCCCCAGCACCAACAGATGCAGATGATGCCCCAACAACAGCAGCAGATGCAGCAGCTCCAGCCGCAGATGCCACAACTGCAGCAGCAGCAGCAGCCACCACAGCAACATCTCCAACAGCTGCAGCCGCAACACCCACAACAGCAGCAACTTCAGCAGCTGCAACAACATGCACCGCAGCAGTTGATGGGGTCTGGAATGGGACAAGGCTATGTCCAAGGTCCAGGGCGTTCACAGTTGATGCCACAGGGACCCGTTTCATCACAAGGGCTGCCCAACATTCCTGGCGGGGGATTCATGAGCTAATCTGAGATTTTGAAGTTCCCCACTTAAACCACATTATGCTCTTTATTGCATCTCCTGCTTGAGACGAGTCCTACATTTTTCATTTTCGCTGGATATTAGAATAGGGAACTTGCCTTGGAATTTCTACACAGGCCACCTGTTAGGATGGATACCACCTTGTATGGTGATGGCATTATACAGTATCTTGTACAGATCTTAGTTTCCAAATTGATCATTCTCAATATTCTGCCGCTCCTTTATTTATGTTTCCAAATGAACTTATACGGGTTCTCTATTCATGCTCATCTGTTTTGACTATCTTTGGTGGGCTTGAGATCCATTTTGCATGCGCTGGAGTTTCTACTTAACTGCGACTTTCCAAGGTCCACAAAATAGTGCTCTCAATTCAATTGCTCCTATGTGAAGGATGAAGATATGTGGCAAATAGTGCTCTCAATTTGACTACCCCTATGAGTTGAGAATGAGTTGGGAAAATATGGCCCAAGAGGCAAAGTGATCGCACGAGTTTAGTTTACTGCATTTTGCCCTGTACATTGGAAGCAAATCACAACCGACGCTGGTTTGGTCCACTATACTTCTATCCGACCGATTTACCACCGCCTCATCTTATCCCTGCCGGTTTTCCCTTGCCGGAACCTATTTACCTCGAAGCCAAAGCTAGTTCCTAGTTTAGTTATTCTATGGCTTATGTAGCATCTTGATCAGATTTCCTTGTACAAATTTCTTGGAAACAATGATTTGCGTTCTGTTGCTATGTAGTTCTGAATTTTCAAGTGGAATGAAAATAATGTTTATTTTCCTTACATGCCTATCCTAAGCAAGATGATCGAATTATGCGTCAGATCATCCTTGAACGAATATAGACGGCTTCATTTGGAAATCACTCGGATTACTCTTGCTCACTGCCCATTTTCTAGATTCACTATTTGTTAACACACCAATTTCAATCTCCTTTCATTATTGGGCTTCTTATGAATTAGGTTCCACCAAAAATGAAAAGGGTAATTGTTAGTTTGCTAGCACAACTTTTACATGATTGACATGCCCACTCAAAACAGTTTACTCGAATTCTTCACATGTAAATCATCCAACATTTATTAAACATAAAAATCAATTCTTACACTGACAATGAAGCTAGTAAAAATTTAAAAGTAAAAAAAAAGAAAAAAAAAATAACCTGTGGAGCAACGGTCTGCCCCTCGTACTCATTTACAAATTTACACAATAAGCAGGGCTGTCGTGGCCAAATCAAACACCATCAACATCCGACCCGACCCGACCCGGCCCGGCAACTTTGGTTTGAACCAGAGACATAATGCCGAAACGGAAGAAACACCAACAACGGCGGTCGCACAAGACACTTGCACATCAGCAAGATGAACTACAATCTGGCGGAACAATGGCTTCTCTTGAGAACATCACCAGGCTGCTTCCCAGGTTTCATCGCGGCGGCACGCGAACAATCGACCGTGGTGGATGCGAAAACCCCTTTCGCTAAAATTTCTAATGTGGCCGACGCCCTCTTCGCTGCAACCCATGGACTAACCTCCATACTCGACCAGTTTCGCCCCCAAGAAACGACCCATCCATCAAAGGGTTCGAAGATCGCCCCATCGATCTCAGGATCCGGAATGGAGGAGAAAAAGCTCCGACATTCTGCCCAAAACGAGAATCCCCGATCTACTACTACCAGCACAGGTGCCGTCTCTTCGCGTCTTCTTTTGTGCTGAATACTCGCTGCTTGCTTGCGGAAGGAGGAAGTAGATCCGGGATTCTCCGTTTTGAGCAAAATGACGAGAGCTTGAGATCGACGGGGGTGGTCTCGACCGCTTCAATGGAGGGGTTGTTTGTTGAGGGCAAAGCCGCTCGGGCGTTAGAGGTTAGGCCATGAATTTGCAGTGAGGAGCTTCGACGTCCTGACGAGACTATATATAGAATAGAGGCAGTGGCTTCTAGGGCTTTTTGCGCACAGGAAGGAAGCCCAAGCTCCCCTTTTCCCCCGTAACTAGTGATGCCCTAAGCTTAACCTGTCCATTTAGGCATGGATGATAACATTTTCGTTTCTCTCTATTTTCTATTTTTTTATTCCTCAAAACAAAAAAAGAACATAAATCCGTTTAGTAACGCTAATTTATTTTTTTATTTTCCGAAATAGAAAAATAGCCAGAGAATAGATTTGGGTAATTTCTAGATCCGACGGCCGGTCGGCGGCGATCGACGGCCGCAGCCAATGGCTATGGGCGGCGGTCGTGCAGCTACGGTCGGCGGTCGTGTGGTGGCGAGCAGCGGTCGACGGTCCATGAGCAAGAAGAAAAAAACGAATAAATATAATAATTTATAAATCGTACCAAACGTATTTCTATTCTTTTTCTATTTCAAGAATAAACATTTTGTATAGTTAACAATTGCGTTATTTTACTAAAAAATTATTACTCAGAGTAAAAATAGAAAAGAACTATTTCTGAAAAGAAATTATTCCCCGGAGTAGAATACCATGCGCGCCCTTGAAATCCGATTTCCTATGTCGGTAATAATTATAATATAAATCCCATTTCAAAATTGCTAGGTACTTTCCCTTTCTATTAGAAATTTAGGCTATTGTTATTACTAGGAAGAATTGCTAGTACTATTTGAATTAGTTGAGTTTTATAAGTTTCGCGAAAATTAAATGATTTGAAAAATATTTTCTTAAAAATGATTGCTTGAAATAATTAATCGCAGAAAATATTTACATCATCGACAATAATTTATGTTTAAATAATTCTATGGAAGATGACAATATTTTTGGTTTATTATTATTTTGATTGACAAGTATCCGAAGGATCTCTTACTCAAAAAATTTGAATCCAAATTTTTTATCAAATATTCTATAAATATTTTATCTTTACTTTTACAACAAGTGAAATTATATTTAAAAAGGCAGATTAAAATCTCTATATACTCTTATTATGTTTGTAACATATCTTCTTCACTATTTCTCTTTACACTTCATAAAATTTCCATATTTGTTTGGGTTAATCCCCCGAAAAACCCCAGACTGGTACACTTATGACAAATTTACCAAAAACTATTTTTTTTACTATGAAAAACTTCAAACTGGCACACATGTGACAAATTTACCCCGACTGATAATAAAAAACTATAAACTAGTACATTTATGACAAATTTACCCTAAACTAATTTATTCGACCGCAAAAAACCCAAAACTGGTAAATTTGTGACAAATATACCATTCGCTAAATTGGATTAATACCACAAAAAATCACAAAAATTGTAAACTATGACAAACGGAGCATAAAATCCCAAATTGGTATACCAAATCAACCGTCACGTGTCATTTAACTTAATAATTTGATAGTAAAATTTAACGAAAACTAACAGAGGGTAAATTTATCACAAATGTACCGCTTTGGGGTAAATTTGTCAAACGTATACCAATTTGAGGCTTTTGGTGGTCAAAAAAATAGTTTGAGGTAAATTTGTCACAGGTGTACCAGTTTAGGGTTTTTCAGGGTATTAACCTTATTTGTAGATGTATTGAATGAGATGGTATCACAAAATTGACAAAAATCATCCCTGAAAATGGTCAATATGATTTTCGAGTAGCGCTACAAATAATACTTTCCAAAATTATAAAAATCTTATTTTATAATTATTTAAAATTATTTCTTGATTAAAATTGGTCATTTTAAATATAGCGTCATTTAATGAGTTAAGTAAAGAAGGGGTTTACTTAGTTGATCATGTCATACAATATTCAATAGAAATTGAAATTTTATCGATTTTATTGTCAAAAGCTTCGAATCTTACTCACTTTTCAGGATTAGGGTAATAACTAATAAAATTTTCAATTCAATTTTCATATATATGCAAACGAATTTTTATTTTTGTTTTGGGCACTTAAAGATCTCAGCACTTAACATTCAATACTTAAACGTTCAACGCTCATTTTTCAGTATGGTTGGATGAACCCTAAGGCAATGATAAATAGAATAAAGATTTCATTTTGGTCTCATTCCTTCTCACCAACATATTGTTAATTTGTTGAATTTGCAATTGACTCTTTTTTTTAGAAGAATGTTATATATATAATGGACAAAATTTGACACAATAGTAATGACCCTTTTAAACAAAGTCTAAACTCATAGAATTAATACATTATACTTATGTTGTCCAAAGAGGCTCTGATATAGGCACGCGGTCCTCATGACATTATATATAGGCACAATTCTATGGCTTTTTCCGTACAGGAGGAGCCTAAGTTTCTTTTTTCCTTAAAACCAGCGATGCCTATGCCTAATCTGTATTTTTAAAATTTTAAATCTTATGTAATTGCTAAAATGATTCTGCCAAGTGAATCGTTGTATTTCAAAGTTGGACAATTATTAGATCAATCAGAAGTGAAATGGACGATTGTTAACTTTAAAAAAGTTGCTCATACTTTTATAATTAACGAGAGTTGGTAAATTTTTATCTCTTATTTAAGGACAATAGCATTAATTAATAAGTTAATTTCTTAGATTCTATGCTACACAACCACCCTAACAAATAATCAAAATCTTTACAACCACCCTCAAGCTCTTAAGGGAGGTTGTATTACTTATCAATGGGATACATTTATTGATTACTATCTTATTTGACAATAATCATGATAATTGATAAGTAGTCTATGAATTTCTTATCTATTAAATTGAATTTAAAACAAGTGTCAAGATTCCATGAATCTCTTATCTTTACTTTTGCAACAAGTAAAATTATATTAAAAAACATATCAAAATACCTATATATTATATTAGGGTCAATATCACAAAAAATCCACATCAGTACATATGTACAATTACTCCAAACTAATCTTTATATCATAAAAATCTTAGATTGGTACATTTACCCCAAACTGATCCGTATCACATTTACCTCAACTATGATAAATCAGGAAAAATTTGGGATAAATATGGTACAGTTATACCAATTTGGGATTTCTTGTAACATAAAAATTAGTTTAGACTAAATGCAACACAATTGTAACAGTGAGAGTTTTGTGATAAAAATAAGCCTGAAGCAAATGTGGTACGAGCGCTTTGAGAATTTTTGATGATATTAACCACTGTCTTTACACTTTATAAATGTCTGTGTCTATTTTTGATGTATTTCTACGAGACAGTATAACAAAACTGGCATAAATGGTGATCTAAAATGGTCAATATAATTTGCCACTAATTATGTAAAAACTCCTTTTCAAAGTATAAGATTCTCTCATTTTATGAATATTTGAATTTCTTTCCTAAACAAAATTTCCTTTTTTAAGTTTAACAACAATTACTGAGATAAGGAAAGAAGAACTTACTAAAGTGGTTATTTGATAATATATTCGATGAAAATTAAAATTCCACCAATTATATTGTCCAAACCTTCTAATAATACTCACTAATCAAGCTTCGGTAGTAGCTAATAAAGTTTATCATTTAATTTTCTTTTAAGATGGGGTAAATTCTACCGACTAAAGTTTATTATTCATATTTAATTTTACTTTAGGATTGAGTATTTTATGGAACATTTCAAAGAGTTGTACTCCAACAAGACTGATCTAAACATTGTGCAGTCCATAAGTGGTGATTGAAATGCCTTACCACAAAACCTAGGGGTGAGCAAAGAAATCGCCCCAACTAGGAACCACCAAAATCTAGATGGTTCTTGTGAGAATTAGTCCGATTCTCGATTTTAAGTGCGAACCTACCCACTAGATCACCTAGACTAGATCAATATTACCTATCGCTTTTTCATAGTATACTAACCATGTGGCTCAATCGCTCTCATCCATAGTATATTGACCATATTACTCATTGTTTTTTCTTCCTTTCAATGTTATATCCCACGGAGTCAAATGTGGGCCCACTCGGGGTTTTTGTTTTTTCATTTTCTTCCACTTTCCTTCTTCTTGTTCTCGTTTGTGTTGAAGCATATCAGCAACACTTCTTCATCTTCCTCCTTCGAGACCTCCATGTACACCAACACTTGGCGGTCTCCAAAACATCATGAGCTTCCTTCCTCTCTACCAAATTGCGCTCCTCACAAATCCTTAGCACGTCTGGCATAACCACCCCTATGCCAGCACGAGCTTTCTCGAAGTGGACAACTTGATCTCCTCCCTCAACTTCTCATCCAGCAAGGTCCATGACATCTGGGCGGTCTTTGAACTCGACATTAAGAGACACCCTCACCGCCTTTGGAGATCATCCATGACTGATTCCTAGATCTATCAGGGTATTGAACTAGATTGGTCGGTTCAGTTTTTCGAATGAGTCCAAGACCAAGAAGGCCGCTTCATGGTTCTACAAGTTGGGAACCAGGCCTTCTGATTTAGTTTTCGGTTGCAAGTTGGGAATTAGCTCATCTTGGAACTGATCACCCTGCTTATGCAATCCATAATTGGTTCATGAAATGCGTAGTACGATCAAGAGAGCTTCAACACCAGCAAAACAATCACCACAACCAGAAAGAACTACAAGTAAGAGAGATTTTCTATTTAAGAGAGACAAAAATTACAGGAGAGAAAATTCAGATTAAACTAACCATTCTTCAAATTAGAAAATGATGTAATTTATAAGCAAATCTTACCTGAAAAGAGAAATAGTGCCATAGAATAAGGGAAATGACATGAAATTGACCCAAATCAGGTCCCTAAATGCCCAATCCCCAGCGATTCGGGCCCAGAAATGGCCTAAATAAAAGGCAAAAAGCACAGGCCCGTTGATTGCCTCGCGGGTCATGCATGGCCACGCGAAGCCTCACTATGCTCGCAAGGCCCAGTGCAGGACTGGGCTAATCGCGGATCATGCGCCGGCCC
The DNA here is from genome assembly GCA_017140595.1 of Eucalyptus curtisii. Lineage (NCBI taxonomy): Eukaryota > Viridiplantae > Streptophyta > Magnoliopsida > Myrtales > Myrtaceae > Eucalyptus > Eucalyptus curtisii. The sequence continues at coordinate 16,046,071 of CM029497.1, forward strand.
TGGACGATCCATACTAGGCCGGTGCCCTAACAAGCCAACCCTACGCAAGAAATACCATGTCATGGTGAGCTAACGCCATTATCTTTGTTTGAAAGTTTTAGAAAATAAATAAATTTTGACTAATGATAACTTTTAAGTATGACATTGGATCAACCTGATTGTTACACCTACGGGCCACGTGGCATGAGGAACCATTTATGCCTATTTAATCCTAGACATTTTTACGATTTTCCAAAGTAGTCATTTTAGTTAAATTTGACTGAAAATCGCTGACATAAGACATGACACAGCCAACATTAAAGTGAATAATTTTTATAACTTTTTTAAAAATTATATATATTTTTTCCTTTCCGCATCTTTTTTTTTTCTTTTTCTTTTTGCCTTATTTCCCTTTGCTGGTCACCGGGGCCTTGTCAATTATAGGCTCAAGTCTGAAAAGCACACATCGGCTTGGGAATTTTAAAGCCATGAAAAAGCATTATTTTTCAAAATTAAGAGACATGGAGAATCTCATTTGATTATGAGATCTTACTTCGGGCATTGTGACCTTACTGTAGTCTTAGAAAAGTTTGACTAATGTGATTATTTCCTTGTATAACATTTGATCGGCTCGATTATTCTTGAATTTGAATGCTCATGACTGCTAGTTTTCGAGACACGTGTTCACAATCGGAGAATCCCAAATTTTCTGACACTTCAGAAAAAAACGTGACCTTATTGAAGATAAAAAAAAATTGAGCATTGGACGGGTAGTGATATGGGCCAAAAAAAAAAAAAAAAAAAAAAAAATCAGCGGGTCGCATCTTAAAAAAGAGAAGGATAATCTCTGATGAACTCCGAAATTGGTTGTGCCATTCACCCGCCACTCAAAGTAAGGAAGTGAAAGGTTTCCCGCGCATTTTCTCATTATAATATTATATCACTATCGTTGAGCGGGGCCAGTGGCGAAGTCAACAAGCCTCGCTGATTCGAGCTTGAGCCTCGAATCTCTGCTCAGCCTTGGGTCAGGCTCGTTTGAGGTGGATACTGGATACATCCTATCTCTTGAGAAGAGCAAACCTACTCATCCTTATTCCGAAGTTGCAACATAGCAGAAATAAAAAAAATAAATAAAGAAAGGACAGAGCGAAGCGAATTCCATGCTGAAGCAGTAAAATATCCCACGCTTGCGACTCTGCGGTACCTTCGCCCACGTGAAAGTCCATTTCTTCGAAATACCTATCTACCCGTCTCTCTCTCTCTCTGCGCCCCATCAACCCTCGGTCCTTTATAGGCATTGGCTGCTGATTCTTGCCTCCACCATTTGTAGCAAATCCTGTTCTTTACGAGGGCGTTATAATGGAGAGAGAGAGCCCAGAAGAAGATGGGTTGCTAACAAGCTCCCCGCTTCTGGGCAAGTACGGCAACCCCAAGCCTTCGAGTGATCCCCCGGTCACCCCTCTCGTCGTTTTCGGCACTCTCGTCGCCGTTTGCGGGTCTTTCGCCACTGGGTGTGCTGTGAGTATCATTTCATCAACTTTTTCGTCGATTGCTTGCACGTAGTTTGATCACTAAGAACCCAGCTCTGTTTTCTGTGGAGCATTCTTGCTTTCCTTCGTTTTCTTCTCTCTTTCTTTCTTGCATTTCTGTCGCAGGTTCTTTCGAATTCAAGTGAATGTCTCGTCAGAGAAAGGAAGAGCGAGAAACGAATTTCTCGGTCAATGTCTGCTTGCTTTCTTTCTTTTCTTTTTTTGTTCTTTTTGCAGGGGGTGGTGGGGGCGTGTGAGGAGTGAAAGTGAATACTGTTGTTGTAGAGGCACGTGTCGTGGATCACATGGTTTAATAGACCATAGATATTATGTTCACCTGATTTTTTTTTTTTTGGGGGTCAGAAAACGACCTGGAATTTGAGAATGTCATAATTTGGACAACATTCAAAGACTCGATCTGCTTCTCTAGGATGAATTCAGTTTTTTTTTTTTTTTTTTTTAAATTTAATGGATACTCAATATGGCAAAGAGACATGAAATTATCACATTCCACTACTCGGATTGCATTTTGAGAAAAGATCCTTCTAAAAACCAGTTTTCAGGTTATTTAATATCTTATTTAAGGATAAATATAACTTGCCATAATTTTTTATATTTTTCGGTGCACTTAAGTTTCACAAATTTGAAAATTGATCATTTAAGTGTCATGAATGATCTACCTTGCCGGAGAATCCTACGTGATATCCTTGACACCACCAATGTGAACAATTTTTGTAATTTTTTTGCTCACTTAAATATCACAAATTTGAAAAATCGATTATTTAAGTAAATTTACCTCCTTGGAAAAGATTTGGTGAGGGCCTTTGCATCCTCACCCATGGTTGGCGAAGCTACCATGGCTTTGGGTGAGGTCATCACGTCCTCGCCGTGAATATCTTGACGGGAAAAGAGTTTGAACAGTGAACTCCTGGGAGAATTTCTGTGACTTTCACTTCATTTCAAATATCTGATGTGTCACATGCTCCCCGGGACAAATTGGGTTTCAAACTATCCCTCCATCTGGTCAAGGGGTCGCCCTTAAAAAGGAAACAAAACTAAATTTTCTTGCTAAAATTTGAAGATTATTCGATCATAATTTATTTTTCTGAGTTCTGTATTCTCTGAAAAGGCCGTGAAGTAGTTAATGTTGTATTGCATCTTACCTTGCAGAATGCATGGTGGCTCAATATCGGAAGACTGTTGAATGGAGTTGGCTATGGGATTGCATGTTACGTGGTAAATGCAGAAAAATACAGATCCCTTATCCTGATTAATTTGTAGGAGATGTCGGTGATAATTTTGCAGCCAAACAAGTACCTGTGTACATTGCTTAAATAACACCCAAACGTATCCGGGGAGCATTCACAGCATTAAATCAGGTGAAATATTTTGGGCCATTGTAGAATGTTAATCGTGTCAACTTGATGCATTGCCCGTTAACCTTTGCTTGGTCTTGTTGCAGTTTTTGTTAAGCTGTGGCATTTCGTTGATTTTCTTTGTGGGAACTATTGTTTCCTGGCGTATCTTGGCTTTAATAGGTACTGTCTTCGTTCTCATCTGCTTTATTTTGTTAGATTTATCTTGAGAAACATCAAAAGATCACTGTCCATGATTTCATTTTCAGCTTGCAGCCCCTGCGTACTTCAAATTTTTGGTTTGTTTTTTACCCCGGAATCTCCTAGATGGCTGGTAAGTTGTTTATGGAGTGTATCACGTACTCATGAGGAGACACATAGATCATTATCGTTCTTATTTGAAACTTTGATTTGAATTGTGGACATCACCTTTCACTCTATCCATCCTCATCCGATGCTAACGATTTCATGTGTGTGATGCCCAAATTCGTCATTCGATGGAGACAATTTGAGGGTTGAATAACCATGACATAACGAAACTTGAATGAGTAGTTGATGGGGCATTTTAAATCACACAAGTAGCACGCTGCATCCCATTGAAGAGTATTTTGTAGCACACCGCAACATATCAAAGGCATGGGAATCATTTTGAATTGCTCTTACGCGAAGCACATTACTCTGATAAAATTTTAGACTGAAAATGGGAAGAATATTAATGAATTCAGCATCTAACCAAGAATAGCTTTCCTCATGACTGAAATTGCAGTCTAGTGGAAAAATGAGAATAGCGTTATAATTTCCCTCTCAAATACGATTCGCGTGAATCATTTTTGTGAAAATGTACTAATTATTTAAAAATCGAAAATCATAACATTAAGGTGATGTTGTAGGAATTTTGGAGTGAGGACTATGCATTTTCCATTACAAGGAAGATGATTAGCGTAGTTATTGACAGGTAAAAGTCGGTCAAGAAAAGGAGTTTGAAGTCACATTGCAAAGACTCCTAGGCAAAAATGTTGACATTTCTCTGGAAACGGCAGATATCAGAGTAATTTTTCCATTTCATATGTCAACAGGAGAAAGTTGTCCCTCTTCCTTTTCTTTTTGAATATTTTGATTCATATTGTCTTACAGGACTATACAGAAACCTTTGAGCGGCAATCGCAGTCTAGAATTCTCAATTTGTTTCAACAAAGATACGCTCATTCCCTCATTGCAACTTTTCCTCCAAAATATTTGAATTGCTTCCCATATTTTGCTCAGTTTTTTTTTTTTTTTCATGTCCTAATATTTTCAAAGCTTAGATAGGAGTGGGATTGGTGATGCTTCAACAATTTGGAGGCCTGGATGTAATTCTCTATTATGCGAGCTCTATATTTGAATTAGCTAGTAAAAATCATGCTATAAATTCATTAGTTAATCATAAAGAATGAAGACTTGGTAACTTTAACTTATTATGCCGACAGACTTTTCCAGCAGCATTGGTACTAGAAGCATGGTGATTGTCCAAGTAATAGACTATCTTGAATTGCGTTGAGGAAGATGAATTTTATTTATCACATATTCAAGATTCCTCGCCTATTTTGCAGATCCCGGCAAATGCTCTTAGTGTAATCTTGACAGATAAAGCTGGAAGAAGACTGCTTTTATTAGTGACGAAACCAGTACATATCGACGTAATCTCCTAAAGTAAGCCACTCATAAGCATAACCAAATCTAATCTTCATTTGCAGGTTTCTTCTGCTGGAATGGGCTTGAGTTGCTTTCTTCTAGGATTCTCATTCTTCATGCAGGTATGCGAACACGAACTATGCCGGCTCATTCTTCTTGACCTCATGAAGTGGCCTGGTTTTTTTGTTTTAACACCATCCTATGAAACCAGGACTTGCAGTATTGGAAGGAAGTCACTCCCATTTTGGTGTATGGACTTGCAGTATTGGAAGGAAGTCACTCCCATTTTGGTGTATGCAGGCCTTATGGTAAGTTTGTGTAACTTGTTTTTCAAACTTATATGGCTAGCTCTCATGATTGAGGGCATAATGAGTTGCGGCTTAATCCATTGCCGAGCATATACTTTGACAAAAGAACAAAGGATTTTGCATCTAATAGTTATTATTCAATTTTAGAACGTATATGGCAAATGAATTTCTTTGTCTGCTCATTGCTCAATCTGTCTAGGACAAGATGGGGAAGAAAAAGAAAAAAGTTAGACCACAATTTATTTCTAGCGGGGAAGCAACGGTCTGATATTTTTTCTTTACAGTTGTTGACACCTAAATTTTGGCAATCTGGTCATTTATTTATTGCATAGAAAATTAGGGGTAATTTTATCCCTAAATTTTTTTTTAATTGCATAACATATAGATTTAGGCGCATTTATTTTTAATTTGCATTTTATTGGACCGGTGGTAGATGGGTTCAAATTAAATGGCTGATTTTAACTTGGTAGGTCGGATTAAGCCTATGAAACGAGCAAAATTGGCCAAAGCCCATTTTCTTTTAATGACAAAAATTACATAAATGGAGATTTGAAATGATATTATGGTGGATTTTTGAAATTTAAGAAAATCGGGTTGCAATCTTATCTTTAGGCAATAAAATCGGTAGAGAATATTCAAGAGATGAGGAAATTAAAAAGATTTTTGTGATCGAGAGGTTATATGCAATCTTCGAGACGAAGTATTCTACGAAGATCACCTATTTTTACCTATAAAAGTAACAGTGTACGGCGAGAAAAAGGGGGCTTTTTCTAGGGTTTTCTTTTGGTTGACCAAAGAAGAAAAACAAAAAGTGAAAAGTGAAAAGGGAAGAGAAAAAAAAGCAGAAGAAAAGTACAATCGGCAGAGGGTGAGGGTACGTTTACTATTCATCGTCTTCCTCACCCTTGCTGCCCACGTCTGCAATCGGACGCCGTCCCGACGGTCGCCAGTGCCGGCTCCTCTACGCTCGCTGCCCGCGCCTACATCTGGCCACCGCAAGCCATCGCCGTTCGCCAGTGAGCCCCGAACGCCTAACCCTGATCGCTTCTGTTCTGCTCCATCTTGCCACAGACGCTGTTGCCTCACTCGGCCTCCGCCTGCTGCTACTGCCTCGACGCTCCGCTAGCCTCCGCCTTCGATTGACGTAGCTGCAGCCCAATGCTAGAAGCAGCAACCCCCTGCTCCATCGTGCCTCAATCCCTATTCTGCCTCGCCACTCCGCCTTGCTGATCTGCGATGCCTAACGCCGTTACCCCGAAGACCAGCGATCGACATCCCTGCTCAACCCGACGCCCTGTTGCCCGGAGTCGAAGCCCGGCGACGCTGCTGCTACCGCCGGATCGCCTCGCTTGCAATCGAAGCTCGAGCATTGCCTTGCCGTCGCCGCCCAGCATCCAGCAGCTTGTGACCCAGCGCTGTCGTCGCATCTGCCACCCTCCGTCCGAAACCCCTCTCCAGTGACCACCACCCACGACGACCCGATGCCGCCTCGCCTCTACAACTTGCGCCCAGCAAACCGGTGGTCTGTCTCCACTCAGCCGACGCCACTGCACCAACACCTCTGCTCGCGCGTCGTTGCTGCTCCGCCCCAATCCGCTATCCCCTTCGCCGGAGCTCCGACGCCGACTGTCTCCCTCGCCCACGCCGATCACCTTGCTGCATGCTGTTCTCCCCTTTAGGTGGTTTATTTTATTTTTATTTTTCATTTATTTAATTTTATTTTAGCTTCTAAGTTTAGTTATTTAAATTGGAGCATTTGATCTCAAGGATCATTTTATTTATATTGTAAGCATTAACCTCAAGGGTTTTACCCAAGATTATTGTAATTATTAATTTGATCCATAAGATGTCGGATCTTTTTTTTTTTTAATTATATTAATCTTTGGGATTTGCTGATAGTATTTTAATTGTTAAATCATTATAATTATTAATTTGATCCGTAAGACTTCAGATCAGATTTTTAATTATTTTGAACTCTATGCCGTGATGTTTAGGGTTAGAGTAATTGTTAATTTAACCTGTGAGATAACAAATTATTTTTTTGATTACTTTAATCCTTTATTTGTTGAATATCTTGATTGTTTAAATTTAATGTTTATTTGATAATTACTTGTCTTGGAAAAACACTAAAAAAAATAAAAAAAATCAAAATCTTGCATCAAAGGAGGTAGGTTTAATAAATCAAACATGTAGGATTAGGTTTATGAAATTTTTGTTGCTAGGTTCATTTAGTTAGAAATTGCTTGTCATTAGAATTAGGTCATTTGATTAATTTAGATTGCATATTTAATTGTTGCATTTCTTTAATTTCGAATTTCATGGAAAATACAAAAAAAAATTAGAATAAATTCATTTCATGCTTTATGATAGATTGCATGCTTATTCATGTTATATAGCTTAGGTCATATTGCCACGTCATATCATTTCATGTTAAATTAGTAGCATGCATTGCATGATTCTCATTAGATAAAGTGAAAACCAAAATTGAGTGATTGCATGTTAATTAGAAATCATATCTAGGATTGTCGATGTGAATTGTCAGCTAACATTGCGGATGCTTTCGTTGCTATGAGGTAAGTCATGCAATTTATTCATTGCTTCATTTGTGTGTTTAATTGGTGGTTTGCGCACCTGCATGATCACCTCACAAACCATGGGTTTCTTTTTGTTAGGCTTGTACTGGTTTTAGATATTACTTATCCAAAAAAGACTGTTACTAATCCTAGGCTTTATTTCTTCTTATAGAACATAGTATGTTTGGAAACACCTAGTAGTGTCCATATCTAGACCTGCTTTGATGTTTAGACTATTCTAAATGACACTGTTACTTTCACCCGGCTTTGTTTCCTTCTTTAGAACATCTCATGTATGTCTGCAGATTTCTTGTAGTGTCCACCACTAGAGCTACGTACTTTTCTAATTGTAACTTCACTTTCTCTGACTCGATAATGCAGGAACATCAGCATGCCCAAATGGAAAATTTTATTGTTGGAATGCAGGACATCTTCCTGTCATTATATTTTCTTCGAGAGTAAATGATGGCATTTGTGGTAAGTAGTCCATCGGAACTTTTTCTTCATGGTCTTGGCCTTTCCAAGCATTCGTTTTCCTGTGTTGATTGTGGACCTCGTTCTCCCTTCTGATCATCTGTACATAACACATGCATGTAATTTCATGTACCATCGAACAAGATCCTGCTGCATTTGAATTGCCCAACAAGGTTGCAATTCCTTCTTAGACATAAGAATATCAGATATGATATTATGAACGGCCAGGGCCAGAAGTCCTCTTTGCAGATTTTAATTACTTCAATGTCAAGGATATCTCTAATCTTCACTGCAATGAGATGTTCCACGCTTTAGTGTCATGGGGCACTGATTAATCATAATTGTGCAACAACAGATTTATTTACCTGCTTTAGCAACTTCATGTCCTGCATTGTCTTCCACCCCAACAAACATCACTATTAAAATATTACTTTACAGACTATTTAATGAACCCTAATACCATGAAGACAAGTAAACAAGGGTATATTTCAAGTGATGAACAGATTTGAGACTACTTTTTAGGAACTCTCCAACTTTTGAGGACAAGGACATTGATTGTGAGATACATGCATATGGGAAATGAATGGAAACTTTTTTTTCGGCTTTACATCTTAAGGATTGTTTCAAAAGCTAGACAAGAGTGGCTTCTTCAATTGAGAACACTTTGCATGCTTGGTCCGGTTCAATCCAGTGAAAAGAAAGTGGTCAAAACTAGGTGAGATGGAGAACTGGTTTAGTTCGGATTGATCTTTTCCTTAACGCTTGTCAATGAACAGTGTTTCTGAGAATACAAGAAAAATTGCAGGAAGGGGGAAAGGTTGGAGAGAAAACAAAAGGTGCATTTTTGAATGAAATCTACGTGCTTATCATCATATGCAGGGATCTGCAGAGTGATCAAATTGTTGGTAGAACGGAAGATGAATGTGTGGATTAAGTAACATCATAATATTGTGATAAGATACTAATTAATGCTTAGATTAATTTTCCCTTTTCATTGTTTAGGATTTTTGTCAATTGGACAATTACTAAATGCTAAGGTCCTATAAAAGATTTATATGCTGACATCATCTGACCTCAATAGGTTGATGGAATTACTAGATCGTTCTGGTTCTTGTAACACTGATTTTAGCATCTACTGGACAAAGGTTAACTAGCAGGTGGTCATTCTTTTTCTACCTCCTCTTAGGCATTGTTTGGTAACCATCCAAACAAGTGCCTCGATTCTGATTTTTTGTTCCCGAAATCGCTTTGGGACGAGAATCGGATTTGGTAAAATTTTTGTTCCCGGAACAGATTTGGACAAGAATTGAGAATAAAAAAAAAAATGTGATTCTCCGTCTCGAGAATCAAAACATTGAAAGTCTCCTTCTTCCCTTCGTCATCCCGCGACTATCGTCCACCACCGCTTGCCACCGTCTGCCCCGCCGCGCGCCGCCGCCGCCGCGACGCCATCCGCCGGTCCGGCAAGCTCTCCGAGGCTAGGGCAAGGTCCGGCGAGCTCGTCGGAGGCAAGCCCAGCCACCCGCGAGGCCGAGCCTCGCCGGTGGCCAGTGCGAGCCTCACCGGCACTGGGCGAGGCTCGGCCTTGCCCGGACGGGCGAGGCTCGCCCGGCCCGCCCGGTGGCCAGGCCGGCCTCGCCCGGCCCTAGCGAGGCCGGCCCGCCACCGGCAGGGATGGGCGAGCCTCACCCAACTGCCGGCGAGGCTCGGCCGCCGAGGGCCGGCCTCGACGAGGGCCAGCGACTGGCCACATGAAGAAGAAGGAGAATAGGAGAAAAGGGAAAAAAAGAAAAGAAAAAAGAAAAAAAGGAAAATAGTAAAAAAATATTTAAAAATTAAAAGAAATTGATTTGGAATATAATCAATGAACACGGTATCAAACGCAATTCTATTCTAGAATAAAAAATTTTGGACAGTTACCAAACGCGTTTTTTACTCAGAATCAGTTCCCGGGAATAGAATAAAAAATAATCATTTCTGGTCAAAATCAGTTCCCGAGAACAGAATCGTTACCAAACGCGCCCTTAATGTTTCCTCCTAACATATGTTCTTTGCCTGCTCCATGATACTCAGACTACTGTGATGGGAGTGACTAATACGGTGATAAAGTGAAGTGCTTGAATACATGTCGGGAAGCTGGAAAAGCAGCACGAGATGAGCTGAAGAAAAAAATTGCTGTGTACCAAGAGGGCGTTGCCATATGTAAGCAGGAAGTGGAACAGGCTAAAGTAGCTCTTGCAAAAGATAAGGACGAATTGTCAAAACTGAAAAGTGAGGAGAAAGTACTGAAAGTGCAGTTTGAACAGCTTAAAGGTTTGGTCTTTCCTAATTTGGTGGTATCTTGGCAAAATAACTTGAATTTAGTCGTCATGATCTCATTAAACCTGAGTTTGCCCTTAAAACGTAGTTGCTGGCTACTGCACATATATATCATCTTTGTTCATACTGCATCCAGTGATAGCAGCATATATGGTCTACGGAATTGGAAAAACTCACACTTTGATGATAATGAACTCATCATAGTATAGCTTCTGTATAGATATTTTACAGTACTAACTGTTTGGTAGTTTTACCAAACAACGAAGCATTTTCTGAATGAGTGTGGATGTTGTGACTATTAGATATTGATGTGCCAGATGTATCCCAGCCTTGTAGGTAAATGGATGGAAGATTTGGGAAGCATTTGGTTTACCTCACTAAAAGAAATTACTTCATCCCTCTAAACGAGTGTGTAGTAGTATTATGATGTTTGGAAGATTAGCTATATTTGGGAAAAATAGTGAAAATGGACGGGATAGGTGGAAAGTCGGGAGAAGTTTGAAATTTTTGTGAGAGAGAAATAGAGGGAAAATTCGAATTTTTAGATACTCTCCAAATAAATTCCGGCCCTTGGTGCTCCCAAAATAGCCTTAGCGTCGTGGTCACTATTTTCTATCTCTGTTGTTGTACATGTGCTTAGACTACCTTCTTCCATGCTTTGGCACTTTATGATGCTTAGTTTAAGATTTCTTTTACATGCGTTCGTTTTTGTGTTACTATCAATTGTTTTGTTGCTTTTTCATCTCTAAATATAGAGCGCAAAGAACAAATAGAGAAAGCAGAGGAGAAAGAACGAATGAGAAAAGAAAAAGAAGAGAGGGAAAAAAGAGAAGCTGAGGGGAAAGCTGGCAAAGAGAAAACCAAAATAGCTGAGGAAATTGATCAAGAGAGAATTGAAAAGGGTGGAGGAGGTGAAAGTGATACGTCAACTACAGAGAGTATGCTTGATGAAAGGATTGGACTTGTGGATGATTATCCATCTGACCAGGTTCAATAGAAAGAATGTTCATTTCATTGGTCTCTCTGAATGTCTACTCTGGCTTTTGTCGGGAGAAGAGGAGTGACTAAGAGAATATCCACTTGTACAAATCTGGCATTTAGAGGATTAAATACTTAGCCAAATAGGATATCTTTTTCCAAGAAGTTGGAACCGAATTGCTTTTTTTGTAAAAGAGGACACTACTTAAATGGATGGTTACTTACAGCTACCGTTGGCTGAAATGTCAAGTACTACTATAGTGCCTATTTGTGTAAGATTTACTAGGTTTTCATGCTATTTAATTATACTCCAGACTGGTTTCACGAGCCCAAATGAAAGTCAGTTTGGTGGTTGACATGAAAATTTTTTTCTCCAACTTCATTTCTGCTGCCTTTAGTGATAATGTATCAGTATGAGAGTGCAATAGAAGTCTCATGTGTTCTGGTGGGAATTTCCCCTATCCATCATGCTCACAAGAGGAAGCATAAAAGGAATGCGGTTTGTCAAGCCGGTCATTTTATATGCAGAAAATTGGTTAGATCGTTGATGTTGTTAGAGTGTTATGGTTGCTTAGGAAAATTTGTATTGCATTATTAAGTATCATTTCAGCTTTGAGTTGTAAGTGTGAGTCTAGTTATTAGTTTTTTAGTTGCAATAATTCTCCATATTGCGATATATTTCATTTTTTCTATCGGTTCATTTATATCTTCCATTCTAATTGTTTTGGCCGAATTTTAATTTGTAGCTCCCTCCTCATACAATTCATATTCGACCGTCGATGATCAAGGTTGAAAAGGACCCGAAGCTTTCAGATATTAGGACCGTTGATGCACTCGAAATAGTACAAACAAGGTACAAACAACATATTTTGCCAGCAGGCTATCATTGTTTTAATTAATTCTCTTGAGGTTCTTATGGTACCTCTGACCCTAGTACTGCGATCACAGTGTTATGTGTGGGTTTGTTGCCTAGCTATGCTATTGATTTGTTGATCATTGTGTTAAGATTTTCCTTTGGAGTTAGCTGGTTAAAAGACCCTTACATAAACAGACTGAAAAGTTAGCGGTTTTCTTGTTCTTTAAGCAGTTTAATTTGAACATGGGACGTGTTTTTCTTGTGAATTACTAAATCCCACTGCTTTTTGTTTGGAACTTTTTCTACCATCAAATTTTACCTTTTCGGAAGAATTGATTAGACCTTGGTCCTCATTGATGCAGTAATAAATCAAAGCCTGCATATCTTTCAAAGATTTTGATTGCACTTTTAAGCTATGGCGGGGTCCCTAATGAATTTCTTTTGGACATGGTGGAGAATGCTCGGGGAGATGCAAATAGTGTCTTCTCTAGTAAACGAGTAGCTCTAAGAGGTAGTATTCTTTTGAACATTTGGACTGTTGAAATATTGTCTATTCTTAAAACAGTCCAAAAAGAGATTTTTCTCCAATTTTTTTTCTATACTTGGATGTGCTTCTTTTATTTTTCTTGATTCGAAATATGCATAAGTAAAAAAATGCATCTCTATTCATCTTTGCCGCTTTTACTTCCCCTGGGTGCGTATTTCCTTCAATTGCTATTTGATGTGTAAACATTTTCCCTTGTGTTTTCCTTTTGTTCTTTTACCGTATGAACAGTTTCGGTGAATCATGGTGAGAAGGATGGTTTCACTGCGGTCAGAATGATCTTATCTGGGATTCCTCTGGACGAAACATACCTACAGAATCGTCTGTCCATCCTGATGAACGATGAATTGAAGAGTTTGAAAGGAGGAAGGATTCCTATTCCAGATTCTTACTACCTAATGGGGACAGCCGATCCCACAGGAATTCTTAAAAGTGATGAAGTTTGTATTATCCTGTATGTACTCGTAATCTCATCTTTCTGTGCTTGATTTATCATTTAGCGTGATTCTGCTAAAGAAAACTCAAGAAAAACGGTCATTTTTGTAATTTTAATTTTAGAGTGCATCATCCTATCCTACTTTTCTAATGCCATTTGTAAGTGCTTTTGCTTATTCATTTAATCAGCTTGCCAATTAATAACTGTAGCTATGCTTGTCTGGGGCTTAGATGTTTAATTTAGTTACATGCCTCCACATCTGGTCCTTGGATTTAGACATCAATGGTGTTATATTGCTTTGATGACATCCCATCTCTGGTTCTGTTCTTGTTAACCCATGTTTGAGTTTGATATTCACAACTTTGGGGAAAAGGTGTAATTACCTATTGGGCTTTGATGTTATAATGCTGTTTCGGGTGTCTATACTATTTAATGGTTTGCTTGAATCATCCATGCAGTGACAGTGGACAAATTTCAGGGAAGGTATTAATATACCGCAATCCTGGTTTGCACTTCGGAGATATTCATGTTTTGAATGCTACATATGTGGAAGCTCTGGAAACAAAAGTTGGAAATTCAAAGTATGCTATACTTTTCCCTACTAGTGGACCGCGCTCCTTGGCCGATGAAATAGCTGATGGGGATTTCGATGGGGATATGTATTGGGTTTCACGGAACCCTCAGGTTGGTGTTTATATGAGATTCGCTCATTCTTGTTAGATGTCTTGTATTACATTTGGTTGATGTCCTTTGCTAGCTAATGATGATACAACCTTGGACCCCCTTCCCCTTCCCCCACAACAGGAATTAGTCTTTTTATTTTTCTTTTTGCAATTTCAATTATTCTGTTCCTGTAAATGTCTCATGCAATATAGCATTGGAATTCTGTGTGGCACCTCATGACTGCAGAGTTTGAGATATTCTTGCGGTTCAAAATTTCTCTTGCTTTAAAGTTGATGCATACTGTTCTTCAAACTATACCCAGAATAGTTGTATGTCATTGTAACTGGGTTCCAACTTGGCTAAGCAGTTGTTGTATGGCCAATGGAAAAGGAATTAATATGGTCAATTACTTAAGTTATTTGAAGTTGAACGAAAAAAGTTATATGAAATTCATACATGTTATTTACTATTGTGACAGACCTTTAGGAGAAGATGAGCCCAAACTTAATTCCTGAACAACAGAAAACTGTTCATGTCCATGTTTGCTTTCATTGGTTTGACTTTGCTCATAAGGAATGTACAATGGCCTTTTCAGCCACTCTTTATGCATGTGCTTGTTCCTCTTTCGTCTCTCCTTTGGTGTACACACCTAGACTTTGAAAGTAAATTTAAACTGAGTGGAATAACATGAATGACCAACTGGGGCCTTTTACTGGAACATGATTTCCATCCTTAATGTCCTTGGATAATTTCTACTTATAAGATGTTTTGCTGTTGCTTTTTCTTGAATCTCTTGGCCCTATTAAAACCCGCAGTGGAAAGATAATGAGGAGAATCCTGAGGAAAATTGGCTCGAGGCAATTAGACAAACTTGGAGACAACAGCACACTGGTAGATCCATCTGTTGTCGATCAGCTGATCTCACTTGCTGATACCTGAAGCGCCAAGGTTTGTAACTTATGAGGTCATCGGGATTTTCAGCCTCAGGCTCTCATCGTTGTTCGATTTTTTGAGTTTGTAAGTAGCAAGATGGTGCTTATTCCGAGTCAGCCATTTCTTTAGCACTTCTCAGAACCTATTGACATATGATCTTCGTCATAAGAATAAATGAAATAGGTTCTCTTCTGGTTAGCGGTGTAAAAATTACTTGTCTGTCCACAAGAACGCAAGCATTATCAATTCTATAGAATAACACTTCAACATGCCTTTCGTCCTGTAAAAGGTTGTGTTATCAATTGCAACCATTGTCGGCCACCTTCCAACAATCTATACATCGAATATCTTCCATCACTAAAGGAAAGCTATTTTCATTGCCATTACTCGGATTACCACGGAGCAGCAATGACACCCGATACCTAATTTTTTTTTTTTTTTATATATTTCTTGCTCAACAATCCTTTTTGAAATAAACATGGGTAACTCTTTTTTTTTCTTTAAAGCTTTCAAAAATAAATTCGTACGTGTTCTCGTACTCAAAATTAATCCATCAAACTTTGCATGCACCTAGTTTAAAACCTTATTACGTTATTGAGCATATAAAATTTGACGTCCAAACCCAATGTCTCATTTTTTTTTTCTCTATTTCTTGCTCAACAACCTTTTTGAAATAAACTTGGGCAACTTTTTTTTTTCTTTAAAGCTTTCGGAAATAAATTCGTATGTGCTCCCGTACTCAAAATTAATCCATTAAACTTTGCACGCACCTAGTTTAAATCCTCATTGTGTTATTGAGCATATAAAATTTGGCGTCCAAACTTGACACCTCATTTTTTTCTCTATTTCTTGCCCAACAACACTTTTTGAAATAAACTTTTGGGCAACTCTTTTTTTTTTTTTTTCTTTAAAGCTTTCGAAAATAAATTCGTACGTGCTCCCGTACTCAAAATTAATCCATCAAACTTTGCATGTACCTAATTTAAAACTCCATTGTGTTATTGAGCAAAAAATTAATCCATCAAACTTTGCAATAAACGTGGGCAACTCTAATTTAAAAAATTCATACGTGCTCCCGTACTTCATTGTGTTATTGAGCATATAAAATTTGGCGTCCAAACCATGAACTACCTTGCGAGGAGGATCAAGGCACTCAATATAAAAGGTTTGGGGACAGCTATCACAACATAACAAGTTGCCTCCAAGATCACAAATAACGCCTTCATAGTAATACTGCAAGACAAAATGTTACAAAAACCACCCGTCAGAGAACAATAGATGGTCCTCAAAAAGTCCTCAGCATCGAAATGATACGAATCCGCAAGACATCTAATTGACACAAAAGAGGATAAAATTTTATCCTGTAGACAACATTTTGCCTATGGTCACTGTTATGATTCAACAAAGGTTTAGTGTAAATATAAAGGAAAACTATAAGGTGCCTCACGACTTAAGAAACAGCATAGTTACGAATAAACAGAAGTGGCATGTGATGCCAAAGCAATCAACAATATATTACCCCATCAACTCCTTTCTTCTTCAATGAATACCAATCTGGAGAAATTTCAGATTTTAGCTTGTTCCTGGCAGAAGTCGTAGTCTCTGGGACCTCCAAGGCTACTGAATTCTGTTCTTTATCATATTTCTGAGTGTCAGGACTGTTCTTAAGTACTCGGGACAAAAGCCTGGAGCTACAGCTTCCCATGTAAGCTCGAGACTAAAAAACTTCTATGAACTCCAGAATTTAACAGCCGATTCATCTCGATCCAAGAGCAAATAATACATTCCTCAGGGATATCTATGAGCTCAATACAAGGGATTTTGTACAAACTCGCATTATGCAAAACCTGAAGAGATGGACCAAGACCGGCAAAGTCAAAGAATTTTGGTGGGAGAGATTGAAAAGGCCTCCACGCACCAGCTTCTAGTACGATGTGGATGCTTCTCACAACTTCATCTGTAGAAAAGAACTTTCCTTGACAGAAAGGTATAGCTCACAAAATTGCTGCCAATCCCAGAGTATCCCCTTCCTCAACCGTTGATCCCGAAGCACTGACTGAGCTGCGAGGCCTCGCTGAATAAAGAAAGACAGAATGCTTTAGCATGATAGAGATTCCATATGTTGGTACACTGGTTGTCAAGACATCTCTAGAATGGAGCTTCTTCAACTTCTTGCAATCTAGTGGCTGCTCCGGCCCTGGAAAGAAACACGAGAAATAAGCTTGCAGCCAAGCGAACAATAAAAATAGTAAGATAATGCGTATTGAAATCTAACCTCTGAACATATTTTTTGTAATTTAATATCAATGGAAAACTTCCTTTATTCCCATTCTGCTTTCTCAGTCTGATACAACAATCAGGAGCAAATAAGACAGGTAATTTCATTAGGACAAAAAAGAAACACGCTGGCACAAATATCAGAAAAAGGCAAAACTTACATGACAGGTGAAGTAATGGGTTTGGGATTATCAGCCACCTGTCGATGCTTCAAAATATCCAAGAAGCACATAAGCAGGGAGTTATGTCACTTAATGAAACGAAACATGGAAAGATAACAAATTAAAGTGAACACTTACTTCAACTGGCAAATCATCCTCAATGAACTCCCACCTTTCCTTCTCAAGGTTTAAGGTTTCTTTGTCCCCATCATCGTACAAAACCTATAGTCCCCAATCAGGCCAAATATATTTAGCACAATATCAAAGAAAATGCAGTTGCAAGATCACAGAGTTAAAAAATGAGGTACAGAGAGCATAGAGCGAGACACCTGCTGAAACAGTTACATTATAAAAAGTTATCTAACAGATAAGACTTGAGGATAACAAAAGGACTGATCTCCATAGATACACGCAAGAAGCTAACTGAGCTGATCAAAACAAAATGGTAAGTCCCAGTTAGATAAACTTTCAAAGACTGATAGTCACTTCACCTTGTGCTTTTTCGTTAGAGGGTCATAAGATTGAATTAGGCCATCATAGAACCTGTAAAACAAACGATCAGGAATAGGAAGAAAATGACATAAACAACCATTAGTGTTGTAGACCATCATTGGAACAACAATAGCAGCCAGCCATCACCGAAGGAACATCAGTCGCAAGTGAAAGAAGGAGATGAGGATTGACAAATAACATGCTCAACCAAGACATAAATAAAGTATTGCTAGTGAATGTCTACAGTGCTCACATCTCATCAAATGGCCACCAGGCCTTTATTCTAAGTCCAACTAATCCTTCAGCAAGCACTCCAGCATCCTGAAAATTATTAAGAAAATACATGAGTACATAAAAAAAAAAGGGGCACAAAGATTAAACCACGTAGTAAATAGGAAAAAGTAAGAAAAAACGTGTGAACATTATCTAATTACTGTAACCACAAAATTCAGCGAAGCTTTTTAAACTACTTCAGTTTTACTACTACTACTACTACTAATAATAATAATAATAATAATAATAATAATAGCAGAAGCAGTTCCCAAAGATCTTGTTTGACTATTGTATCAGAAATGTTCAATAGAAACTTTCTGATATACTTCAGTATTTTAATTGAAGGGAAAAAAAGGCTTTCTAATTAAGAAAAGATAATAAAAATATAGCACCGTACCAATTAACATAATCAGATTATACTGCAAAAATTACGATTATACCTCTAATACAACATTGTTATAATTGGTCATCTTTCCCCCCCACTACCAGGAGCTTTGATTTTTTCCCAGCAAGATCACCAAGGACTGGAGCTTTCTCATCCCGAGCGACAGTGCTCTCACCTGCACCTGGCTCAATATTTAACATTTGCTACATTCTTCTCATTTTTGAGGGAACTTTAGAGGCAGCGGAAAGATCGTGTCCATTCCCAAGGACCCTTCTACGACCATATTTTTGCCTCTCTGTATATAGCCAAGAGAGGTCATAGCCTTCGTCAGGGTTCATCAACTTGTTAGGTTTCTGTTCCCTTTTCTTTGGAAGTGCCCCTAAGTCAATTCCCAGCTTCATTGAACCCTTAAAATCTGCAGAATGAGCCTTTTTTGTACTTGTTTTAGCAACAGGAACAATATCATTGGGGAAAAGGACAGCAGCATCACTGGTGTTCGATCTAGGAGCACTATCCAGATCAGGAACAACTTCTCCAGGGGAACAAACGACCCCATAAGCCACCTGTGGGAAAGCTTTTGAATGTGAGAATAATGGTTCTGTTCAGCTATTTAATGTGACAATAATGGTTCTGTTCAGCTATTTAATAGGTTCAGTCCAGCCAAGGGGAAAAGAAAACAAAGAGAAGGACTAACGGATAGAGAGAAAGTCTACTGGAATGGAAAACTAGAAAGAAAACTGTATTAAATGAGGGATTTGTTTGTTAACAGCCAAACCCTGAGAGGGCGCATCGATAAATGGTGGACATGTGCTAGAGAAAGAGAAGTTATGGAATACTTCTCTATTGACCTTCTATTTTATTTTGTCTAAAGTCTTTTACCTTCGTTTTTTTTTTTTGGGTGAGTCCAAAGTCTTTTCTGGCTCATACAGCCACTTAATATGTCATAGCAGAACCTCAAAATCCAAATAGTCCAATTAATTTAACAACATATATAATCGTCATGAACCATGCCAAAGAACTGAAGCAAGATTCACCTCACTAGTCACTGTTATCCCCATTAGTTTAGTAAGTGATACATGAACGACAGAAAGATGAGCAAAGCTAGATATGAAGTAAGATAACTCCAACAAATCAAGCCCTGAAAATCAGCTTTTGTATGGAAGCATTGTATATCCACCGTGTAAGAGAACAACAATGGGATGAAGTAGCCAGAGTAAAAAAATTTGAAGATTTCAGAAGCTTATCATGGGCAATGGAAGAATCTTTATTGGAAATGACAATAAAAGGATGGCATCGAAGTCCATTTCATCTAGAAACTTATTCCATGGAAGATGGCAAATCAGAAGCAATACCATTGTGTTCAGCAAACAAAAGAAAGCATAGGGTCCTATAAAAATCAAGAGATGCACCACTGGTTGTGAAGAACCATTAGCATGATTATTCTCCATAGTTGGCTCATTTTCACATACTGAAGCCACAACTGGAGAGTAATCATCCACAGTAGTGCCATTGGATTGTACCGCTCCCCAAAGAAGAGGTCCAAGCTTAGCTGCACAGCTGGTAATGACCCTGTCTCCAAGCTTCCAACACAAAGGTGCAACTTTGTAAATCACATTATACACCTTATTAGAAACTAAAGCAAACAGAAAACACTCTGAAATGGCAAAAAGAACAAGACAATTACCTTATTTTCTTTTAGAACACTAGCAAGGAGAGGATTGAGAAGCCTCAAGGAGATATCCTCGCTTTCACCGAGGATGTCTGTGAGGATTTGCTCCACAGCCCACAATGTCATCTGAGGGATTCAGTTGCGATGTCCATCCCTAAGTGCGCCACCATGTGAGGGACAGCTTGAGAAACATCCACGGCAAACAAGGTTATGATTTTTTTAGTTCAAATGAAAGCAAAGAAAAGAAAATACATTCGAATATAGTAAAATCCAATATGCAATCCAAAACTATTGTCAAATTAGTACCAATAAAAAAGAGTGGCAGTTCTCAACCTCAACTAATAATGAGGAATGAGAAAACTCAGAACCCCAACATCTCCTATGGCATTAAACAACTCTCGTTACAGATTAAAATTCAGCCAAAACAATTAGAATGGAAGATATAAATGAACCGATAGAAAAAATGAAATATATCGCAATATGGAGAATTATTGCAGCTAAAAAACTAATAACTAGACTCACACTTACAGCTCAAAGCTGAAATGATACTTAATAATGCAATGTAGATTTTCCTAAGCAACAAAAACACTCTAACAATAACCAATTTTCTGCATATAAAATGACCGGCTTGACAAAACCGCATTCCTTTTATGCTTCCTCCTGTGAGCATGATGGATAGGGGAAATTCCGACCAGAATACATGAGACTTCTATTGCACTCTCATATTGATACATTATCACTAAAGGCAGCAAGAAATGAAGTTGGAGAGAATTTCTTTCATGTCAACCATCAAACTGACTTTCACGGCAAACAAGGTTATGATTTTTTTAGTGCAAATGGAAGCAAAGAAAAGAAAATACATTAGAATATAGTAAAATTTATATGCAATCCAAAACTATTGTCAAATTAGTACCAATAAAAAAGAGTGGCAGTTCTCAACCTCAACTAATAATGAGGAATGAGAAAACTCAAAACCCCAACATCTCCTGTGGCATTAAACCACTCTCGTTGCAAAAATCAATGGATCTTACAACCCGTATTGACGACATCCATTCATCATACTTCATGTCTAACTAACAATAAGCAAGTATCATTTCTTAGGTTACAATCGGACCACGGGACACACAAGCGTGTCACCATAAGTTGAGATAGACATGAGATTCCTCTCATAGCACAAAAAAGTAGGAAATAGGCTACAACTCAACTCAACCAATCACCACAAATGAATCAACCAAGTCTCACTTAACCAACTTCTCAGTTGAGATTTTCCCAAAACGGGTAAGTTATCTGATGCATAGTCCAGTAGAGTGGCCAACAAATAGAACCAACACCAACCCCATTTGATAACTTCTCTTCCCACAAATACCGAAATCGAACTCACATCAACACGCAACCACCTACTGAGCACAGAGGGAAGTGATCTTTTGCCTCATGCTTAAAGGGTGCTTCTTCGCGCTCGCCCGAGCACAAAGTATATTCATGTCAAAGAAAAAGGATCGGTTCTTTCGACGAGGCAAGTTGCAAGGTTCCATTAAACCAAACCAAAAAAAAAAAAAGAAGAAGAAGAAGAAAGAAACGAAAAGAAACAGGAGGCGTGGCGGCAGATGATGATCGAATGAATCCACTTTCGTGCTCCCTCGCTACTTGCACATTCGCTGGCAACTGAACAACCCAACAAGATGCAGAAACAACCCAAATTCCAAAACCAGCCCATGCGAGGGGAGGAAGAAGGAAACTCACCGGTCGAGAGAGAAACCACGGACCCCGCCCAGGTCCACAGCAAGCGGGAATCCTTCTCCAGCCCGCGCCTCTCCTTCTCCGCGCTGTCGACCCTGAGGTCCGCCGAGATCTCCCTCACGACAGAGCAGCCTAGCGTCAGGGACAATGCCTGGTCAGCGGCCGGGAGCCTGGTGCCGCTCGGAACAAGACCGAGACCGCCTCCCTCCCCGTTGGAGGTAGATGGCTTTGCGGCGGAGGCCGACGGGAATCCTTCTCCAAGCCGCGCCTCTCCTTCTTCTCCGCGCCGTCTGGGATCTCCCTCGCGACCGAGCGGGCAAGCGTTAGGGACAGCGCCCGGTTAGCGGCGGGGAGCCTAGTGCCGCTTGGGAATGAGACCGAGGCCACCTCCCTCTTGCCGAAGGCCGATGGCTTCTCGGCGGAGGCCGGTGGGACGGGAGGATGAGTAGATGCCGGAGACGGAGGATGCTAGAGGCAGATGAGGCTTTTGGGGGAGGGAGGCGGGGCCGAAGCTGGAGCCGGAGGTAGACACAAACCTTTTGCTCGATCTTTGAGGGAACAGTCGGAGGTGGAGAGGGTCGGGACCCAACTGCGACTGGTGAAACTCCGACGTGGAAGCGAAAGCGGAAGCAAAGAAGGAAACGCAGGTCTCGATTGTTGTGTGTTTGTTCTCCCGCAAGCGAGCGAAGGAGAGAGAGAGAGAGAGAGAGAGAGAGAGAGTTGCAGAAAAATGAGGAGAGAGATTGGTCTTTTGGGCGGGAGCGTGTCTTTTCTACTGCCAGCGAGTGGGCGGGAGCATGTCTTTTCTTCTGCAGCGAGTCGAGCCAGCTGAAAATTCTCATTTTCCAGGGGGTCCCGCTCGGGACAGGTGTGTCGGTATTTCAGTGGTATGTGCGCACCACGTCAGCGGATGACGTGGCGCGCACATACCACTGAATATTTTCTCCATTTCTAGGGTTTTCTTTTGGTCGACCAAAGAAGAAAAACAAAATGTGAAAAGTGAAAAGTGAAAAGGGAAGAGAAAAAAAAGCAGAAGAAAAGTACAATCGACAGGGGGTGAGGGGATGTTTACTGTTCATCGTCTTCCTCACCCTTGCTGCCTGCGTTTGCAACAAGATGCGTCCCGACGGTCGCCGGTGCCGGCTCCTCTATGCTCGCCACCCGCGCCTACATCCGGCCATCGCAAACCACCGCCGTTCGCCAGTGAGCCCCGAATGCCGAACCATGATCGCTTCTGTTCTACTCCATCTTGCCACAGACGCTGCTGCCTCACTCGTCCTCCACCTGCTGCTGCCGCCTTGATGCTCCGCTAGCCTCCACCTTCGATTGACATAGCTGCAGCCCAACGCTAGAAATAGCAACCCCCTGCTCCGGCATGCCTTAGTCCCTGTTTTGCCTCGCCGCTCCACCTTGCCTATCCGCGACGCCTGGCGCCGTTACCCCGAAGACCAGCGATCGATGTCCCTGCTCAACCCAACACCCTACGCCGGAGTCGAAGCACGGTGACGCGCTGCTCTTGCCGGATCGCCTCGCTCGCAATCGAAGCACGAGCACCGCCTTGCCGTCGCCGCCTAGCATCCAGCGGCGTGACCCGGCAAGACGTTGTCATGTCGCCGCCCTCCGTCCAAAACCCCTCTCTAGTGACCTTCACCCTCGACGACTCGACGCCGCCGCGCCTCTGCGGCTCGTGCCCGCCTAGCAAACCGGTGGTCTATCTCCACTCGGCCGACGCCCGCACCAACACCTCGGCCCGCTCGCCGTTGCTTTGCTCCGCCCTGTCCTCTGTCCCCTTCGCCGGAGCTCCGACGCTAACTATCTCCCTCGCCCGCGCCGATCACCTTGCTGTTGTTCTCCTCTTTAGGTGGTTTATTTTATTTTATTTATTTTTATTTTTCATTTATTTCATTTTATTTTAACTTCTAAGTTTAGTTATTTAAATTGGAGCATTTATCTCAATGATCATTTTATTTATATTGTAAGCATTAACCTCGGGGTTTTGCCCAAGATTATTGTAATTATTAATTTGATCCGTAAGATGTCGGATAATTTTTTTTTAATTATATTAATTTTTGGGATTTGTTGATAGTATTTTAATTGTTAAATCATTATAATTATTAATTTGATCCGTAAGACTTCGGATCAAATTTTTAATTATTTTGAACTTTATGCTATGATGTTTAGGGTTAGAGTAATTGTTAATTTAACTTGTGAGACAATAGGTTATTTTTTCGATTACTTTAATCCTTTATTTGTTGAAAATATTGATTGTTTAGATTTAATGTTTATTTGATAATTACTTGTCTTGGAAAAACACTAAAAAAAAAAATCAAAAAATCAAAATCTTGCATCAAAGCATGTAGGTTTAATAAATCGAGACATGTAGGATTAGATTTATGAAATTTTTGTCATCTAGTGATTGTTGATAGGTTCATTTAGTTAGAAATTGCTCGTCATTAGAATTAGGTCATTTGATTAATTTAGATTGCATATTTGATTGTTGCATTTCTTTAATTTCGAATTTCATGGAAAATACAAAAAAAAAAAATTAGAATAAATTCATTTCATGCTTTAGGATAGATTGCATGCTTATTCATGTTATATAGTTTAGGTCATATTGCCATGTCATATCATTTCATGTTAAATTAATAGCATGCATTGCATGATTCTCATTAGATAAAGTGAAAACCAAAATTGAGTGATTGTATGTTAATTAGAAATCATATATAGGATTGTCGATGTGAATTCTAAGCTAACATTGCTGATTCTTTCGTTGCTATGAGGTAAGTCATTGTTGTAATTACGGTTATAATTATGGTTAATGGATCAAGGAAAGCTAATAAATTAAGATACGTTTTTTCTATTCACATATCTCTTTTGGATTCATGAATTTCCTCAAACTTTTATGTTCATGTATCTATTGAATTCATGAATTTCCTAGATTCATGTATCTTTTAGTTCATGTATTTATAGAGTTCACGAATCTCTTGAACTCATGTATCTCTGGATTCATGAATCTTTTGAATTCATGTATCTCTTGATTCATGAATTCCGTGGATACATGCGTCTATTTAATTCATGTATCTCTTTTGTACATGAACTAAAATCTCTATAAATAGATGGGAGCATAGAGCTTCATTATGGTCTTTGGTTTTGGTTTTTCCGACTCGATTCCAAAAGGCTTTGATATACTCTTCTACTCTTTTGTTTTTTCGGAGTATACTGGTTCAATTAAACGGTTCGACTGAGTCCTATTTGCATAGTGCTAATCCCAACATGTTCGAGGTGTTGTATCTTGTGAGGCATAGTTCGTGAATCTACAGAGCACCTTTGGCGGAACTAATAGCCTTAAGGAGATTTGGATATCCGTACCTCACCTCCAATTTTATGTTATTTTTCAGTCATATCTTATTTTCTTCTTCTCCAAGATGATATCTTATTTTCTTCTTCTCCAAGATTGGTAAAAGGAAGGATATTATAAAGTTGTTATCATCTTCTTTACATTGATGTTCTTATTACAACAAACAGTTTGCTTTCTATGGATTAATTTCCAACAATCTTAAGGCGATTAGCTCACTCATCATTCATCGTTTGTTGTTCTTGTCTTTAAAGATGATTATTGAGATGGCTGAAAACAATCAAGTGCCCTTCAATGTCTTGATTGTTTCCAAACAGAACAATCAAGGCATCATACAAAGCAGACGTTACTATGGTCGATTCAACCGTTGTTATGGAAGATGTTCAACCATCGTGCATCCACCATGAATTTGCATATATCACCATGCCATATGTGCATAATGCACTCATCATCAAGCATTCATGCATATCCATGGTGCCAACACCAATTTTGGTGGTGCATACATCACCATGCGATCCATTCATGCCTTCATGATCGCATTATCAATATCAAATAGCATCAATTTATTTTCATAAGCCGATCATGCATCATGCCATATGCATACACCCATGCACATGATTCATTTTCACAAGTCACATGGCTGGTGTATTCAAAATACAACCGGGCATCCGGCCCCTCACATTCCGAGCATCTCGCATCCCAACTAGCATCACGAGGCATCCCCCGAGGGCATAAACCTCCGGGGCTTCCGGAATTTTCCCCCCTGGAATTACGTCATCTCGAAACTCCCGAGGACCCTCCGAATTACGCCACTAGGCCACCGGGCATCCGGCACCCCCACATTCCGGGCATCCCAACACTCTCGGGGCATCGTCGGCTCACACCTCCGACGGCCTTCTCATCACCACAATGCATATTCTCATACATCTCATTTTCAATTTCATATTTGATGCCAAATGGCTTTTAAAATCAGGCCTTGGGAAAAGTATCATTTGATGCAATGGTTTTGAAAACTTAATTGAGTTCACGAAAATCCATCAATCCTTTGATGTCATACGAAATGTATGGATGTCATCATGTCATTGCACGGAGGGATAGTTCATCATCCATGCACAGTTTTGAAAACAATTTCGATTAATCGAAATAAACTCAGAAAACTCTTTGTATTTAAGACCTAGAGGTGTTTCATGATGGCAATTTACTCTGAAATTTCACCTACAACTTTAATTAAGGACATACTATTAAATTTTAACTTTATGATTTTATAAAAATCCCGAAATCACACTAGGTCGAAGCAGCGTTTCTCCCAGATCCAGTTTCTTCAAAAGACAACGGTTTCACCCACCTATTTTCGTTCATTTCCTCTAAATTTTTGATATGTTATAAATAAAGAAGTATAATACAACTTTAGTTAAGATATAAAAGTGATATTTCAACAAGAAAGTTACTTTACAGACCACGAAACCACTGAAGGTCATCACGACGAATTCCAGATCTAGTCTCTCCAAAGGAAAATCGTTTCACCAAGAAATACTTCTTAGTTTTATCTCAAATTTTAGTATGTTATTCTTTAAGATGTTCTCTACAACTTTTATGAAGAGGTCGAAGTGGAATTCCAACTAAAAAGTCACATACAACACACGAAATCACCAAGAGGTCAACAAAACAGTTTCCAGATCTAATGTTTTCGTAGAAAAAGGGTTTCACCCATCAATACTTGTCCATTTTGTCTCAAATAATGAGAGATTGTCTGATGTGGTGATGTCCAAAGCATCTCCAGTGTCGAACATTAATGGCTGGTGGCTAGACATAGGTGCCACAAATCACATATGTGCAAATAAACACATGTTCTCATCTTATGAGAAGGCTGAAGAAGATGAGAAGCTTTATATGGCTAACTTAGCATCAGCAAAGATTGCCGGAAGAGGAAGGGTGATCCTGAAGTTTACATTTGGCAAGGAGGTTGCCATGTTGAATGTGCTGCATGTACCAGAGATTTAGAAAAACCTAATTTTTGGCCCCATACTTGTCAAGAAGGGTTTCAAAGTTGTGTTTGAATCTGACAAGTTTGTACTTTCGAAAGGAGGGATGTATGTGGGGAAATGGTACTTGTGTAATGACCTGTTTAAAACCAATGTGGCTGTCATTGATGTAAACTTGACTTATGTGTACCCAAAAACTATTAATAAAGAAAAGTCTTCAGTTTACACTATTGTGTCTCATTATCTATGGCATGGTAGATTAAAACATGTAAACTATGTCATAATGAAGAGAATAGCAAACTTGGGGTTAATTCCAAGATTTGAGTTGGATGCCCATTACAAGTGTGAGACTTGTGTTGAGGCCAAGTTTGCCAAGAAACCTTTCAAATCCATTGAAAGAACAAATGAACCCCTACAATTAATCCATAGTGATCTATGTGATTTAAAGTTTGTAGAAAGTAGAGGTGGAAAGAAGTACTTCATCACATTTGTGGATGATTGTACTAGATTTTGCTATGTTTATTTACTAAATAGCAAAGATGAGACTATAAGCATGTTTTTCAAGTATAAAAATGAAGTTGAAAACCAACTTGATAAACGAATCAAAGTGTTAGGCCTAATAGAGGAGGAGAATATAGCTCAATCAATTTCAAAGAGTTTTGTGCTAGTTTTGGAATAATTCTCCAAACAACTGCACCTTATACTCCATAACAAAATGGAGTTGCTGAACGATTGAACAGACTATAAAGGAGATGGCTAACGCCATGCTTTTGAGTTTAGGTTTACCTCAGAACTTGTGGGGGGAAGCAGTTTTAATTGCAAATTTTATTCTTAATAAAATACTCTACAAAAGGCTAGGTAAAACTTCATATGAGTTATAGAATGAAAAGTTACCATCCTACAATTTTCTAAAAGTGTGGGGGTGCATAATGTGATCTATAACGGTAAGTCTAGACACATTCGTTGTAGACATAATACTGTAAGGCAATTGCTCTCAAATGAAATCATTTCTTTAGACTTTATAAAGTCAAAGGAAAATATTACGGATCCGCTGACAAAAGGTTTGTCAAAAGAGCAGATAAACTGCATATCGAGGGGAATGAGTTTAAGAGCCTTAACCCAATAAAGAGATTCCAAGGTGAAAACCTAACCTATGAGATTGGAGATCCCATGGTCTAGGTTCAATAGGACAACGCAAATTTTGGAAACTCTAGTGTAAGCACTGTCTCCCATTCCTATGATGCAACAATGCTTTCCTATAGCGTTATTAAGGGTATGTTATGCGTTTAATGATTCCTATAACTTGGAATATAACATCCAAGTAAGATATGATATGATATCTTTAATAGAAATGCACCTATATGCGTGGAACTGGCTGACTCTATGAAAATCTTTAAAGGCTAGATTTTCTAACACACGCATGAATCCCGAGAGGTTCGGGGCTGAAAGAACGAACACAACCGAGAACCAATCTTGAATTGGAAATACTCCGTGTGAGATTTATTGTCTAGGCTTACACAAACAACTTGCGATTCAAGGCTTAGTCCATCGACTAGTTAAGTAAGTCCGATAGGCTTTCACTAAAGAAGGTTCAAAACGCGAAAGCTACCTATCTTGATGCGGTGTATTTCAACAGCATGCTTAGATTCCTTCAAGTCAAAAATGTTTTATTGATCCATTAATGTGGGGGATTGTTATAATTATGATTATAATTATGGTTAATGGATCAACGAAAGCCAATAAATTAAGATACGTTTTTTCTATTCACGTATCTCTTTTGGATTCATGAATTTCCTCAACTTTTATGTTCACGTATCTATTGAATTCATGAATTTCCTAGATTCATGTATCTTTTAGTTCATGTATTTATAGAGTTCACGAATCTCTTGAATTCATGTATCTCTTGATTCATAAATTTCGTGGATACATGCGTCTATTTAATTCATGTATCTCTTTTGTACATGAACTAAAAATCTCTATAAATAGATGGGAACATAGAGCTTCATTACGGTCTTTGGTTTTGGTTTTTCCGACTCAATTCCAAAAGGCTTTGATATACTCTTCTACTCTTCTGTTTTTTCTAAGTGTGCTTGTTCAATTGAACGGTTCGACTGAGTCCTGTTTGCATAGTGCTAATCCAAATAGGTTCAAGGTGTTGTATCTTGTGAGGCATAGTTTGTGAATTTGCGGAACACCTTTGGCAGGAACTAATCACTTTAAGGAGATTCGGATATCCGTACCTCACCTCTAATTTTATGTTATTTTTCAGTGATATCTTATTTTCTTCTTCTCCAAGATTGGTAAAAGGAAGGATATTATAAAATTGTTATCATCTTCTTTACATTGATGTTCTGATTACAACAAATAGTTTGCTTTTTTCTTGATTAATTTTCAACAATGCAATTTATTCATTGCTTCATTTGGGTGTTTAATTGGTGGTTTGCGCACCCGCATGATCACCTCACATGTTATGGAAGTAAATTAAAATCAATTCAAGCTGCCTGCAAAACATTTTTTACAATAAAAAGGGAAAGGTACCGAAAGGGCGTTAGAGAAATCTAGCGTAATCAAGATTCCGAACTCACAATCTCTTACTTGGGTTTCTAATCGACCCACCAAAAATAGATTAGTGGCGACTCCTTATTAAAAAGTCAATTGCATGTTAAGAACTTGAACCTAAGTTGCGAATTGGTATGGGCTTGGGAGAGCCCGAGCTGAGTTTAGACTTAGTAATCCATTAGCCAAATCCTAGGTGGTTCACCCGAAAATTTGGTCATGACAATAGTAGTGCTGATTCCAAGTCCTCGACCATCTTTCCAGGAGTAGTTGTACTGACGTTACTAACAGATGATTATTGCTGTTAGGGGTATTCTATAGCTTGCTCACTTTGGCATGGCATGGTTACTGTGGTTTATATTGTCTGAGGTAAATAGATAATTTGAGTCTAACATTGCACTCTATTATCTCCATTTCAAGATCACATATAGGACTCCCACTTATTCCGATGCTCATATTCGCAATAGGTATTCCCATTGAATGTCAAAGGGCTGGCTGGAAGCCTGGTGACCTTCGCTAGGTGGTCCTGTGCTTGGATCGTTACCTATACTTTCAACTTCATGTTTGAATGGAGCGTAGCTGGTAATTAATTCTCCATTCTCTACTTCTTGTTCTATACTTTTCACCAACTATGCTTCTCTGGAGCCTATAAACTCATGAACTGACAAATCTTTGTCTTGACTATCTTTTTTCGGAACCTTTTTAATTTTCGCATGCATTTGTGGTTTAGCTATCTTATTCACTACGAAGCTAGTGCCGGAGACCAAAGGGCGAGCACTGGAAGAATTGCAAGCATCACTTGCCCATTTTCTATAATAATTTCTACTTTGTGTTGAAATCTGAACTGGTAGGAGGAAGAAACCAAGATCGGTGTTTGTAACTCTGGCCGACTGAGTGTCTACTTGTATTTTTGGTGCCTAAAAGTTAGTAAAATTATTTTCGAGAGGCACCTGTATGTCATGTTCTTGATCGCTTGGCTAATACCAAGACAATAGGTTGACCTGTATTATTTAAGAAGATAATAATTTTTCGCAACAACTACTTCGTATCATATTCCACTCACCCAAGACAAATGAGAGGATGTCTCGGACAGTTTGATAGTTGTTACCACATTTTCATATGATAAGATCCACTCGAACCACGAGAAAGCAAGTATCTGATTTAGATCACTCAAGTACACTACATGAAACTCATTTCTGCAGAAAAAGACGTCAAATGATCATTATTACTTCAATCAAATTTGTGAAAGATGCCATTTAAATACTAACTTTGCCTTGCCGAGAAAATATTACTTACCCTAAAAGCTCCACATCATTTTTACTCTGAACCATTCAGAGTGTGACACGTGTCCATGTCAGGTCCATGTCGCCCATTTCTCCAACGCATTCCTCTACTCTGTCTTCCATAGGCTCTGGCCCACCTACGTGCTCTCTCCTCTGCTCTCCTTTGCAGACCATCTCTCTCTCTCTCTCTCTCTCTCTCTCTCTCTCTCTCTCTCTCTCTCTCTCTCTCTCTCTCTCTCTCTCTCTCTCTCTCTCGTTCTCCCCTCCGCCTCCGCTGGGATGCCTATCGGTGGGTCGGTGGGGCTTGGGAAGGCGATGGCGGGAGGCGACGGCGTCCGCGACGTCCGCGTTCAAGGAGCAGGGGGCGCTTCGTGGAGGAAAGAGAGAAAGAGAGAGCAGAGCGCCTTCACTCGCGGAGAGAAAGGCCAAAATGCGAGCAGGGGTTCGTTGGCGTCGGGGTTGGCCAGTAAGGGCGCTCCGTAGAGGAAAGAGGGAGAGAGCAGAGCGGAGGTCGCGAGAGGGAGGCGAAGGGGCGTTGGTGTCGGCGTCGACGTCGAGCGCATAGGTGGAGGCGTAGGCAGAGGTGTCGACGTCGGCGTCGGAGTCGGGGGCGACAGAGGCAATTGGCGAAGGGGCGTCGGCGTAGGGGGCGACGGAGGCAACCGATGGGGGGTGTCGATGTCGCGGTTTGCTGGAAGAGAGGCGCGAAATTCGAGGACAAGAGAGAGAGAGAGAGAGAGAGAGAGAGAGAGAGAGAGAGAGAGAGAGAGAGAGAGAGAGAGAGAGGCATAGAGAGAGAGAGAGGGGGGTGTCGACGAGCGGTTTGTTGGAAGAGAGGCGCGGGGGAGGCGGAGGGGCGTCGGCAGAGGGGGTGACGGAGGCAACGGTGGGGGGTGTCGGTGTCGCGGTTTGCTGGAAGGGGCGCAATGAGACAGCAGAGAAGAGAGAGAGAGAGAGGAGAGAGAGAGAGAGTGGACATCGCGAGAGGGAGGTGGAGGAGCGTCGGCGGTGAGGGAAGAACGCGCTGGAAGCAACCAGGGAGGCGGAGAGGAGGAGAGAGACAGAGAGGAGAGAGACGGTTTGTAGAGGAGAGCAGATGAGAGAGGAGAGAGAGTGTAGGTGGGCCAAGGCCTGTGGAAGAGAGAGCAGAGGAGTGCGTGACGACATGGACCTGACATGAACACGTGTCACACTCTGAATGGTTCAGAGTAAAAATGATGTGGAGCTTTTAGGGTATGTAATATTTTCTCTTGCCTTGCCTCTTTGTTTTGCATCTGCTGTGGAGTTTTCTTGGCAGTTGTGCTACTTGCTGCATTTCTTGACAAGATTGGTACACGTCAAGTAGAAGGTACCATTAACTAGTGGCACGTTTTTACATTGTAGACTGGACATTCTTAACCAGCCAAATCAGGCATAATGGATAGCAGTGGCAAAGCCCATCATGCATTCGTGCTATTTTTCTATAATTGTTCATCTATCAATATGGATAATGCTAGTAAGAACACCTAGAGAGAGATGAATAAGTGTCTAAAAGAAATATTGACAAATAAATTCGGAATAAAATTAGTTGCATGTAAAGTTTAGATGAAGATTATCATTAATAATGACTTGTAAGTGTGCAACAGGCTTAAATAAGAAAAGTTAAGGGAAGAGAAAATTGCATACGAAATTTATAATAGTTCGACTTAGATCAAGCATATGTCTACTTTCCCATGTTGATAGTCTACTAGCTGGATTTTATTATATGATCAACAAGAGATTACAACTTTAAGTGCAAACACTCAGTGGTAAATCATACTATCTCACTAAGTCATTCTTTTGGTTTTTCTCTCATGATGACAAACATTTAAACTCATAAAAAAAGATATGTATGATTGAAGTTCGCTCAGACTTTGGAATTCTAAAGTCTACGCTTCGTCTCTTACTTGCTCCTTGGTTCTTAGTCTCCTTAAATATTCATCTACTTTCAAACTAGTCGTTGGACAGTATTTAAAGGATCATTTTCCAATCTATCCGTTGAATAGATCTATATCAAGAAGATTAAGTAGCCATTGAGTGACTGAAATGTAATCCCAAGTTGATTCTATCGTTCATACAAATAGAATCTTGGTTTCCATAAATAGAACTTCTTCATTTAGAAAGTTATTGTCTTCGGGATCTAAATATCAATCAATTAGATTTAGTTAATCAAATCTATTTTGATGTAGAATCCAAACCATATCACTAGCCGTAATACGTTTTGGGCTTGTGTCACGTTTTATCAACTTGTCTCATTTTGAATTTGCTTTGTTCTGAATTTGTCACATTTTGGATTTCGCTCTATCATTTTGAACCTATCACGTTCTGGACTTGTTCTATTTGTATGTAAAGTCTCTTGTTCTGTCTGTATATAAAGTTTAAGTGTCTTCTGTCTAAAGTAGACTTTATAATCTGGATGTAAGTCTGAACATATTCATCCTTAGAGTTTGCTTCTGAATATATTTAGTCTTAAAGTCTGAACATAGTTTAAATAAGTTCAACTTCAACATAGAGTCTATCATTTGGTTCTTCCATATATAATCCTTGATAATATCATTTACACATTCTATCATATGTATAGTCTTTTATTTAATCATTAAACATGTTAGTAGCATTTGATATATTTTATCATATTCAAAACAACATAATGGATTTCCCTAACAATCTCCCCCTTTGTTTGAATATGACAAAACAATCTCTAAATACATAGATGTGTAAAAACGCTTTTAAAGATATTAATAAATCAAGGCAATCTTAAAGAATGTAATTCAAATCAAACGATAGTAAAAGATAGCAATTAGATTGAGCATAATTATATATAGAAAGAGAATCGCAACTCAATAAATAATATCAACACATATGCGTATTTATATTCTCTCCCCCTTTTTGTCATAATCAAAAAACAATATCACGTATAGAATATAAAGTGATAACAAATATATTTTGCATGAAACACAATTTCCAGAAATATCAACTTCTAAAAAGTAAGTCGAATATCAAAGATTCGCAATGTAGCTCATGTTCATCATTTATATTAGCAAATATATAATGAGAATTATGGATGCATTATAAAATTCACTAACCCTTTTTGTCATAATAAAACAATAATGTAAATAGCAGATTTGTTAATGACAAAAAAAAAGGGAAATAAAAGATGCATTGACCAAATTTTGTAGAACTTGACAAGTTTTATCATATTTACATTTTCCTTCCTTTCATAATAATCAAGATCATAATCATTTCATAAAAAATTTCACATACTTGATCAATACTCCCCTCAATTTGATGCCTTTTTGAGGTAATCACAATTATTCCCCTTTCTTTTGGATTCATTTTCTCCATTTGTCATTATGAAAATATTTGCGAATAGTACTTATTGTGGCTTGAGCATATTAAACAGAATGTTATTCCTTTATTTCCTCTTTCGTACGACACATTAGAGGCTTACCCAATAATTTGCAAAATTTTGCGCAAGAAGGGAAATTTTCAAACCTCTAGAAAATAGTACAGAATCTTCACAATTTTTTAATCAAACTTTCCAAATTTATACTTTTCCCAACTGCAAATTCTTGCATAGTAAATAACAATCTTTGCAAAAATATCACAAAATACCTTCCTTTAATTGGCAAATCAAACTTGCTAGATATAATATATCTTCTAAGAATATAGCAAGAGTATTCATGAATATGCAATAATATCTTTCATGATCAAAGGGTTTTCTTTAAGCATAAAACTCAAAAGCATAATATTGATGCATTTCGCAAAAGGAAAGTAATATTTTTATCACATGTCAAATCGAGTAATAAAAAAATGCAATGCCTTATGTTTATGACAATAGATATTTGCAATATAAATATTATATAATTCATAAGCAATCATCTAGAATTGTCATAAATTCAAGTAGAAATTTGAAAGATAGGATGATAGATTCGAAATTCTATATTCTCTTACCTAAGGTGTATGTTTGAAATATATCATTGATTTTAAAGATAATCATTGCAATCTTCGCTTGATATACTTTTTTTCTGATTGCACCATGATTTGCATAGATTTGTAATTATTCTTCATTTGTAGAATTTCCTGCAATGAACTCGTTTCCTTTTTGGTATCCTTGAATTTGGATCATTCCTTTACGTTAGAGCAAAATATGCAATTTTCATAAATAATCAAATATTCTTTCTAAACTCATCATCATAGAGTATTGAAGGGAGACTATCTTGCATAAATGAATTAATTAATATCTCATAAAACATATTTCCATTTTGCAAAATATGACAGAATTGGAAAGCATAAAATCAGGCCAAATAATATGAATTATCTCTAAGCAAGATATCAAATCAATCACATGTATTAAATCAAATCCCAACTCATTAGAAAATTATGCACAAGAAATTCTCACTTAGGTAAACCATGGTAAAATCAGAGAGAATCAAATCCTTGAATATTTATCCAAACAATCAAATTCATTCAATCAAATTTCATCTTACAAATTACCAAAAATATATCACAATTTTTCTTCAATATAACAAATCATAGAATATGGTCATTATAAAGTCTGAATCAATTGAGGCATAAAGAGGATATATCGAATAGCAAGTATATTGAGAATTTATAAAAATTTAAATTATGTACCCAACCCAAAATCAAGAATATACATTCCTTACTAAATTCTCTTTCTTATTTCCTTTATTCCCTACAAGAAAAACAGCTCATTTTTTCTTTGGTATCCAGATTTTCTTGGGTCCATGAGAATTAATAAAGTATGTTGTCTTTATCTAGTCTCTCTTAATTGGTCTCTAGACTTTAGGACATTCATTCATAAAGTGTTCTAGATCTCCACATTTGGAGCACTTGAGAGCACTTCAGCCAACATGTTTTACAAAGATTTTATGAAAATGTTGTTTAGAAAACAGTCTAGGAGATCTTTATTTGAGACTCTTCTTGATTTTAATAAAATCTATGAGAAAATCACTTTCTTTATTGAAACCAATTCCCGATTTGTTATAGTAAGGTACCTATATGGAAAGGATATGCTTCAATGTTTTTGAACCCTTTGAAAATTTTGTCGAAATATTTGAAAGTTCTTTCTTTAAAGAATTATTTTGTTTGACAAGTAAATCTCAACTTTCTTTTGTTTGTAGAAAATCCTTTTACAAAATTTCAAACTTTTTTTTTTTAGAAAGATCCTGTTGCCTAAGTCATAAATTCTCTTTTTTTTAGTTTAAAGATCCTTTTAAGAGCATACTTGAGATTTAAGCACAATTCATCAATATATTTAGATACCCAGGAGGGATTTTGAGGTAATTTACCTCAAGTTCAATGTCTGATTCTGATTCTGAATTTGAGTCTGAGTCTAAGTCTGAATATGTCATCAAGTATATATTTTCTTACTCATCATCTTCTTCCATTATTCTTCTGTCCATTCTGCTTTTATTGTTTCTTCCAATTAAACCTCATTCCTTTTCTATATAGCTTTCTAAATGTCTTGATCATAAGAACAAGTTCTTTGTCATCCATATCATTTTCTATAGTTGGTATCATCAGAATCAACGTTAGATCTAAATGCAATGGACTTTTTACCTTGTGGATCTTCATCATTGATTTGTTCCACTTCATAATATTGAAATGTGCCAATAAGTTCATCAATGGATAATGGCATAAGTTTTTGTGTTTCTCATATTAAGGTCTTGACATTATTCTAGTCATTTGATAGTCCTCGCAAAAGTTTGTTGACTTTCATTGGAGCAAATATTGGTTGTCCTTGATAAGCCAAACCATTCACAATCTCTGTAAAACGACTGAATATATCTCCAATTGACTCTCCTAACATCATCTTGAAGGATTTATATTGGCTAAGTAGAATATTCACTTTTGTCTCTTTTACACGATCAGTCCTTTCATGAGTAACATGAAGTCTATCCCAGACTTCTTTGGCTGTTTCACATGAAGAAAATCTATTATACTCAGTAGGAGACAAAACACAATATAAAAAATAAATGACTTTTGCATCAAGAGCTTCTCTTTTGGACATCTCCATCCAAGTCATAGGAGTAGGGGGTTCGGTTTCTTTGTCTTTGCTATTCTCGTTTGATGTAGACACAACAATGAGATTGGTTCCTTTTTCCACAACATCCCATTGTAAGGTGATCTAGTGTTACTTTGACCCTTGACAAATCCTAATGCCAAAACACTAGCCATAGAAGATCTTTAGCTCAAAACTAAAAACACTTCAATAAAACGAGCACTTGGCTCTAATACCAATTGATAATGCTAGTAAGAACACTTAAAGGGGGTGAATAGGTGTGCAAATAAATACGAAATAAAATAAGTTGCAAGCAAAGTCGGATGAGGATCAGAATTAGTTTCGCTAAACACTAGACTTCTGCAATGACTTGTAAGTATGCAACAGACTTAAATAAGGAGAGTTAAGGAAAGAGAAGATTGCACATAAAATTTATAGTGGCTCAGTTTAGATCAAGTATACGTCAACTCTCCCATGCTGACAGCCTACTAACTAGATTCCATTATATGATCAACAAAAGATTGCAACTTTGAGTGCAAACACTCAGTGGTAGATCACACTATCTCACTAAGTCACTTTATTGGTTTTTTCTCACAATCACAAATGTTTAAGCTTACGAAAAACAAGTGTATAATCGAAATTTGCTCAAACTTTGAAATTCTAGATTTTACGCTTCGTCTTTTACTTGCTCCTCAGTCCTTGGTCTCTTTTAATATTCCTCTGCTTCCAAATTAGCATTGGACAATATCTAGAGGATTGCCTTCCAATCTATCCGTTTGACAAATCGGTATCAAGAAAATTATCTAACCGTTAAGTGACAGAAGTAGAATCTCAATGATATGGGCCTAGAGATGGCCCAAATAAACGCCAAAATGCACAGGCCTGACGATCGCCTTATGAGTCACGTACGCGCCTTATGGGGGCCTCACTAGGCTTCCAGTAGCCCAATATGAGCAAGGCCTAGTGCATGACTAAGCTAATCACAGATCATGCTTGGGCCTCGCAGATCAACACTAGGCTATGCTAGAACTACCATGTGATAACGCACTAATATCATTATTTTTTTTGGAAAGTTTTAAAAAAATAAATAAATTTGGGCTAATGATAACTTTTACGTATGATGTCGGATCAACCTTACGCCCACGGGCCACCTCACATGAGGAACCATTCGCACCCAGTTAATAATTCGTTAAGTTTCGCCAAGAATCTCACTCTTAGGAGGGCCCTAACATATTTGATGCATATGTTATTCTTAAGCAAAAATGGCTCTAGTATTGAGTGCAGATAAATATAGTAAGGAATGCGAATGAAAAATTATGTGATGTTGAATCTTAATTTTCATGAAATGCATTAGAAGTTTTGGATGAAAATTTAGGTGTCAACACTCAAAAGACTCATTATAAGGTGATGCATGTCCTATCATTGTACATGATCAAATTAATGGTTAATAACAAAATAAGAAAGCACACTCTTTTTTTTTTTTTTTTCAAAAACGGTAAGGGTAATTGGTTTTCGGTGTGATCCAATTTCATATAAGAACTGGGAATCAGACTAGTTCCCTTCTTTTTTATTGGGGATCGGATCGGATAGTCCTAGGATCGGGAACCAAGCCGATCACTAAGGGCCTATTTGTTTATTTTTATTTCTGTTCCCCAGAACAAAAAATTCTATTCTTTTGTTCCGGGGAACAAAAAACTAACAGAAATGCGTTTGGTAAAACTTTTTTTTCCGAAAACAAAAATTCTATTTTTTTGTTCCCGGGAACAAAAACAAGAAGTAAAAAAAAAAGTTGTTTCTTGTTCCGGAACAATTCCAAGAAACAATTTTTCTTTCTCCTCTTTTTTTCTTCTCTTTCTTTTCTTCTTCTTCCTTTTGCCGGTCACTTGCCTTGGCCATGGTTGGCGCCGGCGATTGGCCAAACGAGGACCGGCGACCTCACCGGAGCGTCGTCGGCCCCGGAGACGCCGAGCCACGGCGAGCACGCCGAGCCACGGCGAAGCTCGCCGTGGCCGGGCGAGCTCGACCTCGCGTTGATTGGGCGAGCTCGAGCCTCGCCGGTGGCCTCGGTGGCCGGGTGAGCCTCGCGAGGCCACCATCGAGGCTCGACCTCGCCCAAGCGGCGCTAGGTCGGCCTTGCCCTAGCCTAGTGAGGCCGAGCCTCACCGACGAGACTCGGCCTCACCCAAATCGGCTAGGTCAAGCCTCACGGTGGCCGGCGAGGCTTCGATGAGCTCGTCGGAGCTCGCCCGGTGTCGCCGTCGCCGCCGCCGTGGCTGGCGACACCCAAGAGAAAAAAAGGAAAAATAAAAAAAGAAGAAAAAAGGAACAATATAATAAAAAATATTTAAAAACTAAAAGAAACAACAAAATTATACAAGTTTACCAAATACATTTCTATTCCTGGAGTAGAAATTTGTTTGCAGTTACCAAGCGTGTTCTTATATACTCAGAAATTGTTCCCGGGAAGAGAAAAAAAAAAAAAACCTATTTCTGTTAAAAATTATTCCCCGGAACGGAAACGTTACCAAACGCACCCTAAGCGAAAAAAATAAAAAAAAATAAAAAAAATAAAAAAATACTAGGAGTTACTACTATTTTAGGGTTTATTGCTATTTTTAAGAAATTAAAGAATATATATATTTTAAAAAGAATCGATTCGGTCCGGTCCGGTTCTCCTCTAGCAATTGAGAACCAGACCAAAAATCATTGGCTCCATATTTATGGAATTGGGAATCAAACCGACACCCTCATGAACCAAACCAAACCGGCCAGTCTAGTCTAATCCGGTTAGTCCAATATGCTCACCCCTAAAAAACAGGAGAGTTGATTTTTATTTTATTTTATTTTTGCTTCTATCGCAATTTGAACCCTAGACTTGAGCACCGCCACTCTTAAAGACAATGTGATTAGAAATATGAATTCACAAAACATAAGTGAAAATTATCCAAAAAGTCCTAAACTTATTATATAGCAATTAATTCAATTTCAAACTTTTCAATTTGATCAATTTAATTATAAACATTTTGACGATTTTCCAGTATATTCATTCAAGTTAATTTTAACTGAAAATCACAGACGTAGGACACAACTGATGAAAACAATTTTTGCAACTTTTTAAAAATTTGTAGATTTTTTTACCTTATCTTGTCTTTCTTTTTTCTATTTGTCCTATACTCTGCTTGTCACTATGGCCTCAACGATTAAAAATCTCAAGTTTGAAAATCATATATCGCTTGGCAGAATAAATGTCATTTTTTAAAATTAAGAGATACGAAGAATTTTGTTTGATTCCGAGACATGACTTCGGGCAACGGACCTTGTTGTAGTCTTTGAAAAGTTTAGGATCATATCAAACGAATTTTTTGATTCAAAAACTATTTTAGAAAACATAAATAAAATATTATTTCTCATCAGAAATTATTTTAGGAACAAAATTATTGAAATGCACCCTAAGATTCTCATCCCGCGTCTCTGTCATACCTTGGCTCACCTGAAAGTCTATTTCTTTGAAGTAGGAATCCACCTCTCACTCTCTCTCTCTCCTCCCGTCCCACCTGAAAGTCTAGTTCTTTGAAGTGCGGATCCACCCCCCCGCCCCTCCCGTCCCACCTGAAAGTCGAGAAAATATTAGGTACGTCTTAGGCTCCAGCGTGGCAAACAAGGAGGCGGTGGGAGCGCGACGCGTGTCCTAGTGGGACCCATAAGGTCAGGCGTCTGCTCCTCGACCTCGACTCAGCGCTTCTTTCTCTCTCCTCTCTCTTCTCACTCTCTCCGAAATAACTCTCGGCTGGTGGCTCGGCTCGGCTCGGCTGGCAGAACGCTCCCGCTTAAAATTTCTCTCTCCTCACTTGAATATTTTCTGGGCGCTCTCTCTCTCCTCGTGGACGAGCTGCACTTCCTCTGTTTCCTTCTCAGCGCCTCCCTCCGCCTCCGCCTCCCCAAAAAGCCTCGCCGGTCATCTACCCTCTGGCACGTCGCCTCCTCCAAGAGCCCCGCCAGTCGCAGCTGGTTCCCGACCCCCTTCGCCTCCGACTGTTTCTCGGCCTCCGTCCGATTGCCTCCCTCCGACGAACTCGTCATCAACTCCGACTCCGAGCCGCCGCCGCCGCCGCCGATGGCGTCCTCCGTCTCTAGCATTTGCTCGTCCGCCCCCTCCCTCAGGCCGAAGAAGCCGCCAGCCTCCGCCGCGAAGCCGTCGGCCTCCGGTAGGAGGGAGGCGGCCTCGGTTTCGTTCCCGAGCGGCGCCAGGCTCCCCGCCGTCGACCGGGTGTTGTCCCTGTCGCTGGCCCGATCGGTCGCGAGGGAGATCTCGGTAGACCTGGGCAGGATCGTCGGCGCGGCGAAGAAGGAGAGGCGCGGGCTAGAGGGCTGGAGAAGGATTCCCGCTCGCTGTGGACGAGGTACGTGGACCGGCTACACCAGCACCGGAGCTAGGGCTTTTCCCTGGACGTGAGCCGAATCGGGTTCGCGGACGAGTTCGTGGAGGAGATAGAGCCTCGGTTCCAGGCCGCGTTCAAGGCGATGGAGTTTCAATCTCCGTTGTTTATGCTTCAGATGGGCTGCCGTACTCTATTAGGATTCTTCTGGAGTTGGCCATTCGGAACTGCGACAAGTTCCAGGTCAAGAGCAAGGATGTCGAGAAGATCATCGACTGGGAAAACACTTCTCCTAGACAAGTTGAGATCCCATTTAAGCCGGTTAGAGTGCTGCTGCAGGTACATGGAGCTGCGCATCGTGTCATTGATGTTGATTGGGGTTTTGAAGAGTTGCGATGTTTGATATTTGATGATGCATCGTCATTTGTATCAGGATTTTACTGGGGTGCCTGCTGTTGTTGATCTTGCTTGCATGCGTGATGCGACGAATAGCCTCGGGGAGATCCGAATAAAATCAACCCACTGGTGAGCTTTATATGTCAGCATGTCGCTCGTTCCAGCTACCCGTTGGTGGTGAAGGAACTTTTTCACAGATGCCTGTGTCAGTTTTTTAGTAAATGCCAGCATTGTCTTAGTCTTGAGGAAGCGCGAGCCGAGGATAAATTGAATTGTTTTCTGGTCGAAGAGATGGAGAGCTCGTTTACGTATTATTCACTTGAAATGACCATGTATGGAAATTTCCGACTCTGAGACGCAGTAATTTCAAAATTTTCTTCAGGTTTTCCGATGAATGTCAGCATGAAATTTGGTTTTTGATCGTTGGTTTTCTTTTAGTGTGCTTAGCTGATTGCATTGGACACAGACGGATTGATTGACTTGATTATGTTTGACGCTTAATTTGCAGATTAAGCCCCCTCCTACTTCTCCCGTGGATCGCTTTACTCAAGTACTTTTAATTGGAATCAGAGGTTCAGCTCTTGGGCCACGGTTTGTTACAGAGGCATTGGCCAAGTGTAAGGAGTGCTACAAGACCAGGAAGATCTATGTTTCTGTATGTGTTTGCCTCTCTGTACTTGGGCTAACATTTTAGTCTGACGGTCATGGATATTGAGTACAGCAGTTGTGTCTGAAGAATCTATACTGGGTAAATGTGTTGATGCTAAGTGGCAACTGGGCAGGTTGAGTTGCGATAAACTGCTTATGATGTTAAATCAACATATTGATCTTTGTTTTCTTGTGATAGGAAGCAAGAAGCATGGCTTTTCTATTCATCTGATTTAATTATGTTTGTGCTGCTGATGCTTCCTGACCCTTTGCTATTGATTAAATAAGGTTTTGTCTTTTCTTCTTGTCAGTTCGATAAGCTTAGTGACACACAATGCCAGCCGGAGTCACAGTTGAAGTCCATCATAGAGGCCTGGCAACAGGTTTTATTACTTAATTCAACTTAAATATGATTTATGTG
Organism: Eucalyptus curtisii; assembly: GCA_017140595.1. Lineage (NCBI taxonomy): Eukaryota > Viridiplantae > Streptophyta > Magnoliopsida > Myrtales > Myrtaceae > Eucalyptus > Eucalyptus curtisii. The sequence continues at coordinate 16,088,740 of CM029497.1, forward strand.
ATTTTCAGTTTGGAATGTAAATACAGCTGTTATATAGGTTAAATTCTGATGGAGTGTTTTTGATTTATTATCCTGACCTGCTTCTGTGTAACTAAATTAGGCTCCTTTGATGTTTGCAGATAGTTGAGTGTAGGCGAGTGCTTAAGTGGACATATGCATATGGTTATTATCTACCAGAATATGATCATGCTAAGAAACAATTTTTTGAGTATTTGTAAGGTTTGTATTGGAGAGTAGGATTGTGGATAGACAATGGCCATGCATATCCTTCTTGTTTTCCCATTTACTTACATGAAATGGTTTCTTAACCAGGTGAGGCAGAGTCCGGATTGGAGAGGCTTCATCAGTGTGAAGAGAAGGAACTTCACCAGTTCCTTAGTGGTGAGAATCCTTCTAGTAACTTTAATGACTTCCGCACCAAGTTAGCTGGACTTACCAGGTATCTTCTTGTCAGATTCAATTTTCATAATTACTCGAGTAAAATATGTCTGGTACAAATTACAATTGTGTACAGTCAATTTTATTTAGACTTGAGTCCCTAGATATCCATCTATGAAATGGGAAATAGTTAGGCTACGATTCAAAAAAAATGTCTCGTAAAGGAGGGGGGATAGGCATTCTGTCATATACGCAAATGCCTGCCCATTTTGATTCTGAATAGCACATGAAAATACTAATATTGGAATTGGTGATTACATTCCTTTCGCCAAAAAATGTGCTTTATCGTTTCTGGAGAGAGCATGATATGTACCAATGAGCAGCTTCTTCCTGATAAATTAGTGTATGTAATATTCCTGCGAAACGGACAGACAGGACTTTCCTTTAAACCGAAAATGGGTGATGCACTTCTTTTTTGGAGTATGAAACCTGATGGTTCTCTGGATAAATCCAGTTTGCATGGTTAGTTGTGCTCTCTATTCAGCTGTTATGTGTACTTGGTCATGCCTAGAGTTCATAATATGATAGCATGTCAAAGTCTGTACAATTTTACTAAAATTATATGTCGATCTTGTAAATGAGTTATCGAATTTATTCTCTAGTTTCTGTCACCATTCACTTACCATTCTGATTCATGTCGGGTGGCTGCCCTGTTATTAAGGGGAACAAATGGTCATCTACTAAGTGGCTGCGTGTGCATGAGTACAAAGTTTGAGATCTGAGCAGATGGTAAATTTTTTTCTGCTGGGAACAGATGATTAGGATACAAATGCTGTCTTTCGGTATAACTGTCATTTTCAATGTGAAGTGGTTCATGGTTGTGTTTCCTTGCAGTAGCAATCATTAGCAATATATGATTTAGTGATAGTTTCTCTAAGTGTCTCACCCTGGACGTTAGTAAGGTAATAGAAATTTCATTACTAGTGTCTAACCATCTGTAATTGCATGATGGATGAAATATTTCTGGTCTCTCTTGCGCTATTTTACACCTATGTGACTTTATTTAATGAAGACAGATATCAGGCTACGTCAGTTTATAGCTGATGTTATGTTCAGTTCTAGGTTGAATGAGTCCAATATGTTTACTGTCTGGAAGGTGTAAAGTTTGCTGAGGTTGTCCTTATACATTTAGGAATGTTCAGAAATGGTTCAGGTAACCGTTGGCTGGATAAGTTCATTCATTTAGTATGTTGGTCATGCTAGTTCAGTAAATATAGCTCCGAGTAAAACTGAACTATTGGTCTCTTGGTTTTCCTTCCTGAAATTACCTAGATTTTAAATATCAGTGCCAATTGTTGCCCGTAACTACTCCATCTTGCACCCGCCTTCATTTGCAGGTCCAAAAGTTCGTAAATTCCTGCTGCTGTAACATGTCTGAATTCTCAGGTGAAGGCCCCATCTTCTGGGTCTCATGTCCACCTTTCACGTCAGCAACCAGCATGCCATGACTCGCAATTGTGTTGTCTTTGTAGTTCTACCGTAGTACAGAATGATCGGCTGTACAGCGGTTCACCTTTCTTCCTCACTTCCTTCCCCTCTTTCTGGGAATCAGATGAGCATTAGAACATGAGGATGCTGATGAGTGCTATTATCATGAACTTTTGAAAGCTATGGGTGGCGCGTTTTGCATTCCCCACCCGCCCTTTATATACTGAGTCCAATATCATCACATGAGTTGTGAATAGTCATTTGCTGTTCTAGCCAAGATACGACCTGATGATAGCATGAGCCGGGATCAGCATGCATCCAAATAGCCATTCCCATATGAAATTCTCTACAAAAAGCGTTCCACACATTGTACCAAGTCTTTGTGAATTTGGCCTTGTAATGGTTTGATCGGTTTCGACCCAAACCAAACCAATGAGACGACAAATCTCATTTTGTTCTCACTCGACTATTAGCAAGACGAATGGTCACGTGGTCAGGTTGTCATTTGGAACTTCTACACGGACAACCCCGACACGTGACTCCCGGTACACGTGAATATGGGACTCCACCTCAATAATGAATTTCACTCACTCTCTCTCTCTCTCTCTCTCTAAATGCGTTTGTCTTTATAGCTTTGAAAGAGATCCTCTCTTAGGCAAAATTCTACACCACCATCTTACACTAGAAAGAGGCAAACTGCTTGAGTAAATCACATTTCGGGACACAGTTGAAAAATCTTGCAGATTTCTAAAATCCAAATCATTTGTCCGATGAAAACCGAACCCAAAGCTTTTTGAACATTATGAGAGGCCAACAATGGTTTGTCCACATATCATGAACGCCATCGCAGACCTTGCAATGTTAATTTATCTGCCGCCCACAGAGTTAGAATGATAATCATCCAAGGACGCAGAAATCGTCCCATTTATTCCCCCAATTTATTCCCATAACAGCTGAAGGAAGAACTCTCCGACATAGAGATTTACTCAAGCCATGTTGACCGGATGGGATGGAAATGCTAGGAGCACCGAGAAGAGTCGGCTGTTGAACCTGCCTGGTCGCTCAATGTCTACCCCCAATCAAGTTCCTGATGACGTACTGCAGGATGCCCCCATGATCGAAATAGGCCAGCTCAACCTACATATGGAAGCCACCGAAACTTAGCAAAGGAGATGAAAAGATGATGAATCTTCCAAGGATATAGAGAAGTGACAGATCAATATCGTTACCTCTGTGTCAAACCGTAGTGTGCACACAAATGACTTGCCATTGTCTGTCTCCACCGTGATGTCCTGACCAGGCCTTATTTCGCTCACGCTATTCGGAAGATTAATGGTGTAGCGTTCATGGCCAGTCAGTCTGAGTGTTTCTGCATCCTCCCCAGACTTGAAACATAGAGGAATATACCCATTCCCACTAAATTGCTTCTGTGAATCCGCTCAAAGCTCTTTGCTATGACAGCTTTCACGCCCTGATACGAATTACAGCTTAGGGCACAACCTACGAGGAAAAAATTGGACAAAAAATTGAATAAAAAAGCACGAAAATGCTCACCAACAGCATTGGACCCTTGGCAGCCCAATCACGAGAACTTCCACTTCCATACTCAGCACCAGCCAAAATAATGGTGGCATGCCCCTCACTCTTGTACCTCTGCCATACAAGAGACAAAGCTAGTATGAGCCACAATGGCACCAGCAATCAGATAATGAGTCATTGATGGAGCCCATACTCAGCTAATAGAATATTAACCAGCAGGCCGACAGTTAAAATCAGATTATTTTCTTTAAAAAGTTCTCCCAATTAAGATGATATCACATTGACCTGTCAAATGAATCTCAACTAACAGTGGGATGACCCAGAAGGATGTTGCTAGGAGGCTGATCTAGCTGGCATTAATGGACCGAACAAAAAATCAGCTTCTTTCAGACTTAAACAAAAATTTGCAGAAAAGAACTAGCAATAGACATGGTAAGTAGCATAATTCTCAGGGCCAATCTAAATAGAATGGCTTATCCAACCAACAACTATGAATACTGAGGCCCCATCACTCACGACACTGTCATTTGTGATGCGGTGTCCGTATTGGGTCTGCAGAGTGAAGAAAATTACCATGGCAACATCATAAACAGATAGTTTCTCCCCACTGGGGATGTGGATTGTTTTAGGTCCAACTTCTCCTTTAAGAAACTTGTTGACAAGGCGAATGTTAGCAAAGGTTCCTCTTGCCATGATCTCATCATTCCCACGGCGACTTCCATAAGAGTTGAAGTCCCTTCTATCAACCCCACGTTCCATTAGATACCTTGCAGCGGGGCTATCCCTGTGAATGCTACCAGCTGGAGAAATATGGTCAGTCGTAATGCTGTCCCCAAAGTTTAGTAAGCAGTAGGCATCCTTCACGCCATGAAGGCCAGGAGGAGACATTGTCATGCTCTTGAAATATGGTGGGTCATGAATGTATGTTGATGTTGGGCCCCAAGCATAGAGTGCTAGAAGGTGTAGATAACTGATTCCACATAGGATTTCCTTTAGTGATAGCTTCATATGTTGCCATAAACATATCTGGAAGCACGTTCGATTGGACAACCTGAAGACAGGTTATATGAGAGAAAAAAACAGAATCACCAATTACGATCTTTATAATTAATAATCAAAGTGAAGATTTCCATAAGCTCCTAGCAGAAATATTGGCTTACAGTTGCCACTTCTTCATTTGATGGCCAAATGTCTCTCAAGTATACTTTTCCATCTTTTCCTTCCCTAATGGGTTCGGTTTCGAAATCAATATCTACCTGCAAAGGTTGTCTCCCATGAGGAATGTGCCAAAAACTAGATTTGCAATCACAAAGAAAAGCGAATTCCGAGGATAATACCAAGGTTGGAGTAGATCGCTAAAAAAGAACCAACAACTGCAAATACAACCGCATGTTACACACCGTGCCAGCAAGAGCATAGGCAACCACGAGAGGAGGAGAAGCCAGATAGTTAGCCCTAGTTAGGGGGTGAACACGTCCTTCAAAATTTTTGTTTCCAGACAATACAGCTGCAGCTACAAGATCTGACATTGTGCAAATTCAACAGTTAAGTGAGCTTATAACATTTTCTTGATGATATTATGCAGGATTATGAATTAATCTCTACCATTTTCAGTAATAGCTATCAATATCTCCTGAGTTTCCAATGCATGGAGTGCATCCATAGCCAACAATATGGAATCCTAATTGGTTCAAATATGTCTGCAAGCCACTGCAAAAACAACACGTCTAGCTTAGCAAGAAGATCCATGGTAGCTAACATGGGAAGAATACGTGGGTCGATTAAGGCACCTTTTCTGCAAATATATGGTCGCAACCCCAGAGCCCGGAGCAAGACTTGTCTTAATCCATGGTTTTACCTGACACAAGATTTATTTTGTTCAGATAAAAAAAAAAAAACTAAGTCATCTACAACCAAATGTAGCAACTCATCAAATTTTTCTGTTAAAAATTTAAAATATGCTGCATTGATTCCAGCTGCAACTGTATAATGCTTAAAGATATTATACATGAGCGAAGAATCAATTCAGTGGACAGCAGATCGAGTAAACTTTTGCAGAGGTACATGCAGATACACATGAGCCTATACTATCAGGTGACGGGTGTAGCAAAATCCATATGAACATCTAAACGTATTGCCTAATATATTCTACTTTATCAGAAGAAGAGTTTTTGTCAGCCAACCTCCAATCCTAATTCACAAGCCTTCCTTGCTACCAAAGCAGCACCAAGCATTACACTAGGATTTGAAGTATTTGTGCAGCTAGTGATAGCTGCTATAACAACATCCCCATGCCGAAGCTGAGCTGGAGTCCCATGAAATGTGAACTCTGCAACCTTTCCCTGCAATTCCTTTGGCACAGCAAAACCCTGCAAAGACATGGATGAAAATCAGTCAAAATCCTAAGTTAAGACAGAGAAAAAAAATCAATATCAATAATACTCCATGAAGCATGCCATTTTGCCCATCTAAAGGCTCCTAAACTCTTCAACAACATAGTTCAAAAATTCAATGTACGTAAGAGGAGCTTGCATTAAGATTTCGACAAACAAAGTTGCTCATCAATCAACTTCTGCACAGTTAAAGCAGCACAAAGCAATAAAAAAAAAAAAAAAAGGCTGGTAGAATCAATGTCAGTAGTAAGCACAAGTCAACACATAGTTAGTTAACTATTTTGTTCTAGTATATTTACCAGAGTACAAGCACTGCATGCGAAGGGCAATTCACTTCCCAAATTTTGGAACCAACAAAGAGCCCCATGACCAGGCACACCTATGATCACTTATAAAGAGTATACAAGAGTCCGGAAAGCCTCACCTTAAATCCAACAAAATTATCCAAGCATGCATGCCAATCAGCTTTCATTTCTTTCAGTGAGACTCGATCCCGTGGCCTGGAAAGCGTTGATTCTTAGCCAATAGAAGGGTGAGGGGGGGGAACTAAACCTACTTCATGGCAACAGTATTGTATCCACTGGGGATTACCTTTTGAGACCCGAAATACATGGTTCCACATCCTTAAGATCCAGTTCCAGATAAGAGGAGTATGTTCTCTCCACTTGGGGCTGCTTCCAACACAAAGATTCTTAGCAAGAAATAATGATGTACTCTTAAAGTTAAAAATATTCATAAAACTCACCTCATTGTAATCCACAAACATCTTGTTCGCCCGCAAGCAAGATTCTATCATGGCAACCTATGAAGTTGCTTAAGTTAACACAAGCAAGTACTCAGTACTCAGTACAAATTATGACGAAAATCTCTATGATTACTTACAGTTTCCTCACTTCTGCCTGTCAATTTAAGATACTGCAGAGTGACATGATCAACAGGGGAAAAGCCCATGGTGGCACCATATTCGGGTGACAAGTTAGCGATGGTGGCACGATCTGCCAATGACAATTCGCTCATTCCTTCCCCTGCAAAAGTGACACGACATTCAAAAACAACAGTAACAAGAAGGATTCGGTGGCTGTGGAATATCTTGAACAGAAATGATTAACGATGCAGGGGAATCAGAAGATGTACCATAAAACTCAACAAATTTGCCCACAACACCATGCTTCCTCAGCATTTGTGTTACAGTCAAGACCAGATCGGTTGCTGTTACCCCTTCTTTCAGCTTCCCAGTTAATTTAAACCCAACCACACCAGGAAGGACCATGCTCATCGGCTGCATCAAAATAAGAGATGAAAACAGAAATGCTAAGAAATGACTGAAAAAATTAACGGATGTATGTTCATACTTCATAACATCTTGAAAAGGACATACTAGTGTCAAATGACACTACTTTATCAGCCATCCACAGTAAAAAAATATATATAATAATAATAATAACAATATATTGAATTCTCTTACCTGGCCAAGCATTGCAGCTTCTGCTTCTATTCCTCCAACTCCCCAACCAGCAACTCCTAATCCGTCTATCATAGTTGTATGTGAATCAGTACCAACAACACTATCAGGGTAAAGCAAGCCGTTTGTGTTGAAGACCACTCTGCCAAGATATTCTAGATTAACCTGCAAATAGATTCCAGCTCAGTTTGTCAACTCAATGATACAGGCCAATATTCTGGTAAAGCAAGAAAATTGCATATTCTCATAGGACACGGGATGTAATAGTTCCACCACGGGTATATACAGTTTTTTCCACTTCTTATGCTAAAGTCATACATATGATCAGTATATATGCACTATATGTTTTACTACCTGGTGGACAATCCCCGATCCAGGCGGAACAACAAGCATATTATGAAATGCAGTTGAATCCCACTTGAGAAAGCCAAATCTCTCCTTGTTCCGAGGAAACTCAAGTTCCATATTAGCCTGGACAGCATTTTCTGACCTTGCCACATCAACCTGAACAGAGTGGTCGATAACAAGATCCACTGAAACCTGCACGATGATTGACATGTTCACAAATGACAGTTCAACTACTTGCACACACAAAGATAAAGTTCCTTCACCACCAACGGGTAGCTGGAAAGAGCGACATGCTGACATATAAAGCTCACCAGTGGGTTGATTTTATTCGGATCTCCCCGAGGCTATTCGTCGCATCACGCATGCAAGCAAGATCAACAACAGCAGGCACCCCAGTAAAATCCTGATACAAATGACGATGCATCATCAAATATCAAACATCGCAACTCTTCAAAACCCCAATCAACATCAATGACACGATGCGCAGCTCCATGTACCTGCAGCAGCACTCTAACCGGCTTAAATGGGATCTCAACTTGTCTAGGAGAAGTGTTTTCCCAGTCGATGATCTTCTCGACATCCTTGCTCTTGACCTGGAACTTGTCGCAGTTCCGAATGGCCAACTCCAGAAGAATCCTAATAGAGTACGGCAGACCATCTGAAGCATAAACAACGGAGATTGAAACTCCATCGCCTTGAACGCGGCCTGGAACCGAGGCTCTATCTCCTCCACGAACTCGTCCGCGAACCCGATTCGGCTCACGTCCAGGAAAAGCCCTAGCTCCGGTGCTGGTGTAGCCGGTCCACGTACCTCGTCCACAGCGAGCGGGAATCCTTCTCCAGCCCTCTAGCCCGCGCCTCTCCTTCTTCGCCGCCCCGTCGACCCTGCCCAGGTCTACCGAGATCTCCCTCGCGACCGATCGGGCCAGCGACAGGGACAACACCCGGTCGACGGCGGGGAGCCTGGCGCCGCTCGGGAACGAAACCGAGGCCGCCTCCCTCCTGCCGGAGGCCGACGGCTTCGCGGCGGAGGCCGGCGGCGTCTTCGGCCTGAGGGAGGGGGAGGACGAGCAGATGCTAGAGACGGAGGACGCCATCGGCGGCGGCGGCTCGGAGTCGGAGTTGATGACGAGTTCGTCGGAGGGAGGCAATCGGACGGAGGCCGAGAAACAGTCGGAGGCGAAGGGGTCGGGAACCAGCTGCGACTGGCGGGGCTCTTGGAGGAGGCGACGTGCCAGAGGGTAGATGACCGGCGAGGCTTTTGGGGAGGCGGAGGCGGAGGCGCTGAGAAGGAAACAGAGGAAGTGCAGCTCGTCCACGAGGAGAGAGAGCGCGCCCAGAAAATATTCAAGTGAGGAGAGAGAAATTTTAAGCGGGAGCGTTGCGCATTTATTACGCGCTGGCCGTCCTTTCTTCTGCCGAGCCGAGCCACGAGCCGAGCCGAGCCGAGCCGCGAGCCACCAGCCGAGAGTTATTTCGGAGAGAGTGAGAAGAGAGAAAGAAGCGCTGAGTCGAGGTCGAGGAGCAGACGCCTGACCTTATGGGTCCCACGAGGACACGCGTCGCGCTGCCACCGCCTCCTTGTTTGCCACACTGGAGCCTAAGACGTACCTAATTTTTTCTCGACTGACTTTCAGGTGGGACGGGAGGGGCGGGGGGAGGTGGATCCGTACTTCAAAGAACTACTAGACTTTCAGGTGGGACGGGAGGAGAGAGAGAGAGAGAGAGAGATGGATTCCTACTTCAAAGAAATAGACTTTCAGGTGAGCCAAGGTATGACGGAGACGCGGGATGAGAATTTTAGAGTGCATTTTAATAATTTTGTTCCCTAAAATACTTTTTGATGAGAAATAATATTTTATTTATGTTTTCTAAAATAGTTTCTAAATCAAAAAACTCGTTTGATATGATCCTAAACTTTTCAAAGACTACAACAAGGTCCCGTTGCCCGAACTCATGTCTCGGAATCAAACAAAATTCTTCGTATCTCTTAATTTTGAAAAATGACATTTATTCATGGCTTTAAATTTGCCAAGCGATATATGATTTTCAAACTTGAGCTTTTTAATCGTTGAGGCCATAGTGACAAGCAAATTATAGGACAAATAGAAAAAAGAAAGACAAGATAAGGTAAAAAAATCTATAAAATTTTTAAAAAGTTGCAAAAATTATTTTCAACAGTTGTGTCCTACGTCGATGATTTTCAGTTAAAATTAACTTGAATGAATATACTGGAAAATCATCAAAATGTTTATAATTAAATTGATCAAATTGGAAAGTTTGAAATTGAATTAATTACTATATAATAAGCTTAGGACTTTTTAGATAATTTTCACTTATGTTTTGTGAATTCATATTTCTAATCCCATTGTCTTCCTTAAGTATTGCATCTTGCATCGTTGAGAGCATAAGAGTGGCGATGCTCAAGTCTAGGGTTCAAATTGCGATAGAAGCGAAAATAAAATAAAATAAAATAAAAATCAACTCTCCTGTTTTTTAGGGGTGAGCATATCGGACTAACCGGATTGGACTAGACTGGCCGATTTGGTCTGGTTTATGAGGGTGTCGGTTTGATTCCCAATTCCATAAATATGGAACCAATGATTTTTGGTCCTGTTCTCAATTGCTAGAGGAGAACCGGACTGACCGAATCGATTCTTTTTAATATATATATATATATATATATATATATTCTTTAATTTCTTAAAAATAGCAATAAACCCTAAAATAGTAATAACTCCTAGTATTTTTTAATTTTTTTTATTTTTTTTGCTTGGGGTGCGTTTGGTAACATTTCCGTTCCTAATAGTTTTTAACGAAATAGGTTTTTTTTTCTCGTTCTCTTAAACAACTTCCGAGTATAAGAACACGCTTTGTGAATCGCAAAAAATTTATATTCCAAGAATAGAAATGTATTTGGTAAACTTGTATAATTTTGTTGTTTCTTTTAGTTTTTAAATATTTTTTTATTATATTGTTCCTTTTTTCTTCTTTTTTTATTTTTCCTTCTTTCTCTTTGTGGCCAATCGCCAGCCACGGCGGCGGCCGGCGACCAGCTGGGCGAGCTCCGACGAGCTCGCCGGAGCCTCACCAGGCCACCACGAGGCTTGGCCTAGCCAGATTTGGGTGAGGCCGAGTCTCGTCGATGAGGCTCGGCCTTGCTAGGCCAGGGCAAGGCCGACCTAGCGCCGCTTGGGCGAGGTCGAGCCTCGCCGGTGGCCTCGCGAGGCTCGCCCGGCCACCGAGGCCACCGGCGAGGCTCGAGCTCGCCCAAGTGACGCGAGGTCGGCCTCACCCGCCCGATCTAGCGAGGTCGAGCTCGCCAGCCACCACCCGAGACTGGGAAATAATTGCACAACTTAAACAAGAGAGAAACGGACTACAAGAGCAATGAGCTGTTTAGTGATGCAAGAGCAGACGATCTTAAGTCAAAAACGCTAACCCTTTCCAGTACATCAAAAGCTTTCTTCCTTAGCACAGCATCCGATGTGCACATGATGACGTTCGCGATGGCGCCCTTCCCCAGCTCCTCCATCGCCTTGAACGCGGCCTGGAACCGAGGCTCTATCTCCTCCACGAACTCGTCCGCGAACCCGATTCGGCTCACGTCCAAGGAAAAGCCCTAGCTCCTGTGCTGGTGTAGCCACTCCACGTACCTCGTCCACAGCGAGAGGGAATCCTTCTCCAGCCCTCTAGCCCGCGCCTCTCCTTCTTCGCCGCGCCGTCGACCCTGCCCAGGTCTACCGAGATCTCCCTCGCCACCGATCGGGCCAGCGACAGGGACAACACCGGGTCGACGGCGGGGAGCCTGGCGCCGCTCGGGAACGAAACCGAGGCCGCCTCCCTCCTGCCGGAGGCCGACGGCTTCGCGGCGGAGGCCGGCGGCGTCTTCGGCCTGAGGGAGGGGGAGGACGAGCAGATGCTAGAGACGGAGGACACCATCGGCGGCGGCGGCGGCGGCGGCGGCTCGTTCGTCGGAAGGAGGCATGACGAGTTCGTCGGAGTTGCCGAGAGACCAACGCGAGCACGGAAATTTATGGATCTCGAGAAACAGTCGGAGGCAAAGGGGGTCGGGAACCAGCTGCGACTGGCGGGGCTCTTGGAGGAGGCGACGTGCCAGAGGGTAGATGACCGGCGAGGCTTTTTGGGGAGGCGGAGGCGGAGGCGCTGAGAAGGAAACAGAGGAAGTGCAGCTCGTCCACGAGGAGAGAGAGAGCGCCCAGAAAATATTCAAATGAGGAGAGATAAATTTTAAGCGGGAGCGTTCTTTATTACTCGCTGGCCGTCCTTTCTTCCGCCAGCCGAGCCGAGCCACCAATCGAGAGTTATTTCGGAGAGAGTGAGAAGAGATAGGAGAGAGTGAGAAGAGATAGGAGAGAGAAAGAAGCTGAGTCAAGGTCGAGGAGCAGACACCTCACCTTATGGGTCCCACGAGGACACGCGTCGCGACCCACCGCCTCCTTATTTGCCACACTAGAGCCTAAGACGTACCTAATATTTTCTCCAGCCTTAAAGTCTAGTTCTTTGAAGTACGGATCCACCTCTCTCTCTCTCTCTCTCTCTCCCCCGTCCCACCAATACACGGCCCTTCATAGGCATTGGCCCTTCATAGGCATCGGTAGCTGATTCTTGCCACCGCCATCTTTGCAAATCCTGCTCTTCACGATAACTTTATGGATAAAAAAGGACACATGGAGAAAGAAAGCCCAGAAGAAGACGGGTTGCCAACAAGCTCTCTACTTCCGCGCAACTCCAGCAACCCCAAGGCTTCGAGTGATCCCTCGGTCACGCCTGTCGTCGTCTTCAGCACTCTCGTCGCCGTTTGCGGGTCTTTCGCCACTGGGTGTGCTGTGAGTATCATCGCATAAACTTTTTCGTTGATTGCTTGCGTGTAGTTTGATCACTGGAAAACCCGGCTCTGTTTTCTGTCGACCATCTGTCGAGCAGTCTTGCTTTCCTTCTATTTCTTTCTTTCTTGCATTTCTGTCGCAGGTTCTTTCGAATTCGAGTGAATGTTTTGTCAGAGAAAGAAAGAGTGAGAAACAAATTGCGCGGTCAATGTTTGTCCTTCTTCAACCTTCTTTTCTTTTCAAAATGGTTGTTCTGGCATTCCCGTGATGGTTGCTTTATGTTTTTTTTTTTTTTTTTTTTTAACTTTTTGAGGGGGTTGGTGGGGGCATGTGAGGAGCGAAAGTGAATGCTGTCGTTGCAGAAGCACGCGTCGTGAATCACATGGTTTCATAGACCCAAGATATAATGTTGACCTGGATTTTGAGAATGTCATAATTTGGGCAACAATTAGAGACTCGTGTTGCTTCTCTAGCTTCTCTAGGATCTATTCAGTTTCTTTATGGATACTCAGTTTGGCAAAGAGACATGAAATTGTCATATTTCACTACTCGGATTGCATTTTTGAGAAAAGATACTCCTTAAAAATCAAGAACTGAGAGTCGTAGAGATTGAGAAAATAGGGAAATACTTAGGCATCACCTCTAACTAGGGAAATTAAAAAAATAAAAATAAATATTTGCATGGATATTGACCAAAGTTAAATATGAAGCTTGAAGGATGGAAGTAAAATTTGATGTCTAAAGCTGAGAAGGAAATTCTCTTGAAAGTAGTAGTCCAAACTTTACTGTATTATGCGATGTTGACTTTTAAAATTCCGATATCTATTTTGTAAAGCTACCGAACAAAAGATTGCTTCTTTTTGGTGAAAGAACAATGATTCGAAAATTGAAATACATTAGAAAAGCTAGAATGTGATGAAAATGAGGAAGGATAGTGGAGGAATGGGCTTCAAAGACCTTATCACTTTTAATAGGGCTATGCTTTTTTTTTGTGGTTCTTTAATAAGGCTATGTTGGGTAAGCAAGCATGGAGAATGATAGAAAATCCTTCGACACTATGGATTCAGCTGTTTAAAGGCTTTACTTTCCCGGCACTGATTTCTGGCATACAAGGAAGCGATATCGACCTTCATGGGGATGATAAAGTTTACTAGTTGGTATAGATGTGATACAATGGTTAGTGGATGATGGAGAATCGATTAGAATACGGAAAGATAAATGATTAAAGCTGAGCACAATTATAAGATCAGCTAATCGAGAGGATCCTCAGCTTGTCGCCGAGTTAATTGACAAGCAGAGCGCCCATGGAAGGTAGAAAAACTTCAAAACATATTTGAAGACAGAATCGCCAATGAAATATTGGCGGTCCTCGTTCCGTCACAGAAGAGAAAGACAGAATCGTTTGGACGGCAACAACATCAGGCACTTATTCAGTTAAAAGCGGGTATAATCTTTTGCGGAAAGCAGACATCAACTTATTTCATAAAGAAGCATCGCCCTCATACCAAAAGTATAGAACTTTGTGGCGCAAGGCGTGGAATATGCAGTCCCTACCAAAAATCAAAGTCTTCATGTGAAATCTATGCCAAAAGGTACTCCCCACAAAGAAGACTTATTCAGATGAAGAATTATACCTGACCCGATGTGCCTTTTGTGCAAAACGAAGTCAGAAACAGCATAACACTTGTTCCTCCTCTATCCCTAGACAACTAAAGTATGGTCAGACCCAAAGATTTGTAAATAAATACAGAGTGAAGGACTTACCAGAATAGATAGATGGCTTCTTGACTACAAGAGCGACTTACTTGAAAAACCTACCCTCGATTCAGTAGCCGAAGTGCCCTGATTTGTCCGGAAAGAGAGGAACGGGGCCATTTTCCGAGCTAAGAAACCAGCTCCACAAGGAGTTGTGGCTGAACCATTTGCAAAGCATGAAAATTTTAAAATCTGGTTTTCATATTAGAAGGTTAACTCAGCAAGAGATCGAACCTCATCTTTGAAATGGGTTCTGCCTGTCTCGAAGTCCCTAATCAACGTTTATGGAGCCTTCAAAGCCGAAACATCTACGGGAGCGATTGTTGGAATATGTAGAGATGCTGATGGAGTATTAATCGGTGGATTCGCCCGCGAGGTTAAGGTGCAATTTGCTCTACATGCTGAAACCCTAGCACTAATAGAGGGAATAGAGCTCGCGAACGCGTGGGAGAAGGAAAGGGGCAAAAGCGTGATAACCGTTGAGTCTGATTGCCTCACTTTAATTCAGACACTTCTGGGTGCAGTTCAAGTACCGTGGGAAGTCATTGTACTTATCAAGAGAGGCCGGGCCACACTTACTTTCTTGCCTCATTTAAGTTTGACCCATTCTTATAAACACCAAAATAAAACTGCGCATTGACTCGTTAAGACCCAACTCCGTCAACTCCTTCTTTGAACTAGATCTCAAGCTTGCCCTCCACCCCCCAACCATCGCTGGATGAAAGCCCATTTGGGTTGTTCTTCTACTTTACTTACTTGAAGTGAAATAAAATGAGGTTTTTTCAACCCAAAAAAAATATATATATATATATATTTCAAATTATTTAATATCTTATTTTGGGATAAGTACAACATGAGTGCCGTAACTTTCAAACGGCGTGTCATAATTTTTTTCGCCTAATTAAATCCCACAAATTTGAAAATTGATCATTTAAGTGACTTGGGTGATTTGTCTCATCAGACTAATGGTGCTGACGCAGACAATTATTATAATTTTTTGTTACTCACTTAAGTACTATAAATTTGTAGTATTTAAGCGCCACAACCTAGTCAGAAAATTTGCCATCATTCTCAACTAGATTTAGCAAGGGCCTTCACGCCCTTGCCCGCGGCCGGTGAGGCTGCCATGGCTCTAGGTGAGGCCTTCGTGGCCTCACCGCGAAGGCTCTTGCTTGCAGCTGGTGATGGCCTCGCCTAGGGCCTTCGCGGCCTCGCCGGCCTCGGTGAGGCCTTTGTAGCTAGCGCACAAAAAGAATAAAAAAATAAAAACTAAAAAATTAAAAAATAATTAAAAAAAAAAGTTTTTACAATGCCAAAAATCCACGTAAGACGATTTATTCAAAATAGCACTCAAATGATGGATTTTATTCCGATGTGGTATTTAAGGGAGCGAAAAAAAAAGGGGTTATGGTACTTAAATAAGCATCGTGCAAAATTTATGAGACTATGCTGTACTTGTACCCTTATTTTGTCTTGCCTTCAAAATGTGATCTTCTAGGCCACTACTTTGTTTGGGCCGTAGTTTCTCATGAGTTTACTCTCCACCAAGTAGAAGTCACCATAACCAGTGGCATATTTCTTTAATGCAGTCTGGTTATTCATCACCTGCTGAGTCTGGAATAATGGAGGATCTGGGGCTCTCTACCACAATGGTGAGTCCCATCATGCATACATGCTACACGTCCTCAATGTATTGCTAGAATGTTTCAGCCATTTCTTTGTTCAGTGAGATTCCGTCCAGAACCTCTATCATTATCATTGCAAATTTCATCCAAACAATGACTTCTTTATCTGTGATTCCATCGGAATAGGGGAATTCATGAGTCATGATTCGGGTTCTCTAATATTGACATTCCTGATTTTTCATGTTACAGTATTCGCTTTTTGGTTCTATATTAACAATAGGAGGGTTGATAGGAGCTTTCGTTAATGGGTGGATGACAGATATGGTGGGTCGCAGACTTGTAAGTCATTCTCTAGCCTTTCCAGCTATTCTTGAATTTGAAATCATACATCTTCAGTGAAGAACTCGAAAAGATCTTACAGAATTCTTGACTGATGCGTTTGTGACGCAGACAATGGGGATTTCACAAACGATTTCAGCTGCAGGATGGCTTTCTATAGCATTTGCCAAGGTTTGTGCTTGTCTATTTGCCACTTCAGAATTCTGCTTCTAGAATGTCGATGACTTGATCCACAAAACTTCAATTCCATTGCCTGCTCTCACGCTTATCAGATAATATATATGCATGCTGAAGAATATCTTGACAAGAAAGGGGTTCGAATGTGAACTTCGGGGAGTTTTTCTGTGATTTTTACTTCATTTCTAGGGGTCACATGCTCCCCCACGACAAATTGGGTTTCAAATTATCCCTTCATCTGGTCAAGGGGTCACCCTGAAAAGGAAAAAAGCTAAATTTTCCTGCTAAATTTTGAAGATTATTTGATCATATTTTATTTTTCTGAGGTTATGTATTCTCTGAAAAGGCCGTGAAGTAGTTAATGATGTGTTTTATCTTACCTTGCAGAATGCATGGTGGCTCAATATCGGAAGACTGTTGAATGGAGTTGGCTATGGGATTATCTGTTACGTGGTAAATGCAGAAACACACAGATTCCCTTTTCTGATTAATTTCTAGAAGACCGTTGGTGATAATTTTGCGGCCAAACAGGTACCTGTGTACATTGCCGAAATAACACCCAAAAGTATCCGGGGAGCATTCACAGCATTAAATCAGGTGAAATATTTTGGGTTACTGTAGAATGTTAATCGTGTCGACTTGATGCATTGCCCGTTAACCTTTGCTTGGTCTTGTTGCAGTTTTTGTTATGCTGTGGCATTTCGTTAGTTTTCTTTGTGGGAACTATTGTTTCCTGGCGTATCTTGGCTTTGATAGGTACTGTCTTCGTTCTCTTCTGCTTTACTTTGTTAGACTGATCTTGAGAAACATCAAAAGGTCACGGTCCATGATTTCATTTTCAGGTTGCAGCCCCTGCCTACTTCAAATTTTTGGTTTATTTTTTATCCCGGAGTCTCCTAGATGGCTGGTAAGTTGTTTATGGAGTGTATCACGTACTCGTGAGGAGCCACATAGATCATTATCATTCTTATGAAACTTTAATTTCGATTGTGGCCATCACTTTTTACTCCATGTGGCATCATTCAATGGTAACAATTTCATGTGTTTATTCATTGGAGACAATTTGGAGACAATTTGAGGGTTGAGTAACCATGACATAGCAGAACATCGATGATTAGTTGATGGGGCAATCTATATTGCACAAGTAGCATGCCGCATGCCGTTGAAGAGTATTTTGTAGCACACCGCAATGTATCACAAGGCATGGAAATCAATTTGAATTGCTTTCGTGTGAAACATATTACCCTGTCGAAATTTTAGACCAAAAATGGGAAGAGTGTTAACGAATTCAATATTTTACCCAAGAATAGCTTCACTCATGACTGAAATTGAAGTCTAGTGGAGATTGTGGGACTGTTCGAGTGAGGACTTTGCATTTTTCATTACAAGGAAGATGATTAGTGTAATTATTGACAGGTAAAAGTCGGTCAAGAAAAGAAGTTTGAAGTCACATTGCAAAGACTACGGGGCAGAAGTGTTGACATTTCCCAGGAAGCGGCAGATATCAGAGTAATTTTTCCATTTCATATGTCAACAGGAGAAAGTTTTCCCTTTTCCTTTTCCTTATTAATATTTTGGTTTGTATTGTCTTACAGGACTATACAGAAACCTTTGAGCGGCAATCGGAGTCTAGAATTCTTGATTTGTTTCAACGAAGATATGCTCACTCCCTCATAGTAAACCTCCCCTTCAAGATATTTGAATTGCTTACCATAGTTTGCTCTCTTTTTTTTCCATGTCCTAATGGTTTCAAAGCTTAGATAGGAGTGGGATTGGTGATGCTTCAACAATTTGGAGGCTCGGATGTATTTCCCTATTATGCAAGCTCTATATTTGAATCAGCTGGTAGAAATCATGCTATAAATTCATTAGTTAATCATAAAGAACAAAGACTAGGTAAACTTAACTTATTATCCTGACAGATTTTTCCAGCAGCATTGGTACCCGAAGCATGGCAATTGTCCAGGTAATAGACTATCGAGAATTGTGCTGGAAGATGAATCTTGTTTGTCGCATTTTCAAGATTCCTCACCTGTTTTGCAGATCCCGGCAACCGCTCTTAGTGTAATCTTGACGGATAAGGCTGGAAGAAGACCGCTTTTACTGGTGACGAAACCAATACATATCGACGTAATCTCCTAAAGTAAGCCACTCATAAGCATAACCAAATCTGACCTTCATTTGCAGGTTTCTTCTGCTGGAATGGGCTTGAGTTGCTTTCTTCTAGGATTCTCATTCTTCATGCAGGTACTCGAACACTAATAATGCCTACTCATTCTTCTTGATCTCATGAAGTGGCCTGGATTTTTGTTTTAATACCTTCCTATGAAACCAGGACCTGCAGTATTGGAAGGAAGTCACTCCCATTTTGGTGTATGTAGGCATTATGGTAAGTCTGTGTAACTTGTTTTTCAAACTTATATGGCTAGCTCTTATGATTAAGGGCATAATGAGTTGCAGCTTAATCCTACTTTACCAGGAAATAATACACTGGAGAGCATACTTCGACAAAAGAATAAAGGATTTTGCATCTAATAGTTATTATTCAATTTTAGAACGTATATGGCAAATGAATTTCTTTGTCCACTCATTGCTCAATCTGTCTAGGACAAGATGGGGAAGAAAAAGAAAAAAAAGTTGGACCACATTTTATTTCTAGCAGGGAAGCAACATTCTAATAATTTTTCTTTACAGTAGTGCTAATTCAGGTCCTCAAACCATATTTCCAGGAGTAGTTGTATTGACGTTACTGACAGATGATTATTGTTGTTAGGGGTATGCTATAGCTTACTCACTTGGCATGGGGGCGTTACCATGGGTTATAATGTCTGAGGTAAATAGATACTTTGAGTCTAACATTGCACTCTCTAATCTCCATTTCAAGATCACATATAGGATCCCACTTGTTCTAATACTCATATTCGCAATAGGTATTCCCATTGAATGTTAAAGGGTCGGCTGGAAGCCTGGTGACCTTCGCAAAGTGGTCCTGTGCTTGGATTGTTAGCTACACTTTCAACTTCATGTTCGAATGGAGCACAGCCGGTAATTAATTCTCCATTTTCTCCTTCTTGTTCTATACTTTTCACCAGCTATGCTTCTCTGGAGCCTATACACATGAACTGACAAATCTCTGTCTTGACTATGCTGCTTTCAGGAACCTTTTTAATTTTCACATGCATATGTGGTTTAACTATTTTATTCACTGCAAAGCTAGTGCCAGAGACCAAGGGGCGAGCATTGGAAGAATTGCAAGCATCACTTGCCCAATTTCAGCAATGATCTGTACTTTATGTTGAAATCTGAATTGGTAGGATGACGCAACCAAGACCAATGTCTGCAACTCTGGCTGGATGTGTGTCTACTTCTATTTTTGGTGCCTAAAAGTCAGTAAATTATTTTTCAGAGGCACCTGTATTATTCTTGATTGCTTAGCTGATACCAAGACATAAGGTTGACATGGATCATCTAAGAATGTGATAATTTATTCCAATAACTACTTTGTAACATATTCCACTCACCCAGGACAGAGGAGGAGAGAATGTGTCAGACAGTCTGATACTTGTTACCTCGTTTTCATATGATAACATCTACTCGAACCGCGATAAAGTGAGTAGCTGATCCAGGATCACTCAAGTACACCGCATGAAACTCATTTTTGCAAAAAAGATGTCAAATGATCTTCATTAATTACTTCAATCACATTTGTGAGAAAGATGCCATTTGAGTACTGACTTTGGCCTGCCTCTTTGTTTCGCATATGCTGTGGAACTTTCGAGGCAATTCTGCTACTTGCTACATTTCTTGATAAATTAGTACACGTCAAGTAAAAGCTACCAGTAACTGTGGCATGTTTTTACAATGCAGAATGCAGACTGGTTATTCTTCACCAGCCGAGTCTGGCATAATGGATAGTAGCGGCAAGGCCTATCATGCATTCGTGCTATATCTCTAGACATGTTCGTCTGTCAATATATTGCAAAATAAGATTTGCTCGAGTGAAATGAAATGCACGAGACTTAGCAGACTGGCTAAAAGTGACATCTCTATTGGTGACAGCAAATGGATAAATGGAAAGTGGATCTCAACTCGTATTGACATTCTCCCCAATCTTTTCATGTTAGAGTACTCGGCTTTTTGTTCGATACAACAGTTGGAGGCCTAATAGCGGCTCTGGTAAACAGGAGGGCAACAGACTTGATTGATCGTAAATGAGTAAGAGATCCTCTTTCCCTCTTGCTCTTGGAATTTCAATGAAGAACCCGACAGATCTCATGGGGATTCTCAAAAGATGTATTTTTTGATGCAGGCAATGTGGCTTTCTCAAATATGTTGCGCTGTTCTCACTTCTTCAGAATTCATCTTCATTGTCGATGACTCAACTAACAGGCTTAATAATCCAAATCGCATTTCCCACCTTTCAGGCTTATCATTTGGGCGAGTTCATTCAGATTTAGTGCTGTTGGATGTTTTTGTGTTACTGCATTTGTGAAATTTGCACCTACAAGCAATCTGTCTGGCTGGTTAAGGGATCATCAGGAAAAGAAAATATTCACTTTGACCTTCTTCCAGCTAAGATGCGAGGAAAATATTCACCACCTATTCTTGTGAATGATCAAACCATGGATTAGGCTATACTGCATTTAATCTACGGAATACTTGTTGGCTGGATATTGGAGGAAGACTGCTGAACGGGCTTGGCATTGGGAATACATGTTACACGGTATATGCAGGAAGATTCGGACTTAATTGTCCTAATAAATGTCTAGAAATTACTTTGTTGCTGAATTAATCAACAGTTGTAATTCCACTTGGATGAACAAATTCTCCAGAATGTATTTTTAAAAAATTGTGAACGAAATCACAGGGACTCCCCTACCGTCTGCTAACGAAGATGACAAACTGGTCTGGACAGGAAAAATATCACGAACCTACTCAATAAAAAGTGGGTATCGACTTAGAGAAGACGAAGATAGACCAAAAAGGGCACATGCATCTTCTTCCTGTCAGAGTCCAAGAGTCCTGTAGTGTGAAATAGGACTGAATAGCTCTCCGAAACTGAAAAATATTTTCAAGGAATCTATGTCAAAGTGCATTGCCTCCAAGAGAAAAGTTACTCGAGGAGGATTTCAATTGACCTGCTCTGTCCCTTTTGTAAGCAGAGCCCTGAACCCAGAACATCTTTCCTCCTTTGTCTATTTACAAATGATATATGGTCAGATCCACAACTGAAGATCCAATATCAAGCCAAAGCCTCATCAGCATCGACCAGTGTCTAGTGAACTACAAAAGTTCCTTAGAAGACTTACCATCTGTCACTACCCCGCCGAGGGATTTTTAAGCATCCCCAAGGGGGTTTGACGAATTTTTAAGCGGGCATGACTGGTTCCTATTGCAAGGTGGGGCTAATTCTTGACACGAGCTCTCCCAAATCCTAGTGAATGCAACTTGATTTTCTCATTTCAAATTCTGACATATGGTTTTTCGTTAGAAGCTGTCACCAACCTCTTATGAGCCGACCAGAGGCCAAGTAAAATAAGGGAGTTTGTTTTACTTCTGCAAACCAAAGACTTGGAACACAGAGACTGGATTACGCTAAAGTGTTATTCAATGTCCAATTTAGTACCTTTTATTTTTACGTGAAAACAGCCATGTAATATTTCACACTTTTTATATTTTCCTAAAACAAGAAAATCTAACCAAAATTAAGCAGAGCAATAATTAAACACGCTATGACGATATAAACACAAATAGAGTGCAATAAGGAAAACCCTGGCCATATCGAGCAAATTTAACATCGCCTTGTTACGGGTTTCCGTAAGCTATTGAACGTGCAATGGAATGCAAATTTCCTAAACTAGATGCTGACAATGAGATATCAAACCGATTAAAATGAAACTAAGCTTGAATTAAGCTAAATACTAGGGTGAAGTTTCTATCTAAATGTAATTTCGATTTTTTAAAATCTTTTTCACTTATCTTTCTTTTGACAAATATGATTTAAAGTCCAAATAGTACTAAATGCATGCAGGGAACGTAATAATCCAAGTACCGTGCTAAGAGTAGAACTAGAGCTCCCTTTATTTTACGGAATTTTCTTTTTGGGAGAACATTTTCCTCCTTTTTCAGCATTTGGATTGCTTAGAAAAATGAGTCAAAGGAAAATATTTTCTGAGTCAACAATCAAAAATCATTTTCCAAAACATGATTGGACATTAGCACTTAGAACAGAGACTCTAAGCTTAGGCACGAGAAACCAACACCCCTTCTTGAGTCTGTGGTAACAAGCTCGGGGCCAGGTTCATCAAGGTTGGCCTCATCAAGGTCAAGCCTAGGTCCAAAGAAGCTAGGTTCAAGACCTTAGTGCTAATGCCAAGTTCGCCCATGCTCGGGCCTAGATCCATAGAGGTCGAGTTTGGGACTTTGATGCTCGGGCCCCTATCCACCAAGGTTAGGCTTGGGACATTCGTGACCATGCCCAGATCCCAAGTGCTCGGGTTAGGCTCCAGTAAGAATGGGTCGGGGTCTATAGAGGTTGGACCCAGGACCCAAGACCTATGCTCGATTCCCTAGCGCCAGGTTTGGTTCCATAGAAGTTGGGCTCAAGACCTTAGTATTTGAGAATAAGTCCATTAAGGTTGGGCTCAGTTCGTAAGGTCGGGTTTGAAACCTTAGTCCACAAGCCTTGGCTCCTCAGTGTTCAGGTTCGAGTTCATCGAGGTCTAGCCCAAGTCCATAAGGTTGGGCTTGGGTTTACATAGGCAAAGCTTGGGATTTTGATGCCTGTGCTTGCGTCCCGAACGCTTAGGCTCGAGTCCATAAAGGTTAGCCCAGGTCCATAAGGGCCAAGGTTAGGACCCTAGTGCCCGTGCTTGGGTCCTCAGCTCCCAAGCTTAGGTTATCAAGGCCAAGCTAGGTTCCATAGAGGTCGAGCTCGGATCCCCATGCCCTTGCTCCCAATGCTCGAGCTCAGTTTTGACGCCTGTTCTTGGGCCTAGGACCCCTGTGCTTGTGCTCGAGTCCCCAATGCTAGAGCCCGGGTCCATATAGGTCAGACCTAGGTCCATAGAGCTCAGGTTTGGAACCTCCATGTTTGTACCTCGTCCTTAGCTCCCAAGCTCAAGTCCTCGGCATTCAAGTCCAGGTCTATCGAGGTTGGCCTAGGAGCTTAGTACCGTTGCTTGTGTCCTTGACACTTGGGCCCAAGTCCATTGGGACAAGGCTTTGGTCCACGAAGGCCAAGCATTGGGATCCCAAGCCTGGCCTCCATGGACTTGGGCCTGCGCGATGGGGATTCGGGCACGACACTAGGGTCTCGTGCTTGGCCCCCATGGACCTGGGCTTGACCTCGATGGACTTGAGCCTAAGCATTGGGGATTTAGGCATCGGCACTAAAGTCCTGAGCTTGGCCTCCATGGATCCAGTCTCGACCTTGATGTATCCAAACACGAGTGCCGAGGATCTGGGCATGAGCATCGAGGTCCCGGGCCCAACTTCTAAGGAGGCCGAATGGTGCATGTCTATTTAGAAATGTAAAAGCAGGTTTTCCTTTCCAAATAATGAAAAATAATTTCCAATTCTTTTTTAGATTTTAGTTGAACACTGACCAATTACTGTCATCTTTCTGAAAATGACCTCTCGGAAAATATTTTCTAGAGTTTATAATTTTTTGTGAAATAAATAGAGTCTAAATATGATGCAAACACGTGACATGACGTGTAAATTATGTAAACATGTAGGGGAGGCCCCGGACCACTTGGGGATTTCGCCAAGGAGTGAAATTAAATCGAGGACTCGTTATCTGGCGGGTCACATGTCGAGATGCCTAGTCCGGGCCTATACTAAATTCCATCACATTCTTCACACGACACCAAATCTTTTAACCCAACTTTTATTAAGAGATGCCAACCTCATGAATAACTCGTACGTATATGATAGCATAAAATAAACAACGCAGCATTACCCAGTTATAATATGTATACATTTTCCACACCATCAAAATCATAAGTGAACATCACTTGAATAGAACGAGTCAAGTTATGAGCCTCTTCTCATAACTTTTGTACAAAAGAATTTCGGGTTCAAAGTTTTTCCAAGGATCTATCCAAGCAAAGGTTGTATTTGATGTCTTTTTCTTCCATTAGTAAAGGTTTTTTTTTTTTTTTTTCCCCCCTAATTCCGTCGAAATTAGATGAGCATAGGGAGACCTTTGTTCTTCAAAGTTTAGTTAAATTTGATTTGAAACCCTTTTTCTAATTGTCTTAAGCCATTTAGCGCAAAGATGAACAACATAAGTTAGATTCAAGAAATCACTAAATTTTTTCAAGCTAATCCCGAAATCTTGGCTTGATCTTAGCTTAGATTCAAGATACTCAAGTTCTATCAGACTGATCACTCATTCATGAGAACCCATTTAAATCAAACTTAGAGATGGAATCCACAATTCAATTGTATAGATGGCTGTGATACATATCTCATACATATATACATATATATACATACATACATTCTTGGCTTGATCTTATCTTAGATTCAAGATACTCAAGTTCTATCAGACTGATCACTCATTCATGAGAACCCATTTAAATCAAACTTAGAGATGGAATCCACAATTCAATTGTATAGATGACTGTGATACATATCTCATACATACATACATACATACATACATACATATATATATATATATATATATATATATATGTATTTATGTATATCCTTTTACTCTCATTTATCTCATGCAAATTTGGAATACTTGAATAGTCGATTCTTTTTTTCTGTTTTCTAAATGATAACAAAGGAATGTCCCATTTATTATGGTTTGGAGTGCATTAATTTGTATTGCAACTTTCGTCTTTCTTCTCTTTTCTTGATAACAAAAGGGGCAAAGCCTGATTTAAACACTTGCATAACAAAGCTTAAATCAGACTGATCTCCTATCAATGAGAGATTAAGCCCATTGGTGGCCTATCTAATGCCAGAATGACATTTACATTGCACGATTGAATGATCCAATTTGCCAACAAATTTGCACATAAACTTCATTTACTTAAAGTAGTAGGAATTTTGACTCGTTGGAAGCGCTTCAACAATTTCCATATTTGAAAGATGATTATGTCGTTGAAATGGTGAGAGATAGTTGGTTTCTAAAGTAGTGCAATCACTACTTATAAGTCCACCTCCACAATATTTTTGGGAATGCTAAGAGCAATTGCCAGCTTGAGGTCCAAAAGAATGCCCAAAAGTTCAACTTTTAACAAAAAGCAGCCTTCTTATCTTATTATTTCCTTAAGAGTAGAGTGAACAATCTATAAGATAACTAAAAGAAAAAGAAAATCGAAATTAGATATCGATTACATTTTATTGTGTATTTAATACACATTAATCATTCGTATAGCTATAAAAATCATTTCTATAAGTAATAATTTTATTAATCTATAAATAGAACATAATTCTAATTATTTATAATTCCATCAACTATATCCTTACCTTAAAATTATTCAATTTTTGCAAATGGCCTACTGATAATGTTCTAAGGCAGGGTTTAAAATATGCAAAATTTAAAAGGGAATGAGAAGCGTTTTGGTAAATGGATTAATTTGTTTTACTAAATTCCTCATTTTTTGACTACTAGTCATTTATGAGTTTTCAAAATTTCCTTCATTTCAATCACAAAGCCTAAGAATATCAGATCTTCTGCCTTGTGATTTTTGTAATTCGAACTACCATGAGATATGTAAAAATCCTTAAATTCCTTTTTTGCGATCATCCTAGCTCGTCAATAATATCCCATTGATAAACTGCCAAAGCTCATCTAATTGCTTCAATTGTTGTACTAACATAGAAATCTAGTTCCTCAATTTCCATATCAACTATCTCCCAAGACATTTAACAAAAATTCTCCCTAAGATCACCAAGATAACCATTTATCTAAATTCCAGAATTCCAAAAGAGTGTCATCATTCGAGGGATCTTCACTTAAGAGTCAACACTTACAACTTCTTAGATCAATAACTTAATCACTGACCTTAAATCATACTTAAGAAAAGCACATATTGAGCAAGCTAATAACACCAACTACATAATTAGTACGACCATACCTACAACTTACTCTTTGAGCTATAATTCCCAATTTCAAAGTTTCAAGCCTAGTATTTCAAACTTAGTTTTCTAAGATCCATTCTCATCTCACTAGAACTCACCAGAGAATCAAAATCCATTCCTCAGAATCCCAATTTCTTGTTTGTATGATCATAACTTTTAATTCAAAATTTACAGCTTATTAAAAGAACCTATCTTACAGCTACGCAATCCAAATTAGCCTTAATACACAAACAATTCAATCTCATTTAAACTCATCATAGTAGACAATGGTATTAATGTGTAGAGAGCCATCACGTATTTTCTTAAATAAATGCATCAATCTTTAATACTATTATTACTCTTATGACTCTAGGAAATATATAACTTAAATTCCTAAATATCGCATCTCCTCAACTATTGTTGGAGGAATTGGACCATACTTGTTTCGCCTTCTCTTGTGGTCGTACTCCTTAAGTGACCTTGTTGGGCCCCACGAAATCATAACCACTCGTTTGGTATTGCAATTTTTGCCACAAACAGACGCAAAAAAGTTAGAAGTCCTACAAGAAGGCTCCGAGCGGCTTGACTCACAATGCGTTTTATGGTTGCTAATACATTGATCCTACCGATTCAGATTTCAACAAAGTGCAAATCAATATGGGCAAGTGATGCTTGTAATTCTTCCAATGCTCACCCCTAGGTCTCTGGCACTAGCTTCGTAGTGAATATAATAGTCAAACCGCAAATGCATGCGAAAATCAGAAAGGTTCTTGAAAGCAGCATAGTCAATGCATAGATTTGTTTGTACATACAGTCGACATAGAACACATGCGGTTCACATATTTAGGCTCCAGAGCAGCATAGTGCGGTGAAAACTACAAAACAAGAAGGAAACAAGAGGAGAATTACTTACCAGGTGCGCTCCATTCGAGCATGAAGTTGAAGGTGTAGGTAACAATCCAAGAACAGGACCACCTGGAGAAGGTCACCATGCTTCCAGCTGACCCTTTAACATTTAGTGGGAATACCTATTGGGAACACGTCCATCAAAATAGATAGTTTTCTAATCCTACACGTGGTCTTGAAATAGAGATTATAGAGTGCAATGTTAGACTGAAGGTATCTATTTACCTCGGACATTATAACCCATGGTAACCCCGCCATGCCTAGTGAGTAAGTTATGGAATACACCTAATTGCAATAATCATCTGTCAGCAACTTCAACACAACTAGTCCTGGAAAGACGGCTGACAACTTAGAAGCAGTAATATTGAATGAAGAGTTCAGCTAACTGTTGCTTCCATGTTGAAAGAGAACGTGGTCAAAACATTTTTCATTTTATTTCCCCATCTTGTCCCAGACATATTAAGAAATGAGCTGAAAAAGAAATTCATTCCAATAGATTTTTCTAAAACTGAACAAATACTATCACGCTCAAAATAATCTTGTTTTTCTTTTGTTGAAGTGTGCTCTGACAATGTATTATTGCCTGGAAAAGTAGAATTGAGCCGCAACTTGTTATGCTCTCAATTATAGGAGCTAGTCGAATAAGAGTTGAAAAACAAGAAAGTAGAAAGTATTTGTTATGGATGCTTACCATAATGCATACATAGGCCAAAATGGGAGTGATTTTCTTCCAATACTGCAGGTCTTGGTGTAACAGCAAGGTATTAAAACAAAGGATCTGGCCACTTGATGACATCAAGAAGAATGAGTAGGCGTAGCTAGTGTTTGAATACCTGCATGAAGAATGAGAATCCCAAAAGAAAGCAACTCAAGCCCATTCCAGCGGATGAAACCTGCAAACGAAGGTCAGATTTGGTTATGCTTATGAGCAACTTTAGAGGCTACGTTAATATGTATTGATTTAGTCACCAATAAAAGTGGTCTTCTTCCAACTTTATCTATCAATATTACACTAAGAGCGCTTGCTAGGATCTGCAAAATAGGTGAGGAATCTTGAAAATGGGACAAATGGAATTATCTTCCAGCACGATTCTTGTTAGTCAATTACCTGGACAACAGCTATGCTTTTGGTACCAATACTATTTGAAAAGTCTGTCGGGATAATAAGTTGAGATTACCAAGTCTTCATTCTTTATGATTAAGCAACGAATTAATAGAGCAATCTTTACTAGCTGATTTAAATATAGTGCTCGCATAATAATCAAACGCATTCACCCCTTCAAATTGTTGTAGCATCATCAATCCGACTCCTATCTAAGCTTTGCAACAATTTGGAAATAGAAGATTAAGAGCAAAAAATGGCAAGCCATTCGAATTTTTTTGGAGAAGGCTTACTATTAGAGAGTGAGCGTATCTTTGTTGAAACAAATCGAGAATCCTAGACTGGGATTGCCATTCAAAAGCTTCTGTATAGTCCCATAAGACAATATGAATGGAAATAGTAGAAAGTGACAGGAAAAGGGAAAATTCTGATATGTTAAATGGAGATTTTACTCTAATTTCTCCTGCTTCTTGGGAAATGTCGACGCTTTTGCTTCGGAGTCTCTGCAATGTGACTTCAAACTCCTTTTCTTGACCGACTTTTGCCTGTCAGTCATTAACTACGCTAATCATCTTCCTCACAATGGATAATGGTGAGCCCTAACTGCAATATTGCTACAAAATTCACTTCATTTTGTGATTTTAGTTTTTTAAACAATTAGTAAACTCTTACAAAAATGATCCATTCACCTCCAGACTTCAATTTCAGTCATGAGTAAAATTTATTTATTGGCATAATACTCAATTCGTCACCACTCTTTCCATCTTCAGTCTTTGGTAAAGTAATGTGTTTGCACATGAGAAACATCTAAAGTGATTTCCATGCCTTATGGTATGTCGCGGTGGGCCAAAAGATTCTCCATGTGGCATGGAGCATTCTACTTGTCCTATTTAAATTGCCCCCTCATCTAATCATTAGAGTTCCATTATGTCATGTGTGGAGAGAATCCCTTGTATTATTTTAAAGATTGACCAAATAATCAAAGGTTACTACTGCGTCTCCTAGTTGTATAGAACCAACTTATAGATGCACAAACCAATGTACAGTTGGTGTCTGGACCAGGAAGATCTAAAGGCCAGCGATGCTTTGATTCAACAAAAGTGCTTCTACAAAATTTGAATAAAATATCGAATGTAAAGGATTTCTAAAGTTAGAAGGACGTGTGTATAAGGTGAACAACTGTGTAGAACTAGAAATCGTTAATATGTTTGGAAGGACCAAAGTGTAGAAGATAAACAGTCAATTCAATATGAAGTATGAAAAGACTGGAGGGAACAATTTTGGAAGCAGCTCCTGCTATAGACAGAGTATAAGATGTGTTTACGTGCTTCTACATTCCTGGATAAAAAGACCCAATCTTCGTCCAAACTAGTTTGAATTCAAATTATCTAGCAACTACTTTTAAGGTCTGGAATCCACAAAAAAGCAAACTGGAGAAGATCATTATAATTTTTCTTTTTTTGTCCAAGCAGTTAGAGAGTCAAACAACTTGTAGAAACAAAAGCCTCTATTTGTGAAAAAGGTTTTGCTTTGCCTAGGAACAGGAGACTAGACGTACCATATTTAGGTCTCGAACACATAAATTGGTCCCAAGGTTCCTTTGACCTCGAGATGGCTTTCAAAGGTTAGTTTGAAGATTGGAAGGCTAATCAAAGTAAAAAACGATGGCTTAGGACTTGGGCGGAAATGAAGAACTTCTATTTTCTGTCCGTCATTCATACTCTCGTGCTTATATACTTATTATCTAAGATGGTTGTATTTCTTGTAATTTG
This sequence comes from Eucalyptus curtisii, assembly GCA_017140595.1. Taxonomy (NCBI): domain Eukaryota; kingdom Viridiplantae; phylum Streptophyta; class Magnoliopsida; order Myrtales; family Myrtaceae; genus Eucalyptus; species Eucalyptus curtisii. The sequence goes on from CM029497.1 coordinate 16,118,957, forward strand.
GGAATAGAGAGTGGTTTATAGTGGAAGTGATGCTTATATATATCAAGTTACTTATTTAGCTTGGTGTAGAAGCAACATCATCTACAGGCTGTAACATCTCTGAAATAGCGGTTCTAGTCTTGGTTTGTGGTTGTTAGTTTAGGAGAGTGGATGTAGGCTAAGTGGAACATCGAACCATTATAAATCTGCTTGGAGTGTCTATAACCTTTTCAACAGTTGCTCAGTTTTTGAAGTGTTATATTTTAGAGCATAACGATCTTATTGGCTAACATCATTGGTGCGTCATTTAGTGAATGCCAATCAATTTCCAAGCTGCCAGCGTTAGACAATATTTATTATATATACTAGAAATGCAGGATAAGTCTTTGTACAATCCATGAACATGGAATGTCATCAAGAGAGGAGGACCACAAGCACCACCACAAAGAATCCTAGTGCCTATGGCTCCCGCAGCATTAGCTGATGTTGCAAAGCCAACTACAGTCCCACCTCCTATAGCCATTTCCGAAGAACAGACAAGACAACTTATCTTGATTGCTAAAGTCATTCACATGCTGTATTGTGCTCTTTCTCCTTCTAAATTTAACAGAGTTTCATTGTGTACAATAACAAAGGTGATATTGGACAGAGTGGAATATGAGGGCACATATCAAGTTAGAGAGACAAAAATAAACATTATACTAGGCAACTACGGAATGTTCACAAGAAGTGAGATGAAAACATCATTCATATGTATATAACAATAAAGCAAACAAGAGAAGTGTAAGATTTTCTCTCTGTGAGTTTTCTAAGTGAGTTCTCCATGAGATATTGTAAGATAATACTTGTGGGTTTGTTTTGGCTTAATCTAAGTGTGGGAAACACTGGAGCATATAAGTGATTGTAACTCTTTGACTCTCCCATTATTTATGGGTTATTTGCTATCGAATCATGTTATTCTAGTATTCTTTATTGTTCATTGTTTATTTCTCTAGTAATTTCCATTGATTTAAGGTTATGGTTACTAGAGTTGATTTGGGGCTTTTGCTTTCCTGATCACTGTATGGAAATTCTATTGTAATTTTGTTTGGAGCAAATTTGAGATTGAGAAGTTCAACGGGAGGAACACCTTTGGGTTGTAGAGTATTAAGATGCATGCCTTGTTAACAACCCAAGGTTTGGCAAATGCAGCATATGGTAAGAATAGATTGCCATAAATGATGAAAAAGATTGATAAGGTGGAGTTGATCAAGAAAGCAAAAGGCATAACCACATAGAATATGTCGGATGAGGTATCGATTGAAGTGGCCAAAAAGAACAATGTCGCAACATTGTGAGCAAAACTTGAGTCACGTTATCTGATGACAGATTTGAACAAACATTTATATATGTTAAAAATGATGTTTTAGTTCTAGATGGTTGAATGCACATCCATCAAAGCTCATTTAGATGAGTTTAACAAACTCATGATGACTTGAAGAACATCAAAGAGGCCTTGCTTGATGAGAATCAAGGTATGATATCATTAGCATCCCTACCAGATTCTTTTGAGCACTTTATGGATTCGCTACTATAGGGGTGCACCACAATCAAAGAGGTAACGCCTACCTTGTTTTATTAGGTTTGGCAAAAGAAGTTACAAGAAGGTAACTTAGCGCAAAATACAACGCAAAATTTGGTTGTCCGATGTAAAGACGAATAAGGAGAGTATGAAGGTAGCATATAGAAGAGTCATTCTAAATTAAGCTCCAATGTTCGAAATCATCGATGTTGTCATTATGATGAGGTAGGACTCTATCGAAGAGTGTCTAAAGTACAAGAGTAAAGGAGTTACGTTAGAGTCTGCAAGTAATGGTAATTTTTGTCACCATAACATGTAATAACTCTAGTGATATCGATGTTGTGTTGACAGTCACCACAAGTTTGTCACGTGATAATTTGATGCTTGACTCTAGATGTTCTTATTATGTGATTTCTCATAGATATTGGTTTACTATCTATTAATGCATTTGGGGGGGGGGGTGTTAATGGGAAGTGATGCTACTTGTAAAGTGGTAAAGATCGGAACAAGTTAAATTAAGATGCACAATGGAGTGGGGAGAACATTGACTAACGCAAGGCATGTACTGAAACTGAGAAAAAAAATCATATCTTTCTGAGTGCTCTTAACAAGTTCTGATATTGCATATCCGCTTAAGGTAGTGTTATAAAAGTCTCTTGAGGTGCACATACTGTGATGCGGGGGAAGATAGACTGCAAGTTATACCTCCTCCAAGGAAGGGAGATCATGTATGTGAGAGCTAATAAATGATTAAATTTTGTTCTGAGGAGTTTAACCAGTTTTGCATAGAAGAATGCATAGTGAAACATTGCAATATTGTCGACACACCAAAGCTGAACGGAGTTATAAAACTAATGAATATAATTATATTAAAGAGAGAGCTCTTTACTCTTTAATGTTGGATTAGATGAAGATTTACGTGCTTAAGCAATAAATGTCACTTGTGAGTAGTGAACAAATCACCATCATTAACAATGGATTGGAAAACTCATGAGGAAATGTGGTTAGGTGAGTCTGTTGATTACATTAGATTGAGAGTATTCGGTTGCTCTGCTTATGCTCATGTAAGTGATGGCGTGCTAAAGCCAAAGGTAACAAAGTGCACATTCCTAGACTATGCACATAGGGTGAGGGATATGAGTTGTGGTGCACGGAGGAAGATTTACCCGATTTTATGTTTAGTAAGAATTTTACCTTTGATGAGTATGCTTTGTTTCAAAAAAGGAGTGAGAGATCAATTATGGAGAAAGATATGAACAATGTTTAGAAATAGGTTGAGCTTTAGGAAGAGCCCAAAGATGTTTAGAGTACAATAGATGTGACAGTGTTTGCAGAGTCGCTATATTCCATAGCAATTAATAGTTGTTTCGAGGTCACAATTGATGAAGCTTCAAGGTAGTTAGTAGAGGTGGATGAGATAGAGTGACAACTATATAGAAATATTGAAATAGATCATTTGAGTGCAATAGAGACAACTTTGTGTATGGACATACAAAGAGAGACGGCTAGAATGTTGCAAGTGACTTGGAGGAGTATGTTGAAAAACGTCAAGGCCCTTCAACATACATTTAAAAATTTGTAGGTAGCCTACTTGTTGCATATTATAAATTATCTAGTTTATCGCTGTGTACTTGGATGGACATAAAGCACTTGTCCCATGCTTCACATGCCAGTACTATTGGTTATTTATGTGATGTCATGGATAATACTAGGCTTGATTTATTACATGCAATTAAGAGAGTGCATATGACTAATCTAAGTGTACATTGTGACGCTATGAAGTGGATCCTCCTAATTTTATTGGGCACAACTGATGTTGAGGTATGTTTGTAGGATGTAGTTCAAGTAGTATGGCAGTAATTAGAATAGTGAACCCAGGTCATGCAGAAACCTGAAAGATGGTCAATTTCTAAGTAGTTACACCTTTGCTTTTGTTATGGTGCGGTATTTGGAAGATGTCGTGTTGAGAGACACATTGACTACAAAAGGGGTTGAAAAGGTAGTGTGGTCTAATAACTTGATTAGTGATGTTGGTGTGGGACATCTGCTTGATGTGGTGTTTGGTAGAAGTCAGAGATATCACTGAAGAATCGAGTTTTTTAGTAATCGAGATTTTTGCGTCAGATATAGCATTTCAAGAGAGGATGTGACTATGAAGAAGTTTCTTGGAATGGTGAATCCTGTAGACATGTGGACCAAGTTCATTCCTCTTAAAAAATTCGAGCTCAACTTAGGCTTGATAGACATCTGTGATGATTGAGCATCTATTTGGGCATTAGGAGAGGTTGATGGATAATGAATACTATGACTTGGCTCAAACATTGAGTCAAGATGGCGATTGATGAGAATATGTCTGTAGGTTGAGCAACTCTCCTAGTAAAGAAATTCTATTTAGTTTACAAGAAACTAGGACACATCAAGCCTAAATGTCTGCTGTGGGAGGAAAAAATATAAGAAAAAGAAGAAAATGCTTAGGCTGCGTTTGGTAGTCGGGATAAAATTCGGGATGTGATATGATTTATCTTATCCTACGTTTGGTGCTCGCTCAAGATAGGATAAAGTCGGATATAAGGGGGATATAGACAGGATAAAATTATCTCACGGGGGAGGTGGGATAAAGATGGATAGGATTTCTAATGTCCATAATAGGAAAGTTATTTTTCTCGAATAAAAAACTTATTGAATTGACAAAATTGAAATTATATTTCAATATAGATAACATTTGAATTCTATTTTAAGAAATTAAAAATAAAAAATAAAAATTTATTTTTAATTAATCTTATTTTAATTTAGATATTCAGCTTTAATTCTATCAATAAACATTCAATCTATAAATTAAATATTTATATTTATATTTATTATATATTTTAGGTATTGTTGTATTTTAGGTATGTTAGTACAATTTACTATTTGATAAATTTTATTAAAGAATGATGAAAGGGGAAAAAAGAAATAATAAAGAAAATAATATAAAAAAAGAGGAAAAATAAAATAAAAATAAATTAATGAATAGTATTACGAGAGATTTTCACTATCTCCATTTATGAAAATTTAGGTTCATTTACAATGATATGCCGTTTATATAAAAAAAAATTACATTATATGATGTGAACATATCCGACTTTAATACTGTGATTCACCAAACAATGGACAAGATACAAAAAAAATCCCAGGATTTCATATCATATCCTATCCAGTCCTATCCCGATTAAAAATCCGAATGACCAAACGTACTTGGAGCGACACAGAGTGCAAACCCAATAGCAATAAAGAAGAAGAGGATGGGAATCTCTATATGATGGCAGACCTCAATTTTGAGGAAAACAAAGGTAGATTCTCTGAAATTTCCTGTGATGAGAGGCATGAAATGCTAAAAGATATGTTCAATGAAATAGGAATGTGTCGAAGAGTGTTGAGCTAAAGAAAGAAATATCTCTGTTAAAGGAACATTAAGCTTTACATAAGGAAGGACTCGAGACTCTGCAGAAGGAAGTTGCTAAATAAAAGCAAAACAAAGAAGGACAATGCTTTTGTTACAAAGGAACTTACTAAAATTCGTAAAAAAAATTTCTTGAGTTTAGAAACTCTTGAGAAGATTTTATCTAGTCAAGTGCCATATTATGAGAAATCTGGATTAGGCTATGAACCTCATGAAAATCGAAATCCTTTCCAAGAAAAAAAAAACTAAAGAAATCTGCCGTGGATATCGATCACATTTTAGAATTCACTTTGTAGAACCAAGAGAAGCCCAATATTTCTCATGCACAAAATGTAATGAACGAGGCCATTTTAACAAAAACTGTCCTAAGAAAGGCAAGAAAATAATTTGCAAATCAGTGCAACTTTATCTTTTGCTTCTAACAAGAAAGCCCCTGAATATATTTGGGTGTCAAAAAAGAAATGAATTGATTCTTGCTTGTAGAAATACAAACAATCCAGGAAGAAAAGGTTAAGATGGTACTTTTACGGTGGATGCTCGTAACATATGACTGGAGACCCTTAACATTATGTAGGCATAATAGCAAACTCATTTTATTTTACACACACTCATCATTCTAAATCTTTTACCGCGTGAACACATCTACATGGTGAATTCAAGGAGTGTTTTATCAACATAAGAAAAGGGGAGATTGTTGAATTTTTTAGGATGGCAAGATAATTCAAAAGTTACTAATAAATGCATTGTATAGAACTAGCCTGCAAATGCATAGTCCAATATGCAGAAGGTGTGTAAAACGGGAACTTTTGAAGGTTGGTGTTGCTCTGCTTCTACAGAATGTGAACAAGATGTTGTACGTAAAGGGTTTCTCAAGCTAGGACCTATGAAAAGGTAAACAAGCTGTAAAACGAGGGATTAGTTAAAGCTTGGATGGACTAACAGATGGTGAATAACCGTATAGAATTGGAAGATATGCTTAAAAATACGAGTAAGTGTCGAACAATGGTTATTCTTTGAGAAGGTTGTATTTCTTGTAATCTAGGCAAATAAAATGTTTGATAGTGTTAGGGGTGTTTTTATCTGTAGTGTTATCTATTGAATTCATGCAGAAGCAACACCTATCTATAGGCTTTAATTCTAGAGATTACTAGTGAATCCCAACCTTGTTTGTGGCCGTAAATATGGAAAAGTGGACGTAGGTCAAGTGAAAGGTTGAATCACTACAAATCTTATTGAAATATTTTTGAACCACTACAAATCTTATTAGAATATTTTCTTTCTCTTCAAACCTTTTTTATTTACTATTTCATAGAAGCATTTGTGTTCGGATAACTGTTTCGCATTCTACATAAGCCTATATGCAAGATTTTTCCACAGGAAGAGTTTTAATTTTCATAAAATATCCGATTCACTCCCTTTTGATTATTGTGTTAGCCTTATCATCATGGTTTCTCAACCATCCAACGGTCCCATCGGATGACAAATTTGGACCTAATTCGTCACCACTGGATGAAGCTACATAGAGTAAAGCGATGGGCTAAAATCTTAGCTAGGGTTTTGAATAAGAATGATAAATGATCACGCCATTGCGTGGCTCCTCAGGAGCACCTGATACAATCCATTAGCAACTCACCAGCCATCTAGGAGACTCCGGGATGAAGAATAAACCGAAAACTTGAAGTACGCAGGGGATTCCACCTGAAAAAGAAATCGTGGACGTTGAGCTTTTAACGTTTCCAAGGTAAATCTAACAAAACAAAGCACAAGAGAACTGAGACAGTAACCTATCAAAGCCAAGATACGCCAGGACACAATAGTTCCCAGAAAGTAAATCAACGAAATGCCACAGCACAACAAAAGCTGCATCAAGACCAAGCGATGTTTGACGAGCAATGCATCAAGTTGACACCATTAACATTTTACAGTGGCCCAGAAAATGTTTCCGTGATTTAATGTCGTGAATGCTCCCCGGATGTGTTTGGGTGTTATCTCGGCAATGTACACAGGTACCTGTTCGGCCACAAAATCATGACCGACGTCTTCAAGAAACCAATTAGGATAAGAAAACTGAACGTTTTTGCATTACCACATAAGTTAGAATCCCAAAGCCAACTCCATTTAATATCCTTCCGGTATCAAGCCACCAAACATTCTGCGAGCTAAGACGAAATACACCGTTATCTGCTTCACAGCCTTTTCAAGGTATCCTTCGGTGCACTTACACATTAACTAATAAACGTGACAGCAGGTAATGGAACTGAACTTTCGTGGGTCAAGCCATCGACAATCTACCAAAGAAAGTTCTGAAGAGGGAAACAGACAGCACGAACCTTGGCAAATGCTATAGAAAGCCATCCTGCAGTGCAAAATATTTGCGAAATCCCCATCATCTGCGTCAGAATGCCACAATTGAGAGCTCAGTGAGATTTTTTCAGGTTCTTCATTAAACATATGTGATCTTCAAATTCAAGAATAGCTGGAAAGGCTAGAGAATGCCTTACCCGTCTACGACCCACCATATCTGTCATCCGCCCATTGACCAAAGATCCTATCATCCCTCCTATTGTTATCATAGAACCAAAAAGCGAGTACTGTAACATGAGAAATCGGGAATATTAATGTTAGAGAACCTGAATCGTGACTCACAAATTCCTTTCATCCAATGGTGTCCCAGATGAAGAAGTCATTAATAGCTAGCCCTTTAGGCAATGAGCTTTCGGCCATCGACCACGCTTTTTAGGAAAAAGTTGTGTTGTAAATAAAAGAAGTGATCCAATAAAATGTATAGAACAAAGAAATAAGTCGGATACTAGATTACTGTGGTTTGATCAGTAGTATAAAATTCCGCAATAAATCAAGCTATACAATGAATATTACAATTATTCTCAAGCACTCAAACACTGTTTTCCAAACCTTAATTGCCCTTAATGATTCACTCAGTATTTAACTCTCACAATTTCTAATGGTAAACTTTTAATCTCATAAAGGATTACATAAATTCTTCACACTAGCCAAATTACTCCGATGAACAAAATAAACTGACATGAAGAACACTTACATTAACAACCCTCTCTTCTCCGGTTCTCAATGGGACACTTCAACCACGATGGCTCTTAACTACTAAGAACCAAGAGTAGTCTCCCACTCTTGCTCACCATCGTGACTTATTGGGGAAAGAAGCTAATCACCAATTTTCTTCTTTTTGTTTATTTTATTTGGACAAATAGTCAAGTGGAAGGCGGAAGAAAGAGTTGATCTCCTCTCTTTCGTGCGCAAAAAGAGAGCCCCACCAGCACGTGACTAATAAACAATTAGGGTACGTTTGATAACATTTTTGTCCAAAAATTGTTCCAGGAAACAGAAATGGAAAAAACTATTTCTGTTCTGGAAAATAATTTTTTAACAGAAGAACGCATTTGGTAAACTTGTTCCTGGAATAGAAAAAGAATAGGAACACGTTTGGTAAACTTGTATGATTTTTTTTATTTCTTTTAAATTTTTAATATTTTTATTTTATTTTTCCTTTTTTCTTTTTTCTTTTCCCTTTTTTCTTTTTCCTTCCTTTTGGTCGGTCGCCGGTCTCGGCCATGGTCGGCGACCGGCTAACGAGGGCTGGCGGCCTTGCCCAGCCACGGTGAGGCTCGCCGGGGCCGGTGATGCTCCGGCGAGGTCGCCGGCCCTCGACGGCATCGTCGTCGAGCCTCGACCAAAGAAAAAAAGAATAAAAGAAGAAGAAAAAAAGAGAAGGAAAAAATATGAAAGAGAAAAATTGTTTCTGGAAGTAATCCTAACAAGAAAACAAGTTTTTTTTTTTTTTATTTATGTTCCAAATTTGTTTCCTAACAAAAAAATAGATTTAACAAAAACGCAAACAAACGCGTTTTTATATTCTTTTTTTAGTTTTAACAAAAAAATAGAAATTGTGTTCATAAACATGGACTAGAAACACAAACAAATAGCCCTTTATTTTCCAAGAAGTCCAACTTGTGGCTAGAAAGAAAAGAGAAAAGCAAAACTGCCGTTTGGAATAAAGTGGCAGACATGTTCTGAGGACATTCCAAGACTTCACGTGTTGTGAAGTACTACTATGAGACGAAAAGAATCCCTCGCTAGGAAAACATCATTTAAAGGATGGACATGGATCGCGAGTGGCCTTCAAGAGGGAATTATCCTTTTCTTTCGTCAGAGTTGGTCAACCCAAGAAATTATGACCCACTTGGATGACTTCTTATAAAGGTCACAGTGCCGAAATTGTTCATATAGTACAACCGCTCTACATCCTCCAATTCGAGTGGGGGTTTTTTTCCGGACTAAAATTCAAAATATATTCTAGTTATTTAAATGAGATTGAAAACAATATTAACAAAGGTTCAGCAAAGAATTCCAATGAACAAAGAATTGACTGAAATTGACAGCAATTCATTGTACTTTCTAGCAATGCACTCGGGACATGTAGCATGTACGCTTGATAGGACTCACCGCTGTTGTAGAGAGCCCTAGATCCTCCACTATGCCCGACTCAGCAGGTGATGAATAACCAGACTGCATTATGGAAATATGCCACTAGTCATGCTAACTTCTGCTCAATGGAGAGTAACATTATGAGAAACTACGACCAAAACAAAGCAGTTGAGAGGGAGATCACATTAAAGAGGTAAGACTAGAAAAAAATAAATTAAATTATCCAAAAATTCGTTTTGCAGACACATCTGTTCTAAAAAATGCAATCCAAATAGTGAAATCTAATAATTCCATGTCTCTTTGCCAAAGTGAGTTTCCAGAACAAACTTAATTGGTCCTAAAGAAGCAACTTGAGTCTTTTAATGTTGTCCGAATTCAGACACCCTTATTTTTGAAAAAATCCAGGGCAGCATAATATCTTGGGTTTATTAAACCATGCGATCCCCGACATGCGCTTCAGCAACACTATTCCCGTTCGCTCCCTACACGCCCCCACCCCCGACAAACAAAAACAACCAGATATTCAACAAGAATTGCAGACATAGATCTTGTTCGTTGCAACATCATACGAATGCCAAAACAAAAACCACCACTATTGAATCAGAATGAAAGTTGCTAAAGACAGACATTGGCCGAGCAATTCCTCTTTCTTTTTCTAACGAAAAATTCGCTCGAGTTTGAAGAACCTGTGACGGGAATACCAAAAAGACAAGAAAAGAAGAAGAAGAGGAAGAAGAAGCAAGACTGCTCAACAGAAAACAGATATGGGTTCTTAGTGATCAAACTACTTGCACGCAGTTAATGAAAGAGTAGATGCACTAATTCTCACAGTGCACCCAGAGACAAAAGAACCGCAAAGGGCAACCGACGTGCTAAAAATGAGGACAGGCGTGATCGAGGGATCACTTGAAGACATGGATTTGCCATAGTTGCCGAGAAGCAGAGATCTTGTTGACAACCCATCTTCTTCTTGGCTCTCTCTCTCCACCTGTCTGTTTTATTTCTCCCGAAGAGCAAGACTTGCTAATGATGAAGGCGGCAAGAGTCAGCTGCCAGTGCATTTAAAGGAGAGAGTGGGTTGGTGTGAGAGAGACAGAGCAGTAGAGAATATTAGGTAGTTTGGAACATAACATACGGGAAAGAACGCTCATTTTCTCCTAAAAGAATAAACTCATTTTCTCCACAAAAAAAAAAAAGGCTTATACGAGATTTTATCTCAAATAAAGATTCAAAATGAAAACTTAGTCATAGATAATGGTCCGAAGTTGCTGGCAACTAAAGGCCTGCACGTTTGTGTTCATTTTTTTTTGTTCATGAACATAATTTTTTTTTTGTTCCGGGGAACAAAAAAAAGAACATAAACGCGTTTATTTGCGTTTTTGATTCCAAATCTATTTTTTTGTTCCCTAACAAAATCGAAATTGGAGCAAACAAGAAAACAAAAAAAAAAACTTATTTCTTTGTTCCCTAACACTTCGAGAAACAATTTTTCTCTCTCCTATTTTTTTCTTCTCTTTCTTTTCTTCTTCTTCCTTTTTCTTTGGCCGGTCACCGGCCTTAGCCATGGCCGGCGACCGGCTGTCGAGGGCCGCTGACCTCGCCGGAGCGTCGCCGGCCCCCGGCGAGGCTTGGCGTCGCGGGCCACCGCCAGTTGGCGTCGCTTGCGGTGGCCCGGCGAGGCTCGGCCTCACCGTGGCTGAGCAAGGAAGAAAAAACAAAAAAACAAACAAGGAAAAAGAAAAAAAGAAAAAAAGAGAAAAGGAAAAAAAAAGGAAAAATAAAAAAGGAAAAAGGAAAAATAAAATAAAAATATTAAAAAATTAAAAGAAACAAAAAAATTATATAAGTTTTTACCAAACGCTGTTCCTATTCTTTTTCTATTCCAGAACAAGTTTTAAAACGCGTTCTTTTTTCGCTCAAAAATCGTTTCTGCCAACAAAATAATTTTTTCTATTTCTATTCACCAAACAATTTTTTAACGAAATGTTACCAAACACACCATAAATCTTCGCTGACTAGTGATTAGACCAAGCGTGATTTTCTCCATTGCAATTTTTTTAAAAATTTTGGATCCTCTTTTCTAATTTTCGTTTTATTTTATTATCTTCCTTTCTTTTCTTCCTTTCTTCATCTTCTCCAAGCCTCCATCTTTTGCATATCTCCTCCTCCGAAGCCCCCTCTCTCGCCGTCGATGCTTTTGACCTCATCTGCCACCACCCTCCACAGCATCTCCATCTTCATTGTCAGATGGAGGATGATTCAAGCACACTAACTATTTCCCTACCTAGGCCGGCTAGGCCGGCAACGGCGTGATTGGCCCAGACACCATCTTACGCCTGCTGTTGAAGAAGGTGGAGCACATGGGTGCTGCTGCCGAGGGCGTACTAACACTCACCATTGGTCCCTAGTGACATTGATGAAGGGACTGAGGAGCTTGATGGTATGACTGCTGGCAATGGCGACGGCGGGGCTATTAGTGGTTGAGTCGGGCTACTCCCGACCGATGATGAACTCTATGAACACGTTCGGTGGGCATACGTGAACCACTAGCACAACATGTGGGTGCAGTTTTTGGCCAGTTGGCTGTTCAAACTTTTTGTTCCCAATCCGGAAAGCCAACAAAATAAAGCAAAGGGGTTCGCCTTTCATTCATTATTGCTCTATGATTTCGTCGCTTCGTTGGAGAATAATTGAATTTGAAGGGACAAATCCTAAATGCCATCAATATTCGTGGGCTTTGGTGTTTTTAGTCCAGAGCATGAGATGAGAATTGAGCAAAATTAACTAAATTGGGGGATTATGCTTGACGATTCGTTCGATGGCAAAATCAACTGCAGCACCTTCGTCCGCCACCAATATCTGGAGTGGTGGAACCGTGCCAGCGCATGACTATGAGAATATAACGATGAAGAAGCTCGATCACAAGACGAGCTCCAATTCCAGAGAAGGAAAAAAAAAAAAAAACTCGATGAAAGGTATTAACTCGAGGCAAGAGATTCAAAATCGTTCGCTTCAATCTGTCGGCAAAGATGAAGGCGAGCATGAGATGAGAAGGACGACCGTCAGTGGATGATCGGACGGCTAGAATTCGGTGAAATGGCAGGAGTCCCCAAAGAGAACGAGAGGCCGGGCTCTTTGATGGGGCGATGGATAGTGGGCTTCATCTTCCTATAAAGGTTCTCTAAACTCGAATGATGGGCCATGCTTATAATTTGATAGGCTTGTTCGAATTGAATTTGATGATTTGGGTTTTCACGGTCCGGTGCGTGGGCTGGGTTGTACCGAAACTAAAGTAGTCGGGCTTCATAGATGGAAACGTGTACTCAATTTATCCAAAAGTCCACCGGATCGTCCTGGGGACAAGACAAATTGGCGTTTACATTAGTGATTTTCTATTAAAATTGATCAAATTGATTCAATTGATAAAATATGAAAGGGTTTAAGACTTAATCTGCAAAATTAAAATGGTTTAAAATTAAATTGACAAAAATGTAATATGTTTAGGGTCTTTTGGATAATTTTCCCAATTTCAAGTATCAAAGTATATATAAACTATTCCAAAATGCAAGGAGCGGATTGTGAAGATACATTATTCGAAATCTGCATATGTGCACTTAATTGCATCTCGGCCATTTGCTTTGGCATTCCACCGTTGAATGGCCCGAATTGCATTGGGTTGTATCCTATATGTACTCTAGTTTATTCGAAGTATCCCAATGGTGTAAGTCCGTCGACTTATTGCACATGCATTATAGTTTATTTCTAGAATGACAGTGCATATATTGTGCTCACATTGTGTGGGTGATGCTACAAGTTTTGTGCAATGGTATGCAATTCTTCCAATAGATTTCTCTAGATAGTACAAATGGAAATTCTTCAAGACTTATAAGGTTTTTTTAGAAACATTATGCTTAGAAAATGAATCTTTTGTACATATAGACTGCATTTAGCGGTTAGGACAAAATTTAGGATATGATAAAATTTATATTATCCAACTTTTGATATCTACTCAAGATAAGATAAAGTCGGATATAAATGGGATATAAGCCGGATAAAATTATCCCATAAGGAGGTAGGATAAAGGTAGATATGATTTTTAATATTTATAATAGGAAAGTTTTTTCTCAAATAAAAAATTCTTAAATTAACAAATTTAAAATATATTTCAATATAAATAATATTTGAATTTTGATATAAGAAATTCAAAATAACATTTTTTCAAAAATTAATCTTATTTTTATTTATATATTTGAATTTAATTTTATCTTATAATATAAAATTCAATATATAGATATATTTATATTTATTATGTATCTTAGGTATTTTAGTATTTTAGGTATATTAATACAATTTTCTATTAATAAAATTTTATTAGAGAAAGATGGAAAAGAAGAAAGAAATAAAAAAAATTAATTAAAAAAGAGAGGAAAATAAAAATAAAGTTGACAAAAGTATTATTAGAGATTTTTACCATCTGTATCTGTAAAATTTGTGATTATTTTATATTGATATGGTGTTTTAACCAAACAATATATATGATACGATGTGAATATATCCAGTTTTATTACTGCAATTATCAAATAGTAAATATGATATAACAAAATCCCATATATATATATATATATATATATATATATATTTCATAACCCATTCTATTCAGTCTTATTATAGTTAGAAATCCTAATGATCAAACATAGCCATAGTGCGTCTATTATACCGTAAAGGTTGCATTGACATAAAAAAAAACGTATGCATAAACTTGGTTATCAATATTATTTTTAAAATGCTAGTCAACAAAAAATGTCATGCCTAAACATTTTTGTTGATGATGAGTATATGATACATATGACTATCTTTGAGAAATTGTTCTTTAAATTATTAATTTTTAACGAAACAAACACATCTTTCGATTTTGATTGGGTTGTATTAGGTTTTCTTCACAATCATTTAAATAAGTCATATGTCTCATGTCATATTAGATTAATAGCATGTATTGCATATAGCTTAGTTTTCATTAAATAAGAGAAAACCCTCGAAAAGATTTGAGTAGAACTTCATGCTAATCAGAAAACATCTTAAGGTTGAATATGTGTTTTTCCTAAGTAACATTGTAGGTGCTTACGTTGCTTCAAGGTAAATAATTCCTCCCTTTCCTTGCAATTTATTTACTACTTTTGATTATTAGATATTACATAAATGGTTACATACCCACGTAACCACCTCATATGTTAGTAACTAGGTTAAAATCAATTCAAGCTAGCTGCTAAATATTTTTTTAAATAAAATAGAAGGTACCAAAAAGGGCGCTAAAGTAATCTAGCACAATCAAGTCCCCAAATTTATACTCTCTAGTTCATAAAAGTAAAATAATTCTTTAAAAACTTTACTTGGGTTTCTAATTGACCCTCGCAAAAATAGATTAATAGCAACTCCTAATTGAAATAATTTGTGTGCTAAGAAATTGAACATAAGTTGTGAATTAGTATGGGCTTGGGAGAGCCCAAACTAAATTTATGCTTAGTAATCTATTGGTAAACTCTTAGGTGGTGCACATCGAGGGAAGGTCGCGACAAGTGACACTTAAGTGATCCAATGAGAACTTTCAATGCTAAAGTGAGTGTGGTACACAACTTTTAACACTTTTAATATCATTCTTCCCTTAATTTTGACACAATTGACCCCACCCTGAACTTGACCAAATGGTGAAACTTTAGAGGACTTACAAGAACCATATGGGATAGCTTAATTAGTCTACTCACTGTTCTTTTTTATTTATTTATAGATACTGTCAATATAAAAACTCTTTTCTCCGTAAAATGTGTCTTATGTCTATCGGAAATGAACCGATTCTCCTCAAAGAATCGTCTCTATAGCAGCATATATATATTTTGGAAAGTGCATTTCAAGTCCATAGCACCGAAATCTCAATACCAGTGAAGAGAGCGTAGTGAGTAAGATTGACAATTTCTATGGTTTGGGAAAGAGGAGATGATGGACACAAAGCAGAAAGTAGGAAGAAGTGTTTTTCTCTTCAGCCCTTTGATCCTTCCCCATAATTTTAGGGGAGGGAGTTGGCGGATATTAATTGAAATCACTGTTCTCCCTCATAAAAGTGAAACCATATTTGAAGGTCATGATGGTAATATGAAGAACATCAGATTTCTCCTGATTAATTACCATTACCACCATCTTCATTCCGTTACTCTCCCTCCTTTCCACACAACCAAAATAACCTCATTTGTTCTCCACCTCCGCTTCCTCACTTCTATTTTATTTCCCCCATTTATTTTCCTGATCAACTTTTTCCCATGTTCCTCTACCAAAGATCAATCTGATCGATATAAAATAAATTATTTCTCTTTGCTGACAAATTTATTTCATCAGCAAAAGAAAAGACAAAAGAAGGTTATCTCATATACGGAGCCACCAGAGGAAAAATACCATAGCACTTTTAAGACAAAACATTTGAGAAACTCTTGAAAGTATTATCTTAAAGATGTGCATGATAACTATTCACTTTCTTCTTCTTCTTTTCATA
Organism: Eucalyptus curtisii; assembly: GCA_017140595.1. Lineage (NCBI taxonomy): Eukaryota > Viridiplantae > Streptophyta > Magnoliopsida > Myrtales > Myrtaceae > Eucalyptus > Eucalyptus curtisii. The sequence goes on from CM029497.1 coordinate 16,134,935, forward strand.
TATTTTTTTTTCTGAAAAATAAATTAGGAATATAAATTTGCTAGTACAAAATTTCATTTTTTTTTTATTTATGGACAAATTTTGCATCTAGAAATGAGTTTGGAACATAAATTAAAAGTAGAAATTTTCTACTTTTCTATTTCTAGAATAAAATAGCAATAAAAATTCTTCTCATCACTCATTTGCTTTCTTCCATGCAATTTCCCATGAGAAGACTAACTTCATCCTCCTCCCCGTGACTCTCCTGTCCTAAACCCCTAGATTTGCTGCCCTCACCCCTTCCAATCCCTTTGCCTCCACCTCTTCCAACGGCGGCTACTACACCTCCACCTCCTTCCCTAAGATCTCTTTTGACATTGGTGGCACCTTCTCCCTCTATTGAGAGGGCACAATAGAAACTCGATACCTTTACTTGGGAAAATCGCCAAGAGGGAGCCAAAATCTAAGCCCGTTAACATATCTAGTTAAACCTATCTTCACTTAAAAATTTAAGCCAATGATTAATAGAAAAACTATGATTTATTAACTACTCCACACCACATCAATTCCCCGGTATGGGCTTCTCTAACACAACTTACATATGTATCATATCTATCTCCCTCTCACATGTTAGCTCCAGTCTTAGATTTTCTTCTCATTAATTTGGATATCTTGTTGCATTAACTTATCTCAACTTGAATCTCCAACGCCCAACTTCATTATTGGTCTCTTTTTCGAGACCGAACCATGAAGTCTGTCATTGAGCCTACGTTGCTACATCGCGTCCACTAGCCTGGAACCGCATTGGTTACAAGATTCCTCCTTGAGATATTCACCAAACACCGATATATATTGGGGGTGGGTTACCAATCAACCATCGACTTTGACTCATTTGTTGGGAGCGTACAACAGAAAGCCAATACCTTTACTTGGGGAGATCGCCAAGAGGGAACCCAAATCCGACCCCATCAACATGTCCAATCGGATCTACCTTCACTCAAAAGCTTAAATCAATGAGTTATAAGCCAATTAGGATATATTAACTATTCCACATGACATCAATTCTCCTACGTATATTAGGAGTGGGTCACCAATGAATCATCAACTCTGATTTCATTTGTTGGGAACATAAAGTAGAAGCATGATACCTTCATCCGGGGAGATTACCAAGAGAGAGTTCAAATCCAAGCCCATCAACATATCTAATTAGAACTATTTTCATTCAAAAGTTTAAGTTAATGAGTTATGGGCTAACTAGGATATATTAACTACTCATACGACATTAATTCTCTGATATGAGACTTCTCTAACATAACTCACATGTGTATCCTAATATCCTCTCTAACAACACCTTCTTCTCTAACTTTCGCCCCTCCTTCTTGAACAATTCCATCATCTATGATTTTTCCAAAATTTTCTCTGCCACCAACAACTTCATTGCCAAGCCCTGCTGCTGCTCCTCCTCCTGGCGTTGCTACTTCCATGGCGAGGACGTCATCATCTTCCAAAATAAGTTCAGGCGCAAGATCAACGTGGGCCTCTTCAAGGACATCCTTAGGATGATATATTGAAGCCACCTAGTTAGCCTCGTGAAGCTGTTCGCCACCTACATCTTTGGCGATAGCATCTTCATGATCTACGAGTTCGTCGACGACACCAGCCTCTCCAATTGCCTACAGAACCCTTAAATGCCCAATTTCATTATCCATGGGACCTAAATGTCGAGGATGCAGTTCGCCACCAACGTCGCGCATGGCCTCGATTACATTCACAATAACATCGGCCTCAACAAGATCCTCATTCATAACCGCATCAAGAGCAGCAGCATCGTCGTGACGCACCTATCATTCAAAGCCAAGATTTTCCATTGGGACTGCCTCGGCTATGTGGCAAGGCGGACGAGAACGACATGTTTCGGGAGTGGACGGGTCCAGCAAAAGGCGGTGGCGAGATCAAGGAGGACAGGGTCGGCAATTTTATGTTGTTATCAAATGAATTTCCAATTTGAAAACAAAAATTTTGTGTCGTTATTAAACATGTTAGAATATACATATCATACTTTGATGCGGAAATTCAAAATAAAACAGCGATCTTTGATCTTCATGATTTTCACAAATAGATGAAGACATACCTTTCTCCATAGCGTTGCACTTGTGATGATCGTTGTAGAAAACCGAAGAACTCGAACCAAAAGATGAAATCCGATTTCTCTCCCTTAACCCACGAAACCTTAATGTATTCAATTGATGGAGGAGAGAATACTAAGTGCTTTTCTGTTATTGTTGTTCATTTTGGGTGGAGAGAGGACCGGACTCTATTTGTACGTTCGTTGAAAAGGTGCCTTCCATCAAAGCGATATACCCTTTCGTTTTATTGGAGTCGCAACTTCTCATAACCAATAATTATTTTATAGCATTTCAATAATTATTAAACCATATAATAAATCATATCATGTGGGCCACAATAATTCTTACATTCTCCCACTTGGCCCATATGATTTTCCTTTCATGGTTTAATAAAGACTATAATGTGCACAATAATATCATGCTATAAAATTTCATTAAATTGGCAATCACATAATAATCACAATTAAGTAAAGAAAACTAATGTGAGTCATAGCGGTTGTATGTCATTAATCGACATAGTCCCTTCTATGTACTACAACTATAGCACTTTACTTAACATGATCCATAAATGAGAAGTACAATAATAGTCCAACCATAATGTTTCTTTAGAAACTATCCTGTTTAACATTAATCTATTTCCATAATGTATACTAAATAGAAAACAGGAAATATCAGAAACACGTAAGTGAGCTCAAAGTGTCAAATACATAAACTTAATACAATCATAATACAAACATTAATGACGTCCAATAATGCCCATCTTTTCAACATGCTCATTAAATGTTTTGGGCGGCAGTCCTTTTGTTAAGGGATCTGCTATCATAATATTGGTGCTAATGTGCTCAATTGACACTCTTTGTTTTTGAACTTCTTCCTTGACAGACAAGTATTTGATCTCCATATGCTTAGCACCCTTAGAATACTTGTCGTTCTTAGAGAAGAAAACTGCTGCAGAGTTATCACAATAAATTTTCAGCGGCTTGGCAATACTGTCGACAATCACAAGCCCTGAAATAAAATTCCGCAGCCATAATCCATGAATAGTGGCCTCAAAGCATGCCACAAATTCAGCTTCCATAGTAGATGCAGCAATAACGGACTGCTTCGCACTCTTCCATGAAATTGCCCCTCCAAATTAAAAGAAACAAGTAACCAAACGTTGATTTTCTTGTATCAACACATCCGGCTAAGTCTGAATCTGAATATCCAATCACCTCGAGATGATCGGATCTTTTATAAGTGAGCATATGATTCTTCGTTCCTTGCAAGTATCTAAGAACTTTCTTTGCAGCTTTCCAATGATCTATTCCAGGATTACTTTGATACTCGCATTCAAAGATTCCGACAAAGAAACCGATGTCCGGTCTGGTACAAGTTTGTGCATACATTAAGCTCCCCACAACAGATGCATAAGGAATATTTTTCATTTCTTCTCGTTCCAATTCACTTTTCGGACATTGCATAAGGCTAAATTTATCACCTTTCTGAATTGGAACTATTCCTGCTGAACATTTACTCATATTGAATCTCTCTAAAATTTTCTCAATGTAGGCTTTCTGAGACAATCCTAATAATCCTTGTGATCTATCACGAAATATTTCTATTCCCCGTCACATATGTTGCCTCTCCCATATCCTTCATTTCAAAATTCTTAGAGAGAAACTTCTTGGTTTCATGTAACAAACCAAGATCATTAGCAAGAAGCAAAATATCATCAACATACGAACTAGAAAAATAAACTTGCTCCCACTAATCTTCATATATATACACCGATCAACGGTGTTTTCCTTAAATCCAAATGAAGTTATGGTATCGTTAAACTTAAGATACCATTGTCGGGAAGCTTGTTTAAGTCCATATATTGATTTCTTTAATTTACATACCATGTGTTTCTTTCCTTTAACTGAAAAGCCTTCGGGTTGGTCCATATAAACCTCTTCTTCTAAATTCCCATTAAGAAAGGCGGTTTTTACATCCATTTGGTGTAACTCCAACTCATAATGAGCTACCAAAGCCATAATGATTCTAAGTGAGTCCTTCTTAGAGACTGGTGAAAATGTCTCTTTATAGTCAATGCCTTCCTTTTGTGTAAAACCCTTTGCAACAAGTCTGGCTTTATGTCGTTCAATATTGCCTTTTGAGTCGCGCTTGGTCTTAAAGACCCATTTACTCCCGACCTTTTTACATCCTTTAGGCAATTCAACAATATCCCAAACTTGATTTTGATGCATGGATTTTAACTCTTCTTACATGGCATTAAACCATTCATTAGAATCTTCACATTCCATGGCTTGGGAAAATGAATCTGGATCATTTCCAATTCCTAAGTCAATTTCTGACTCTTGTAGATAAACCATATAGTCATAAGAAATAGCCGACCTCCTTTCTCTTTGAGATCTTCTTAATGCTATTTCTTGTGACTCAGCTATTGGAGGTTCAATATTGACATCTTCATTATGGAGTGTTTGTTCATTAATTTGTTGTTCTTGATTATTGTTAGGTTGTACTATAATATCGAACAACAACTTTAGAAGATTCGGGTATAGGAACTTCTACCCTTACTTCTTGAATGCAAGCATCACGCATTCTTTCACTCCCACCGATGTCACCATTCTCAATGAACCTAGCATTTCCAGATTCAACAATTCTTGTACTATGATTAGGACAATAAAATTTATACCCTTTGGATTTCTCTCGCATAACCAATGAAATAACCACCGGTCGTTCTTGAATCCAATTTCCTTTCATGTGGATTGTAAATTCTTACTTCGCTTGACAACCCCAAACATGCAGTGTCGTAAACTAGGTTTCCTTCCCGTCCACGCCAAAGGGAGTCTTTGGAACTGCCTTACTAGGAACCCCGTTTAATAAATACATAGAAGTCTTTAAAGCATACATCCACAAAGATAAGGGTAAAGATGAATGACTCATCATACTCCTAACCATTTCCATTAAAGTACGATTACGCCTTTTGCTACACCATTTTGTTGTGGTGTACCTGGCATTGTGTATTGAGCACAAATGCCAAGTGTTTCGAGGAATTTAGCAAATGGACCTGGACATTGTCCCGATTCATTATACTTTCCATAATATTCACCGCCTATCTGATCTTATTATTTTCACCTTTCTATCTAATTGCCTCTCAACCTCTTTAATATACACTTCAAGTGCATTCACGATTGAGACTTATCATGCAATAGATAAATATAACCATAACGTGAAAAATCATCAATAAAGGTTATGAAATAGCTTTCCTTACCAAAAGATGGAACATCAAAAGGACCACATATGTCAAGATGTATAATTTCAAGAAGTTCTTTGCTTCTTGTGGCACCTTTCATAGTATGCTTTGTTTGTTTACCTTTAATACAATCAATACACACTCCAAGGTCAGTAAAATCCAAATTTGGAAGAATTTCATTCTTCACTAATCTTTGCATTCTTTCCTTGGATATATGACCCAAACGTTTATGCCACAAGTAAGCAGAATTTTCATCCACCAAACTTCGTTTAGTGCCAACATTATGATGCAAGGTCATTAATGTCTCAACAAAAGTATTATCAAGTCTAAATTTGTAGAGACCATCACATAAAATTCCAGTTCCAATAAGAGTATCACTCTTAAATAAACTGAAAGATTCAGATCCAAACTTACAATAAAATCCCGCTACATCAAGTCTTGGCAAAGAAACTAAATTGCGAGAAAATGTAGGTACATAAAGGGTTCGAAACAAATCCAAATAATGCCCAAGATATCTAAGATCAAACGATAAGTGCCAATGCCTTCAACTGGAACTTTGTTTCTGTTCCCGTAATCACATAACTTTCATTTGGCTTTATAGTTTGGATCGTAAGAAATCCCTGCATCGTATTTGACACATGAGTGGTGGCACCGAATCAATCCACCAAGTATTATGAGGAACTTCAGTAAAGTTTGATTCAAAACATACTAAAGCACAAGGCTTACCTTTCTTTTCGAACCAAGCCTTACATTTCGCACAATCTTTCTTCAAGTGTCCAATTTTGTTGCAAAAATGACACTTAATAAGATTGTGTTCCTTCTTGTGGATTTGAGAAGCCTTTGAAGAATCATTCAGACATGTAGTCCTTTCTTCTTGCTCCTTCCACCTTTCCTCTTGAAATTCTTTCGAACTTCTTGATGACTTGAGAGATGAACAGAATGAGCTTTTTGATTCTTTATCCTTGTTTCCTCTTGAACTAGCATACTGGCCAATTCATTTACATTTCACTTATCCTTTATAGTGTTGTAATTCATTTGAAATGGCCCATATTGCTCATGAGGCAAGGAATTAAGTATAAACTGTACTAAAAAGTACTCATCCACATTCATTCCCAAAGTCCTTAACTTTGCTGCTAAATTCGTCATCTCAAGTATATGCTCATGCATGGTACGCGAACCATCATATTTCATGGTGGTTAGTGTGCTCATCAATGTACCAGCAAGTGACTTATCAGCAGTTTGAGAACGCTCTTCCACAAATTTCATAAATTCCTTAGCATTGTTAGTCTTGGGAAGAGAAGTCTTTAAGTTGTTTGCAACTGTCATTCGCATGAACATTAAGCTTAATCTGTTCGATCTTTCCCAAGCTTTATGGAAAGACTTTTCATCATTGCTACTTTCATCGAATAGCAAACTGGTTTCTCAGCTTGAAGTGCTAAATCAAGATCCAGGACACCCAAGTGAAATTGGACTTGTTCACTCCAATCAGAAAATTTATCCCATTAAATAAGGGAACAGATGAGGCATGCGAATGGAGTGAAACAGGTACAGATACTGCAAATGTACAAGAAAATACTCATACATTAATGCCTTGAGAATATCACCTAATCAGATTCAAACTAAACTACACATGTACATCATAGTTCTCCTTTGGGCGATCCTATGATATACAAATATATATATAAACCATAATGATGCTAATAACTTTTATTTGGTAATTGTAAATATTTCTTATTAAAATTTATTTGCTATCTTTGGATATACAAACAAATTTAACAAGTCATATTAATTACCAACTATCATGTTCATGAATTATAAGAAAATAATTAACCTTTGGGTTAATCCCTAAGTTCTTATAATAAATGAACTTCAACATACCCATAACTCCAATAATGATATGCAACATATCAATTTCATATATATAGCATCAATTAATCATGGGTAATTGAATAAAACAATTTACAATATTAAAAAATTCAAAAGACTTCAAGATTTGGCCACTTTGGTGACTAACAAACCATTCATAATATGAATTTTTAATATTGTAAAATACAAATATTTACCAAATTTGCACACAAGGACAAAAACTTAATCAAAGCATAAGGGCAAAATCGTAAAATCATAATTTTATAAGGGCAGAACCATAAATTTAATATCCAGGGGCAAAATGATAAATAATCAGCAATGGCAGAATCGTAATTATAAATTAAACAGGGGCATAATTGTAAATAACCATCAAAAGAAGGGCAAAACGGTAATTAGGAGCCGCGGGAGGGGCAAAAGCGTAAAAATGCCACGCGGGACGTCGGGCACGTGCCGAGCACGTGCCTTCGTCCCTCGGCGGGCGCGTGCCCCGCATGCGCGCGTTCGGCACGCAGGCGCGTGCTTGGCACGTGCCTGCCATCCGCCACGTAGTTCCGCGCGCGTGGGCTCCACGCGCCAGCGGTTAGCGCACGCGTGTATCCCACGAGCGCGGCGATTTCGCGCGCTTGACGGCGCGGGCGCATGGGATCCACGCGCCTGCAACCGCAGCTCGCGTGTGGACCCACGCGCCTTCTTCCCCGCGCGACGCAGGCGATTTTCTTCGCCATTTTTCGTCCTTTCATCCCCTGTTTCGCTCTAATTCTTCCATTTTCGACATTTTTTCTCCATGAAAACTTCCATCATTCAGATTTTCTTCGACAGAACCATCCGTAACATTTTGACAACAACAAATAGTACGAACAGGATCGTTTAACGAATCATCAAACATAAATCATAATATTTCTATAAATGGAAAAATCATGAGATCATAAACCATGCTCTGATACCAACTGTTAGAATATACATATCATACTTTGATGCGGAAATTCAAAATAAAACGGCGATCTTTGATCTTCATGATTTTCACAAATAGATGAAGACATACCTTTCTCCATAGCGTTGCACTTGTGATGATCGTTGTAGAAAACCGAAGAACTCGAACCAAAAGATGAAATCCGATTTCTCTCCCTTAACCCACGAAACCTTAATGTATTCAATTGATGGAGGAGAGAATACTAAGTGCTTTTCTGTTATTGTTGTTCATTTTGGGTGGAGAGAGGACCGGACTCTATTTGTACGTTCGTTGAAAATGTGCCTTCCATCAAAGCGATATACCCTTTCGTTTTATTGGAGTCGCAACTTCTCATAACCAATAATTATTTTATAGCATTTCAATAATTATTAAACCATATAATAAATCATATCATGTGGGCCACAATAATTCTTACAAAACACAGTCAAATACTCAGAAAACTCATCTAGGGAATGGAAATAAAATTTTTCTAACTAGAAATTATTCACTGGAATATAATAATTATCATTCACATCCTAAGCATACTTTGTGTCAGTTTCAGCAATTGGTTTCACTTTTTCTAATTATAATGTGAAAAAAAAAAACGAGTGACATCATCTACATAACCCTGGCTGTAACGTAATTCAAACAAGCTAACTGGTTTAACTTTTTTTAATTATAATGAAAAGAAGACGAAGAAGAGAGCAACAGCATCTGCACAACCCCGGCTGTAACGTGATTCAAACAAGTTTAACTGAATCGCACGGCTATGAAGTGGTTAGTGACGGAGATATCGTGACGGTGAAGTAAGGATATCAAGATCAGTAAATTCATTCATTTGTCGCTTGAGACTCATGTTTCGCAAAAATGTAATTGTCCGAGGATGATTGGCCTGGTCAACTCCGGCGGTTTATCAATGGTATTAGAACTTCGACGGCAACTTAGGGGATGTGTCTTTAATTTTACATTACCCATGGATAAGCGGTCATATTAGTAGACAAGCACCACCAAAACTAGCACAATACATTTTAAACCTATACAAAGCATAAGTGAATTTTGCCTAAAGTGAACAATATCTTGTTAGAGGCAAGCTCCCATGAGACCGCCTACTTTTAGTAATATCGGAGTCAGGATGAGATGTTGGACGTTTAATTAGCACCATCCATTTTTAAAGCTATGTAGGCATGGGTAATGTTAAATTAATATCTCGAGTTTGAATTCGGATTTTTGCTAAATCGAATTTGTTAAGAAAAATTTCCCGAGTAGATTTCAAATTAGATGAAGAAGTTTTTTTTTTTGGACTCTTTATAGCCGCAGAAAGGAGGAAATAAAATAAAATAAAATAAAATTAGCAAGGGTTCCTTCTTTTATCTAAAGGAGCCGAATCCTTGCAAGTTATCCATGGTGGGGCCCAAAGTCAAAGTTTTGACTTTGGGCATACAACATAAAAGGGCTAGGGTTTCTTTTAGCCGAAAAAAAAAGGATAGAAGCCCTCTCCACGTCCAAAAAAAGGAGCGCCACTTGAGAGAAGCCGCTGAAGCCAACTAGAGCTGCACGTCCAGCAAGTGTAGAAGCCGACGAGAAGCAGCAACTCAAAATTCAAGAACGCTGCACGGTTCTGATTTTTGGTCGTACGAAAAGAGTATTGCTTGGGCTTGAACACACGGTTATTTTTCGTGTTATGAGTTTACATTATTTATTTATAAACACTTTGAATTTGAAATTAAATCCAGGTGTTGGAAATATTTAAGCGTGTGAACAATTATAAACTCTGATTCTCCAATTATAGTTGATTATTTGCTGCTAGCTTTCCATATGGATGTAGGTACCGATACTCGAATTGAACAACGTAAATCTCCGGTGTCCTTATTAGCTCTTATTTATATCTCTGGTGATTTTGCTTTGACATAAATTGTAAGATCATGTCGTTTTCGCGTATTAAATTCCAACAAGTAAGTTACGATCAATTGTGATGACATCAAGGTAGACTCGATCGCCTAACGAGGGTTGCTGCCTTCAATAACAAAAACATCATTGACCACCCCTCCATAAGTTCTTTTCCAGTTTCTTCCATGGAAAAAGCAAGGAAAGAATGACCAAAGGCAAATTCACTTGACCATAAAATGAAAGCTCCCACTAGCATAACTTCACACTGCGTTCTTCCATCACAGCACACATACTCTTTTCAAGCCGCAAGCTCGGGAGTATATGGAATGGCAATCACATTCAAGTCGTTCTTTCTCTTGACCACAATCCCGAAAGTCTCCGTCATGTCGAGCTCCTCTGGGGCCTTCCCAGTGGGCAGCTTCCAGTCAAAATGATACAAAAACGATGCCAACAGGAGCTCTATGATCGCATAGGCGAATGCAGTGCCAGCGCACGACCTCCTACCGGACCCAAAAGGAAGAAATTGAAAGTCCGTCCCTTTGAAGTCCACCGAGGACTCGAGGAACCTCTCCGGCTCGTACTTCTCTGAGTCGGTCCAGTAATCGGGGTCTCTTCCTAGCGTCAGCGCATTGACGATGATCCGGGAATTCACAGGTACTCTGTACCCATCGATTTCGGCATCTTCAATCGCTTCCCTAGGAATCAAAGGGGCGGGAGGGTGGAGCCTCAGGGTTTCTTTGATGATCGATTTCAAGTACTTGAGCTCATTGAGGTCCGATTCTTCTACATGATGCTTTCCTTTTAGGGCTTGTCTCACCTCGGCCTGTGCCTTGGCCATCACTTTGGGGTTTCGATTTAGTTCCGACATCGTCCACTCCACGGTTACCGATGAACTGTAGCTCCCAGCCGCAAATAATTCCTAGAATTAGAAAATTTTGTAAGTGGAATTTACTTACATTGGAGAGTCTACTATTTTTGCCTGTGTTAATTAGTGAGAGTGTGTGATACCATAAACAATCTCGAAAATAATATCTATACTATATATAAAAATATAGGATAGTCTCCAGTGGTCCCCACAAGTTTTACTTGAAACTCAAAATTTTACCTTTTATTTTTCTAAGTTCAAAATTGCTTTTGAACATTTTAAAAAGCGTGACAATTTGTCCATCAGTTATATTTGACCGCTAGTAACGAGTTGGCAGCAAGAAAGTCAAGGTGGCAATCTGAGTACACATAATGTGTTTTATTGTTACATACGTGGTCATAAAAAATTAAAATAAAAAATTATGTGTGTCAAAAAGATTAAAAATTCAAATAGAAAGTCAAAGAAAATTGTTCAGCGGGAAAGGCCCACCGCTGAACAAAACAGGAGAGGGGGAAAAGCACAGTGGTCAACTCAAATCTGGCACCAAAACCTCGATGGTGGTCGCATCAGTTTTCCGACCGCCACGACGGGCTGCTTGAGGCGTGTGGCCACCATGAGGTGGTCGCAAGCGGCACCAATAGTGGCGCCTCTATAGGCGTATCGTCGGCATATAGGTCCAAGCGTAATTGCATTTTTTTCATGTGCAATCCATATGTAAGAAAACCTCTGAACAATTTAATCTATTTGATTTAATTCAAGGATAATACCAAAAAAATCTTAAATTGGTATACTTTTGATAAATTGACTCAAAACTAATTTTTAAACCACTAAAAACTCCAAATTAGTTTATTTATGACAAATTTATCTTAAACTAATTTTTTAACCACAGAAAATCTAAAACTGATACATTTGTGACAATTTTGCCCTCTGCTAAATTAAATTAATACTACAAAAAATTACAAACTAGTACACTTGTAATCCTAAACTAGTATACCCATCAACTGTCATATGTAATCTAACTTATTAATTTGATGGTAAAATTTAATGGAATCTAACGGAGGGTAAATTTGTTATATGTGTATTAGTTTGGATTTTCCGTGGTATTAACCTATAAATTCATTCATAGAAAAAGGGAAACCCAATTCCAATGTACTTTGAATCAAACTTTCTTTTTGTTTTTCAGAAAAAGAAATTTCATGAGAGTCGTACTTATTGTTGAGATAATTAACTGTGTTACTTAAGCAGTAAAATTTGTTACTTAGGAAAGGTCAACGCAACTATCAGGCCATCTAATTTATCTTTCATTTTGTCTTTAGTTAGTTAAATCTCTCTCGTGATATTACGTTAACTTACATTCGTTTCCTCAAGCAGAGCAAATCTTTGAAATCTCTATATCTTCATGAATGTTCCTCTTCTCTTTTTTTTTCCCACACGTATATGCATATGAATCTCTTTGTAGTGTTTCTTTACGGGAGTTTATCATATGGTATTCACAAAAGCAATAACACCCAATATAATAACAAAACCTGTCACTACCATAAGTTCGATTATCAAGTGGAGTGAAAAAATCAATTCCGGTGTTCAAACACATCAACCAACTCTATATGCATGGTCATATTTGATGAAACACATATTCAAGGTTGGACATATCACTTAACAAATTAATATTGGTGTACCCTAAATTTCTCAATTGCTGATAGCACCGTGTATAATTTTGACCCAAAAAAAGAAGAAGATATAAAAGCCATTACCGTATAAACTCACCAGAATGAGACCTTTAATATCATCGATGGTCAGATGAAACCCGACCACCTTGGACTGCGCAAGTCTCAAGAGCACGTGTCAAGAATATCTTCTCCTCCACCCAACGCATCATCCTCGTTAATTCTCGAGGATCGATCTATTTCCATCTTACGTTCTTCGATGATGCTATCGAAGATCTTGTCCATCTTCCCCACCAACATATCTAGCTTCGATTTCATCCCGTTCAGGTGGGTTAGAATTTTGAGCGACGGAAAAATCTCAGCCACGCCAAAGCCACCAGTCAACGCGACCGACTCTTTAAGCAACGCGATGAATGCCTCTTGTTGCTTGCACCTTCTGCCGACAGCCGCCTTGGAAATTATGCTATTCGAGAAAGCGAAGATTTTCTCGCATAGATTGAAAGGCGAGCAGGACAATGACCGCATGTAGTCAACCAAATCACGCGCCTCCTCTTCTCTAATGGATTTGAAAGACCGGACGCGGGGTGCGCTCAGGAGCTCTGTGACGCAAATCTTGCGCATTTGCCTCCAATATTCGCCGTAGGGCGAGAAGGTCATGTTCGGGTAAATGGCCATCTCCATGAACACGAACGTTGGGCGTTGGGCGAAGGTGAGCTCATGGGTCTTGAGGACTTGTTCCGCCAGTTTAGGATTAGAAACCGTCACGACCGAGAGCTCACCGAGCTGGAGATGGAAGATGGGTCCGTATGTTTTGGCCAGGTCACTCAAGCGAAGGTGAGGTAGTGAGCCAATGAAATGGTGTAAATTCCCAATGAATGGCAGCTTTTTGGGACCCGGTGGGAGATGCTTCGTGGATGAGCTTTTGGTTGCATTTTTACTGGAAAATATTTTGAGAAAGAACAGGAAGAGGAGAGAAGATAGGATAAAAAGAAGCATTGTGGGGGATATTATGAGAGAAACTCTTGGCAAGGCTTTTGTGTGGCAATAGGGGGTGATTACCCTTTATATATATAGTGTTTCTTGCAATGATAGATGACTATATATGTATATCTTTTTCAAATGCAAAATGATGGGTCGTGGCAACGACCTAATTAAATAACTCATTTGATAGTTATCATTACACGATATGCCAAAAGGTTAGTCGAACTTTAAAGTGTTATATTATTTTCTTTAAGGATTTATTTGCCCCGTAATATTGCTAATAGTTACCAGTAAATATCCTCCAAATATAACAAATTCTCAAATGAGAATACTAGATTGCAAGTCTAGTATTTCTTCAAATTCTATCTAGCAAACAATTGAAAAAATGGCTATACTTTTGGAATGAAAACTTGAAAATGATTTCGTATTCATTCATGTTAAAACCTGACATATATATATATATATATATATATATATATATATATATATATATGAAATGTTGCAAAGTAAACTAAGACATCCTTTCGGAAGAAGTTATAAAATGAACAAAGGTATTCATTCGGAAGAAGTTGCAAAATAAACAAATGCAACCCTTCAAGAAAGGTAGCAAACTGAACAAGTATAATTTCCAAAAGTTATCTTGAAAATTCACATATAAAGATTTGGAATAATAAAAATAATAAAAAATAATATTTTTTAATAAATAAAATTCCGAATTTTCATAATTTCCAAAAATACTTAATAAACAAAAAACAACCTTTCAACTAATAAATGTTAATAAGATAATCATGCAAATAAAAATAAAAATAAAGGAGTTAGTGCTAATTAAACAATAGGCATGCAAGCGTGCAAATTGCTAAGTACACCTAATAATCACGCTAAAATCACACAATTATTCACGTATCCACATGCAAATATTGTGGGGTCTGGCTCACACCCCTATATTTTATTTAAACACACTAGAAAAGGCTCACACTTATAAATTAGTCAATCTTCTCTCAAATTTCTTATGTGGGACAACGAAAAACACATTTTGTTTGTTTTACAAACAAACATCCAATACGAGCTAGCTAAAGATTTGCTCACGATGGATATGACTTGACTTGTAATCCCTAAAATCAATCAATTATTACACTTTGTGTGGTAATGATTTGAATATGCTTGAACAAAACTTTATAAACTTGTTACTATGATCTTATTAGTTGAAGGTTGATGTTTATCTAACAATACGCAGTGTGCGGTGCCATGAAGTTTTATTCCAATGACTAGAGGAGTTAGTCGCTTCATGAGAGGCGGCGATAGTCTTTTGACAAATTTCAAATAGAAAACTCCATATGAGGCTACATCCTAAAGATGCATATTGACACATATTAACTGTTTTTTATTTTTTTCTCAGTAGTCACCTATCTAACCTGTTACATAAAGTTAGAATTGAAAACACCGAGTTTTAAATTCAGCGTGCCATGAGAATCACTTGACGTTTTTATTTTATAGGCCAGTTTTTCTTTTGGTCGTAATTTTTATAGGCCAGTTCAAGACTCAAGTTACTCATCAGTTCATGTAGGTATTGTGAAAAATCTATCACAGTCATGCTTAAATATAAATAATTACATAATACCTTATTAATTCAGGCAAAATCATGAGGTAACTTGAGAAGGAAGCTGCCGGTGCAGTTGAGGTGTTGTAAGTAATAGATCTACATAAGGTCCCTCAAAAAATCATTTCATCTGCGTATCTGTCTACGCATCCTGTTACATATCTCATCTATCTCACCTTGCAGCTCGTCGGCGCTCAAGCCAACATGGGCGGCCGTCGCCGCGCGACGCATTGAACTTTTCCAGTCCTCTAGGTTTTGGTCTTCTTTGATGTCTGTCTTGGGCTTTATTGATACGTCCTGGTGCGCCTTACTTTTTTGGCTGTTGTGTTGTCACCTTCCTTTTGGCTTTCGCTCATGTATCTTTGCAATTTCTGTACTTATTAAATTATCAATATTTTCTCCACCAAAAAAATATTATCCATATTTGGTTAGCCGTAATTTCATCACACCATGCGATATTTCCTCTTAAGTAGATGAATTATTGTATATAATAATTTTATTCATATTCCTATGATTAGGATAATCTGTTTTGGGATGGGTAGGTTCCAGAACTGAAATTTGGAAATTGCCTTGTTATGATCGATTCTCAGTTTTTGGTGGAACCTACCCTGTTTTGCAATCTAGTTCTAAGGCCTATCCAAGAACCTATTTTCTATTACGAGAATATGAAAGTCAAAAGAAACATCATGATCATCTTAATTTATTTTAACTTGAGATTTGCCCTCAATAAGTTTCTTAAGTAGAGACATTAGGTAGAATTAGCTACGACGAAAATACCTACAACATCAATTTAAACATTAACTTATAGTTGTTTAATGAAATGTTCACATTCTCTTCACTTCCCTTCTTCTTTTTTTTTTTTTTTTTTTTTGTGTAAATCGGAGCGCATATAATGCACATATCTCATCACATTTCTTTCTCAATAGATAGATTACGTACCACGCGCTACCAGCTATTAACATTTTCTTTTATGATTTTAGTAAGGGTGCTCATCCGACGGAAGCAATGGGGATCCAAGTTTTCAATATTAGAAGTCTGGACGTCACTCCAATATTTGTCAGAAGTGGGCTTGAAATAGCTGGCGACCATTCTAGCTCTTAACCCATTCCTTTCCTTTTAAAATTTTGACCTGCACAGGGCGGAACGTATCCCTGACTTGAGAGGGAATCGCGCATGGCACGTGTTGGTCAGCTTCAGTCCCGGCGCTCTTGATGAGGACCCAAGTCAACCATCAGAAGGTTCTCTGTGAAGTTATGCATAGGAGAAACCAAATCAAAGTCCTTACTCAAAGGTTGTGGCTCGACTTGAAAGGCTTTTCAAATTTGAATTTTACTAGCATAATAATATTTTGATTATTGTGAATAACAGTTTATTATAAACCATAAATTCTTGAAATAATAGATGATAATACTTTATAATTATTTATAATTTAATTTTTTATATTTCAAAATACTGTTATTACGACAGTTGATTAAAAATCGTCATCCTATCATTTTTCTTTCGAATCCTTGCGCATGATTGCCGCTTATGCAGACAATTTTGAGCTTGCGTGTCCTCGGTAAATGCAGCAAAGATAGTGCCGAGAAAGTGGGGAGCAGTGGAAAGAAGTTTTACTTTAGTTATCCTGCACGGCGTGTATTTCTCAAGTACTTGTTTCGGGAGGACCGCTGGAAAGCGCCAGGTCATGGGCTTGGTGTCGCTTCTGCGCAACTACAAGCGAAGTACAATGAGTTGCGTTGCCTCAAAGAAAAGATGGAGAAAAATTAGAGAGATCGTCAAGCTGCAATATCCGCCTATAAATTGCCAACCTTTAATTGCTGGGACATTTAAAATGTCAACATGGCGTGCTAGATGCTGACAATACAACTACTCTTGTTTTTGTTTAACATGACATGCTAAGCTCGAGGCAGTTGTTTACTTTTGTGTGATTGATGTTCAATCCTCATGCGTCAGAGTGAAAAAAGATAGACGTACTAGAGAAGCAAATTAGAATGATGGAAGCAACAATTTAAAATTTTCATTTGAAAAATCACCATTACTATGGGGGCGAATCGAAGTTCATGCCTTAATCACCAAAGCCCCAGATACACCATTTGCCACAATGCTTCAGCCCGTGTTTGGCTTGGTCCTCCCTTGTTTTCTCTTTCTGTTCACGCTGATCGGAATCTTCAATGCAAATGCTGCGGAAAACTCCAATGATAGGTTGAAGTCGCCTCCGGGGCCGTAGAAATTGCGGCTTGTATGCACCAGTTAATGGGCCCCGGGCTGCCACACAATAAACTGAACAACCTGGCAAAATCTATGGACCCAACTACCGCCTAAAATCGGCGAGCTCACGGTCATGGTTCTTACGACTCCTCAAGTTGTTGGAGAGGTCGTAAAGAAGCAAGAGCTCATATTCGCTCAAAAGCCACTTTCCATCTCGGGAGGTAATGGCCTACGAGGATTAGAGCTTCATCTTCGCTCCTTACGGAGACTACTGGCGGCCACTCTTGTGGCACCATTTTGACTTGACAACTACCTAATGGGCAAAGTCCTGAAGAACCTTGACATGACTGAGGCTTTTGCAGCAACGATTGAGAAAGAATGATTTGTATGTGATTTATACCCCTCATTTTGCAGCATCAATTGAGAAAGATCATCTGCCTTATGATTTTTGTAAATCAAATTCTCAGGAGATCTGTAAAAATCCTTAAATTCCTTTTTGCAATCACCCTAGCTCCTCAA
Source organism: Eucalyptus curtisii (assembly GCA_017140595.1). Lineage (NCBI taxonomy): Eukaryota > Viridiplantae > Streptophyta > Magnoliopsida > Myrtales > Myrtaceae > Eucalyptus > Eucalyptus curtisii. The sequence goes on from CM029497.1 coordinate 16,152,817, forward strand.
TAATATCCCATCATAAATCGCCAAAGCTAATCTAATTGCTTCAATTTTTGAACTAACATAGAAATCTAGTTCCTCAATTTCCATATCAACTATCTCCCAAGACATTTAACAAAAATTCTCCCTAAGATCACCAAAATAACTATCTATCTAAATTCCAGAATTCTAAAAGAGTGTCGTCATTCAAAGGATCTTCACTTAAGATTTAACACTTACAAACTTCTTAGATCAATAACTTAACTACTCACCTTAAATCATACTTAAGAAAAGCACATCTTAAGCAAGCTAATAACACCAATTACATAATTAGTAAGACCATACCTATAACTTACTCTTTGAACTATAACTCCCAATTTAAAGTTTCAAGCTTAGTATTTCAAACTTAGTTTTCTAAGATCCGTTCTCATCTCACTAGAACTCCCCCCTAAAGATTCAAATACCTCACTGGGAGACCTTCTATTTTGTACATATTACTAGAAAATCGTAACCCATTCCTCAGAATCCCAATTTCTTGTTTGTATGATCGTAACTTTTTATTAAAAATTGACAGCTTATTCGAAAGAACCTATCTTACAGCTATGCAATCCAAATTAGCCTTAATATACGAACAACTTAATATGATTTAAACTCATCATAGTAGACAATGGTATTAAATGTGTAGAGAGCCATCACGTATTTTCTTAAATAAATGCATCAATCTTTAGTACTATTATCACTCTTATGATTCTAGGAATGAGAAAATTGTCCAAAAAGTCTTAAACCTATTGTACATTTGCTAATTCAGTCCTAAACCCTATAATTTTGCTAATTCAGTCATAGACATTTTCACTTTTTGCTAATTAAGTCAATTCGACTAATTTTGGTTAGAAAATGTTGACGTGGATCTTTGGTGGGGACCGTCAGCGCTCACGTAGACAAATCTGAATAATATTTTAATATTTTTGAACAATATTTTGCCGGTGGCAAAAGGAAAAGCAAAAAGCCAACAAGAAAAGAAAGAAAAAAATCAAAAAATTATTAATATATAGTTCAAATTTGTCTAGTCAACGCCATTGGTCCTACATGTCACTGTTGACATCCAAGTCAGTATTTTCCGGCCAAAACTAGCCGGATGGATTCAATTAGTAAGAAGCGAAAATGTTAGGACTAAATTGATAAAATTAAAAAATTTTATGACTGAGTTAGTAAAAGTGCAAAATGTTTCGAACATTTTGGACAATTTTCCCGTCTAGGAATTATAACTTAAATTCCTAAATATCGCATCATCTCAACTATTGTTGGAGGAATCGTACCATACTCGTTCCGCATTCTCAATGTCTCATGTCGTCGCACTCCTTAAGTGACCTTGTTGGGCCCCACAAAAACATAACCGCCTGTCTGGTATTGCAATTTATGCCACAAATAGGCACAAAAAAGTTAAAAGTCCTACAAGAAGGCTTCAGGCAGCCTAACTCACAATGCGTTTTGTGGTTACCAACACATTGACCCACCCGATTCAGATTTCAACAAAGTACAAATTAATGCAGGATATGGGCAAGTGATGCTTGTAATTCTTCCAATGCTCGCCCCTTGGTCTCCAGCACTAGCTTCGCAGTGAATACAATAGTCAAAACGCAAACGCATGCGAAAATCAGAAAGGTTCCTGAAAGCAGCATAGTCAATGCATAGATTTGTTAGTACATACAGCCGACATAGAACACATGCGGTTCAAGTATTTAGGCTCCAGAGAAGCATAGCATGGTGAAAACTACAAAACAAGAAGGGAACAAAAGGAGAATTACTTACCAGGTGCACTCCATTCGAGCATGAAGTTGAAGGTGTAGGTAACAATCCAAGAACAGGACCACCTGGAGAAGGTCACCACGCTTCCAGCTGACCCTTTAACATTTATTGGGAATACCTATTGGGAACACTTCCATCAGAATATATAGTTTTCTAATCCTATACGTGGCCTTGAAATAGAGATTATAGAGTGCAATGTTAGATTGAAGGTATCTATTTACCTCGGACATTATAACCCACGGTAACCCTGCCATGCCTAGTGAGTAAGTTATGGAATACACCTAATTGCAATAATCATCTGTTTAGCAACTTCAACACAACTAGTCCCGGAAAGACAGCTGGCAACTTTGAAGCAGTAATATTGACTGAAGAATTCAGCTAACTGTTGCTTCCATGTTGAAAGAGAACGTGGTCAAAACATTTTTCATTTTCTTTCCCCATCTTGTCCCAGACAGATTAAGAAATGAGTTGAAAAAGAAATTCATTCCAATAGATTTTTCTAAAACTGAACAAAAACTATCAGGCTCAAAATAATCTTGTTTCTCTTTTGTTGAAGTGTGCTCTGACAATGTGTTATTGCCTGGAAAAGTAGAATTGAGCCGCAACTTGTTATGCTCTCAATTATAGGATAAGAGTTGAAAAACAAGAATGTAGAAAGTATTTGTTATGGATGCTTACCATAATGCATACATAGGCCAAAATGGGAGTGACTTTCTTCCAATACTGTAGGTCCTGGTTTAACAGCCAGGTATCAAAACAAAGGATCTGGCCACTTAATGACATCAAGAAGAATGAGTAGGCTTAGCTAATGTTTGAATACCTACATGAAGAATGAGAATCCCAGAAGAAAGCAACTCAAGCCCATTCCAGCGGATGAAACCTGCAAACGTAGGTCAGATTTGGTTATGCTTATGAGCAACTTTAGAGGCTACATCAATATGTATTGATTTAGTCACCAATAAAAGTGGTCTTCTTCCAACTTTATCTGTCAAGATTACAATAAGAGCGCTTGCTAGGATCTGCAAAACAGGTGAGGGATCTTGAAAATGGGACAAACGAAATTATCTTCCAGCACGATTCTTGTTAGTCAATTACCTGGACAAGAGCTATGCTTTTGGTACCAATACTGCTTGAAAAGTCTGTCGGGATAATAAGTTGAGATTACCAAGTCTTCATTCTTTATGATTAAGCAATGAATTAATAGTGCAATCTTTACCAGCTGATTTAAATATAGCGCTCGCATAATAATCAAACGCATTCACCCCTTCAAATTGTTGTAGCATCATCAATCCGACTCCTATCTAAGCTTTGCAAACATTTGGAAATAGAAGATTAAGAGCAAAAAATGGCAAGCCATTCGAATATTTTTTTGGGAAGGCTTACTATTAGGGAGTGAGCATATCTTTGTTGAAACAAATCGAGAATCCTAGGCTGGGATTGCCATTCAAAAGTTTCTGTATAGTCCTGTAAGACAATATGAATGGAAATATTAGAAAGTGATAGGAAAAGGGAAAATTCTGATTTTACTCTGATTTCTCTTGCTTCTTGGGAAATGTCAACGCTTTTGCCTCGGAGTCTCTGCAATGTGACTTCAAACTCCTTTTCTTGACCGACTTTTGCCTGTCAGTCATTAACTACGCTAATAATCTTCCTCGCAATGGATAATGGTGAGCCCTAACTGCAATATTGCTACAAAATTCACTTCATTTTGTGATTTTAGTTTTTTTAAACAATTAGTAAACTCTTACAAAAATGATCCATTCACCTCTAGACATCAATTTCAGTCATGAGTAAAATTTATTTATCGGCATAATACTCAGTTCGTCACCACTCTTCCCATCTTTAGTCTTTGGTAATAATGTGTTTGCGCATGAGAAACATCTAAAGTGATTTCCACGCCTTGTGGTATGTCGCGGTGGGCTAAAAGATTCTCCACATGGCATGCAGCATTCTACTTGTGCTATTTAAATTTCCCCCTCATCTAATCATTAGAGTTCCATTATGTCATGTGTGGAGAGAATCCCTTGTATTATTTTAAAGATTGACCAAATAATCAAAGGTTACTATTGCGCCTCCTAGTTGTATAGAACCAACTTATAGATGCACAAACCAATTTACAGTTGGTGTCTAGACCAGGTGTTGGAGAAAACTTCCTTGAGTGTTTTGAAGTTGACAAAACGTTTCCATCAGTCTAGTCTGAAGACTTGCAGACTCTTCCATCAAAGTCTGAAGACTCCGGACTGCCAGACTCAAGACTCAAAGTCTATCCTCATTGACAGTTTCTAGACCGTCGAAGAAGGCTTATCCAGAACTGGATGTTTCGTTAAGGATTTGACTTTATCGACTAGAGAAGATCTCTTGGCTGGATATAGCATGTCGAAATCCATTATTCAAATCAAGATTGATTTAGGGATTTTGGATCCGTTGATTGGCGAAGTATACTTGGAAGGTTCTACTTACGGAAACCTAGATCCTGTTTGTATGGATGAGCAGGATTGATGGGCTATCGTCATGTTCCTTAAATAGCTCGAAGATCTTCCTATTTGATTATGTCCAATGGGTAGATTGGAAGAATTCCTTTGGTAAGTGCCAACGGGTATGATGGCATAAAGGAGTATATAAGGAAGACGTTCCAGTTGTTCGAGTGTGTGCGCGATAGAAGAATTCCAAAGTCGAAGCTCCTTGTTCTTAGTCAATTAAACCGTTGAGCGAAATCTTGTACACAAAAGAGAGTCTATATCTTTGAGAGACCTTGAGGAAGTGTAGTAGAGTCTCTACACTGTGGAATCAAGGAAGAGCTTTACTGTAACAACTCTTTTGTTCATAGTGAAATCCAGCCGGTGGGCTGTCAGTGCGGAAGAGTGGACGTAGGCTTGGATTAAGCCGAACCACTATAAACTCTGTTCATATTCTCTTCCCTACGCTCGTTTTCTTTGATCGTAATTCGTTTTGTTTACAAGAGACGAATCTCCCTTTCATAATCTATTGCTGATTTGAGTTGCATACTTCACCAAGGGAAATTTGTTTTTACACCTATTCACCCCCCTCTAGGTGTTTATACTAGCTTTCACACCAGGAAGATCTAAAGGCCAGCAATGCTTTGATTCAACAAATCTGCTTCTACAAAATTTGAATAAAAAATGGAATGTAAAGGGTTTCTAAAGTTAGATGGACCTGTGTATAAGATGAACAACTGTGTAGAACTAGAAATTGTTAATATGTTTGGAAGGACCAAAGTGTAGAAGGTAAACAGTCAATTCAATATGAAGTATGAAAAGACTGGAGGGAACGGTTGTGGAAGCAGCTCCTGCTATAGATAGAGTATAAGATGTGTTTACGTGCTTCTACATTCCTAGATAAAAAGACCCAATCTTCTTCCAAACTAGTTTGAATTCAAATTATCTAGCAACCACTTTTAAGGTATGGAATCCACAAAAAGCAAACTAGAGATGATCATTATAGTTTTTTTTGTCCAAGCAGTTAGAGTGTCAAACAACCTGTAGAAGCAAAAGCCTTTATTTGTGAAAAAGTTTTGCTTTGCCTAGGAACAGGAGACTAGACGTACCATATTTAGGTCTCGAACACATAAATTGGTCCCAAGGTTCCTTTGACCTCGAGATGGCTTTCAAAGGTTAGTTTGAAGAATGGAAGGCTAATCAAAGTAAAAAAGGATGGCTTAGGACTTGGGTCGAAATGAAGAACTTCTATTTTCTATCCGTCATTCATACTCTCGTGCTTATATACTTATAATCTAAGATGGTTGTATTTCTTGTAATTGGGGAATAGAGAGTGGTTTATAGTGGAAGTGGTGCTTATATATATCGAGCTACTTATTTAGCTTGGTGTAGAAGCAACATCATCTATAGGTTGAACATCTCTAGAATAGCGGTTCTAGTCTTGGTTTATGGTTGTTAGTTTAGGAGAGTGGATGTAGGCTAAAATAAACATTATACTAGGCAACTACGGAATGTTCACAAGAAGTGAGATGAAAACATCATTCATATGTATATAACAGTATAGCAAACAAGAAAAGTGTAAGATTTTCTCTGAGTGAGTTTTCTAAGTGAATTCTCCATGAGATATTGTAAGATAATACTTGTGGGTTTGTTTCGGCTTAATCTAAGTGTGGGAAACACTGGAGCATATAAGTGATTGTAACTCTTTGATTCTCCCATTATTTATGGGTTACTTGCTATTAAGTCTCCCCATGGAGAAGGTATTGACACTTGGATAGAACCATGTTATTCTAGTATTCTTTATTGTTCATCGTTTATTTCTCTAGTAATTTCACATTGATTTAATTACAGGATCCATTAGTTTTTTCGTATTACATTACAACAATTGGTATTAGGGCTAAGGTTATGGTTACTAGAGTTGATTTGGGGCTTTTGCTTTTTTGATCACTGTATGGAAATTCTATTGTTGTAATTTTGTTTGGAGCAAATTGGAGATTAAGAAGTTCAACGGGAGGAACACCTTTGGGTTGTAGAGTATTAAGATGCATGCCTTGTTAACAACCCAAGGTTTGGCGAAGGCAGCATATGGTAAGAATAGATTGCCAAAAATGATGAAAAAGACTGATAAGGTGGAGTTGATCAAGAAAGCAAAAGGCATAACCACATAGAATATGTCTGATGAGGTCTCGATTGAAGTGGCCAAAAAGAATAATGCCGCAGCATTGTGAGCAAAACTTGAGTCACTTTATCTAATGACAGATTTGAAGAAACATTTATATATGTTAAAAATGATGTTTTAGTTCTAGATGGTTGAAGGCACATCCATCAAAGCCCATTTAGATGAGTTTAACAAACTCATGATGACTTGAAGAACATCAAAGAGGCCTTGCTTGATGAGAATCAAGGTATGATATCATTAGCATCCCTACCAGATTCTTTTGAGCACTTTAGGGATTCGTTGCTATAGGGGTGCACGACAATTATTTTCAAAGAGGTAACGCCTACCTTGTTTTATTAGGTTTGGCAAAAGAAGTTACAAGAAGGTGACTTAGCGCAAAATACGATGCAAAATTTGGTTATCCGATGTAAAGCCAAATAAGGAGAGTATGAAGGTAGCAGATAGAAGAGTCATTCTAAATTAAGGTCCAATGTTCGAAATCATCGATGTTGTCATTATGATGAGGTAGGACACTATCGAAGAGAGTGTCTAAAGTACAAGAGTAAAGGAGTTACGTTAGAGTCTGTAGGCAATGGTAATTTTTGTCACCATAACATGTAATAACTCTAGTGATATCGATGTTTTGTTGATAGTCACCACAAGTTCATCAGGTGATAATTTGATGCTTGACTCTAGATGTTCTTATTATGTGATTTCTCGTAGATATTGGTTTACTATCTATTAATCCATTTGGGGGGGGGGGTGGTAATGTGTTTATGGGAAGTGATGCTACTTGTAAAGTGGTAAAGATCAGAACAAGTTAAATTAAGATGCACAATGGAGTGGGGAGAACGTTGACTAACGCAAGGCATCTACTGAAACTGAGAAAAAAAAAATCATATCTTGCTAAGTGCTCTTTGCAAGTTCTGATATTGCATATCCGCTTAAGGTAGTGTTATATAAGTCTCTTGAGGTGTGCATACTATGATGCGAGGGAAGATAGACCGCAAGTTATACCTCCTCCAAGGAAGGGAGATCATGTATGTGAGAGCTAATAAATTATTAAATTTTGTTCTGAGGAGTTTAACTAGTTTTGCATAGAAGAAGGCATAGTGAAACATTGCACTATTGTCGACACACCAGAGCTGAACGGAGTTATAAAACTAATGAATATAATTATATTAGAGAGAGAGAGAGAGAGAGAGAGAGAGAGAGAGAGAGAGAGAGAGCTCTTTACTCTTTAATGTTGGATTAGATGAAGATTTTTGTGCTTAAGCAATAAATGTCACTTGTGAGTATTGAACAAATCACCATCATTAACAATGGATTGGAAAACTCATGAGGAAATGTGGTTAGGTGAGTCTGTTGATTACCTTAGATTGAGAGTACTATTGGTTATTTATGTGATGTCATGGATAATACTAGGCTTGATTTATTACATGCAATTAAGAGAATGCATACGACTAATCTAAGTGTACATTGTGACGCTATGAAGTGGATTCTCCTAATTTTATTGGGGACAACTGATGTTGAGGTATGTTTTGTAGGAGGTAGTTCAAGTAGTATGGCAGTAATTAGATTTGTGAACCCAGGTCATGCAGAAACCTGAAAAATGGTCAATTTCTATGTAGTTACACCTTTGCTTTTGTTATGGTGCGGTATTTGGAAGATGTCGTGTTGAGAGACACACTGACTACAAAAGGGGTTGAAAAGGTGGCGTGGTCTAATAACTTGATTAGTGATGTTGGTGTGGGACATCTGCTTGATGTGATGTTTGGTAGAAGTCAGAGATATCACTGAAGAATCGAGTTTTTTAGTAATCGAGATTTTTGCGTCGGATATAACATTTCAAGAGAGGATGTGACTATGAAGAAGTTTCTTGAAATGGTAAAATCCTACAGACAAGTAGACCAAGTTCATTCCTCTTAAAAAATTTGAGCCCAACTTGGGCTTGCTAGACATCTGTGATAATTGAGCATCTATTTGGGCATTAGGAGAGGTTGATGGATAATGAATACTATGACTTGGCTCAAACATTGAGTCAAGATGGCGATTGATGAGAATATGTCTGTAGGTTGAGCAACTCTCCTAGTTTGCAAGGTTTCCTAATATATATATCCTACTCCATATTAGATATAGTAGAGCAAATAACACGAGCATCGGATTTTCTTGTAATGAGTTTTCTGAGTGCGTGCTTTGTGATAGATTGTAAGATAATACTTGTGGATTTACTTTGAGCTTAATATTGGTGTGAAAAACACTCATGTAAATGATCATAACTTTTGTTTTCCGATTATTCGTAGATTATTTATTGTTGGTTCTCCTCTTGATGAAGATATTGACATTTAGATGGAACCATGTAAATGTTTGGTGTTCTTTATTATTTCTTATTATTAATATTTTTTTTTGGTGATTTTGTATTGATTTAATTATTAGATCCATTACCGTTTCCGCAGTATATTAAAGTAGACTTCATACATAAAGAAATTCTGTTTAGTTTGCAAGAAACCAGGACACATCAAGCCTAAATGCCTGCCTTGGGAGGAAAAGAAGGGAAAATATAAAAAAAGAAGAAAATGCTTAGGCTGCATTTGGCAATCAGGATAAAATTCGGGATAGGATATGATAAATCATATCTTACGTTTGGTGCTCACTCAAGATAGTATAAAGTCGGATATAATGGGGATATAAATAGGATAAAATTATCCCATGGGGGAGGTGAGATAAAGGTGGATAGGATTTCTAATGTCCATAATAGGAAAGTTATTTTTCTCGAATAAAAAACTTATTAAATTAACAAAATTTATATTTCAACATAAATAATATTTGAATTCTAATTTAAGAAATTAAGAATAAAAAAATAAAAAATTATTTTTAATTAATCTTATTTTAATTTATATATTCAACTTTAATTCTATCTTATAATAAACATCCAATCTATAAATTAAATATTTATATTTATTATATATTTTAGGTATTTTTGTATTTTAGGTATGTTAGTACAATTTACTATTTGATAAAATTTTATTAAAAAAATGATGAAAGGGGAAAAAAGAAATAATAAAGAAAATAATATAAAAAAGAGGAAAAATAAAATAAAAATAAATTAAGGAATAGTATTACGAGAGATTTTCACCATCTCCGTTTATGAACGTTTAGGTTCATTTACAATGATATGCCGTTTATATAAAAAAAAAATGTACATGATATGATATGAATATATCTGACTTTAATACTGTAATTCACCAAATAATGGACAAGATACAAAAAAATCTCAAGATTTCATATCTTATCCTATCCCGATTAGAAACCCGGACGACCAAACGTACTTGGAGCGACACAGAGTGCAAACCCAATAGCGATAAATAAGAAGAGGATGGGAATCTCTATATGATGGCAGACCTCAATTTTGAGGAAAACAAAGGTAGATTCTCTGAAATTTCCTATAATGAGAGGCATGAAATGCTAAAAGATATGTTCAATGAAATAGGAATGTGTCGAAGAGTGCTGAGCTAGAGAAAGAAATATCTCTGTTAAAGGAACATTAAGCTTTACATAAGGAAGGACTCGAGGTTCTGCAGAAGGAAGTTACTAAATAAAAGCAAAACAAAGAAGGACAATGCTTTTGTTACAAAGGAACTTACTAAAATTCACAAAAAAAAAGTTTTCTTGAGTTTAGAAACTCTTGAGAAGATTTTATCTAGTCAAATGCCATATTATGAGAAATCTGGATTAGGCTATGAACCTCATGAAAATCGAAATCCTTTTCAAGAAAAAAAAAAACTAAAGAAATCTGCCATGGATATCAATCACATTTTAGAATTCACTTTGTAGAACCAAGAGAAGCCCAATATTTCTCATGCACAAAATGTAATGAACGAGGCCATTTTAAGAAAAAATGTCCTAAGAAAGGCAAGAAAATAATTTGCAAATCAGTGCAACTTCATCTTTTGCTTCTAACAAGAAAGGCCCTGAATATATTTGGGTGTCAAAAAAGAAATGAATTGATTCTTTCTTGTAGAAATACAAGCAATCCAGAAAGAAAAGGTTAAAATGGTACTTTTTATGGTGGATGCTCGTAACATATGATTGGAGACCCTTAACATTATGTAGGCATAATAGCAAACTCATTTTATTTTACACACTCATAATTCTAAATTTTTTACCGCGTGAACACATCTATATGGTGAATTCAGAGAGTGTTTTATCAACATAAGAAAATGGGAGATTGTTGAATTTTTTAAGATGGCAAGATAATTCAAAAGTTACTAATAATGCATTGTATAGAACTAGCTTGCAAATGCATAGTCCAATATGCAGAAGGTGTGTAAAACGGGAACTTTTGAAGGTTGGTGCTGCTCTGCTTCTACAGAATGTGAACAAGATGTTGTACGTAAAGGGTTTATAAAGCTAGGACCTATGAAAAGGTAAACAAGCTGTAAAACGAGGGATTGGTTAAAGCTTGGATGGACTAACAGATGGTGAATAACCGTATAGGATTGGAAGATATGCTTAAAAATACCAGTAAGTGTCGAACGATGGTTATTCTTTGAGAAGGTTGTATTTCTTGTAATCTAGGCAAAATGCTTGATAGTGTTAGGGGTGTTTTTATCTGTAGTGTTATCTATTGAATTTCGTACAGAAGCAACACCATCTATAGGCTTTAATTTCTAGAGATTACTAGTGAATCCCAACCTTGTTTGTGGCTGTAAATATGGAAAAGTGGATGTAGGTCAAGTGTAAGGTTGAATCACTACAAATCGGGAAAAGTACCAAAAAAGTCATAAACATATTGCATTGGTACCAATTCAGTCATAAACTTTTCAATTGGACCAATTCAGTCCTAAACCTTTTAATATTGGTACCAATTCAGTCCATCCGGCCAATTTTGGTTGGTTGGCGCGACATGGACGTCGGCCGTTGGCCGGACGTTGACGTGGCAATTTTTATGATTTTTTAAATTTTGTTTTCCAATTTTTTTATTAATTTTTTTCTTTTTCCTTTTATTTTCTGCCTTCTTCTTCCTGGCGATGGCCGGCGAGCCTCCAGTGAGGCTCGCCGGCCCGGGCGAGGGCCGCGAAGCCCTCGCCCGATGCCGGCGACGCCCCATGCGGCCCTCGGCCGGCCTCTCCCGGGCCGCCGGCGAGGCGGCTTCACTTGGATATGGGTGAGGCCATGGCGGCCATCGCCGCCGCGGGCGAGGCTGGTCTCGCCTAGATTCGGGCGAAGCCGCCTCGCCGGCGGCCTTGGGAGAGGCCGGCCGAGGGCCGTGACCCTCACCGGCGTTAGGCGAGGGCTTCGCGGCCCTCGCCTTGTGGCCGGCGAGCCTCACCGAAGGTTCGCCGGCCACCGCCAGAAGAAGAAGGCATAAAATAAAAGAAAAAAAGAAAAAAAGAAAAAAATGATAATACAAAATACTAATAATTTTATAAAAATTAATAAAAAATTTCGAAAAATAATAAAAAAATCACAAAAATTGCCACGTCAGCGTCCGACTACTGGCTGACGTCTACATCAGCGCCAGCCGGCCAAAATTGGCCGGATGGACTGAATTGGTACCAATATTAAAAGGTTTAGGACTGAATTAGTCCATTTGAAAAGTTTAGGACTGAATTGGTACCAATACAATAAGTTTATGATTTTTTTGGTACTTTTCCCCTACAAATCTTATTGAAATATTTTTGAACCACTACAAATCTTATTGAAATATTTTCTTTCTCTTCAAACCTTTTTTATTTACTATTTCATAGAAGCATTTGTGTTCGGATAACTGTTTCGCATTCTACATAAGCCTATACGCAAGATTTTTCCTCAGGAAGAGTTTTAATTTTCATAAAATATCCGATTCACTCCCTTTTGATTATTGTGTTAGCCTTATCATCATGGTTTCTCAATCATCCAACGGTCCCATCGGATGACAAATTTGGACCTAATTCGTCACCATTGGATGAAGCTACATAGAGTAAAGCGATGGGCTACAGTCTAAACTAGGGTTTTGAATAAGAATGATAAATGATCACGCCATTGCGTGGCTCCTCAGGAGCACCTGATACAATCCATTAGCAACTCACCAGCCATCTAGGAGACTCCGGGATGAAGAATAAACCGAAAACTTGAAGTACGCAGGGGATTCCACCTGAAAATGAAATCGTGGACCGTGAGCTTTTAACGTTTCAAAGGTAAATCTAACAAAACAAAGCACAAGAGAACTGAGACAGTAACCTATCAAAGCCGAGATACGCCAGGACACAATAGTTCCCAGAAAGTAAATCAACGAAATGCCACAGCACAACAAAAGCTGCAACAAGACCAAGCGATGGTTGACGAGCAATGCATCGAGTTGACACCATTAACATTTTACAGTGGCCCAGAAAATGTTTACGTGATTTAATGTCGTGAATGCTCCCCGGATGTGTTTGGGTGTTATCTCGGCAATGTACACAGGTACCTGTTCGGCCACAAAATCATGACCGACGTCTTCAAGAAACCAATTAGGATAAGAAAACTGAACGTTTTTGCATTACTACATAAGTTAGAATCCCAAAGCCAACTCCATTTAATATCCTTCCGGTATCAAGCCACCAAACATTCTGCGAGCTAAGACGAAATACACCGTTATCTGCTTCACAGCCTTTTCAAGGTATCCTTCGGTGCACTTACACATTAACTAATAAACGTGACAGCAGGTAATGGAACTGAACTTTCGTGGGTCAAGCCATCGACAATCTACCAAAGAAAGTTCTGAAGAGAGAAACAGACAGCACGAACCTTGGCAAATGCTATAGAAAGCCATCCTGCAGTGCAAAATATTTGCGAAATCCCCATCGTCTGCGTCAGAACGCCACAATTGAGAGTTCAATTAGATTTTTTCAGGTTCTTCATTGAACATATGTGATCTTCAAATTCAAGAATAGCTGGAAAGGGTAGAGAATGCCTTACCCGTCTGCGACCCACCATATCTGTCATCCGCCCATTGACCAAAGATCCTATCATCCCTCCTATTGTTATCATAGAACCAAAAAGCGAGTACTGTAACATGAGAAATCGGGAATATTAATGTTAGAGAACCTGAATCGTGACTCAGAAATTCCCTTCATCAATGGTGTCCCAGATAAAGAAGTTATTGTTAGCTAGCCCTTTAAGTAATGAGTTTTCGGGCATCAACCATGCTTTTTAGGAAAAAGTTATGTTGTAAATAAAAGAAGCAATCGAATAAAATGCACAGAACAAAGAAATAAGTCGGATCCTAGATTTATGTGGTTTGATTAGTGTGACTTTCAGTTATAGTAAAAGCAATGAGAGAATTACCAAAAAAGTCTTAAACATATTGCAATTGTGCCAATTCAGTCCTAAACTTTTTTTTTTTTTGCCAATTTAGTCATAAACCTTTTACAATTGTGTCAATTCAATCTATCCGGCCAGCCGGGCGGCCGACGTGACGTGCGCCGTCGGGGACACTGGTTGGCGAATGCTGATGTGGCAATTTTTAATATTTTTTAAATATATATTTTTTATTTTTTATTTTTTATTTTTTAAGTTTTTTCTTTTTTTTCCCCTTCTTCTCCTTCTTCTGGCCACCGGCGTTGGCCGAGGTAAGGGCTGGTGAGGCTCGCCCCGCCGACCCCGGCGGAGGCGAGCCTCGCCGGCCACCGGCAAGGGCGAGGCCCCGCCGCGCCGCGTGGTTTTGTCGAGGAACCGGGGAGAGGAGCTCAATCTCGTCCTCGTCGGTCCGAGGCACCGGAACGGGGGCTTGGTGACGGTCACGGCCGGGGAGGGCCGCTTGAGCTCGAAGGGGGAGATCGTCTCAACGATTAGGCGGACGGAGGAGGCGGCGGGGGCGACGATAGCGACGGCAGCCTCGCGGCCACCGGTGAGGTCGACCCTTGCCCTCGCCGGTGGCCGACAAGGCTGACCTCGCCAAATCTAGCGGGGCCTCGTCCTCGCCGGTGGCCGGCCGGGGCCGAGCTCGCCGGATCGCGGGGCCTCGCCCTCGCCAATGGCCGGTTAACCACGCCGGCCCTCGCCTCCAGTCGGCAGGGGCAAGCCTCGCCAACCTTCACCTCTGGCCGGCGCCGGCCGGCCAGAGGAATGAGAGGGTGGGAAAAAAAAAAAGAAAAAAATGAATTAAAAAATTTAAAAAATATTTAAAAATTCGAAAAAAAATTAAAAAAAAAAAGTGCCACATCGCTCTCACGAGCCACCGTCCCTGGCCGGCATCCACGTCAGCGATAGCCGGCCAATTTTGGCCGGATGGACTAAATTGGCACAATTGTAAAAGGTTTAGGACTAAATTGGCCCAAAAAAAAGTTTATGACTGAATTGGCACAATTGCAATAGGTTTAGGACTTTTTTAGTAATTCTCCCAAAGCGCAACATATAATTCCACAATAAATCAAGTGATACAACGAATATTACAATTACTCTTGAGCACTCGAACATTATTTCTCAAAGCCCAACTACCCTTAATAATTCACTCAGTATTTAGCCCTCACAATTTCTAACGATAATTTTTTAATCTCATAAAGAATTACATAAGTTCTTCACACTAGCCAAATTACTCCAGTGAACAAAATAAACTGACGTGAAGAGCACTTACATTAACAACCCTCTCTTCTTCGGTGCTCAATGGCACACTTCAACCACGATGGCTCTTCTCTATTAATAACCAAGAGAAGTCTCCCATTCTTGCTCACCATTGTGACTTAGGATGCATTTGGTTCAGCTTTGCAAATGGGCTTTGGGTGTAAACCAAATGCTAAAAGTCAAATCTATTCGGAGAAATGCAAATTGTATTTGGTTAAAACCTCTTTGCAAATGGACTTTGAGTTGAATGCGTGTTTGGCAAAAAAACTTGTGTAATGAGCTTTGAATATTATATATATATATATATATATATATATATTTAAAAAAAAAATGATCAAACCCTTCCCCCGTCTGGCGAAGGGCTACGGCTGCTGGCAAGTCAAATCTAGCACCGATGGCCGTCAATAGAGGTCGCTCGACGTCGGGTGACCACCGCCTGGGTTTTGTGGCCTCAGGCGGCCCTCGCCTAAGTGTCGCGAGGGCTGCACAACCAATGGCCGCCATCATGCTCGCAACACCCAAGCGAGGGCCGCCCGAGGCCACGAGACCCAAGCGGCGTCGCCCAAGGTCGTGCGACCTCCAATGACTCTTGATTGGGTCGTGTGACCCTCACCGGAGGTCACTCGACAATCGCCAGCGCTAGATCCAGCTCGCTAGCGACCATAGCCCTTCGCCGATCTGGCGAAGGGTTTGGTCCTTTTTAAATTTAAAAATAAAAACTAATGAATGATGAAATTGGAATTTTGAAAAATTGATAAGGATAGTTTTGGAAGCAATTTGATTAAATGTTGAAAGTCAAAACTAATTCTTATTAGCGTTGGGCTTTTAGTTTTTCCAATGCTAACTTTAAAGTAAAAGCTCATTGACAATCCAGTATTTTTTAAGGAGCTTTGGAAGCTAAAAGCAAAAATGCATCTTTATTGGGGAAAGAAGCTGATCACCAACTTTCTTTTTTTCGTTTATTTTATTTGGGCAAATTGTCTAAAGTGGCCGACATATTCTGAGGACGCTCCAAGACTTCACATGTTGTGAAGTACTACTCTAAGACAAAAAGAATCCCTCAACAATAAAACATCATTCAAAGGATGGACATGGATCGCGAGTGGCCTTCAAGAGGGAATCTTCCTTTTCTTTCCTTAGAGTTTGTCAACCCGAGAAATTATGACCCACTTGGATGACTTCTAATAAATACCATAGTGCTGAAATTCTTCATATACTGCAACCGCTCTACATCCTTCAATTCGAGTTGGGTTTTGTCCAAATTCAAACTCACAATATATTCTAATTGTTTAATGAAATTGGAGACGATGTTAACAGAGGTTCAACATAGAATCTCAATGAACAAAAAATAGACTGAAATTGGCAGCAATTGATTGTACTTTCTAGCAATGCACTAAGGACATGTAGCATGTACGATTGACAGGACTCACCGCTGCCGTAGAAAGCCCTAAATCCTCCATTATGCCCGACTCAGCAGGTGATGAATAACCAGACTGCATTATAGAAATATGCCACTAGTCATGCTAACTTCTAGTTGATGGAGAGTAACATTATGAGAAACTACGACCTAAACAAAGCAGTTGCCTAGGAGATCACATTATAGAGGCAAGATCGGCAAAAAATAAATTAAGTAACCTGAAAATTGGTTTTGCATAAGCGTCCGTTCTCAAAAATGCAATCCAAATAGTGAAATCTAATAATTCCATGTCTCTTTGCCAAACTGAGTTTCCAAAACAAACTTAATTGATCCTAAAGAAGCAACTTGAGTCTTTTAATGTTGTCCGAAATAAGACATTCTTATTTTTGGAAACATCTAGGGCAGCATAATATCTTTGGGTTTATTAAACCATGCGATCCCCAACAGGTGCTTCTGCAACATTATTCCCGTTCGCTCCCCACATGCCCCCACCCCCAACCAAAAAAAAAAAAAAAACCAGATATTCAACAAGAATTGCAGACATAGATCTTGCTGGTTGCAAAATCATACGCATGCCAAAACAAAAACAACTACTTTTGAATCAGAACGAAAGTTGCTAAAGACAGACATTAGCCGAGCAATTCCCCTTTCTTTTTAAATTCGCTCGACTTTGAAGAACCTGTGATGGGATTGCCAAAAAGACAAGAAAAGAAGGAGGAGGAGGAGGAGGAGGAGGAGGAGAGAAGCAAGACAGCTCGACAGAAAACAGATCTGGGTTCTTAGTGATCAAACTACTTGCACGCAATTAACGAAAGAGTTGATGCAATAATTCTCACAGTGCACCCAGAGACAAAAGACCCGCAAAGGGCAACCAACGTGCTGAAAACGAGGAGAGGCGTGGCCGAGGGATCACTTGAAGACATGGATTCGCCATAGTTGCCGAGAAGCAGAGAGCTTGTTGACAACCCTTCTTCTTCTTGGCTCTCTCTCTCCATCTGCCTGTTTTATTTCTCCCGTAGAGCAAGACTTGGTAATGATGAAGGCGGCAAGAGTCAGCTGCCAATGCATTTAAAGGAGAGTTTAAAGGAGAGAGTGGGTTGGTGTGAGAGAGACAGAGCAGGAGTGAATATTAAGTAGTTTAGATTAGGGGTGAGCATCGGTCTAGGGTCAACCTTGGACCAGCCCTGGACCGGCCTAACCCGACTGATCCTGATCCGGTTCCCGAGGAGACTGGGTCTGTCCTTGGTCCTAGAATTCCTGAACCAGCACTGTGCGAGTCGGTCCTCGGTCCAAAGAGTTCCGGATCGGTCTAATTCAGACCAAATCTATATATATCTAATATATTATTTATAATTCTTTTATATAGAGAAAACCTTAAAATAAACGGCATCAATAACATTAAACAACTCTTTAGTGATGAGTTCAAGTAATTTTACATTGTTCTTTAATAACTTAAAATTTTAATGTCTTTTACAGTGTCAATAGTCATAATTTACGAAGGAAGAAAATGTTTTTATAAGGAGTCCTCACGGCGTCCAAAAATGTATAAACAACTCCTTATGGCATCCTCATCTAGTATTCGTTCTCTTTTGTCTTATTTGTCCTCTTAGTCTTCAATTTGCCAAAATCGAAAGAAACAATTCTCTCGCTTGCCACTCGACGCTCATCTCGCTCACTTTAGGTCACTCATCTCGCTCACCGCTCGATGCTCGCTTGGCTTGTTACTCCCTGCTCAACATTCGATACTCATTCTGTTTGACACTCACCCCACTTGACCCTCACCACTTGCCTTTCTTAGCTAATCGAAACCATTGGGTCGGTACAGTCCTTGGTTGCCCTTTCAAGGAGTATAAAAAATGAAATAAAAATTTTTTGGTTAATCCTGGGTTGACTTTGAAATCGAACCGAACCCATTGGGTTAGTTCGATCCTCAATCGTTTTTTTAAAGAGTACAAAAAATGAAATAAAAAATTATTGGTTGGTCTCAGGTTGACCCTGGAACTGGACCAAACCCATTGAGTCAATCCGGTCCTTAGTCCCAAGCTCAATAGGGTCGGTCCTCGGTCCCAAAAATTGAGTACCAGCACTGTGCGTGCTGGTCCTAGAGTTAGGAGGTGGACTGGCTCAACCCGAACCATGCTCACCCCTAGTTTAGATTGCAACATAACATACGAGAAAGAAGTACGCTCATTTTCTCCACAAAAAAAACAAAATACACTCATTTTCTCATAAAAATACTCTAGAGGATTTTGTCTCAAATAAATATCCGAAATGATCAGTTAATTTTGAGTAATGGTCCAAACTTGCTTACACCTAAATCTTCACCGACCAATGGCTAGACCAAAGGTGATTTCGTCCATTGCAATTTTTCTTTTGTATCATTTTTTTAATTTTCTTTATATTTTATTGTCTTCATTTCTTTTATTCCTTTCTTCATCTTCTCCAAGCCTCCATCTTTTGCATACCTCCTCCTCCGAAGTCCCCTCTCTCGCCATCGATGCTTTTGACCTCATTCGCCACCACCCTCCACAGCATCTCCATCATCTTCATCGTCAAATGGAGGATGGTTTGAGCACACTAACTATTTCCTCACCTAGGTCGGCTAGGCCGGCAACCGCGTGATTGGCACAAACACCATCTTACGCGTGCTATTGAAGAAGGTGGAGCCCATGTGTGTCGTTGCCGAGGGCGTACTAACATTCGCCATCGGTCCCTAGTGACATTGATGAAGGGACTCAGGAGCTTGATGGTATGGTGGCGACGACAGGGCTATAAGTGATTGAGTCGGGCTACTATGGGCCGATGATGAACTTAGTGAACACGTTTGGTGGGCATACATGAACTACTAGCACAACATGCCGATGCACTTTTTGGCCGGTTGGGTGTTCAAACTTCTTGTTCCCAATCCGGAAAGCCAACAAAATGAAGGCTTGCAAAAGACAAAAGAGCAAAAGGGGTTTGCCTTTTTCATTCTTTATTGCTCTATAATTTCGTCACCTTGTTGGAGAATAATCGAATTTGGAGGGACAAATCCTAACTGCCATCAATATTCATAGACTTTGGTGTTTTTAGTCCATAGCACTGAGGATGAAGATTGAGCAAAATGAACTAAATTGGGGGATTATGCTTGACGATTCGTTTGATGGCAAAATCAACTCCAACACCTTCGTCTGCCACTGGTATCTGGTGTGGGGGAACCGTGCCAGCGCATGACTAAGAGAAAACAACCATGAAGAAACTCTATCACAAGACGAGCTCCAATTCCATATTGAAAAATAAAACCTCGATAACTCCAGAATTTGACCACACAATCGGTGAAAGGCGTTAACTCGAGGCACATGATTCCAAATTGTTCGCTTCAATCCATCGGCGAAGATGAAGGCGAACATGAGATGAGAAGGACGACCGTTGGCGGATGATCGAACGGCCAGAATCCGGCGAAATGGTAGGAGTCCCCTGAGAGAGCGAGAGGCCGGGCTCTCTGATGGGACGATGGATGGTGGGCTTGATCTTCCTATAAAAGTTCTCTAAACTCGAGTGATGGGCCATGCTTATAATCTAATAGGCTTGTTCGAATTGAATTTGACGATTTGGGTTTCCACGGCCTGGTACGATGGGCTGAGTTGTACCCGAACTAAAATGGTCGAGCTTCATAGATGGACACATATATTCAAGTTGCCAATCTAAAAGTTCACGTTAGCGCCAGTTGGGCTGTCCTACATGACACGTCTAGCATCTACATTAGTGATTTCCAAATAAACTGAATTGGTAAAATATGAAAGGGTTTAGGATTTAATATGCAAAATTAAAAGGTTTAACACTAAATTGACAAAAGTGCAATAGGTTGAGGATTTTTTTGGATAATTTTCCCAAAGTATATATAAACTATTCCAAAATGTGAGGTGCAGATCGTGAGGATACATTATTCGAAATCTGCAAATGTGCACTTAATTGCATCTCGGCCATTTGCTTTGGCATTCCGCGATTGAATGGCCCAAAACGCATTAGGTGCACATGCATTATAGTTTATTTTTGGAATGATAGTGCATGTCTTTATACTCACACTATGCGGGTAATGCTACAAGTTTTGTACAATGGTATGCAATTCTTCTAACAGATTTCTTCGGATAGTACAAATTGGAATTCTTCAAGGTTTATGAGTTATTTTTAGAAACATTGTGCTTAGAAAATGAGTCTTTTGCACACATTACGTGTGTATTGTATCGCATAGGTTGCACTAACATGAAAAAACATTTGCATAAACGTGATTATCAATGGCTAAAGTACACTGCAACTGACCTGGGGAAAGTGGATACTGTTCATCGTCTCTCTCTAGGGGGGCGATGCTGGTACTGTTCACCGCTACTAGTTTGCACTCGGCCCGGGAGCTACAGCCGTCCATCTGCTCCAAATTTTGGAGGGCTTCCTCCTATTCCATCAATCTTGTATCTCACTGAATGGATCAACTCGTTTCTTCTTCTTGGCGGAGATCTACCTCGCCTACCTGCGACTGGTTCGCCCGCTTAGTCGCTGGGGTCAGCTGCTTGCGAGCCTGCTCGAGTGGCTTCTGGGGCGAATCCTTGACCTTAAGGTGGGGGTGGGAGTCGTCCATCATCCTCCTTCCCTGCAGGTGGGCTTGGTATGGATTTTTCCCTCTCGATTGTACTGAAGAAGGTAGATTGGCTAATTCTGCTTGCTGGTGTTATGGCATCTTCTTCGATTGAGACGGCCTTAGGCTTTGGTAGTGGGAAGGGCCACAGCTCCCCTCCTCTCAATGGTGTAGACCACTTGGCTGGGAAGATGGCCCAAGTTCCCCGTAGAACAGGGGGGAAGTGCACCGAAGGGTGAGAGGGCCGAGGGGGGTCATTCCTCTAGGCCTCCTCGGGTTGATAGATCCAGGGGTAGGAGTCGATCAAGGGCCCCTTCCAAATGGGCTCCAAGCAAGCATGATCGGTCCTCCAAGCCACCCCAAACCCGATCATGGGCCAATGTTGCGCAGTTGGCAGCAAAGGGCTATGAGCTCTCTTATGTTCCGCCGACTCTTGTGGATGGGAAACCGGTTGTCAATTTGATGAAGGAGGTCCTCCAGGCTGCAGATCCTAAATGAAACGAGTTCCTAGTTAGATACTTTGTTGAGAAAATGCTCCCATTTCAGCTTACAGAGCAAACTTTAAAGAACACTTGGGGACCAAAGCTGGTTGATGTACTGGCTGACGACCAAGGCTTCTATTATTTTCATATTCTGGACTCATTGTTTCGCAGGAAAATTCTGGAAGAGGGTCCCCTCACTGTTGCTAGGGTTCCGCTTATTTTGGAATAATGGAAGCCATTAATGGAATTGAAGAAGGACAAACAATCTGTTCTTCTGGTTTGGGTAAGGCCCAAGAACTTGCCCCTTGACCTTTGGTTCGCACGTACGATTGGTGCTATTGCTAGCTCTATGGGAAAACCCCTTTTTGTGGATCAACACACTGAGGGGAAGAGGATGCTTTCTTTTGCTCGTGTATGTGTTGAGATTCAAGTAAACCAGCCTAGGATCTCTTCGGTGGAAGTAAATGTCGATGGTGTTCCTAGGGTCATTGCAATTGAATTTGAGTGGAGGCTAGTGAAGTGCCAAAAGTGTGGAGTCTTTGGGCACAAGTGTGCTACCCCGCCCTTGCTCGACCCCCTTCGTCCCGGACGAAACACCACATTGCCCCTCCTGCTTCGGAGACATCCCGATTTTCCGCCTTTGACTCGGCAGCGCCTCATGCCCTTGATCAGGACTGGAAGAAGGTTAAGAGCAAGAAGAAGAAGACTGTTCCTCCACTTCTTGATACCTTGTTCGCCCCGATTAATGATGGGAGGTCCTTGAAGCTAAAGACAGTAGCGGTTGAGAAGAGACTGCCTATCTCCTACTCTCGAAAGGGCCATAAAGGCCAGTTGATCATCTCCGAGCCGAATGAAGATGCCCCTTCTTTGGATGGTGATGTCCTTCTATCGGAGCATGCTGTTCCTGCTTTAGTTGGTCCGGGTGAGGGGGCTGAGGCCTCCGACCTCATCTCTTCCTCAGATGACGACATCCTTTCTCCTTGCACCTCTCCAAAGGCGTTTGTGGATAGGAGGTCTGCCCTTGCTTCGGACCCACCCCCTTCTTCGATGCAAGACCAGTTGCTTGCCTTAGCTCTGAATCCCCCCCTTTCGGAGGCACGGCCTCCTCCGCCTGCTACAAGGCGAAGCTCCTCCAAAAGGAAGTAATCCTTCTTCCGTTTCCTTTGTAAATATGTACATAGGGTATTGGAATACTATGGGGCTTGTTGCCCCTTTTAAACAAGCGAAAGTGAGGAACTTTATTTTGACGAACCGGTTATCCTTGATCGGGTTAATCGAGACTAAAGTACCTCATAATCTCTTTAATGCTATTACTGGTAAGTTGATGGTGAACCGGTGCTGGCACATCAACTTAGAGTTCTCTGATAGAGGCAGGATTTGGATAGGTTGGGATCCTGCTGCGGTTTCTTTGGAGCCTCTTTCGGTCTCGGATTAAGCGTTTCATGGGAAAGTTCGTTGGTTGGATTCTGGTGCGACCTATGTTGTCTCCATCATTTATGCTGAGCATTCTTTTACGTCTCGGTGTCCGTTGTGGGAGGATTTGGTGACTAGGTTCTCTTCCCTTCAGGATGTGCATTGGATTGTCATGGGAGACTTTAATGCGATTAACGATCCCTCGGATAGAGTGGGTGACTCTGACCTTTGGTTGCCGTCCTTTGAAGAGTTTCGACAGTGCCTTAATCAGGCGGAGCTGGAGGACCTCAGGTATGTGGGTTTCTAGTTCACATGGTCCACTTATTCAGGTCTCACACGTAAGATGAGGAAGATTGATAGAGTTTTGGTGAACTCGTGCTAGAGCTAGGTGTTCTCCTACTCGGAGGCTTCCTTTCTTGCTCCTGGGATCTCAGATCATTCACCTACACTGGTTAAGGTGGAGAACCTGGTTCTTCGGAAAATGCCGTTTAAGTTCTTTGATTTTTGGATGCAGCACCCGGACTTTGATTCAATCGTGAAACAGGTGTGGGAGGCTCCGGTGTAAGGGGTGCCTATGTTTAGACTTATGCGCAAACTAAAGGCCCTCAAAGGTCGTCTTAAGCAGTTGAATAAGGATTCCTTTGCCAACATCTCTCTTAGGACATTTGATGCGAGGGAAGCCTTAAAGTAGACTCAAGTGGACCAACTTCAAGATCTTACTAGTGTAGTTCTTGTGGACCTGGAAATGGTTCAACGCCGGGCCCTGTTGGAACTTCGGTCCCAAGAGGAGTCATTCTTCAGGCAGAAAGCTTGTACCATATTGCTCAAGGAGGGTGATCGAAATACCAAGTTCTTTCACCATTATGTTAGTAAAAGACAATTGAGGAATATAATTCTCTCGGTGGTGGATGATTCAGGTAGCCAAATCACTGACCTTCATCTGGTCCAGCAACATTTTGTGGACTTCTTCCGCGACCTTCTCTCGCCTCGGCTAGATCAAGTCACCCCGGCGGTCTCGGAGCTTCAGGATGTTATTAGGACCCAGTTGAATGGTGACGAGATCCTCCTTCTTGATCGGCCGATTACAAATCTTGAGGTGCGAGACACCCTCTTCTCCCTTGCCCGAGGGAAAGCGCCCGAACCAGATGGCTTCACGGTGGAGTTCTTCAAGGAGAATTGGGATACGGTGGGTCAACTGGTCACGGAAACTGTAAATGACTTTTTTATTTCGGGGAGGCTCCTTAAGGAAATCAATAACACCATCCTAGTGTTGGTTCCCAAGGTTCCCAATGCAACTACGATTGATGATTACAAGCCCATCGCTTGTTGTAACACGGTATACAAGATCATTGCCAAAGTGTTGGCGAATAGAGTGTCTGCCGTGCTCAAAGATCTGGTGAGACCCTACCAAAATGCTTTCATCAAGGGACGGCGAATCAGGGACAATATTCTTTTGGTGCAGGAACTTTTCTCTAGTTTTCATGTGGAACCTCATATCCCCAAATGTGCTATCAAAGTCGACTTCGGGAAGGCGTATGATACCGTGAATTAGCAATTCCTTGAGAATGCTCTACTTGCTTTCATGTTTCCTAATCGGCTGGTTCACCTCATAATGACTTGTGTCAGGACTCCTTAGTTTTCCATTGTGCTGAATGGAGAACTTCATGGCTTTTTTCCTGGTGGCGGGGCCTTCGCCAGGGGGATCCCATATCTCTTTACTTGTTCACGCTGGTGATGGAGGTGCTTTCTAGGGTTCTTGAGAGGTGCTCGCTACAGTCTGAGTTCAGATTCTTCTGGAGGTGTAAGCCTACTACCCTTTCACATTTATTCTTCGCAAATGATGTCTTTCTTTTCTGCGAATGCCACATGCCTTTGATCAAGCTTCTTAAGGAGGGTCTGCGGCAGTTTTCAGGTTGGAGTGACCTTCTCCTGAATTCAAGAAAAAGCGAAGTGTTCCTCTCTAGTGGCCTTCCGTCACTTCGAGACCATATCTTGAATGAGTTTGGTTTCCAGGAGAGGTCACTTCCAGTTCGGTACTTGGGTGTTCCAATCATCACTTCAAGGCTAAGGAAAGTGGATTGTGCTATTCTAGTTAGGCGTATCACATCCAGAGTGCAATCCTGGACTCTTCGATTCCTGTCCTTTGCTGGTCGTCTTCAACTGATTAGGTCAGTTCTCCATGCCATTCAGGCCTATTGGGCTAGTGTTTTCATTCTCCTTGCAGTAGTGCTGGATGAGATAGAGCGGATTCTTAGGCAATTCCTGTGGAAAGGACCTCGCTTGGGGAGAGGGGGTGCCAAAGTTTCATGGGAGGACGTTTGCCTTCCTAAGGTGGAAAGGGGCCTAGGTATCCGGAGACTGCACGAGTGCAATAAGGCGGCTATGCTCAAGCACATCTGGATTCTATTTTCAGATAAAGAATCCTTATGGTGCAAATGGATCCACTCGACCTTCTTAAAAAGGAGGAAATTCTGGGTGGGAAAGAAGCCGACTTTGTGTTCTTGAGCTTGGAAGAAAATTCTACAACTCATGACAGAATTCCAGCTCTGCTTCCACTGGAGGATAAGCAATGGTCTCAACACTTCGCTTTGGTTTGACAATTGGCACCTCAGAAGTCCTTTGAACTTAATATTCACAGATTTGCTTATCTATAGATCTGGTCTTTCAAGACAGGCTTCGGTGGCTGACCTTTTTTCTGAGGACGGCCACGCTATACCGTCAGTGATTGCAACTTGGGGTTCGCCACCCCCTTCTTTGACCGATGCTAAGGATTAGTTTTATTAGAGGGAGAATTCCTCGGGAGTGTTCTCGGTGGCCTCGGCTTGGGAGCTTATAAGGCGAAAGAATGATCGAGTTAGTTGGAATGGTTTCATTTGGAACAATGCCATCCTGCCTCGATATCAGCTTAAGCTTTGGCTCATTACCAAGTGAAGGCTGCCTACTCAGTCCCTTCTCATGGCTCATGGTAGGATCGACGTTGCATTCTACCCTTTCTGTGAAGAGGTACCTGATTCAATTGATCATTTATTTTTTGGATGTCGCATTATGTCACGTATTGCCTTCTTTTGGGCGACCAGATGCGGACTCCCTTGGAGTAACAAGCCTTGGGAGGAAACGCTGACTTGGGCCACTACCTTCCTTACGAGCAAGGAGTTCCATAAATATATTGCTCGTTTTTCCTTTGGTGCACTCTGTCACATCATTTGGAAGAATAGGAATGATATTCTCTTCAGGGGTGAGCCCATTTCTACCTCGACCATGAAGAAGCACCTTCTCAAAGTCGTCCAAGATAAGGCTCTCACCTTCAGGAATGTGGACGATTCCACTAGAAATAGAAGATTACAATGTTTCTGGGAATTGGATCCTTCCATCTTCTCCTCTACTGTTTGCACACTAGCTGGGTAGGCCCTTGGTGTTTTTGGGTGTGTCAGCGCCTCTTGTGTTGGCTTTGGTCCTTTTGCTTGCCACTCGGCTTTTTTCTCGGCTTCCTTCCACTCTTTATGAGGGGCAACATATAGCGAGGGCCTCTATGGCCCTTCCCGCTGTCGTCACCCCACGATTGTTGGACACGGCTACCGACGGTGGGGCAAGGGTTGGCCAAGGTCGCCGATGATTGCTGGTGAGGGCCTATAGACACAAATCTAGGGCGAGGACTAGCAGCTCTCCTTAAATTTGGCAAGGGTTGCCGGCCCTATACAATTAGGAATTTCAAATAAGACATTTTGTGGTGACTGTTGCGTTTCTTTTCGTGAATTGCATTTGCATAATTTTAAAAGCTGCTATTTTCCCTCGACACTTTCTCATTTCTCTTTTGTGGAGGTGTGGTAAAAACGTCAGTATGGAGCTAAATAAGTTTATGCTTTCTGGCCTTGGGTGAAGCATATTGACAATCTAGAGAAATGGTTAGTTGGGATGTGCTTGGCGTATTGTGTGCCTCTCTCTTTGCTGCCAGTGCTACTCCAACTCCAATCTTCCTACCTTTATGTATCAGCCTTTTCCTTTGGCGAAGGGTTAGCAGAGGAATTTTCATGTGCTCCTCTTTCTTCTATATGAATGATAGTGATTGTTACTATGCACATTACACTACAAAGCTCCTTCTACGGCTTTGTTGTTAGGATGTGTAAATGTTGGTGCAAGGCGTCGATTCTCATGTGTCGATTTAAATTGAGCCGATGTAGGTTCCCATGATTCAAAATGCAAAAAGCTTCAAGCATCTGCAATGAACTTATGATATTCTTTTTTGGGGCCTAAGGTGGACTTATGATATTGGTTGGTAAATAAGAGATGCTCCTAGCTAAACTACGAACATATTTTTAGACACTGGAGCGCAAGCTTTTGGTATTCCAGGATAGGTCATCATTATCAATACCATTCATTCTCACTATTTATTATCAAATCGATGGGTATGGATTTTGATTGGTGTTAGAGTAACTAGAATCCCTAATCCTAGCACGTGTCCATGGCTTGAAGAAAAGCGAGCCTAGAGTGGCAGGTCAGGACGGTGGTCATTTGGTAGGTCATCGGGCTAGACGCTGCTCAGATCCAACTCAAACGGGCTCTTAATTAAGCCCTATACAACAATCAAACTGGATAGATCCCCACTGGGCTTCAATCACTTTCTATAAAGAAACAAATCTCCATATTTCACACGAGATGGGGTTTAGAAGTAGCTTCACAATCATGATTTCACGACTCGTCCGAAAAAAAATAAATCTATCACGTCCTTTGTAAATGCATAATTTTTAAATAAATTCAAAAAATATTTTGTAGAATTCAATTCATGTTATTTAAGAGCATGTCGAAACATTTGTACTATCACACAATGTCCCAACTCTCTTCAAGTCTCATTCTAAACTATTTTTTTTTTCCTTTAAAGACATGCATCCCATTTCATGTGAACTACATTCTTTGATCTGAAATTGAGTAGTGATTCATGGATCTCTCTCTCTCTCTCTCTCTCTCTCTCTCTCTCTCTCTCTCTCTCTCTCTCTCATGCTTAGTATATTCAAATTTTAGGGACCTGAGTAAAGTCATCATACATGAAAACACGCTTAACACTTGACTTTCCCATACCTCAAGATGAAGGATATAAGAATTTGGCCAGCCACCTGTGCTTGGAGCCTTATATATGTCACAACAACAATGTCATCCCATGTATGTGGAGCTGCAATTGCTTATCTAGCAATAGACTTTGTTACTCTTTTTCCAGGAATGTCCACCCCTAGTAACTTAAAAAATTGATAAATCAACAAATTAAGTCATTTGCTTAAATGGTTAAGTGTTCAATGATGTTCAATGAGATATAGCCACTCTTACTGAATCTATCCCAATTTTAGTCCTCCCGCCCCTTACCTTGTGCATAAAAGAAGCCTCTTCTAGAGGACGTGTTTCTGTGGGCGACTTTTATTTTTTATGATGCCACAGAGAGAGAGAGAGAGAGAGAGAATCACCTCCAAGAACTTTAATGTCTATGTAATGGAGTTTTTGTATAATACTTTAAATCTGCCTCCTGGCACCATGCTTGGCTGACAAATCCTAATGTTTACTAGTCTTGCCCTATTGCATATGGAGTTAAAATTGGATCTCCAACTAGTTTTCTTCTCTTCCGCCCATCAAAACTAAGCAAATTGGATTACAATCCATTCGTTTAAGGTCACTTGAGTCGCCCAAAAATTTAAAAGTCACGTACTATAAAGTTTGATTTCTTTTCTCCCAACTAATGAGAAAAGATTCTCTTTCCATACTGCATAAGAAAATGAAAGATGACTAAATTACAATTAAACAAGTTTCAAATTCCTTAAGAGTCATTCAACAGTATGAAATGCAAATTGTGGCTTCACTATGGAATCATTGTATTTTCTATCTTGTCTAAAGGACATTTCCATTTACTAACTCTCCTTTAGATTTCAGATAAAAAGATTTACATAATTTAAATGATATCTTTTGCAATTTCTAGCATTTGCAATATTGAGTAATTGCATAAAGGTTATCATTTTTTTTCTCTAATCTCTTTGCGATAAAAAGTTACTGACGCATAAATTTTGGCTCATTTATTTGTCATTCATCACATAAGAAAATGAAGGATTGGATTCAGCCCCTCAACAAAATATCAAGTTACATTGACGTTCTATATAGCATCATGTTTCATTTAGGTATCATCTTGCATTTAGTGCTAGCTTGTCGCATCAAGCACTTAGCGATCTTATCTATCAAAACACTAATGATCAATGGGGAAATTACCGAAAAAAGCCTAAACTTATTACAATTGTGAAAATTCAATACTAAATCATTTTTTGACAATTCAATTCTAAACATTTATATTTATGACAATTCAGTACATCTAGCCAATTTTGGCAAGGCGACATTGATGTGGACCGGTTATCTAGCCAACATTGATGTAGCAATCTTTTAAATAATTTTTATTTTATTTTTTTCAACTTTTCAGTTAATTTTTTATTTTTAATATTCTTTTTCCTTTTCTTTTTTCTCTTCTTCCTCTTTTGGCTTCTTTTCCTCGCAGTGGCTGGCGAGACTTGTTGGCCACTAGGCAAGGACCATGAAGGCCTTGCTAGCTATCAACGAGGGTTGCGGCCCTTGCCCAACCTCTCTCAAATTTAGGCAAGGCCGCCTTTGCCTACGGCAAGGGCATGGTGAGGCTAGCCTCACCCAAATCTAGGCAAAGTTGCCTCACTTGCATCTCTCACTCAGTTGCCGGTGAGGCTTGTCGGCCACTATAGGGAAAAGAAGCCGGAGGAGGAAGACGAGAAAAAAAAAAAGGAAAAAAATTCAAAAAAAATTATTTAAAAATTGTCACATTAACTTTGGCTAGATGGCCAACGTCGACCAATATTCACATTAGCACCGGCCGATCAAAATTGGTCAGATTAACTGAATTAGCACAATTGTAAAAAAATTAGAATTGAATTGGTATAAGAAAAAGTTTAAAACTAAATTGGCATAATTGGAATAGGCTTATGACTTTTTTGGTAATTCTCTCAATAGTTAATTATCCCTCTTTATTCAAAAAGCAATAATGATTTTATGGGCTTCAAAGAGAGGCACAAAGAGTGATGTTTTAATGGATGAACATCAAAGAAACAAACAAAACAGAGATTGGAATATGTCACTTCGTCAAACAAGGGAATAAGAACAAAAATTTTGAATACACGCAATTGATAGATGATAAGAGACAAAACCGATATTAAAGAGAGATCAAATTGGCGGAGATTAAAGAACAAACACCATGTATAGATCTGGTCGAGAGTACATCCCTTAGGGGTCATTCTTTGCCATCAGCACAAGTCCTTCCATAGGACATGATGCACTCTCAACATTGAAGTTTCGGTTCGATCGAACTCTTCCTCTCTCTGTTCTCATCCCTACCGTCGTCTTTTTACCTCTCGACACACTCCTCTTCTACGACCGATGTCTGAGCCTCGATTTAAGGCTTTCACTGGCAGCCCTTACTATCCTAGGCGCCTTTTAGCAAGTCTATTTCCTCGGCAACCTACCATTTTAGTATCGGTTGCCTTTGCTCTTCATGGCATCGTAACCACATAGGTAGCCACCACCACAACATCCTTTGCGATTTCCCATCAGCATTTGTGTCGTGGTAATTATCCATTCGACGTCCGTTGACCATCGATAATTCGCGAGAAGCAAGCCACCGCTGCACCAAACAACAATTAGCTCCTGGCTTCAACCGGCCTCCACCTCTATCATCACACCAGCATTCCTTTGTGTGGCTATCCCTCTTTGTCGAGTTTCCTTATTGTCCTTGGTGTAGGTAGGAATTTAGGATTGGGGGAATGTGCCAATAATGTTTGAACTTTATTCATGTCATGATGGGTCATACACTTGGTTTGATATAACTCAATTAAGTTATCTTTGCATTACACATTGCATTTTACATTGCAACATCGGACTTTTGAGCTAAAAAGTTGTACCCTTGATTATACTGTTCATGCAGTGCATATAGCAATGTGCATTTAGTATATACAATTATTTCTTAGGTATGTTTAATCAAGAACATTATGTTTACATCATATTTTGAAGCTTTGCGATTATTGCATACCTTTTATTAATATCGATGATTCTTGAAGGATATTGCATGTTGTCAATAACTTTTATGAATTTAAGCGTACCTCGATGCATCATATTATTTTTTGAAAATCAATGCATAGTCATATGTTTTTGATAGTTTGTGCATAGTAGTTGCATTTATATAATCTCTTGCATGTTCGATCAAAAAAGATAATTTTCTCATATAGGATTTAGATTGCATTTACATGTTTATGCATGCTATTTCAAGTTTATGCATGATTAGGACTTAATGCACGTTGATCTCCGTCCTATGTAGAAGTTTAGGGTTATTTTCATCTTTAATTAATTAATAACAAATACAACAAAATTGGATTTTTAACCATATAGTTCAGCATACATTTCATTCTACATTTAGGAGTTTACATAAGGCTACTCACTCATCCTTTTATTAAATTGGTTTAATTGAATACATGATCATGATTATGTAGTCTCTAGAAGTTCAACTTTGCATTCAGTAGTTTGATTAATCAAGAAAATCGAAAAGGAAGTTGGAGGTCTCATTTAGGTCCGTGTCTGTCTCTTTGTGCTAATTGTGCATGAAACATAGTGGAGAGTCTGAACAACAAAAAGAAAGGCCTAGCAGAGTAAAATAAACAAGGAAAAGGCCTTTGAAGCTTGCAATAAAATGAAGTGAAATTATTAAATTCACTAGTCAAATGGAAAGAGAGCTTGATCGTGAAATTATGATAAGAAGAGTATTTACGTTTAAATTTTATAACGTAGATAATTCCTTTTGGAGAAATATTTTATGCATTGATCCATAAAATAATATGATGGCGTCAAATTTTCGCATTATAAGACCAAATGGCATAGATGGTACACAAAGTCAATCGAGTAGTTTATCGATATGACAAAGGTTCAAAATGTACCCAAAACTTTCTAGATAGTCAATTTGAACGTCTAATGAATTAAAGATATACCAAAACAGTATAACATGTTCACAACATGTTAACTTAATTTGATATGGAATTAGAGAATATGAATTATGACGTACGTCAAGAGATTTCAAAAATCATATATATTTTTTGCTTGAACATTAGCAAACTGAGAGAGAACTAATTATCACAAACCAATCCATGATTTATAGCCTTAGTCCACCCATATACATGGCAAAAGGTAATAAGAAGAAATAAATTGTGCACACTCGAAGGCAACATAAATAGCAAAGATAATTTTTTTTTTGCTATGAATAATAGAGAACGGTATCTCTTTATTCATTATTTTCAAGCTCATGCGGCGGCAATGCGGTCATCTAATGGGCAAGATACGTGCATAGACCCCAAGCTGGATGAGGGAAAAAAGACACCATATGAGTAGTTAAGCCATCGGTATGACAAGGGTTCAAAGTGTGCTCAAACTTTCTTCGTCGTCAGTATGAACATCTAATGCATTAAAGATACACCAAAAACCGCAAGAAAAGTATAACATTTGCACAATACGTTAAGTTAATTTGATATGGAATTAGAGAATATGAATTAGAACGCACATCAAGAGATGTCAAAAACCATATATATTTTTTGCTCAATCATCAGCAAACAGAGTGAGAACTAATTATCACAAACCAATCCATGTCCACACATATACATGGCAAAAGGTAATAAGAAGAAACAAATTGTACAGACTCAAAGGCGAAATAAATAGCAAAGATATATATATTGCTATGAATAATAGAGAACAATATCTCTTTATTCATTGCTTCTAAGCTCATGCGGCGGTCATGCGATCGTCTAATGGGTGGGATACGTGCATGCGCCCCAAGCTACATGGGGGAAAAAAGACATCATATGAGTAGTTAAGCCATTTAGGTATATATTCAATCTGGATAGAAAAGTTTTAGCATAAAGGAGGTGGAATGCCGAAGATGTTGTCACTTACATGGATCTTGAGAAGTAACCAAACTACTGTCGTTGAAGACACAAGTGTCAGGTGCGTGGGATAGCCTTTGATAGTAGAGGTTCACGTTAAATGATGCCTCTAAGACCATGTTCCCTAGGATATCACAATTGGCTCCCGGTATTGTGGTGTCACATTTCACAGCAATGGACGACTTTGAGCAAACATAATTAATGTTGCGCTGGAGTTGGTCGGCATCAGTTGAAGATCTGGCGATGCACCAAAGTTCATCATTTGATGCATCGAGTGTGGTCAACTTGGCCTTTTGTGGACTAAACCAACAACGAAATTTCAGAGAATTAGGCCTAAGCTTTTTTATTTGTTGCAACTTTGTATGGCTAATTGGATTTTTTCCTCTATGAGAAATTACTCTGCAGTTGTCGCATCCCTAAATTTTACATATACAAATGTACAACATAAGAAAAGTTTCTATAAATGATGATCAAATCTTTCTTCCCTACAATCCCATACCCAGGTGCATTTTCCTTAACTTGTTTCATCAGTTCACGGAGTAAGCTTGTGTTTTAGGTTGGGGAAGTCATTATAGTTCGAGAAACATCTTTAAGTGATTTTGATGATATTCAAATTATCTTTAGTATATTACTTACTATGATGCATCCAGATATTTAGACCAAATGACTGTGCAATAGCCATGATGTGATTCATTAGAAAGAAGTTCACAAATGTCCTATTATGGTAAATAGTACCGGTTAACCTAAAAGATCAGTAGTTGATCATATTTGTGTCGAAGCTGTAAAGATCAAGTCAATGTGCTATAACAATAAAGTACATCCAATGATGTTCGTTGGGTTAGCTAAGTGGTCATTAAAAGACTTAAATTTGCATAATAGCTGAATCCATATAAAGCATGTAATAATGCAGCTAGGTTGTTCGACAGGTTAGTTAGAGATTATAATGAGAAGACAATAGTAGTTGCCATTTTTTATTAGTCTACAGAGGTTCAAGAAAAGAAACTATATGGGCAGTGCCATCCTTGAATAGCAGCTCAACATAAACTCTCCAACAGTTATCTGCTTCTCTAGTTCATCTTCAACAAATAGATTGAAGAATGATATAAAGGGAAGATCTCAAAAAGCCAAAGTAGAGAGTGTGCGACATAAAAAAAAAAATCAAGAAGCTTACTTCCTCTTATTTCTCTTAGCTAAAAGCTCTCTGTCGTACTGCTTTGATATCCATACAGTTTGGTAATTGTGTAAAGGATTAAGTGTACAAGTGTAAGAGCGGTAGTTAAATTCAAATAGTGGTATTTATCATGATAAGAATCGGTGTTAGCCGTTTGTAACTTCAAAGCAAATTGCTAGTGGAATCCAACTCGTCTTGAGGCTGTTAGTCTAAAGAGTAGACGTAGGCTTGTGGATAAAGTTAAACCATTATAACTCTTTGTGTTCAACTATTTTCTTCTACTTACATATATTTGCATACAGTTGGTTCATGCTCTTTTTCTCAAATATTAGGTTGAATTGATTTTTATTTAGCGACTAGCTAATTTTCGGACGATCATCAAAGTTCAAAAGCAATTTACTCACCCACTATAGGATTGTATTGTTAGCCACCAACAATTATCTGAAGCTCGAAATCACACAATTACATAGAATGCATTCTCTTTGTGTCAAAATGAGACGGAATTGGCTAGTCGTAATTGCTTACTCGAGTGATAGCCTCGTGTGTTATAGA
This sequence comes from Eucalyptus curtisii, assembly GCA_017140595.1. NCBI lineage: Eukaryota > Viridiplantae > Streptophyta > Magnoliopsida > Myrtales > Myrtaceae > Eucalyptus > Eucalyptus curtisii. The sequence continues at coordinate 16,187,405 of CM029497.1, forward strand.
AGGTTGATGCGAATCCTATGCAGGGGAACTTCGTGAGCTGAATTTCTCCCATTAATCCTTAATTGAGAACAAAAGAGAAATTGAATTACTTGAAGCATTATGAAACTTTATCTCTAGCCCCAATTGATGCTGTGGAGCAGTGGCTATAGAGATTGTACCTGTAAAGCTTCGATCGCTTTTGACTTCTTCTACTTTGTATTTGTACTTACCTCTATAATAATTATTGTAACTCCATTAGAGATGATATGAACTTACAATAGATAAAAAGTTCAAAGGTATATTACTGTCACCTAAATTCATATTGGAGCGCTAGAAACAAATGAGAGTGATGAGAATGATGGCCAAAGAATGCCTCGCCATTGTAGTGGTTATTGAAAACCGAGCAAGTGCTGTGATAAGGGGAGCGAGAGAGTTGCTTTTTGAGGATTTTTTTTTTTTTTTTTTTTTTTGAGGAGATGAGAGATACAAAGCATTTGCTTCGTTAAAGAGACGACATTACATTTGCTTGATAAGATGAGGGTAAAGAATTTTCTATAGAGCTTCGTCTGCACAACTTAGAATGCCTGTGTAGTTTTTTATTCTTGAACAGGAATTAGTGCTAATCGTTTCAACATGTCGTCAGAATTCAAAGGCACGTTGTTTTCTTTCCTTCTCACATCGGATACATTTCAAAATGTCCATTTGATAGCATCACGCCTTTCTATAACAAGCTTGTGTAGATTAAATGTAGAACAAATTCTGCTTACACAGTAATCCGTATCTGTTAGAGATTATAAGTGTGAGCATTCAATTCTTCATACCGTCTACAAGTAGGAAATGAAGAGTGAGCACTCAAAGTTTCGAGTTGACCTGATTCGATTCACGTAAGATGTGTGACGAGAAGCCCTGGCCTCGTCAACATGAAGACGTATACGCGATTAATGACACACTTGACCAGCTAGAGTTAAGTAATAGTGGACATATCAAATCAGTTCTTTTGATGTTAATTCTTCTATCTGGTTGCTATCAAATGCACCACTGCTGGACTATACTTAACTGAATCTTATGCGAATGTTTAGTATGCTGGAATTGGTGCTATTAGTTGGTTCATTTGTGTTAACATCGTAAGAAAATCAATGATCTTGTACTAGGGTTCGAATCCAAATCACTTACTTAGTATTGAGTTATAGTATTTAACCGATCTTTTATGAAAGAAATTGTACAATCCAAGATTAAGTCATTTCTACATCTCATTCTTAGGCAGTCTTGATGGATAAATTGTTGAGTGCATCGAGCACGGAGGAGGGAGGAGACCACGACCTACTCATAGTGCATTCTAGTAGACCCATTTATCACAGGTCACTATTAAAATATTGCCTTATACTAACCATCCAACCACATTTTTGAATCAAGATGTCCTAAACCCAATATAATCTAATCACACAAGCGTATTTGAGCAATCTAGCGTTATCCCTTGTATTTTATTTAATACCTAACAACATATTTTTCACAAACAAAAACATCATATGATTAACAATAGCCTACCTTTATAAGAATTCTAACATGCTCTCACTTGGACAACAAATTATTGCAAATTGAAAAGGTTCAGTTTCTTTAAATGACTCCCAGGTTGTAAAAACAATGTGCATTTGGCCACCTAGAGACAATGTCTTGAAATACAATCTCCACCAACTCCTAAGTCGGAAGGACTACATTAGTAAATTGTCAAAATATCTATAATTAAATTGACAAAATTAAAAATTTTAGGATTGAATTGGCTTTTATAAGTTTAAAGCTTTTTGTACAATTATCCAAGGATTTAGATAGTTTAAAAATCGTATGACTGTGGTCCTTAATAAGAGAATCCTATTACATCGTTACATACCTTTGAGTAGACAATGTAACAATTAAAAGGAATCTTCCATAGGGCTTACATAAATTGACACTAACCTTTGAAATCCTATTTCCCCTAATTAGATAAGTTCTCTAAATAAATGCATTTCACCGCTCATTATTATCCCATCGTTCATGAAAAAGGTCAAGTGTCAACGTGAACGAGCCTCTATTGCAATCATGCAATTATATGGAGTAGAACAGGTAACTCATTGATATCTCAACCGAATTCAATCGTTGACTTATGAGATGAGGTTCATTGACCGTTAATATTTGTTAAGGCAGCGAGAGAAGTATCGTGCGGAATAGAGGATCTTTATCTCTGTCTTTTTGATGCTTTATTGATATCACATCGTAATGTAATCAAGATAATGTTAGTAGTGATTAGAAATTTAGGGTCTGCATGAGAACATTTCTATTCCTAAGAATTTCTGTTATTTTGTTCTCCGGAACAAAAAAAGAACAAAAACCCGTTTGATAACGTCAAGTTGATTTCTATTCCCCGGAATAGAAAAGTTAGCCTAGAAATAGAAACGAGAAACAAAAAAAAATTGCTTCTTGTCCCGGGAACAATTTCTAGAAATAAGCAAATTTTCTTTTTTATTTTTGTTTTATTTCTCTCTTGCCGTGGCCACCTCCAACCGCTGGAGCCACCGCCGACCGCCGCCAACGCCAACGCCGCCGCCCGCCGGCCGCCCATGCCGCCGCCCGATCGCCGATCACCACCTTGCCGCCGACAAGCGAGCAAGAATAAAAAAACAAATAAATACAAAAAAACAAATAAATAAAAAAAAAACAAATAAATACAAAAAAAAATAAATACAAAAAAAGAAATAATTACAAATAATAAAAAAACGCAAGAAAATAAAAAAAAAAACAAATAAAACAAATAAAAAACAAATAAATACAAAAAAAACAAAAAAATACAAAAAAACAAATAAAAAACAAAAAAAAAAAACAAATTAATACAAAAAAAAAATAAAAAACAAACATAAAAAAAAAAATACAAAAAAACAAATAAAAAACAAATAAATACAAAAAAACAAAAAAAACAAATAAATACAAAAAAAATAAAAAAATACAAAAAAAAAACAAATAAATACAAAAAAAACAAATAAATACAAATAATAAACAAACGCAAGAAAATAAAAAAAACAAATACAAAAAAATAAATGCAAAAAAAATACAAAAAAGAATAAAAACAAAAAAAACAAATACAAAAATAAATACAAAAAACAAATAAATACAAAAAAGAATAAAAAACAAATAAAAAAGAACAAATAAAAAACAAATAAATACAAAAAAGAATCGTTGCGTTACCAAACACATTTCTATTATTTTTCTATTCCAATAGTAGAAATTTTGTGCGCTTATCAAACGGGTTTTTTTTGCTTAAACTGTTCCTTGGAATAGAAATAGAAAAGAACTATTTCTGGAAAAAAACTCTTCCCCAGCCAAGAAATTTTACCATGCGCACCCTTAGAATTGGCCCTATAATCATTTGCAAAATGGTTTACGAACTTTTTCAAATTGCCTATGGTTCAAAAAATCTAGTAGCAGGTTTTGCTGATGCATATTTGATGGAATTAAAATTTGCTATGAATGGACACGTACTCAGCTCAAGCCGTGGAGTGGTTGGTGTTGCCTTGTGAGACTCACATGATGCGAGTCACCTCAAGGTGAACGCTATCTCCTCTCTACCCTCGAATTTTTGAATTTGGATAACGAAATTCCGACATTCATTATCATCAAGTCCCCAGCAATCGACATCGCCACCGCAACACACGTCATCGTGATCGCCTCATGACACCCACAACAAGGCAACGGTTTGTGGTGGTAGGCTGCCATCGCCTCCTCCCCCCAGCAAAAAGAAGAATCAAATCTTAAAAAGGTTGAAGAAGCCTCATGGACGTGATACACCGTTGGTTGCCATGCCCTTCTTTGTTTCTCTCAATTGCCTTTTCCTTTACGTTTAATTTTGGTTGATGTGGCACCTGATAAGAAATTTGAGCAAATGAGAATGTGATAAATGTAATCCAATGTTTGAACTCACCACTCAGGCACCTAACAGTAACTCTGAGGAGTCATTTGAATGGAAGGATAATCCAAGTCAACACTTATGAAAAGTACTTGGGCCATTTTGAGAGCCAATTTTGAATTTTGAACAAAGGTATGGATCTTACGTTATCTTATTGCATTCCCAAAACTTTTACTTGGTATAAATGGTTTGACAACATTAATAAGATATCTTAAAGGGTGTCAAAAGATTGCTAATTCTGCATGAAAGTTACTAAAAGTTGAAAAGTCATCAACCACATAAACTTTGGCATTGCTTCTAATTTTAAAAGTTACCAAGCATTAGCATTGCAGAAGATGAGAAGCGACTAGTTGTGTTTGAGAGAGTTTTGGAGAAATGTCTTCGCGTAAATACAAAAGATTTTACGCTGAAGGTATTGATGAAATGCAAATAGTGTTTGGATGAACAAAAAATCATTATTAAAATGTAAATTGAAAAAAAAAATGGCAACCCTAGCTCAACAATGCTTGAAGGCTATGACTTAGGCCGCCCACCTCAAGCGTCGGGCCATTAGAGGTCGGCAACCTTAAACAAGGCTCCCAATTGCTAGATTTGGCTCACTGACAATGCTTACATGGCAAAAAAGAGAGGGAAAAACTGAAATTTAGATAGTTCAGTGAGGCTAAAGTTACAAGGAATTTTTTTTTTTTTTTAGCATTCCGAAAATGCTCAAAATCAAAATTGGGTACGACTTGCATTGGGGTAAGAGTCTTAAGAAATGCTGACTTGGGCTCAAAAGCCTTGGCTCGGACACCTCCGCTTTGGCATAAAGGCCTTTGGAGGTCCTCAAGCCCATTTCAAATGCCCAACTAAAACCGCATCCGAAGAATTGACAGATAGCCAGCCAAGTCCATTTGGCGAGTTAAATTGGAAAAAAAAGAGGGCAAAACAAGATGGACCTTTTCGTAATTACGCCCCAAACCCAAACCCAAACCCAAGAGCAGAGGCTGCGTTGCTTGACCAGGGCCGCGTCAAGGCGTGGAAGGGAGCAGAAGGAGCTCAATCATCACCATCGAGTTCCAGTGAAGAAGAAGAAGAAGAAGAAGAAGAAGAAGACGACAGTCCGAATTCCCTCGCATCCTCGTCCTCGTTTGAAGACCTGAATCCTCAAATCTCAGGCTGGTCGCAGATACGAGCGAGCGAGAGGGGGGGAGGAGTGGAGGGATGGAGGTGGAGTTGGAGCCGCGGGTGAAGCCGCTGGGGTACAAAGTGAAGGCGACCTCGAGGGAATCGCCGTCGCAGAAGGCGGCCCACATCCTCGACCCCGACCTCCGCACTCACTGGTCCACCGGCACCAACACCAAGGAGTGGATCTTGCTCGAACTCGATGTAACTCTCTCTCTCTCTCTCTCTCTCGCACCCGCCCGCGCACACCCGTTGGACTAGATATGCGTTTTCCGCGCCTTGGTGCTTTTCTGCTGAGAATGCGCGCCGGGCCCGCGTTGTCGCCGGTCGCGGACCCAGAAATTTGAGCTCGGGGGAGGGGAAAGCTGAGACCTTTGGGCGGAAAAATCTGGACTTTGGGAGCGAGACATACGAATTTTACGTGAAATGTTTTGCTGATTATGGCGAATGGTAGTAAAATAGTGCCCGAGCAGCTGGCAGCTATCACTAGCCGACGGTCTTTGCGAACGCTAGTCATATGCGTAATGTGATTTCGTTTCGTGATGTTTGTTTGACAAAGGGTTCGGCATACGTGTCGTGTACTGGCAGATTGCTGTTGACTGAGTGGTCTTAAGTATCTGCCAAATACCTCTACTGTTCTTTCTGTTGAGGATGCAATTAATTTTTGGAGAAGAGAAATCGCGCATGTGTTGAACCTAGGATGCATTGTTCTTTGTTTTAGGTTATTTTGGATCCTAAAGTTAACCTTGCTAAAGTGCACATCCCTTTAGGAGAAGGTTGGGCATTTAAACCATTGCTGATCTTTTGGGCTGTTATTTTGGGTCCTTCTCTATTTAGTTTCCTGTTTATTCTCTGGTTTCTGGAATGAGGTATAGGAACATATAGCGGAGCTGTAGAGTTCTTAAAGCTAACTCTTTAGATACACCGGTAATTATCAAAGGCTGGTAGAATGGCAATCATTAGGAGTACTTTTTCTAATCTTATCTTGATTGTACGTTACCACCTGTTATTCCTTGCTTTGGATCAAGAAGATTGGAAAGCAATCGGTCAAGATTTCAAGTGGTCATACAGATAGAGAGTTCAAATATCACCTGGCGAAGTGCCTAACAGATGTACAATAGGGGAAGACTATTACAATTCTCAGAAAGCTCTCTTTGCAGATGGCAGTGGCACCTCATGTTAGAGAGGGGCAGTTTCTTATGGACTATAACAGCTGCCAAATATGGTACTCCCCGTAATGATTTCATCTACTAAGTGGTAGTACTGGAACTAGCCTTTGGAAGTGGATAGACAGGAACTTGGACTATTTTGTGTCTGCCAACATTAAGAATAAATGTACTTTTGGAAGGATAAATGATATGTATAGTTCTTAAAATCTGCAAAAGATTGGGCATTGGAACATTTATTTGACTTGTTTGATTAAGTGCATAGTTCTCAGGGGTGCTCTGAGCTTAGTGATAGGGCAGTGGGGCTACACAATACAAATGGTGTGATTTCAGCAAAATCTGGTTATAGAGGTCTTGTGCTATTAGCACTGACACATCCTGTATTTGATTCTCTTGGAAAATCTATTGAAATCTAAGTTGCTTGCTAGAGTGGGTTTTTTGATGTGGGAATGTGCTTGGAAGGAGATTCTAACTACTTTAATTTAACAAAAGGGGGTTCGATGCCTGCTAGAAGTCTTGTCTCTGGACATGGGATGCTGAGACTATGAATCATCTTCTTTATGGGCTTCTGCACACTATGGAACACTCATCTCTAGCTCTCATATGATTCGATTGGGTGTTGGCTGGTTCTGCGTTAGGAAAATACTTAAAGCTTCTTCTGTGTAAGTGGTTTGCAAGAAGGACGAAATACTTTTGTTTCAATTCCTTCGTCCATATTTGGATCATTTGGGGTAGAAGGGATTTGAGAATGAAAGAGCCCCCAAAGTGTTGTAAAGGATAGATGGTTCTCCACACTTTATGTTGATCTTGTAGTGGCAAGTCATTTGATACACTTTTTCTAGAGTAATTGGATCTTTTTCCTTGTTATTTGCCTATAACGGGTTGGCCACTCCCCCCAAAGCTTGCCTTTAGCAAATTTTAAATTATTTATTAGAAGAAGAAAAACAAGGATATGACTTTCTATTTTAGTTCCTTAACCTTGCAAATAAAAGACAGGCTTCCAATGCCTCCTTCAAGAGATCAATTAGTCTCTTCCCTTCAACTAGTTCCTGCAGTGCAACTGACTTCATTTTGTTTTTTACATTTTGGTATCACGTGAGAGTCCCGTAAGAAATGAAAACAGAATAAGGTTCCCATAAGTTGAACAAATCATGGAACCGTAGACATTGCATTGATATAAAAACTTGATTTTCTGTTTTGAATGAGGAAATGTACATGTAAATTATCAGAATCTGGCAAGGAGTGGTCTCTCTCTCTCTTTCTCTCCAGTTATACTTATTTTGATCTTTTATGTTCATTTTCAGGAACCTTGTCTTTTGTCACATGTAAGGATCTACAATAAGTCTGTTCTTGAATGGGAGATTGCAGCTGGCTTAAGATACAAGGTTACATGCTTTGGCTTACATTAGTGTTGAACTTGTTTTAAGTATTGATGCTGTTCCTGAAAAACTATGGGCAAATACTACAAAAAACCCCAAACTATGTCCACTGTGACACAAATACCCTTAACTTTTTTTTGCGTCACCAAAAACCCTAAGCTTACCCCACTGTGATACAAATACCCCCAACTCTTTTTTTTGTCACGAAAAAACCTAAACTTATACACGTGTGACATATATATCTTCTATTCCACTTCCATTTGGGGTATATTTGTCACACTAGTATAAGTTCCGGGCTTTTTATGACACAAAAAAAAAAAAAAGTTTGTGGTATTGTGTCACAATGGCAAGTTTTAGGTTTTTAGTGACACCAAGAAAAGTTGAGGTATTTGTGTCATAATGGGCACAGTTTGGGGTTTTCTGTGTATTAACCCAAAACTAATTAACTGACTTTTGATGTATCTTTGCATTATTGTGGTTTTTATGTGGTTTCTCTATTATTCCTTTGTTTAATTTTTTCAGTAAGGTTCTTTGTTCTACTTATGTATAATGAGTTATCTGATCTGCAGAATGCACATGATAATATTCTAATATAATCTGGTTATGATAGTATGCCCTCTTAGTTGGATGGTTCTATATTCAATTTCTATGGAACACTTGGTCACATCTAATTTCTACCTTTTTCTGATTAAAATTTGAAAAACTAATTCTTTGAAGCATAAGGGACTTTAGGTGATATTCCTAAATCTGTGCATCGTTCAGTCCTTGGTATCCTCTAATCTAGTAGTTGTGTCTGTTAAAGTGGATTTATTGGTCCTAGTATAGCTACAGCTTTCAAGACATTACTCATTTTTCATTTATGGTTATTTTAGATAACTTGGCATTTGATTATGCTGTTTATATATGACTTTTTGGTGGTTTCTAGCTATTTAATAGCCCAATGATATGTTGTATTCTTGGTAGCCGTATAAGAAACGAAGGCCACACATACATATCATACATTTATAACATAGAAAGTACGGCACAATAGATGGGCTATTTTTTTTTTTTTTTTTTTTTTTTTTTTTGGGGGGGGGGGTAATAGGGGAGGACATCATTACAAATAATTGCATATAATTATAGAAAGAATACTCCGGAGTCCTAAATATCAATTACTAGCCAATAACGTGGAAATATAGTGACTGGAACATATTACTCATGACCATCCCTAGATTGCCTTTTCATTGGGACTTTTCTTTAATGACTTTCATTGGGAACATCTTACTTGGAGGTGTAGCTTCTTGATGATTATTGAAAACAATTTCAAAGAATACAGCTTTTGCTGTTTCAAATGAGTTCATCTTTTGAAAACATTATTTGAAAATGAATACAGATTTTGAACTTGTTGAAATAGATGGATATCCCATAAGACTCTGCGATTATTGGTTTGTTAACAATCTGTTGCAGGTGCCTTAACATTTCTACGAATACTAAAAAACATTAATATTGCAAATTTTAAAGTTTCATGGAAACATTTCTAGCCAAAGTTAAGTTCAGTTACTATCTCATAATCTACTGGTGAAGTTTGGTCATGAAGGTGTTTCCACACCTCTTTACCTCCAAATTGTTGTGTTGTGTTGTCTTGGTTGTGTTAAATTGCGACACCGTATTTTCAATTGATACTGTGCAGTCGCCATAAGCTGATCCTTCTTGAACTTCCATTATAGATGCTTGACCTATTAAAGCTCATTATGGAGGGTAGAGACTTGATTGCCAGTCCTAAGAAAAGGTAGCTTAGCTGCTTTTCAACTCACCAAATGAGATCTAGGAGTTTTGCATTGTAACCCCTTGAAACTTTACTTTGAATAGCTCCCAATATTTTAGCTAATGCCCAAACTATGAGAAAGATGATTACTGAATGAAACAAGAGATTAAAAAGGGTGCTTTTAATCAAGCCCGGCTTGCTACTTTTTAAAGGAAGCAATGTATTTTTTTCTTGGAATTCTGATGGGATAAACATGTTATTCTTCTTTGCTTGGTCGTTATGAATTATATGAGTGTAGTTGTACATATTGACTATTCTGGGACTATTACATGAGCGTCAGTTTTTGCTAATCAAAGTAGGTGGTTCAAGGCATCATGAATTGGAATTCTAGTTTATGCTTGATGAAGTATTTATCAATTAGAAGTCTAGTTCTGACTAGTGACCATGGGTAGAGGTTTGTAAAATTAATTCCAAATCAAACAGACATGTGCAAAAGAAGAACCAAAGTCAGTGAGTACTAAATGTCCTTTGGAGGTTGGACAGAAACAATCATTTATTAGTTGCATGAAAGATATAGTTGTGTGCGTGTACTATGGGGCTTTATGCGTTTATAAAGGTTTGCGATGATTGATGTAGACTAGAATCAGCCTGATTGATATATTCACATTGCTCCTCTGCATATTGAGGAGATTGCAGTATTTCATAAATTAATAACTACGAGAGAGTGCCCTTAATTGAAGAACTCCTGATAATTAGACAATAATTATGCAAAATCAATAAATGCAAATAGAGAGTGTAATAGGTTTCTATAATTCTCAACAGACTAAAATATGAACATAGAAAAAATGCTGGTTTCTGATGAAACATATTTGTATTTCCAGTATGAAATGATATATTTGTGGGCAATAATTTTCTTTTCAGCAAAGTTATCTTGTCTGGAATGGGAATTCTTGTCAGGTCTTGTGGAAGATAAATTTTGAATGGTAATCTGACCTGTTATGATTTTGTACCAGCCGGAGACATTTGCAAAAGTGCGTCCTCGTTGTGAAGCACCACGTAGGGAAATGACATACCTTACGAATTATACACCATGCTGCTATGTTCGGATATCGTGTTTGAGAGGAAATCCAATTGCTATATTTTTTATTCAGGTAAGTGACATGATATAGTTAGTGTTATTTGGTGGTAAAATTTCAGCCAACTGAGTAAGTAGTTTTTTTGTTTTCTATTTGACTGAAACATTGTTCATCGTGGTTTCTATTGGAGAGTATAGTGTATAATTTCTTTATGTTGAGGGTAAATAGTTACGGATTTTGAGTTTCTGGGTTAGTGAAAAACCACTTTTCAATTTGGATAGTTTGTTGTACTTTATGAATTCCCTTCCTCTGTAATTTTGCGTGGGGTAGATTCCCCTTAAGACCTTATGAAATTATAAGGTTTAGCATTCAGCAAATCATTTAGCCATGTTCATATCATGGAATTGCATAAGTATGGAAGAAATTTTAAATGCTTGTAGCTGTAACATCCTTAATTTTAAGTGCTTGGTGGGTTACTCTATGCTATCATTATTTATTATTAATTTATTATCAACCGAAGAGCTAAGGTCCTGTGAAATTGGGCTAATGCAGTGAGATCTTGGAGTTCTCAGTACTCTGAATTCCTAATTTGCAAGGGTCTTTTGATTGAGCTTGGCATGTAACATACCAGTTATTAGCAACACCAGATCATAAGGAAGGCAAGTTCATTTAACACTATTTCCTTTGACGCTTAGTGCCATGGGTTTCTAGGATAGATTTCTCAAAAAGCTTTCATCCCACTGACCACTATAACACTATGTTTGGGGTAAAAAGTAAGAGGGCAAAGAAAATAAAAGGAGATAGTGGAGAAGATGAAAGCTGGAAGGAGAGAGAATCAAAAGGTATAATTGTTGTTTGGAAGAAGGGAAAGAAATTGAATAGAAAGTTGTTTGCGAATTAGTTAAGGACAATTTATTACCTTTTTCCCTTTCTAATGGGTCATTTTCGTTTGTCACAAAGATAATTGTGGAATTTCAATTACATTCGCCCCACTTCCTCTCCAAAATGGGAAGGAAGAGATTGGTGGACCCAGGGGATTTTTTTTTTTTTTTTTTTTCACTTTTCCAATTTCTTTTTTCCTTCCAAACAAGGATTGTACTTTTCTTGTCCCCTTATCTTCCTCTCTTTATCCTTTCCACCCTTAATCCCCCTTCCAAAACAGAAGCATAAGAGTCAAGACCAAAAACAACATAATTATGAATCAGTTAAAACATAGTGAAGTTCGATAGAGTTACTTAAAGTTTGTTATATCCACAAAGTCTGACAGGGCAAAAGAAAGTTACTAAAATAACAGAGGATTCCACAGTTCCCCTCGCGTATGGGGTAGTATGTCCTTCGTACACAATGGTATATGGTCGTATCTACCTAGATCCAGAAAAAGCCTAGTGGAGTGCTTACTGATGAAATGCAAAGGAAAATTGTCCCTCTGCTATATTGACATGGCCAGAAAAGTCAGCATCATTTCTCACTATAAAGGAAATGTTAAAACAGTTCAGGATGAAAAGCCTAGTAAGTGAATCTTCAAGGTTTAGTTGTGGAGATCCACCTGGCACTTGCCCTTTCAAAATTCACTTGATTTAACTACGATTGGATATTCAAGATTCTGAATCCAACAATTATCTATTTAGGGAGAATTTTTTTCTCCAGATTTTGAACTGCTAGTTCTTATATGGTGTCTTTTTATTATTGTGGTCTCTCCTCATTGTTTGTTATCCTTAAATGTGCTTGAAAGTCTTATGAATGAGTTAGCATCTTTTTCATGACTGTTCACTGATTATATAATTATCCATATTTTGCAGTTAATTGGAGTTCCTGTGCCTGGTCTCGAACCAGAGTTCCAACCAGTTGTCAGTCACTTGTTGCCACACATCGTAGCCCACAAGCAAGACGCTCACGATCTGCACCTTCAGGTGGATGGCATATTCTGCCACCTAATATTTACTTGGTGTCTTGTTTTAAATTGTTTAATTTTATATCTGATGCTTGTTGATCTGTAGCTACTTCAATACATGACATGCAGATTGCTTCCTTTCCTTCCCCAACTTGAGGTGATTTATTAATCTCACATTTTATTATAAATCATCTCCTTTTTATCCTGATGTTGGGTAACATGGAGTTTTAATTCCAGGGAGACCTGAGCAGCTTTTCTGATGCTCCTGAGCCTAGCCTGCGTTTTCTTGCTATGGTTGCGGGTCCATTTTACCCTATACTTCACATTGTCAATGAACGGTTAGTTCTCTTGAAGTTACCTGTCTTTTCAGATTGATATATAAGGATCACCGACTGATCAAATTAGTGATAAAGAATTTTCTGTTGGATAATTAAAAGATATTAAGGGGAGGCCTCTGAAGATGTGGACAAAGTACATTAGGAAGTGGTGCAAAAGTGTTGATTTAGGTGACACTGCTTAACTTGAAATGGCATTCTTGTTAAGCTGCAGCTGCTTTTTGTTGGTTAATAAAGAAAGTCTCAATGATTGGCACAAGCTGTGCTTGCCATTAAGAACTAATTTGCAAGAAAGATGCATGAATTAAGTGGAAGACTTTCTATTTATAAAACTGACCATGACCATTCATGAAAGCACCATTTGTTTTCCAATTTTTGGGTGTTTGTTTGTACACTAAGAACGGCTTGATGTGCAAATGAGACATCTGAAGAGTCTATCATGACATGTCTTGTCATATTTTGCTCCATGTCTTGGAGAAAATTGGATCTGGCCTTTCATGGCGTTATCGATTTGGATTCAAGATTGCATTTCCTTTGCTTCTTTTATGTGTTGATGAGTGGAAGCTAATTTTTTATTTTTATTTTTGAAGTCTTATGTTCTTAGGCAAGGGGATCCACTTCCCCATTTATTTTATTTGTTGGAATGGAGGTCTTGAATAAAATGCTTGCTAGAGGAGCAAGCAGTCGGTCAGGTTTGTTAAGATGTTTGGACTAAAGATGGTCATATTAATATCTCTCACCTCTTTTTGGCTGGTGATACTATGTTTTTCTCTGGCTCATGTGAGGAGGATCTTGTGAATATTAGAACTTTGCTCTGCTTTGTAGCTGTATCAGGTTTGAAGTTTAACTTATCAAAAGTGGTCTAATAACGGTATGCCTGGCATGGTGGCAAATGTCGAAGAAGGGCAGATGCTGGCACAACTAGTTTCTGGTCCACACAAAAATCACTAAAGTGACACCTTTTCTTTGCTGGAATTGATAAAATGTGTCTCTTCTATCTTGTATCTAGCTTTGTACAAGGGTGTTACCTGCTTGGTACACATTCAGTGAAAATAGTCTTCAACATTAAAAAAATACTTATAGTTTGTTGATGTGGCGAACTAAACATACCCACCAAATGGATATACAATAAAATAGATCCTACAAGTTGAATCAGTGAAGAATGTTGCATAATGCTATGGTTTTCTTAAACCAGAAAGACTGATGCATGAGAATGCTGTACAGGTGATATAATCATCCACTAGAATTTCATTATATGAAAACTGGTCTATAAAGCTACATGGACATAACAGAAGGCATGTTAAGAAGACAGAGGTGAATTTAGAGATGGGCAACTTAGATACATGTTGATCAGGTTTTAAACCAACCCGATCAAAGAGATTGAAGATAGCAACCATAGAGATTCTGCTTTGGAAACTGCTCTGGTCCTGCAATTACCTTAGTTAAAAATAGAAAAATCCTGTCCTGAGAAGCTGAACATATTGTATTTTGCTGCTTTAAAATTATCTGTATCGTATGGATCTGTGATTTAACTAGGTTATGCTAAGGTTGCATGTGTAATTTTATCTGCCATAGATGAATTATGAGCTGAGCTGTGGAGGGTGATATTGTGATGCAGTGAAATGACGAAGTCTTCATCAAATGTCACGGATGCTGAAGTTCCTAAAAATAACCAACCATCGTCGGTGATAACTGTCTCCTCAAATTTTGAGGTACTTTTTTTTCTTTTCCTAGACTATTTTTGATTTGCAGGTTCATAACCTCACTAATTGCTTTCCTGAAAGACTGTCTCTTAGCACCCTCTTTCCCCTGCCCAGGCCCAATCCCTGTCCACTCCTATATTTATTAGCTAAACATGCATGGCATTCATCTCTTTTCTGGTTTTGCTTTCTTAGGTGGCTTCATGGTTGTCATATTTTTTGTCATTGGCAAGGTTTTGGGATCCTTTAGTGAGGATAATTATCCACTTAGTGATACATATGGATAGATTGTCTACCATAATCATTACATTACATAACTCTTGAACTGAAAGTGAGGATAATGGTGACATATTAGTGATATGTAGGGGTGTCATTTTGTTCGTGTCATAATTGCGTGAACCTGTTTGACAAAAATAAATAAACTGGTCATTTGTGGGTTGAACTTGCATAACCCAAAGTGTAGTCCGACCTCTTTGGTGAAATCTATTGTGCAAACTTGATAAACGGTTTAATGACCTACCACAACCTATATAGTTTCAATAAGGTTAATCTTTTGTATCCTGTTACTACTTATGGATACGTTAAAAGTGAATATTGGTGCTAATGATTGCTAAATTTCAATAAGTTATTATAGTTGGAAAGTTTTTCTTGGTAAATAAATATTACTGCTGAATTCTTTTTGAAAATTAAACCAAATAAGAAACTATTCCATAGTTTTGTTGATTTTTTCTGAATTTATTTGGGTTTGATAAATAATCATATTAAGCTTGTCAATTTCATAAATAAAGGCAATAAAAACTAAATTGTATCAAGAAGCTGTAAGGGTTGTTTGGGTCTTGGTGGGGTTGGGCTGACCCAATTTGACCTATGTAAATAAACAGGTTTTGTGAGTCATATTTGATTTACCTATTTAATATGTGGATCTTGTTCAGGAGGAGTTTTCAACAAGTTTAATTAGATAGAAGTTGTGTTTGGGTTGACCTATTTAATAATACCCCCTTAAGTTGATAAAACAGACACAATCTGTGGGCGCAAATAGACACCTTTATTGATTTGTAACATCCACCTGTCACAACAATACATAATTGTTGTATGTTAAATTATTTACTTGCTGAAAACTTCATTTCTCTCCTGCTTTGTGAGCTAAGATCCCTATATTTTTGGTCATCTTCCAAATTCAAAGGTAGGATACGCTTTTCCTGTTGAATTCTTTATTCAGGAAATGCTGTTATCATCTTATGGTACTGATTGCGGGCAACATAATTTCTCTTTTTTTCTTCACATGTGTAGCCTCGGCGATTTCGGAGTGCATCACCATTATTTACATCCAGCTCTACTGTTTTCCGGTCAGATGCAGTTTTTGTGCTTCTTAGGAAGGCCTGTAAAGATTCTGACTTAGGAACCGTCTGCAAAGCAGTAATAACATCATCCTCTGCTCCTACTTATTGTCAATATTTGGTCCCAACCCTAAACCTGTTGTAATATGGATGATTTTCTTGTTCAAATTTTGCAGGCTTCTGTGATTCTGCAGAAGTTCATTGAGCCTGCTGTAGGGCAAGAGACACTTAACCCTTCATGTGATGAAGCACCGGTTTTGGAGGATAATGCAATGCTTGCATTTGGCAATCCTTTTTCCTTAACTGATTTCTGTAGCTTATTTGGAGAGGAATTCCAGATGCCTGATGATCAATCAGATTCTAGCTACCTGAGCATTTTGGATATATGGGCAGTGGAAGAAGGAATTATGCATGTGCTTTATGCCTGTGCGTCACAGGTCAATTGTGTTTTAGGCATACAATGCTTCTCTTTTCATGACATCCATTATTTATTGTGCTTTTGGTCTGTGGATCTAGTCGTCATTTTTGCTGTACTTTATATACTTTGCAGCCCCAGCTTTGCAGAAAACTAGCAGAGAACTCTGTGGAGATTTGGTCAGCTTTACCACTTATGCAAGCACTGTTGCCAGGTTGAGCACCATGAATCAGAATTCCTTTAGGATTGCTTCTAAATTTATTTTTAGAGAAATGATGTTGTAGTCTTGAAGACATTTGGAACCTTAGATTTGCAGTTATCATGGGATGCTGTGTGTGAATAGACATAGTACAATTTAGCTGTTCTTATTGAACTTCTCCAATTTTCTAAAACTCATGTTTCTTCTATCCTTTTGACTCTTAGATTATTTTCTCATTCTTTTTTTGTGGCAAATTTGCCCTTAATGCTAGTTTTTCTTTCAAAGTTAATCTATTCTGTTGCCTGGGTTCAATATTACTAACTAATATATAATTTTTTGTGTTAGCAAATTTTTTTTTGAAATATTTCAGAAGCACAGAAAGAAAACATGGGTTTCTACTTGAACAAGTAGCAGGGCCTTTTACATTTGCTTGCATAATCGGAATCTACTTTATTGAGATTGTTATACCAACTTTTGAGCCAAAAAGAAAAATAAATAAAGAACTCGTATGTCAACCGAATCAAGCTTTCTAAATTTACTTTCACTGTCTTAGAGTATGCCCCAGTGAAATACTGCAAGGGGTAATAATGGAAGGAATTTGGTTGGTTGACATGACAATAGGAGTAGATTAGATCCAGCTTGCAGCAGCGTAAGCAAGGGTTTACAGACACTTCTGTACCTTTAAGGCATGGTTTACTGCCTTTTTCAATATGTCAGCCCTTTTTTTTTTGGTAAAAATATGTCAGCCCTTTCATATGGTCAGAATGCCCTTTTGATGAAAAACCGATGTTTGGAAGGAACCTTTGACAAGTTGAAAGATTGGGTGGCTCATTACTAAAAATGAAATGTTAAGTGTGGCATTCCAATTCCCTTGTGTGGGGTGTAGTTGCAGTTAACTCAAATATCTTCTCCTTTATGCATTCCCATGAACCTTTGTACATTATTTGTCAACTTCTTTTTAATTATCTCTGGATATGCTTGATTGATTGGCTTTATATGTAATACAGCTCTTCGTCCTTCCGTGAGCAGTTCTGATCATTATAGTGAGAGTTTTTCCCAGTGGAGACAACCACATGTCCAGCGAGCCTTATCTCAGGTTGCATCTGGCAAAGGTTTCTTTTTTTTTTTTTTGAAAAAATGTTTTCTGTTACATCTGCTGACCCCACTAATTGCATATGCAGATTGTCATGATGACATCTTCATCATTGTATCGTCCATTACTCCATGCCACAGCCGGATATCTTTCATCATTTTCGCAGTCACATGTTTGTGCTTGTCATTCATATCTAATACTGTTGTATATGAAACTCGTACTTTTTAGTGATTAGGGTTGCTCAACTCACTTTTGTTTCAACCATTTTTACTGACTCTTGGATAGGTTAAGGCTGCTTGTGTTTTAATTGATCTCTGTTCAAGTGTTTTAGCTCCATGGATGCCTCAAGTAATTGCAAAGGTCAGTTGCAAGTAGATTTCCTTTGGTGCTAATTGTTTTGCCCACTCTCACTACCATTGGAACTCTCAATGATGCAGGTTGATCTTTGTGTGGAACTTCTAGAGGACCTCTTAGGCATAATACAGGTTTGACATCTTGTTGTTCTTTCTTCAGTGTTATAACTATTCATTCTATTTCTCCTTTCTTGTGGGTTAACTTTTATTTTCGTACCTTTGTCTTAATGCTGGGACTTCTTTTGCTCACTCATTTTTGTTTCTGGAGGAGCGAGAGTTGATTTATAAGGCCCAAAGGCCATATAAATTTACAAATTCTCAGAGAGCAAACTCAAAAGCCCAATTATGACGAAGGCTCTTATGATCACTGCACTAGTCAAGATTCTTTTCAATCTTGATTAAAATGATTGATTGGTTAAGAATAACTGATAACTCTGTTTTTTTCTGTTTTAGGAAAAGGTCATATATACCTTATAGTGACATTTAGAGAAATTCCTTATTTAAGCATACACCCCTTTCAGATTCTTATTTAGCTTTTCAGTCAAAAATGGTATATGCTGATCAGATTGTTGTATCCCCTAGATTAAGCTGACTATTTAAATTTAGATGGGACAACGTGCATAGCATTTTCAAAATGGCCAGAGTCTTCTTTCTTCTTTGTTCTGTAAATTCAATGACTTGATTCTGATTCAGTTCTTTTCTTGTCTTCTTTCTTCATTATTATCAAAAAATTAGTTCTCAAGATGGAGAGAGTAAGATAGGAAATAATATAGGGAGGATTCATTTGAAAACCGAAGTTTTAACCCTAATGTGTGTTCCTTCAGTATTTATATTTCAAGACGAATCTGTACAATTACCATTATTTGCTTCTACATATGTGTTGACATTGTCTTAAGTGCCTAATGGTTAACCTACAGTATACTAGCCTTAACTTACCCCATCCCCTTGTTAACTTCTGACACATGAGCATTAACTTACATTTTATCTGACTTCACTACTCATATTCTCATCAGCTGCATATCCAAATATTCTCATTCAGGCTTCTTTATTGTCATTGTCATTTTGTTAAAGAAAATTTACAAAACCATCCTCTTGTTTCTCTTTGATTAGACTTTGTATCCACTTGTTTTAAATCCTGTACTTTGCACTTCCTTCTTTCTATAATTTTCCTAGTGGTGTTGGAGTCCTGGGCATGAATTGTAGGTTTTTTTAAACCATAGGGTGCAATGGACAGGGTTTTAAAAGAAGGTGCAAAGTGTGTAAAAAGAAAAACTTG
Organism: Eucalyptus curtisii; assembly: GCA_017140595.1. Lineage (NCBI taxonomy): Eukaryota > Viridiplantae > Streptophyta > Magnoliopsida > Myrtales > Myrtaceae > Eucalyptus > Eucalyptus curtisii. The sequence continues at coordinate 16,206,443 of CM029497.1, forward strand.
AGAATGGTTTTTGGTAATTGTCCCGCCAACTGAATGACGGGAACTGCTTTCATGATTTCATCATTTATTGCACAATCCAAGGTGCACTAAAAGTGCAACTACAACTTCTCGGTAGTGTTAAGTGTGGATTTCTCCATTTATCCAAGGCAACTTGATATTTTTACGATTTTGAGATATGCACATAATTGTAAGTCTCTCACTAGTTATTTAGTATATCTGCGTGCATTTCTATTCAAGTATCAATTCATCAACAATCTCGCATGAATGCATATGTTGAACCACTTGGATGGAATGTTCACTAGGAGCTTTGATGGTGTAAAGGAAGGGGAAAAAATGGACTTGAGATTATATGTGAGAGAGATGTCTAGAGTGGATTTGTCATCCATAATTACCTAGGCTCAGAGATGATCACAATATTATCAGCATGACTAGGATCAAGTAGGAGATCTATGCTGGAAATGCTGTTCATATTGTGCACATGAAAGGCACTTGCTCTTGTACAACTTCCCACCCAGTTTTAGCAGCTTAGAGGCATCCTTTTGGACCAAATGAAGAGTTCTTTTCAACAGATAATAAAGGAGCAGTGGATCAACATTTAAATATCTCTTTCTATGAACTATGGAAAAGATGTAGAATGACATGTGAAGCGTCTTATTGTTTTCAAATGATAATGGTGCTCTATGAATGATCAAGTGCTTCTCTCTTTGCTTTGTAAATTTTAGAGCCCTTAACTGCTTTTCCATCCCTTTATCTACCTGCTTAAGCTTTTAGATAAGCTGATGGTAGACTCACAGCTTCTACCTTGTATTGGAGTAGGAGTTCCGTGTTCAAATCCTTCAAAGGTCCCTCATCTTTCTCCTCCTAGTCTATTTCCATGCTTTAAGACTTGGTCAATTCCCAGGTCACGTTTGAGGGGGAGTGTTAATCAAATAAACCTTCATTTATCACTTTAAGTTTCTAGATAAGTAGGTAATAGTCTCTTAACTTTTGCTGAAATGATTGCTTTGAAATTCATGAACAGCTTTAGTGCCTCAGCAAAGTTTCATACTTGCTCGCTATCTGTTGGACATTACAAATTTCCTTTTATTCTAGTTTTGCGCGTGTTCTGTTAACTGACAGAAATTGCACATATATCCATTATGGCCTTTTTGAGGGTTGTTAAATTTGGTTGTTCTGTCTGTCAAGCTTTGAATGTTTACAGCCTGCATCTTCTTGTTTTAACTGCGGCTTTCTTTGAGAGTTGTATCTTAAGGCTTTTTCATTATTGTTTGATCAGACTTCTCGTCATTCTCTTAGCCCTGCACGAACTGCCCTCAAATACTTTCTTCTTGGTTTGTCTGGGCACTTGGATGATATATTGGGGAAATACAAGGTACATTACCATTTATATGACCATTCATATATTGGATTTGCTGCCTTATGTTCCAAATGACAAGAATCAAGATTGAACCTACTCGCAAACTCTATCATGCTCGCCTTCTTTTTTCGGATCAGACATTAGTTGCCCTCGCTTTCTTTGCTTATTACTTCTCAAAGTTCTCCAGTTTTACTTGGATATTGTGTAGAAGTGAGATTTTCTTCTGGCTTCTTTCAGGAAGTCAAGCATAGGATTCTCTTCCTTATAGAGATGCTAGAGCCTTTCCTTGATCCTGCCATAAGCACATTCAAGAGCACAATAGCTTTTGGAGATGTGTTTCCGAATTTTGTTGAAAAGCAGGAAAGCAATTGTGAGACTGCCCTCAACATCATCCGCACAGCTGTATGGAAGCCAGCCATACTTCCTTCTTTGGAATCTGAATGGAGATCTGGATCAGTTGCTCCTAGGTAATTTTTCCTCCCACCATCACCTCAGTTGAAATTAAGCTATCTGCAGGATTATTAGCCAGGATAATCTTGAGACCTCCACTCGTGTTCTGCATTTGTTTTATAATATCATGGTTCAAAGCTTGATGAAATGATCTTGCTGTAATCATGAACATATAGTCAATATATTCTTTATATTGATACACAGGGAGAAGCGGGAAAAAAAAAAAAAAAAAAAAAAAAGGAAGATTCCTTTTTCCTTCATAATGGAGATTTAGAAATGGTAATTGGAGTTCTTTACTTTGTTGTATGGTGAAGCAGAATGTTTTTGTGAACATTCTTTAGAGAGTGGACCTGAGTGGAGCGAAACATGTTCATGCATGAGATCAGGACCTTATGTACTAAAGTCCTGGGGATAGTCTACTTCCTATGTTGTAAAGGCTACATACTGACCTTTGCTGTACAAGAAATGATGGAGCTCTTGTGCACCGTGATACCATTTTCCTGGGCTTGTTGAATTAAATAGTGAACCTAGAGCATGGAATAACAGTTCGTATGTATGTGCAGTGTGCTTCTTTCAATATTGGAACCTCACATGCAGTTACCACCCGACATTGACCTTTGCAAGTCTCCTGCTTCTGTTAATGAGGTGGAAGCAACTTCCTCTTCTTTAGCCTCTGCTGTCCGACGTGGTGGAGCTTCCTCAAAGTCAAGTAGCCTGGAGGACCTTGATGGGAAGGTAGAGGTATCTGATGCGATTGCTAAGGTGGATGCCACTGAAGATGCAACGATGCTTTTTGTCCCTGATGAACTGCGGAACATTGCACTGCTAAGTGTGTCCATCACTCATGATCAGAATACCTCAGATACTAAGCTAGAAGATAACAGCTCAGAACAAAAGCATATACTTGACAAAAGCTTAACTGACCAGTCCAAGAATGGGTTTGTTTTAGATGCAGATTTTAATTTGGAGTATTTCAACTTGCAAGCAGATTATTTTCAACTTGCCAATTATAGGGATTGTGAGCTCAGAGCTTCTGAATTTCAACGTTTGGCTATGGATTTGCACTCACAGCATGAGGTTACTGCAGAGGGTCATGATGCTGCTATAGATGCTTTGCTTTTGGCTGCTGAGTGTTATATCAATCCTTTTTTCATGTCTTCCAGACACAGCTTGAAGGTTGTCTGTGAAATAACCAGCAGCAACATCAAGCTTCCTGCATGTTCTACCATTCCAGACATGAGGAAACACTCTGGTGATATCAATACTTTCGAAAGTATAGCTCACCTTGAAAAGAAAAGAGACAAGATAGTGCTGCAGTTACTACTAAAAGCTGCTGAATTGGACAGGAATTATCAGTGGCAAGTTTCAGATGATAAACAGGCATGTCATACAGGATTATCTGATGAACCAGTTGTCGAGTTATCTCCCGAAGATGTAGAATCTGCTGATGCCGTCACCTTGGCTAGACAAAACCAGGTTTTGCTGGGTAATTTTCTGATCCAGCGACTGCAAAGAGAGCAACATTCAATGCAAGAGATTTTAATGGAAGGTCTTCTATTCTTATTGCACTCATCCACCAAGCTCTGTTGTGACCCAGGTCTTGTGATCAATATCATCTTAGGTTCTGCTGAGTACTTCAATAGTATGTTGACCTCCTTCTATTTTCAGTTAAAGGAAGGTAACCTACATTTGGATGCTGAAAGAGTGTACGAGCTTCAACGGCGCTGGATATTGCTCAAGAAATTGGTAGTTGCCACCAGTGCTGGTACTGAAGGTTCAGAGTTCAAAATTAGTATCAATAATACCAACAGTGGAAGTTTGCTTCCACCTTCAGCGTGGATTCGAAAGATATCAACATTTTCAATTTCTGCTTCTCCTCTTGTCCGATTTTTTGGTTGGATGGCAGTATCACGCAATGCAAAGCAATATGTGAAGGACCATCTTTTCCTTGTCTCAGATTTAACTGAGCTGAGATATTTATTATCCATTTTCTTCGATGATCTGTCCATGGGAGATAAAGTTTTTAAGAGAGAAGATGATGAGACAGGTTTTGAGCAATTAGGAGCCAAACCAGAGAACACATCAGGTAAAGGGTCTGAACAATTTGTTCAACAAAATGGAAATCGATCTT